>OU426878.1:67477216-68677216 GCA_911387805.1 Cantharis rustica
TATTTTGAGCAGAAAATTCGATTGGCGCAGACAGATTTCTCCTAAGTATGATACTTTAAATTTTATCTGGCTTTAAAGTAAGCAAATGCGATGCCAATTTGACGCTCTTTTACTTGCCATTTTGCGACGGATGTAAGTGTTTGCGCCAGGATCCAACGCGTTTTTCCAACTCTACGCATCGAAATTAGTCGATTTTGGCAATAAAAACACAAGTGAAGATTTTGACGATTTTTGAAAAAATTCAAAGGTTTAACCCCTTTGAATTTTTTTGACCCCAAAAAGTGAAAGTCTCAAATCGGATGTTTTTTTGATATTTTCTAGTATATTTTGAGCAGAAAATTCGATTGGCGCAGACAGATTTCTCCTAAGTATGATACTTTAAATTTTATCTGGCTTTAAAGTAAGCAAATGCGATGCCAGATTGACGCTCTTTTACTTGGCATTTTGCGACGGATGTAAGTGTTTGCGCCAGGATCCAACGCGTTTTTCCAACTCTACGCATCGAAATTAGTCGATTTTGGCAATAAAAACACAAGTGAAGATTTTGACGATTTTTGAAAAAATTCAAAGGGGTTAACCTTTGAATTTTTTTGACCCCAAAAAGTGAAAGTCTCAAATCGGATGTTTTTTTGATATTTTCTAGTATATTTTGAGCAGAAAATTCGATTGGCGCAGACAGATTTCTCCTAAGTATGATACTTTAAATTTTATCTGGCTTTAAAGTAAGCAAATGCGATGCCAATTTGACGCTCTTTTACTTGCCATTTTGCGACGGATATAAGTGTTTGCGCCAGGATCCAACGCGTTTTTCCAACTCTACGCATCGAAATTAGTCGATTTTGGCAATAAAAACACAAATGAAGATTTTGACGATTTTTGAAAAAATTCAAAGGGGTTAACCTTTGAATTTTTTTGACCCCAAAAAGTGAAAGTCTCAAATCGGATGTTTTTTTGATATTTTCTAGTATATTTTGAGCAGAAAATTCGATTGGCGCAGACAGATTTCTCCTAAGTATGATACTTTAAATTTTATCTGGCTTTAAAGTAAGCAAATGCGATGCCAATTTGACGCTCTTTTACTTGCCATTTTGCGACGGATGTAAGTGTTTGCGCCAGGATCCAACGCGTTTTTCCAACTCTACGCATCGAAATTAGTCGATTTTGGCAATAAAAACACAAGTGAAGATTTTGACGATTTTTGAAAAAATTCAAAGGGGTTAACCTTTGAATTTTTCTCCTAAGTATGATACTTTAAATTTTATCTGGCTTTAAAGTAAGCAAATGCGATGCCAATTTGACGCTCTTTTACTTGCCATTTTGCGACGGATGTAAGTGTTTGCGCCAGGATCCAACGCGTTTTTCCAACTCTACGCATCGAAATTAGTCGATTTTGGCAATAAAAACACAAGTGAAGATTTTGACGATTTTTGAAAAAATTCAAAGGGGTTAACCTTTGAATTTTTTTGACCCCAAAAAGTGAAAGTCTCAAATCGGATGTTTTTTTGATATTTTCTAGTATATTTTGAGCAGAAAATTCGATTGGCGCAGACCGATTTCTCCTAAGTATGATACTTTAAATTTTATCTGGCTTTAAAGTAAGCAAATGCGATGCCAATTTGACGCTCTTTTACTTGCCATTTTGCGACGGATGTAAGTGTTTGCGCCAGGATCCAACGCGTTTTTCCAACTCTACGCATCGAAATTAGTCGATTTTGGCAATAAAAACACAAGTGAAGATTTTGACGATTTTTGAAAAAATTCAAAGGGGTTAACCTTTGAATTTTTTTGACCCCAAAAAGTGAAAGTCTTAAATCGGATGTTTTTTGATATTTTCTAGTATATTTTGAGCAGAAAATTCGATTGGCGCAGACAGATTTCTCCTAAGTATGATACTTTAAATTTTATCTGGCTTTAAAGTAAGCAAATGCGATGCCAATTTGACGCTCTTTTACTTGCCATTTTGCGACGGATGTAAGTGTTTGCGCCAGGATCCAACGCGTTTTTCCAACTCTACGCATCGAAATTAGTCGATTTTGGCAATAAAAACACAAGTGAAGATTTTGACGATTTTTGAAAAAATTCAAAGGGGTTAACCTTTGAATTTTTTTGACCCCAAAAAGTGAAAGTCTTAAATCGGATGTTTTTTTGATATTTTCTAGTATATTTTGAGCAGAAAATTCGATTGGCGCAGACAGATTTCTCCTAAGTATGATACTTTAAATTTTATCTGGCTTTAAAGTAAGCAAATGCGATGCCAATTTGACGCTCTTTTACTTGCCATTTTGCGACGGATGTAAGTGTTTGCGCCAGGATCCAACGCGTTTTTCCAACTCTACGCATCGAAATTAGTCGATTTTGGCAATAAAAACACAAGTGAAGATTTTGACGATTTTTGAAAAAATTCAAAGGGGTTAACCTTTGAATTTTTTTGACCCCAAAAAGTGAAAGTCTCAAATCGGATGTTTTTTTGATATTTTCTAGTATATTTTGAGCAGAAAATTCGATTGGCGCAGACAGATTTCTCCTAAGTATGATACTTTAAATTTTATCTGGCTTTAAAGTAAGCAAATGCGATGCCAATTTGACGCTCTTTTACTTGCCATTTTGCGTCGGATGTAAGTGTTTGCGCCAGGATCCAACGCGTTTTTCCAACTCTACGCATCGAAATTAGTCGATTTTGGCAATAAAAACACAAGTGAAGATTTTGACGATTTTTGAAAAAATTCAAAGGGGTTAACCTTTGAATTTTTTTGACCCCAAAAAGTGAAAGTCTCAAATCGGATGTTTTTTTGATATTTTCTAGTATATTTTGAGCAGAAAATTCGATTGGCGCAGACAGATTTCTTCTAAGTATGATACTTTAAATTTTATCTGGCTTTAAAGTAAGCAAATGCGCTGCCAATTTGACGCTCTTTTACTTGGCATTTTGCGACGGATGTAAGTGTTTGCGCCAGGATCCAACGCGTTTTTCCAACTCTACGCATCGAAATTAGTCGATTTTGGCAATAAAAACACAAGTGAAGATTTTGACGATTTTTGAAAAAATTCAAAGGGGTTAACCTTTGAATTTTTTTGACCCCAAAAAGTGAAAGTCTCAAATCGGATGTTTTTTTGATATTTTCTAGTATATTTTGAGCAGAAAATTCGATTGGCGCAGACAGATTTCTCCTAAGTATGAAACTTTAAATTTTATCTGGCTTTAAAGTAAGCAAATGCGATGCCAATTTGACGCTCTTTTACTTGCCATTTTGCGACGGATGTAAGTGTTTGCGCCAGGATCCAACGCGTTTTTCCAACTCTACGCATCGAAATTAGTCGATTTTGACAATAAAAACACAAGTGAAGATTTTGACGATTTTTGAAAAAATTCAAAGGGGTTAACCTTTGAATTTTTTTGACCCCAAAAAGTAAAAGTCTCAAATCGGATGTTTTTTTGATATTTTCTAGTATATTTTGAGCAGAAAATTCGATTGGCGCAGACAGATTTCTCCTAAGTATGATACTTTAAATTTTATCTGGCTTTAAAGTAAGCAAATGCGCTGCCAATTTGACGCTCTTTTACTTGGCATTTTGCGACGGATGTAAGTGTTTGCGCCAGGATCCAACGCGTTTTTCCAACTCTACGCATCGAAATTAGTCGATTTTGGCAATAAAAACACAAGTGAAGATTTTGACGATTTTTGAAAAAATTCAAAGGGGTTAACCTTTGAATTTTTTTGACCCCAAAAAGTGAAAGTCTCATATCGGATGTTTTTTTGATATTTTCTAGTATATTTTGAGCAGAAAATTCGATTGGCGCAGACAGATTTCTCCTAAGTATGATACTTTAAATTTTATCTGGCTTTAAAGTAAGCAAATGCGCTGCCAATTTGACGCTCTTTTACTTGGCATTTTGCGACGGATGTAAGTGTTTGCGCCAGGATCCAACGCGTTTTTCCAACTCTACGCATCGAAATTAGTCGATTTTGGCAATAAAAACACAAGTGAAGATTTTGACGATTTTTGAAAAAATTCAAAGGGGTTCACCTTTGAATTTTTTTGACCCCAAAAAGTGAAAGTCTCAAATCGGATGTTTTTTTGATATTTTCTAGTATATTTTGAGCAGAAAATTCGATTGGCGCAGACAGATTTCTCCTAAGTATGATACTTTAAATTTTATCTGGCTTTAAAGTAAGCAAATGCGATGCCAATTTGACGCTCTTTTACTTGCCATTTTGCGACGGATGTAAGTGTTTGCGCCAGGATCCAACGCGTTTTTCCAACTCTACGCATCGTAATTAGTCGATTTTGGCAATAAAAACACAAGTGAAGATTTTGACGATTTTTGAAAAAATTCAAAGGGGTTAACCTTTGAATTTTTTTGACCCCAAAAAGTGAAAGTCTCAAATCGGATGTTTTTTTGATATTTTCTAGTATATTTTGAGCAGAAAATTCGATTGGCGCAGACAGATTTCTCCTAAGTATGATACTTTAAATTTTATCTGGCTTTAAAGTAAGCAAATGCGATGCCAATTTGACGCTCTTTTACTTGCCATTTTGCGACGGATGTAAGTGTTTGCGCCAGGATCCAACGCGTTTTTCCAACTCTACGCATCGAAATTAGTCGATTTTGGCAATAAAAACACAAGTGAAGATTTTGACGATTTTTGAAAAAATTCAAAGGGGTTAACCTTTGAATTTTTTTGACCCCAAAAAGTGAAAGTCTCAAATCGGATGTTTTTTTGATATTTTCTAGTATATTTTGAGCAGAAAATTCGATTGGCGCAGACCGATTTCTCCTAAGTATGATACTTTAAATTTTATCTGGCTTTAAAGTAAGCAAATGCGATGCCAATTTGACGCTCTTTTACTTGCCATTTTGCGACGGATGTAAGTGTTTGCGCCAGGATCCAACGCGTTTTTCCAACTCTACGCATCGAAATTAGTCGATTTTGGCAATAAAAACACAAGTGAAGATTTTGACGATTTTTGAAAAAATTCAAAGGGGTTAACCTTTGAATTTTTTTGACCCCAAAAAGTGAAAGTCTTAAATCGGATGTTTTTTGATATTTTCTAGTATATTTTGAGCAGAAAATTCGATTGGCGCAGACAGATTTCTCCTAAGTATGATACTTTAAATTTTATCTGGCTTTAAAGTAAGCAAATGCGATGCCAATTTGACGCTCTTTTACTTGCCATTTTGCGACGGATGTAAGTGTTTGCGCCAGGATCCAACGCGTTTTTCCAACTCTACGCATCGAAATTAGTCGATTTTGGCAATAAAAACACAAGTGAAGATTTTGACGATTTTTGAAAAAATTCAAAGGGGTTAACCTTTGAATTTTTTTGACCCCAAAAAGTGAAAGTCTTAAATCGGATGTTTTTTTGATATTTTCTAGTATATTTTGAGCAGAAAATTCGATTGGCGCAGACAGATTTCTCCTAAGTATGATACTTTAAATTTTATCTGGCTTTAAAGTAAGCAAATGCGATGCCAATTTGACGCTCTTTTACTTGCCATTTTGCGACGGATGTAAGTGTTTGCGCCAGGATCCAACGCGTTTTTCCAACTCTACGCATAGAAATTAGTCGATTTTGGCAATAAAAACACAAGTGAAGATTTTGACGATTTTTGAAAAAATTCAAAGGGGTTAACCTTTGAATTTTTTTGACCCCAAAAAGTGAAAGTCTCAAATCGGATGTTTTTTTGATATTTTCTAGTATATTTTGAGCAGAAAATTCGATTGGCGCAGACAGATTTCTCCTAAGTATGATACTTTAAATTTTATCTGGCTTTAAAGTAAGCAAATGCGATGCCAATTTGACGCTCTTTTACTTGCCATTTTGCGACGGATGTAAGTGTTTGCGCCAGGATCCAACGCGTTTTTCCAACTCTACGCATCGAAATTAGTCGATTTTGGCAATAAAAACACAAGTGAAGATTTTGACGATTTTTGAAAAAATTCAAAGGGGTTAACCTTTGAATTTTTTTGACCCCAAAAAGTGAAAGTCTCAAATCGGATGTTTTTTTGATATTTTCTAGTATATTTTGAGCAGAAAATTCGATTGGCGCAGACAGATTTCTCCTAAGTATGATACTTTAAATTTTATCTGGCTTTAAAGTAAGCAAATGCGATGCCAATTTGACGCTCTTTTACTTGCCATTTTGCGACGGATGTAAGTGTTTGCGCCAGGATCCAACGCGTTTTTCCAACTCTACGCATCGAAATTAGTCGATTTTGGCAATAAAAACACAAGTGAAGATTTTGACGATTTTTGAAAAAATTCAAAGGGGTTAACCTTTGAATTTTTTTGACCCCAAAAAGTGAAAGTCTCAAATCGGATGTTTTTTTGATATTTTCTAGTATATTTTGAGCAGAAAATTCGATTGGCGCAGACAGATTTCTCCTAAGTATGATACTTTAAATTTTATCTGGCTTTAAAGTAAGCAAATGCGATGCCAATTTGACGCTCTTTTACTTGCCATTTTGCGACGGATGTAAGTGTTTGCGCCAGGATCCAACGCGTTTTTCCAACTCTACGCATCGAAATTAGTCGAGTTTGGCAATAAAAACACAAGTGAAGATTTTGACGATTTTTGAAAAAATTCAAAGGGGTTAACCTTTGAATTTTTTTGACCCCAAAAAGTGAAAGTCTTAAATCGGATGTTTTTTTGATATTTTCTAGTATATTTTGAGCAGAAAATTCGATTGGCGCAGACAGATTTCTCCTAAGTATGATACTTTAAATTTTATCTGGCTTTAAAGTAAGCAAATGCGATGCCAATTTGACGCTCTTTTACTTGCCATTTTGCGACGGATGTAAGTGTTTGCGCCAGGATCCAACGCGTTTTTCCAACTCTACGCATCGAAATTAGTCGATTTTGGCAATAAAAACACAAGTGAAGATTTTGACGATTTTTGAAAAAATTCAAAGGGGTTAACCTTTGAATTTTTTTGACCCCAAAAAGTGAAAGTCTCAAATCGGATGTTTTTTTTTATATTTTCTAGTATATTTTGAGCAGAAAATTCGATTGGCGCAGACAGATTTCTCCTAAGTATGATACTTTAAATTTTATCTGGCTTTAAAGTAAGCAAATGCGCTGCCAATTTGACGCTCTTTTACTTGGCATTTTGCGACGGATGTAAGTGTTTGCGCCAGGATCCAACGCGTTTTTCCAACTCTACGCATCGAAATTAGTCGATTTTGGCAATAAAAACACAAGTGAAGATTTTGACGATTTTTGAAAAAATTCAAAGGTTTAACCCCTTTGAATTTTTTTGACCCCAAAAAGTGAAAGTCTCAAATCGGATGTTTTTTTGATATTTTCTAGTATATTTGGAGCAGAAAATTCGATTGGCGCAGACAGATTTCTCCTAAGTATGATACTTTAAATTTTATCTGGCTTTAAAGTAAGCAAATGCGATGCCAATTTGACGCTCTTTTACTTGCCATTTTGCGACGGATGTAAGTGTTTGCGCCAGGATCCAACGCGTTTTTCCAACTCTACGCATCGAAATTAGTCGATTTTGGCAATAAAAACACAAGTGAAGATTTTGACGATTTTTGAAAAAATTCAAAGGGGTTAACCTTTGAATTTTTTTGACCCCAAAAAGTGAAAGTTTCAAATCGGATGTTTTTTTGATATTTTCTAGTATATTTTGAGCAGAAAATTCGATTGGCGCAGACAGATTTCTCCTAAGTATGATACTTTAAATTTTATCTGGCTTTAAAGTAAGCAAATGCGATGCCAATTTGACGCTCTTTTACTTGCCATTTTGCGACGGATGTAAGTGTTTGCGCCAGGATCCAAGGCGTTTTTCCAACTCTACGCATCGAAATTAGTCGATTTTGGCAATAAAAACACAAGTGAAGATTTTGACGATTTTTGAAAAAATTCAAAGAAAAAGAAAAAAAAACCTTTGAATTTTTTTGACCCCAAAAAGTGAAAGTCTCAAATCGGATGTTTTTTTGATATTTTCTAGTATATTTTGAGCAGAAAATTCGATTGGCGCAGACAGATTTCTTCTAAGTATGATACTTTAAATTTTATCTGGCTTTAAAGTAAGCAAATGCGATGCCAATTTGACGCTCTTTTACTTGCCATTTTGCGACGGATGTAAGTGTTTGCGCCAGGATCCAACGCGTTTTTCCAACTCTACGCATCGAAATTAGTCGATTTTGGCAATAAAAACACAAGTGAAGATTTTGACGATTTTTGAAAAAATTCAAAGGGGTTAACCTTTGAATTTTTTTGACCCCAAAAAGTGAAAGTCTCAAATCGGATGTTTTTTTGATATTTTCTAGTATATTTTGAGCAGAAAATTCGATTGGCGCAGACAGATTTCTCCTAAGTATGATACTTTAAATTTTATCTGGCTTTAAAGTAAGCAAATGCGATGCCAATTTGACGCTCTTTTACTTGCCATTTTGCGACGGATGTAAGTGTTTGCGCCAGGATCCAACGCGTTTTTCCAACTCTACCCATCGAAATTAGTCGATTTTGGCAATAAAAACACAAGTGAAGATTTTGACGATTTTTGAAAAAATTCAAAGGGGTTAACCTTTGAATTTTTTTGACCCCAAAAAGTGAAAGTCTCAAATCGGATGTTTTTTTGATATTTTCTAGTATATTTTGAGCAGAAAATTCGATTGGCGCAGACAGATTTCTCCTAAGTATGATACTTTAAATTTTATCTAACTTTAAAGTAAGCAAATGCGATGCCAATTTGACGCTCTTTTACTTGCCATTTTGCGACGGATGTAAGTGTTTGCGCCAGGATCCAACGCGTTTTTCCAACTCTACGCATCGAAATTAGTCGATTTTGGCAATAAAAACACAAGTGAAGATTTTGACGATTTTTGAAAAAATTCAAAGGGGTTAACCTTTGAATTTTTTTGACCCCAAAAAGTGAAAGTCTCAAATCGGATGTTTTTTTGATATTTTCTAGTATATTTTGAGCAGAAAATTCGATTGGCGCAGACAGATTTCTCCTAAGTATGATACTTTAAATTTTATCTGGCTTTAAAGTAAGCAAATGCGCTGCCAATTTGACGCTCTTTTACTTGGCATTTTGCGACGGATGTAAGTGTTTGCGCCAGGATCCAACGCGTTTTTCCAACTCTACGCATCGAAATTAGTCGATTTTGGCAATAAAAACACAAGTGAAGATTTTGACGATTTTTGAAAAAATTCAAAGGGGTTAACCTTTGAATTTTTTTGACCCCAAAAAGTGAAAGTCTCAAATCGGATGTTTTTTTGATATTTTCTAGTATATTTTGAGCAGAAAATTCGATTGGCGCAGACAGATTTCTCCTAAGTATGATACTTTAAATTTTATCTGGCTTTAAAGTAAGCAAAATTGATGCCAATTTGACGCTCTTTTACTTGCCATTTTGCGACGGATGTAAGTGTTTGCGCCAGGATCCAACGCGTTTTTCCAACTCTACGCATCGAAATTAGTCGATTTTGGCAATAAAAACACAAGTGAAGATTTTGACGATTTTTGAAAAAATTCAAAGGGGTTAACCTTTGAATTTTTTTGACCCCAAAAAGTGAAAGTCTCAAATCGGATGTTTTTTTGATATTTTCTAGTATATTTTGAGCAGAAAATTCGATTGGCGCAGACAGATTTCTCCTAAGTATGATACTTTAAATTTTATCTGGCTTTAAAGTAAGCAAATGCGATGCCAATTTGACGCTCTTTTACTTGGCATTTTGCGACGGATGTAAGTGTTTGCGCCAGGATCCAACGCGTTTTTCCAACTCTACGCATCGAAATTAGTCGATTTTGGCAATAAAAATACAAGTGAAGATTTTGACGATTTTTGAAAAAATTCAAAGGGGTTAACCTTTGAATTTTTTTGACCCCAAAAAGTAAAAGTCTCAAATCGGATGTTTTTTTGATATTTTCTAGTATATTTTGAGCAGAAAATTCGATTGGCGCAGACAGATTTCTCCTAAGTATGATACTTTAAATTTTATCTGGCTTTAAAGTAAGCAAATGCGATGCCAATTTGACGCTCTTTTACTTGGCATTTTGCGACGGATGTAAGTGTTTGCGCCAGGATCCAACGCGTTTTTCCAACTCTACGCATCAAAATTATCGATTTTGGCAATAAAAACTCAAGTGAAGATTTTGACGATTTTTGAAAAAATTCAAAGGGGTTAACCTTTGAATTTTTTTGACCCCAAAAAGTGAAAGTCTCAAATCGGATGTTTTTTTGATATTTTCTAGTATATTTTGAGCAGAAAATTCGATTGGCGCAGACAGATTTCTCCTAAGTATGATACTTTAAATTTTATCTGGCTTTAAAGTAAGCAAATGCGATGCCAATTTGACGCTCTTTTACTTGCCATTTTGCGACGGATGTAAGTGTTTGCGCCAGGATCCAACGCTTTTTTCCAACTCTACGCATCGAAATTAGTCGATTTTGGCAATAAAAACACAAGTGAAGATTTTGACGATTTTTGAAAAAATTCAAAGGGGTTAACCTTTGAATTTTTTTGACCCCAAAAAGTGCAAGTCTCAAATCGGATGTTTTTTTGATATTTTCTAGTATATTTTGAGCAGAAAATTCGATTGGCGCAGACAGATTTCTCCTAAGTATGATACTTTAAATTTTATCTGGCTTTAAAGTAAGCAAATGCGCTGCCAATTTGACGCTCTTTTACTTGGCATTTTGCGACGGATGTAAGTGTTTGCGCCAGGATCCAACGCGTTTTTCCAACTCTACGCATCGAAATTAGTCGATTTTGGCAATAAAAACACAAGTGAAGATTTTGACGATTTTTGAAAAAATTCAAAGGGGTTCACCTTTGAATTTTTTTGACCCCAAAAAGTGAAAGTCTCAAATCGGATGTTTTTTTGATATTTTCTAGTATATTTTGAGCAGAAAATTCGATTGGCGCAGACAGATTTCTCCTAAGTATGATACTTTAAATTTTATCTGGCTTTAAAGTAAGCAAATGCGATGCCAATTTGACGCTCTTTTACTTGCCATTTTGCGACGGATGTAAGTGTTTGCGCCAGGATCCAACGCGTTTTTCCAACTCTACGCATCGAAATTAGTCGATTTTGGCAATAAAAACACAAGTGAAGATTTTGACGATTTTTGAAAAAATTCAAAGGGGTTAACCTTTGAATTTTTTTGACCCCAAAAAGTGAAAGTCTCAAATCGGATGTTTTTTTGATATTTTCTAGTATATTTTGAGCAGAAAATTCGATTGGCGCAGACAGATTTCTCCTAAGTATGATACTTTAAATTTTATCTGGCTTTAAAGTAAGCAAATGCGATGCCAATTTGACGCTCTTTTACTTGCCATTTTGCGACGGATGTAAGTGTTTGCGCCAGGATCCAACGCGTTTTTCCAACTCTACGCATCGAAATTAGTCGATTTTGGCAATAAAAACACAAGTGAAGATTTTGACGATTTTTGAAAAAATTCAAAGGGGTTAACCTTTGAATTTTTTTGACCCCAAAAAGTGAAAGTCTCAAATCGGATGTTTTTTTGATATTTTCTAGTATATTTTGAGCAGAAAATTCGATTGGCGCAGACAGATTTCTCCTAAGTATGATACTTTAAATTTTATCTGGCTTTAAAGTAAGCAAAATTGATGCCAATTTGACGCTCTTTTACTTGCCATTTTGCGACGGATGTAAGTGTTTGCGCCAGGATCCAACGCGTTTTTCCAACTCTACGCATCGAAATTAGTCGATTTTGGCAATAAAAACACAAGTGAAGATTTTGACGATTTTTGAAAAAATTCAAAGGGGTTAACCTTTGAATTTTTTTGACCCCAAAAAGTGAAAGTCTCAAATCGGATGTTTTTTTGATATTTTCTAGTATATTTTGAGCAGAAAATTCGATTGGCGCAGACAGATTTCTCCTAAGTATGATACTTTAAATTTTATCTGGCTTTAAAGTAAGCAAATGCGATGCCAATTTGACGCTCTTTTACTTGGCATTTTGCGACGGATGTAAGTGTTTGCGCCAGGATCCAACGCGTTTTTCCAACTCTACGCATCGAAATTATCGATTTTGGCAATAAAAACTCAAGTGAAGATTTTGACGATTTTTGAAAAAATTCAAAGGGGTTAACCTTTGAATTTTTTTGACCCCAAAAAGTGAAAGTCTCAAATCGGATGTTTTTTTGATATTTTCTAGTATATTTTGAGCAGAAAATTCGATTGGCGCAGACAGATTTCTCCTAAGTATGATACTTTAAATTTTATCTGGCTTTAAAGTAAGCAAATGCGATGCCAATTTGACGCTCTTTTACTTGCCATTTTGCGACGGATGTAAGTGTTTGCGCCAGGATCCAACGCTTTTTTCCAACTCTACGCATCGAAATTAGTCGATTTTGGCAATAAAAACACAAGTGAAGATTTTGACGATTTTTGAAAAAATTCAAAGGGGTTAACCTTTGAATTTTTTTGACCCCAAAAAGTGCAAGTCTCAAATCGGATGTTTTT
The DNA here is from genome assembly GCA_911387805.1 of Cantharis rustica. Lineage (NCBI taxonomy): Eukaryota > Metazoa > Arthropoda > Insecta > Coleoptera > Cantharidae > Cantharis > Cantharis rustica. The sequence goes on from OU426878.1 coordinate 67,489,673, forward strand.
TTGATATTTTCTAGTATATTTTGAGCAGAAAATTCGATTGGCGCAGACAGATTTCTCCTAAGTATGATACTTTAAATTTTATCTGGCTTTAAAGTAAGCAAATGCGCTGCCAATTTGACGCTCTTTTACTTGGCATTTTGCGACGGATGTAAGTGTTTGCGCCAGGATCCAACGCGTTTTTCCAACTCTACGCATCGAAATTAGTCGATTTTGGCAATAAAAACACAAGTGAAGATTTTGACGATTTTTGAAAAAATTCAAAGGGGTTCACCTTTGAATTTTTTTGACCCCAAAAAGTGAAAGTCTCAAATCGGATGTTTTTTTGATATTTTCTAGTATATTTTGAGCAGAAAATTCGATTGGCGCAGACAGATTTCTCCTAAGTATGATACTTTAAATTTTATCTGGCTTTAAAGTAAGCAAATGCGATGCCAATTTGACGCTCTTTTACTTGCCATTTTGCGACGGATGTAAGTGTTTGCGCCAGGATCCAACGCGTTTTTCCAACTCTACGCATCGAAATTAGTCGATTTTGGCAATAAAAACACAAGTGAAGATTTTGACGATTTTTGAAAAAATTCAAAGGGGTTCACCTTTGAATTTTTTTGACCCCAAAAAGTGAAAGTCTCAAATCGGATGTTTTTTTGATATTTTCTAGTATATTTTGAGCAGAAAATTCGATTGGCGCAGACAGCTTTCTCCTAAGTATGAAACTTTAAATTTTATCTGGCTTTAAAGTAAGCAAATGCGCTGCCAATTTGACGCTCTTTTACTTGGCATTTTGCGACGGATGTAAGTGTTTGCGCCAGGATCCAACGCGTTTTTCCAACTCTACGCATCGAAATTAGTCGATTTTGGCAATAAAAACACAAGTGAAGATTTTGACGATTTTTGAAAAAATTCAAAGGGGTTAACCTTTGAATTTTTTTGACCCCAAAAAGTGAAAGTCTCAAATCGGATGTTTTTTTGATATTTTCTAGTATATTTTGAGCAGAAAATTCGATTGGCGCAGACAGATTTCTCCTAAGTATGATACTTTAAATTTTATCTGGCTTTAAAGTAAGCAAATGCGATGCCAATTTGACGCTCTTTTACTTGCCATTTTGCGACGGATGTAAGTGTTTGCGCCAGGATCCAACGCGTTTTTCCAACTCTACGCATCGAAATTAGTCGATTTTGGCAATAAAAACACAAGTGAAGATTTTGACGATTTTTGAAAAAATTCAAAGGGGTTAACCTTTGAATTTTTTTGACCCCAAAAAGTGAAAGTCTCAAATCGGATGTTTTTTTGATATTTTCTAGTATATTTTGAGCAGAAAATTCGATTGGCGCAGACAGATTTCTCCTAAGTATGATACTTTAAATTTTATCTGGCTTTAAAGTAAGCAAATGCGATGCCAATTTGACGCTCTTTTACTTGCCATTTTGCGACGGATGTAAGTGTTTGCGCCAGGATCCAACGCGTTTTTCCAACTCTACGCATCGAAATTAGTCGATTTTGGCAATAAAAACACAAGTGAAGATTTTGACGATTTTTGAAAAAATTCAAAGGGGTTAACCTTTGAATTTTTTTGACCCCAAAAAGTGAAAGTCTCAAATCGGATGTTTTTTTGATATTTTCTAGTATATTTTGAGCAGAAAATTCGATTGGCGCAGACAGATTTCTCCTAAGTATGATACTTTAAATTTTATCTGGCTTTAAAGTAAGCAAATGCGATGCCAATTTGACGCTCTTTTACTTGGCATTTTGCGACGGATGTAAGTGTTTGCGCCAGGATCCAACGCGTTTTTCCAACTCTACGCATCGAAATTAGTCGATTTGGCAATAAAAACACAAGTGAAGATTTTGACGATTTTTGAAAAAATTCAAAGGGGTTAACCTTTGAATTTTTTTGACCCCAAAAAGTGAAAGTCTCAAATCGGATGTTTTTTTGATATTTTCTAGTATATTTTGAGCAGAAAATTCGATTGGCGCAGACAGATTTCTCCTAAGTATGAAACTTTAAATTTTATCTGGCTTTAAAGTAAGCAAATGCGCTGCCAATTTGACGCTCTTTTACTTGGCATTTTGCGACGGATGTAAGTGTTTGCGCCAGGATCCAACGCGTTTTTCCAACTCTACGCATCGAAATTAGTCGATTTTGGCAATAAAAACACAAGTGAAGATTTTGACGATTTTTGAAAAAATTCAAAGGGGTTAACCTTTGAATTTTTTTGACCCCAAAAAGTGAAAATCTCAAATCGGATGTTTTTTTGATATTTTCTAGTATATTTTGAGCAGAAAATTCGATTGGCGCAGACAGATTTCTCTTAAGTATGATACTTTAAATTTTATCTGGCTTTAAAGTAAGCAAATGCGATGCCAATTTGACGCTCTTTTACTTGCCATTTTGCGACGGATGTAAGTGTTTGCGCCAGGATCCAACGCGTTTTTCCAACTCTACGCATCGAAATTAGTCGATTTTGGCAATAAAAACACAAGTGAAGATTTTGACGATTTTTGAAAAAATGCAAAGGTTAACCCCTTTGAATTTTTTTGACCCCAAAAAGTGAAAGTCTCAAATCGGATGTTTTTTTGATATTTTCGAGTATATTTTGAGCAGAAAATTCGATTGGTGCAGACAGATTTCTCCTAAGTATGATACTTTAAATTTTATCTGGCTTTAAAGTAAGCAAATGCGATGCCAATTTGACGCTCTTTTACTTGCCATTTTGCGACGGATGTAAGTGTTTGCGCCAGGATCCAACGCGTTTTTCCAACTCTACGCATCGAAATTAGTCGATTTTGGCAATAAAAACACAAGTGAAGAGTTTGACGATTTTTGAAAAAATTCAAAGGGGTTAACCTTTGAATTTTTTTGACCCCAAAAAGTGAAAGTCTCAAATCGGATGTTTTTTTGATATTTTCTAGTATATTTTGAGCAGAAAATTCGATTGGCGCAGACAGATTTCTCCTAAGTATGATACTTTAAATTTTATCTGGCTTTAAAGTAAGCAAATGCGATGCCAATTTGACGCTCTTTTACTTGGCATTTTGCGACGGATGTAAGTGTTTGCGCCAGGATCCAACGCGTTTTTCCAACTCTACGCATCGAAATTAGTCGATTTTGGCAATAAAAACACAAGTGAAGATTTTGACGATTTTTGAAAAAATTCAAAGAGGTTAACCTTTGAATTTTTTTGACCCCAAAAAGTGAAAGTCTCAAATCGGATGTTTTTTTGATATTTTCTAGTATATTTTGAGCAGAAAATTCGATTGGCGCAGGCAGATTTCTCCTAAGTATGATACTTTAAATTTTATCTGGCTTTAAAGTAAGCAAATGCGATGCCAATTTGACGCTCTTTTACTTGGCATTTTGCGACGGATGTAAGTGTTTGCGCCAGGATCCAACGCGTTTTTCCAACTCTACGCATCGAAATTAGTCGATTTTGGCAATAAAAACACAAGTGAAGATTATGACGATTTTTGAAAAAATTCAAAGGGGTTAACCTTTGAATTTTTTTGACCCCAAAAAGTGAAAGTCTCAAATCGGATGTTTTTTTGATATTTTCTAGTATATTTTGAGCAGAAAATTCGATTGGCGCAGACAGATTTCTCCTAAGTATGATACTTTAAATTTTATCTGGCTTTAAAGTAAGCAAATGCGATGCCAATTTGACGCTCTTTTACTTGGCATTTTGCGACGGATGTAAGTGTTTGCGCCAGGATCCAACGCGTTTTTCCAACTCTACGCATCGAAATTAGTCGATTTTGGCAATAAAAACACAAGTGAAGATTTTGACGATTTTTGAAAAAATTCAAAGGGGTTAACCTTTGAATTTTTTTGACCCCAAAAAGTGAAAGTCTCAAATCGGATGTTTTTTTGATATTTTCTAGTATATTTTGAGCAGAAAATTCGATTGGCGCAGACAGATTTCTCCTAAGTATGATACTTTAAATTTTATCTGGCTTTAAAGTAAGCAAATGCGATGCAAATTTTACGTTCTTTTACTTGCCATTTTGCGACGGATGTAAGTGTTTGCGCCAGGATCCAACGCGTTTTTCCAACTCTACGCATGGAAATTAGTCGATTTTGGCAATAAAAACACAAGTGAAGTTTTTGACGATTTTTGAAAAAATTCAAAGGGGTTAACCTTTGAATTTTTTTGACCCCAAAAAGTGAAAGTCTTAAATCGGATGTTTTTTTGATATTTTCTAGTATATTTTGAGCAGAAAATTCGATTGGCGCAGACAGATTTCTCCTAAGTATGATACTTTAAATTTTATCTGGCTTTAAAGTAAGCAAATGCGATGCCAATTTGACGCTCTTTTACTTGGCATTTTGCGACGGATGTAAGTGTTTGCGCCAGGATCCAACGCGTTTTTCCAACTCTACGCATCGAAATTAGTCGATTTTGGCAATAAAAACACAAGTGAAGATTTTGACGATTTTTGAAAAAATTCAAAGGGGTTAACCTTTGAATTCTTTTGACCCCAAAAAGTGAAAGTCTCAAATCGGATGTTTTTTTGATCTTTTCTAGTATATTTTGAGCAGAAAATTCGATTGGCGTAGACAGATTTCTCCTAAGTATGATACTTTAAATTTTATCTGGCTTTAAAGTAAGCAAATGCGATGCCAGTTTGACGCTCTTTTACTTGCCATTTTGCGACGGATGTAAGTGTTTGCGCCAGGATCCAACGCGTTTTTCCAACTCTACGCATGGAAATTAGTCGATTTGGGCAATAAATACACAAGTGAAGATTTTGACCATTTTTGAAAAAATTCAAAGGGGTTAACCTTTGAATTCTTTTGACCCCCAAAAGTGAAAGTCTCAAATCGGATGTTTTTTTGATCTTTTCTAGTATATTTTGAGCAGCAAATTCGATTGGCGTAGACAGATTTCTCCTAAGTATGATACTTTAAATTTTATCTGGCTTTAAAGTAAGCAAATGCGATGCCAGTTTGACGCTCTTTTACTTGCCATTTTGCGACGGATGTAAGTGTTTGCGCCAGGATCCAACGCGTTTTTCCAACTCTACGCATGGAAATTAGTCGATTTTGGCAATAAAAACACAAGTGAAGATTTTGACGATTTTTGAAAAAATTCAAAGGGGTTAACCTTTGAATTTTTTTGACCCCAAAAAGTGAAAGTCTCAAATCGGATGTTTTTTTGATATTTTCTAGTATATTTTGAGCAGAAAATTCGATTGGCGCAGACAGATTTCTCCTAAGTATGATACTTTAAATTTTATCTGGCTTTAAAGTAAGCAAATGCGATGCCAATTTGACGCTCTTTTACTTGCCATTTTGCGACGGATGTAAGTGTTTGCGCCAGGATCCAACGCGTTTTTCCAACTCTACGCATGGAAATTAGTCGATTTGGGCAATAAATACACAAGTGAAGATTATGACGATTTTTGAAAAAATTCAAAGGGGTTAACCTTTGAATTTTTTTGACCCCAAAAAGTGAAAGTCTCAAATCGGATGTTTTTTTGATATTTTCTAGTATATTTTGAGCAGAAAATTCGATTGGCGCAGACAGATTTCTCCTAAGTATGATACTTTAAATTTTATCTGGCTTTAAAGTAAGCAAATGCGATGCCAATTTGACGCTCTTTTACTTGCCATTTTGCGACGGATGTAAGTGTTTGCGCCAGGATCCAACGCGTTTTTCCAACTCTACGCATCGAAATTAGTCGATTTTGGCAATAAAAACACAAGTGAAGATTTTGACGATTTTTGAAAAAATTCAAAGGGGTTAACCTTTGAATTTTTTTGACCCCAAAAAGTGAAAGTCTCAAATCGGATGTTTTTTTGATATTTTCTAGTATATTTTGAGCAGAAAATTCGATTGGCGCAGACAGATTTCTCCTAAGTATGATACTTTAAATTTTATCTGCCTTTAAAGTAAGCAAATGCGATGCCAATTTGACGCTCTTTTACTTGCCATTTTGCGACGGATGTAAGTGTTTGCGCCAGGATCCAACGCGTTTTTCCAACTCTACGCATCGAAATTAGTCGATTTTGGCAATAAAAACACAAGTGAAGATTTTGACGATTTTTGAAAAAATGCAAAGGTTAACCCCTTTGAATTTTTTTGACCCCAAAAAGTGAAAGTCTCAAATCGGATGTTTTTTTGATATTTTCTAGTATATTTTGAGCAGAAAATTCGATTGGCGCAGACAGATTTCTCCTAAGTATGATACTTTAAATTTTATCTGGCTTTAAAGTAAGCAAATGCGATGCCAATTTGACGCTCTTTTACTTGGCATTTTGCGACGGATGTAAGTGTTTGCGCCAGGATCCAACGCGTTTTTCCAACTCTACGCATCGAAATTAGTCGATTTTGGCAATAAAAACACAAGTGAAGATTTTGACGATTTTTGAAAAAATTCAAAGGGGTTAACCTTTGAATTTTTTTGACCCCAAAAAGTGAAAGTCTCAAATCGGATGTTTTTTTGATATTTTCTAGTATATTTTGAGCAGAAAATTCGATTGGCGCAGACAGATTTCTCCTAAGTATGATACTTTAAATTTTATCTGGCTTTAAAGTAAGCAAATGCGATGCAAATTTGACGTTCTTTTACTTGCCATTTTGCGACGGATGTAAGTGTTTGCGCCAGGATCCAACGCGTTTTTCCAACTCTACGCATGGAAATTAGTCGATTTTGGCAATAAAAACACAAGTGAAGTTTTTGACGATTTTTGAAAAAATTCAAAGGGGTTAACCTTTGAATTTTTTTGACCCCAAAAAGTGAAAGTCTTAAATCGGATGTTTTTTTGATATTTTCTAGTATATTTTGAGCAGAAAATTCGATTGGCGCAGACAGATTTCTCCTAAGTATGATACTTTAAATTTTATCTGGCTTTAAAGTAAGCAAATGCGATGCCAGTTTGACGCTCTTTTACTTGCCATTTTGCGACGGATGTAAGTGTTTGCGCCAGGATCCAACGCGTTTTTCCAACTCTACGCATGGAAATTAGTCGATTTGGGCAATAAATACACAAGTGAAGATTTTGACCATTTTTGAAAAAATTCAAAGGGGTTAACCTTTGAATTCTTTTGACCCCCAAAAGTGAAAGTCTCAAATCGGATGTTTTTTTGATCTTTTCTAGTATATTTTGAGCAGCAAATTCGATTGGCGTAGACAGATTTCTCCTAAGTATGATACTTTAAATTTTATCTGGCTTTAAAGTAAGCAAATGCGATGCCAGTTTGACGCTCTTTTACTTGCCATTTTGCGACGGATGTAAGTGTTTGCGCCAGGATCCAACGCGTTTTTCCAACTCTACGCATCGAAATTAGTCGATTTTGGCAATAAAAACACAAGTGAAGATTTTGACGATTTTTGAAAAAATTCAAAGGGGTTAACCTTTGAATTTTTTTGACCCCAAAAAGTGAAAGTCTCAAATCGGATGTTTTTTTGATATTTTCTAGTATATTTTGAGCAGAAAATTCGATTGGCGCAGACAGATTTCTCCTAAGTATGATACTTTAAATTTTATCTGGCTTTAAAGTAAGCAAATGCGATGCCAATTTGACGCTCTTTTACTTGGCATTTTGCGACGGATGTAAGTGTTTGCGTCAGGATCCAACGCGTTTTTCCAACTCTACGCATCGAAATTAGTCGATTTTGGCAATAAAAACACAAGTGAAGATTTTGACGATTTTTGAAAAAATTCAAAGGGGTTAACCTTTGAATTTTTTTGACCCCAAAAAGTGAAAGTCTCAAATCGGATGTTTTTTTGATATTTTCTAGTATATTTTGAGCAGAAAATTCGATTGGCGCAGACAGATTTCTCCTAAGTATGATACTTTAAATTTTATCTGGCTTTAAAGTAAGCAAATGCGATGCCAATTTGACGCTCTTTTACTTGGCATTTTGCGACGGATGTAAGTGTTTGCGCCAGGATCCAACGCGTTTTTCCAACTCTACGCATCGAAATTAGTCGATTTTGGCAATAAAAACACAAGTGAAGATTTTGACGATTTTTGAAAAAATTCAAAGGGGTTAACCTTTGAATTTTTTTGACCCCAAAAAGTGAAAGTCTCAAATCGGATGTTTTTTTGATATTTTCTAGTATATTTTGAGCAGAAAATTCGATTGGCGCAGACAGATTTCTCCTAAGTATGATACTTTAAATTTTATCTGGCTTTAAAGTAAGCAAATGCGATGCCAATTTGACGCTCTTTTACTTGGCATTTTGCGACGGATGTAAGTGTTTGCGCCAGGATCCAACGCGTTTTTCCAACTCTACGCATCGAACTTAGTCGATTTTGGCAATAAAAACACAAGTGAAGATTTTGACGATTTTTGAAAAAATTCAAAGGGGTTAACCTTTGAATTTTTTTGACCCCAAAAAGTGAAAGTCTCAAATCGGATGTTTTTTTGATATTTTCTAGTATATTTTGAGCAGAAAATTCGATTGGCGCAGACAGATTTCTCCTAAGTATGATACTTTAAATTTTATCTGGCTTTAAAGTAAGCAAATGCGATGCCAATTTGACGCTCTTTTACTTGGTATTTTGCGACGGATGTAAGTGTTTGTGCCAGGATCCAACGCGTTTTTCCAACTCTACGCATCGAAATTAGTCGATTTTGGCAATAAAAACACAAGTGAAGATTTTGACGATTTTTGAAAAAATTCAAAGGGGTTAACCTTTGAATTTTTTTGACCCCAAAAAGTGAAAGTCTCAAATCGGATGTTTTTTTGATATTTTCTAGTATATTTTGAGCAGAAAATTCGATTGACGCAGACAGATTTCTCCTAAGTATGATACTTTAAATTTTATCTGGCTTTAAAGTAAGCAAATGCGATGCCAATTTGACGCTCTTTTACTTGCCATTTTGCGACGGATGTAAGTGTTTGCGCCAGGATCCAACGCTTTTTTCCAACTCTACGCATCGAAATTAGTCGATTTTGGCAATAAAAACACAAGTGAAGATTTTGACGATTTTTGAAAAAATTCAAAGGGGTTAACCTTTGAATTTTTTTGACCCCAAAAAGTGAAAGTCTCAAATCAGTTGTTTTTTTGATATTTTCTAGTATATTTTGAGCAGAAAATTCGATTGGCGCAGACAGATTTCTCCTAAGTATGATACTTTAAATTTTATCTGGCTTTAAAGTAAGCAAATGCGATGCCAATTTGACGCTCTTTTACTTGGCATTTTGCGACGGATGTAAGTGTTTGCGCCAGGATCCAACGCGTTTTTCCAACTCTACGCATCGAAATTAGTCGATTTTGGCAATAAAAACACAAGTGAAGATTTTGACGATTTTTGAAAAAATTCAAAGGGGTTAACCTTTGAATTTTTTTGACCCCAAAAAGTGAAAGTCTCAAATCGGATGTTTTTTTGATATTTTCTAGTATATTTTGAGCAGAAAATTCGATTGGCGCAGACAGATTTCTCCTAAGTATGATACTTTAAATTTTATCTGGCTTTAAAGTAAGCAAATGCGATGCCAATTTGACGCTCTTTTACTTGCCATTTTGCGACGGATGTAAGTGTTTGCGCCAGGATCCAACGCGTTTTTCCAACTCTACGCATCGAAATTAGTCGATTTTGGCAATAAAAACACAAGTGAAGATTTTGACGATTTTTGAAAAAAATTCAAAGGTTAACCCCTTTGAATTTTTTTGACCCCAAAAAGTGAAAGTCTCAAATCGGATGTTTTTTTGATATTTTCTAGTATATTTTGAGCAGAAAATTCGATTGGCGCAGACAGATTTCTCCTAAGTATGATACTTTAAATTTTATCTGGCTTTAAAGTAAGCAAATGCGATGCCAATTTGACGCTCTTTTACTTGGCATTTTGCGACGGATGTAAGTGTTTGCGCCAGGATCCAACGCGTTTTTCCAACTCTACGCATCGAAATTAGTCGATTTTGGCAATAAAAACACAAGTGAAGATTTTGACGATTTTTGAAAAAATTCAAAGGGGTTAACCTTTGAATTTTTTTGACCCCAAAAAGTGAAAGTCTCAAATCGGATGTTTTTTTGATATTTTCTAGTATATTTTGAGCAGAAAATTCGATTGGCGCAGACAGATTTCTCCTAAGTATGATACTTTAAATTTTATCTGGCTTTAAAGTAAGCAAATGCGATGCCAATTTGACGCTCTTTTACTTGCCATTTTGCGACGGATGTAAGTGTTTGCGCCAGGATCCAACGCGTTTTTCCAACTCTACGCATCGAAATTAGTCGATTTTGGCAATAAAAACACAAGTGAAGATTTTGACGATTTTTGAAAAAATTCAAAGGGGTTAACCTTTGAATTTTTTTGACCCCAAAAAGTGAAAGTCTCAAATCGGATGTTTTTTTTGATATTTTCTAGTATATTTTGAGCAGAAAATTCGATTGGCGCAGACAGATTTCTCCTAAGTATGATACTTTAAATTTTATCTGGCTTTAAAGTAAGCAAATGCGATGCCAATTTGACGCTCTTTTACTTGGCATTTTGCGACGGATGTAAGTGTTTGCGCCAGGATCCAACGCGTTTTTCCAACTCTACGCATCGAAATTAGTCGATTTTGGCAATAAAAACACAAGTGAAGATTTTGACGATTTTTGAAAAAATTCAAAGGGGTTAACCTTTGAATTTTTTTGACCCCAAAAAGTGAAAGTCTCAAATCGGATGTTTTTTTGATATTTTCTAGTATATTTTGAGCAGAAAATTCGATTGGCGCAGACAGATTTCTCCTAAGTATGATACTTTAAATTTTATCTGGCTTTAAAGTAAGCAAATGCGATGCCAATTTGACGCTCTTTTACTTGCCATTTTGCGACGGATGTAAGTGTTTGCGCCAGGATCCAACGCGTTTTTCCAACTCTACGCATCGAAATTAGTCGATTTTGGCAATAAAAACACAAGTGAAGATTTTGACGATTTTTGAAAAAATTCAAAGGGGTTAACCTTTGAATTTTTTTGACCCCAAAAAGTGAAAGTCTCAAATCGGATGTTTTTTTGATATTTTCTAGTATATTTTGAGCAGAAAATTCGATTGGCGCAGACAGATTTCTCCTAAGTATGATACTTTAAATTTTATCTGGCTTTAAAGTAAGCAAATGCGATGCCAATTTGACGCTCTTTTACTTGGCATTTTGCGACGGATGTAAGTGTTTGCGCCAGGATCCAACGCGTTTTTCCAACTCTACGCATCGAAATTAGTCGATTTTGGCAATAAAAACACAAGTGAAGATTTTGACGATTTTTGAAAAAATTCAAAGGGGTTAACCTTTGAATTTTTTTGACCCCAAAAAGTGAAAGTCTCAAATCGGTTGTTTTTTTGATATTTTCTAGTATCTTTTGAGCAGAAAATTCGATTGGCGCAGACAGATTTCTCCTAAGTATGATACTTTAAATTTTATCTGGCTTTAAAGTAAGCAAATGCGATGCCAATTTGACGCTCTTTTACTTGGCATTTTGCGACGGATGTAAGTGTTTGCGCCAGGATCCAACGCGTTTTTCCAACTCTACGCATCGAAATTAGTCGATTTTGGCAATAAAAACACAAGTGAAGATTTTGACGATTTTTGAAAAAATTCAAAGGGGTTAACCTTTGAATTTTTTTGACCCCAAAAAGTGAAAGTCTCAAATCGGATGTTTTTTTGATATTTTCTAGTATACTTTGAGCAGAAAATTCGATTGGCGCAGACAGATTTCTCCTAAGTATGATACTTTAAATTTTATCTGCCTTTAAAGTAAGCAAATGCGATGCCAATTTGACGCTCTTTTACTTGCCATTTTGCGACGGATGTAAGTGTTTGCGCCAGGATCCAACGCGTTTTTCCAACTCTACGCATCGAAATTAGTCGATTTTGGCAATAAAAACACAAGTGAAGATTTTGACGATTTTTGAAAAAATTCAAAGGGGTTAACCTTTGAATTTTTTTGACCCCAAAGAGTGAAAGTCTCAAATCGGATGTTTTTTTGATATTTTCTAGTATATTTTGAGCAGAAAATTCAATTGGCGCAGACAGATTTCTCCTAAGTATGATACTTTAAATTTTATCTGGCTTTAAAGTAAGCAAATGCGATGCCAATTTGACGCTCTTTTACTTGGCATTTTGCGACGGATGTAAGTGTTTGCGCCAGGATCCAACGCGTTTTTCCAACTCTACGCATCGAAATTAGTCGATTTTGGCAATAAAAACACAAGTGAAGATTTTGACGATTTTTGAAAAAATTCAAAGGGGTTAACCTTTGAATTTTTTTGACCCCAAAAAGTGAAAGTCTCAAATCGGATGTTTTTTTGATATTTTCTAGTATATTTTGAGCAGAAAATTCGATTGGCGCAGACAGATTTCTCCTATGTATGATACTTTAAATTTTATCTGGCTTTAAAGTAAGCAAATGCGATGCCAATTTGACGCTCTTTTACTTGGCATTTTGCGACGGATGTAAGTGTTTGCGCCAGGATCCAACGCGTTTTTCCAACTCTACGCATCGAAATTAGTCGATTTTGGCAATAAAAACACAAGTGAAGATTTTGACGATTTTTGAAAAAATTCAAAGGGGTTAACCTTTGAATTTTTTTGACCCCAAAAAGTGAAAGTCTCAAATCGGATGTTTTTTTGATATTTTCTAGTATATTTTGAGCAGAAAATTCGATTGGCGCAGACAGATTTCTCCTAAGTATGATACTTTAAATTTTATCTGGCTTTAAAGTAAGCAAATGCGATGCCAATTTGACGCTCTTTTACTTGCCATTTTGCGACGGATGTAAGTGTTTGCGCCAGGATCCAACGCTTTTTTCCAACTCTACGCATCGAAATTAGTCGATTTTGGCAATAAAAACACAAGTGAAGATTTTGACGATATTTGAAAAAATTCAAAGGGGTTAACCTTTGAATTTTTTTGACCCCAAAAAGTGAAAGTCTCAAATCGGATGTTTTTTTGATATTTTCTAGTATATTTTGAGCAGAAAATTCGATTGGCGCAGACAGATTTCTCCTAAGTATGATACTTTAAATTTTATCTGGCTTTAAAGTAAGCAAATGCGATGCCAATTTGACGCTCTTTTACTTGGCATTTTGCGACGGATGTAAGTGTTTGCGCCAGGATCCAACGCGTTTTTCCAACTCTACGCATCGAAATTAGTCGATTTTGGCAATAAAAACACAAGTGAAGATTTTGACGATATTTGAAAAAATTCAAAGGGGTTAACCTTTGAATTTTTTTGACCCCAAAAAGTGAAAGTCTCAAATCGGATGTTTTTTTGATATTTTCTAGTATATTTTGAGCAGAAAATTCGATTGGCGCAGACAGATTTCTCCTAAGTATGATACTTTAAATTTTATCTGGCTTTAAAGTAAGCAAATGCGATGCCAATTTGACGCTCTTTTACTTGGCATTTTGCGACGGATGTAAGTGTTTGCGCCAGGATCCAACGCGTTTTTCCAACTCTACGCATCGAAATTAGTCGATTTTGGCAATAAAAACACAAGTGAAGATTTTGACGATTTTTGAAAAAATTCAAAGGGGTTAACCTTTGTATTGTTTTGACCCCAAAAAGTGAAAGTCTCAAATCGGATGTTTTTTTGATATTTTCTAGTATATTTTGAGCAGAAAATTCGATTGGCGCAGACAGATTTCTCCTAAGTATGATACTTTAAATTTTATCTGGCTTTAAAGTAAGCAAATGCGATGCCAATTTGACGCTCTTTTACTTGGCATTTTGCGACGGATGTAAGTGTTTGCGCCAGGATCCAACGCGTTTTTCCAACTCTACGCATCGAAATTAGTCGATTTTGGCAATAAAAACACAAGTGAAGATTTTGACGATTTTTGAAAAAATTCAAAGGGGTTAACCTTTGAATTTTTTTGACCCCAAAAAGTGAAAGTCTCAAATCGGATGTTTTTTTGATATTTTCTAGTATATTTTGAGCAGAAAATTCGATTGGCGCAGACAGATTTCTCCTAAGTATGATACTTTAAATTTTATCTGGCTTTAAAGTAAGCAAATGCGATGCCAATTTGACGCTCTTTTACTTGGCATTTTGCGACGGATGTAAGTGTTTGCGCCAGGATCCAACGCGTTTTTCCAACTCTACGCATCGAAATTAGTCGATTTTGGCAATAAAAACACAAGTGAAGATTTTGACGATTTTTGAAAAAATTCAAAGGGGTTAACCTTTCAATTTTTTTGACCCCAAAAAGTGAAAGTCTCAAATCGGATGTTTTTTTGATATTTTCTAGTATATTTTGTGCAGAAAATTCGATTGGCGCAGACAGATTTCTCCTAAGTATGATACTTTAAATTTTATCTGGCTTTAAAGTAAGCAAATGCGATGCCAATTTGACGCTCTTTTACTTGGCATTTTGCGACGGATGTAAGTGTTTGCGCCAGGATCCAACGCGTTTTTCCAACTCTACGCATCGAAATTAGTCGATTTTGGCAATAAAAACACAAGTGAAGATTTTGACGATTTTTGAAAAAATTCAAAGGGGTTAACCTTTGAATTTTTTTGACCCCAAAAAGTGAAAGTCTCAAATCGGATGTTTTTTTGATATTTTCTAGTATATTTTGAGCAGAAAATTCGATTGGCGCAGACAGATTTCTCCTAAGTATGATACTTTAAATTTTATCTGGCTTTAAAGTAAGCAAATGCGATGCCAATTTGACGCTCTTTTACTTGGCATTTTGCGACGGATGTAAGTGTTTGCGCCAGGATCCAACGCGTTTTTCCAACTCTACGCATCGAAATTAGTCGATTTTGGCAATAAAAACACAAGTGAAGATTTTGACGATTTTTGAAAAAATTCAAAGGGGTTAACCTTTGAATTTTTTTGACCCCAAAAAGTGAAAGTCTCAAATCGGATGTTTTTTTGATATTTTCTAGTATATTTTGAGCAGAAAATTCGATTGGCGCAGACAGATTTCTCCTAAGTATGATACTTTAAATTTTATCTGGCTTTAAAGTAAGCAAATGCGATGCCAATTTGACGCTCTTTTACTTGGCATTTTGCGACGGATGTAAGTGTTTGCGCCAGGATCCAACGCGTTTTTCCAACTCTACGCATCGAAATTAGTCGATTTTGGCAATAAAAACACAAGTGAAGATTTTGACGATTTTTGAAAAAATTCAAAGGGGTTAACCTTTGAATTTTTTTGACCCCAAAAAGTGAAAGTCTCAAATCGGATGTTTTTTTTGATATTTTCTAGTATATTTTGAGCAGAAAATTCGATTGGCGCAGACAGATTTCTCCTAAGTATGATACTTTAAATTTTATCTGGCTTTAAAGTAAGCAAATGCGATGCCAATTTGACGCTCTTTTACTTGGCATTTTGCGACGGATGTAAGTGTTTGCGCCAGGATCCAACGCGTTTTTCCAACTCTACGCATCGAAATTAGTCGATTTTGGCAATAAAAACACAAGTGAAGATTTTGACGATTTTTGAAAAAATTCAAAGGGGTTAACCTTTGAATTTTTTTGACCCCAAAAAGTGAAAGTCTCAAATCGGATGTTTTTTTGATATTTTCTAGTATATTTTGAGCAGAAAATTCGATTGGCGCAGACAGATTTCTCCTAAGTATGATACTTTAAATTTTATCTGGCTTTAAAGTAAGCAAATGCGATGCCAATTTGACGCTCTTTTACTTGCCATTTTGCGACGGATGTAAGTGTTTGCGCCAGGATCCAACGCGTTTTTCCAACTCTACGCATCGAAATTAGTCGATTTTGGCAATAAAAACACAAGTGAAGATTTTGACGATTTTTGAAAAAATTCAAAGGGGTTAACCTTTGAATTTTTTTGACCCCAAAAAGTGAAAGTCTCAAATCGGATGTTTTTTTGATATTTTCTAGTATATTTTGAGCAGAAAATTCGATTGGCGCAGACAGATTTCTCCTAAGTATGATACTTTAAATTTTATCTGGCTTTAAAGTAAGCAAATGCGATGCCAATTTGACGCTCTTTTACTTGGCATTTTGCGACGGATGTAAGTGTTTGCGCCAGGATCCAACGCGTTTTTCCAACTCTACGCATCGAAATTAGTCGATTTTGGCAATAAAAACACAAGTGAAGATTTTGACGATTTTTGAAAAAATTCAAAGGGGTTAACCTTTGAATTTTTTTGACCCCAAAAAGTGAAAGTCTCAAATCGGTTGTTTTTTTGATATTTTCTAGTATATTTTGAGCAGAAAATTCGATTGGCGCAGACAGATTTCTCCTAAGTATGATACTTTAAATTTTATCTGGCTTTAAAGTAAGCAAATGCGATGCCAATTTGACGCTCTTTTACTTGGCATTTTGCGACGGATGTAAGTGTTTGCGCCAGGATCCAACGCGTTTTTCCAACTCTACGCATCGAAATTAGTCGATTTTGGCAATAAAAACACAAGTGAAGATTTTGACGATTTTTGAAAAAATTCAAAGGGGTTAACCTTTGAATTTTTTTGACCCCAAAAAGTGAAAGTCTCAAATCGGATGTTTTTTTGATATTTTCTAGTATACTTTGAGCAGAAAATTCGATTGGCGCAGACAGATTTCTCCTAAGTATGATACTTTAAATTTTATCTGCCTTTAAAGTAAGCAAATGCGATGCCAATTTGACGCTCTTTTACTTGCCATTTTGCGACGGATGTAAGTGTTTGCGCCAGGATCCAACGCGTTTTTCCAACTCTACGCATCGAAATTAGTCGATTTTGGCAATAAAAACACAAGTGAAGATTTTGACGATTTTTGAAAAAATTCAAAGGGGTTAACCTTTGAATTTTTTTGACCCCAAAGAGTGAAAGTCTCAAATCGGATGTTTTTTTGATATTTTCTAGTATATTTTGAGCAGAAAATTCAATTGGCGCAGACAGATTTCTCCTAAGTATGATACTTTAAATTTTATCTGGCTTTAAAGTAAGCAAATGCGATGCCAATTTGACGCTCTTTTACTTGGCATTTTGCGACGGATGTAAGTGTTTGCGCCAGGATCCAACGCGTTTTTCCAACTCTACGCATCGAAATTAGTCGATTTTGGCAATAAAAACACAAGTGAAGATTTTGACGATTTTTGAAAAAATT
Organism: Cantharis rustica; assembly: GCA_911387805.1. Lineage (NCBI taxonomy): Eukaryota > Metazoa > Arthropoda > Insecta > Coleoptera > Cantharidae > Cantharis > Cantharis rustica. The sequence continues at coordinate 67,506,677 of OU426878.1, forward strand.
CAAAGGGGTTAACCTTTGAATTTTTTTGACCCCAAAAAGTGAAAGTCTCAAATCGGATGTTTTTTTGATATTTTCTAGTATATTTTGAGCAGAAAATTCGATTGGCGCAGACAGATTTCTCCTATGTATGATACTTTAAATTTTATCTGGCTTTAAAGTAAGCAAATGCGATGCCAATTTGACGCTCTTTTACTTGGCATTTTGCGACGGATGTAAGTGTTTGCGCCAGGATCCAACGCGTTTTTCCAACTCTACGCATCGAAATTAGTCGATTTTGGCAATAAAAACACAAGTGAAGATTTTGACGATTTTTGAAAAAATTCAAAGGGGTTAACCTTTGAATTTTTTTGACCCCAAAAAGTGAAAGTCTCAAATCGGATGTTTTTTTGATATTTTCTAGTATATTTTGAGCAGAAAATTCGATTGGCGCAGACAGATTTCTCCTAAGTATGATACTTTAAATTTTATCTGGCTTTAAAGTAAGCAAATGCGATGCCAATTTGACGCTCTTTTACTTGCCATTTTGCGACGGATGTAAGTGTTTGCGCCAGGATCCAACGCTTTTTTCCAACTCTACGCATCGAAATTAGTCGATTTTGGCAATAAAAACACAAGTGAAGATTTTGACGATATTTGAAAAAATTCAAAGGGGTTAACCTTTGAATTTTTTTGACCCCAAAAAGTGAAAGTCTCAAATCGGATGTTTTTTTGATATTTTCTAGTATATTTTGAGCAGAAAATTCGATTGGCGCAGACAGATTTCTCCTAAGTATGATACTTTAAATTTTATCTGGCTTTAAAGTAAGCAAATGCGATGCCAATTTGACGCTCTTTTACTTGGCATTTTGCGACGGATGTAAGTGTTTGCGCCAGGATCCAACGCGTTTTTCCAACTCTACGCATCGAAATTAGTCGATTTTGGCAATAAAAACACAAGTGAAGATTTTGACGATATTTGAAAAAATTCAAAGGGGTTAACCTTTGAATTTTTTTGACCCCAAAAAGTGAAAGTCTCAAATCGGATGTTTTTTTGATATTTTCTAGTATATTTTGAGCAGAAAATTCGATTGGCGCAGACAGATTTCTCCTAAGTATGATACTTTAAATTTTATCTGGCTTTAAAGTAAGCAAATGCGATGCCAATTTGACGCTCTTTTACTTGGCATTTTGCGACGGATGTAAGTGTTTGCGCCAGGATCCAACGCGTTTTTCCAACTCTACGCATCGAAATTAGTCGATTTTGGCAATAAAAACACAAGTGAAGATTTTGACGATTTTTGAAAAAATTCAAAGGGGTTAACCTTTGAATTGTTTCGACCCCAAAAAGTGAAAGTCTCAAATCGGATGTTTTTTTGATATTTTCTAGTATATTTTGAGCAGAAAATTCGATTGGCGCAGACAGATTTCTCCTAAGTATGATACTTTAAATTTTATCTGGCTTTAAAGTAAGCAAATGCGATGCCAATTTGACGCTCTTTTACTTGGCATTTTGCGACGGATGTAAGTGTTTGCGCCAGGATCCAACGCGTTTTTCCAACTCTACGCATCGAAATTAGTCGATTTTGGCAATAAAAACACAAGTGAAGATTTTGACGATTTTTGAAAAAATTCAAAGGGGTTAACCTTTGAATTTTTTTGACCCCAAAAAGTGAAAGTCTCAAATCGGATGTTTTTTTGATATTTTCTAGTATATTTTGAGCAGAAAATTCGATTGGCGCAGACAGATTTCTCCTAAGTATGATACTTTAAATTTTATCTGGCTTTAAAGTAAGCAAATGCGATGCCAATTTGACGCTCTTTTACTTGGCATTTTGCGACGGATGTAAGTGTTTGCGCCAGGATCCAACGCGTTTTTCCAACTCTACGCATCGAAATTAGTCGATTTTGGCAATAAAAACACAAGTGAAGATTTTGACGATTTTTGAAAAAATTCAAAGGGGTTAACCTTTCAATTTTTTTGACCCCAAAAAGTGAAAGTCTCAAATCGGATGTTTTTTTGATATTTTCTAGTATATTTTGTGCAGAAAATTCGATTGGCGCAGACAGATTTCTCCTAAGTATGATACTTTAAATTTTATCTGGCTTTAAAGTAAGCAAATGCGATGCCAATTTGACGCTCTTTTACTTGGCATTTTGCGACGGATGTAAGTGTTTGCGCCAGGATCCAACGCGTTTTTCCAACTCTACGCATCGAAATTAGTCGATTTTGGCAATAAAAACACAAGTGAAGATTTTGACGATTTTTGAAAAAATTCAAAGGGGTTAACCTTTGAATTTTTTTGACCCCAAAAAGTGAAAGTCTCAAATCGGATGTTTTTTTGATATTTTCTAGTATATTTTGAGCAGAAAATTCGATTGGCGCAGACAGATTTCTCCTAAGTATGATACTTTAAATTTTATCTGGCTTTAAAGTAAGCAAATGCGATGCCAATTTGACGCTCTTTTACTTGGCATTTTGCGACGGATGTAAGTGTTTGCGCCAGGATCCAACGCGTTTTTCCAACTCTACGCATCGAAATTAGTCGATTTTGGCAATAAAAACACAAGTGAAGATTTTGACGATTTTTGAAAAAATTCAAAGGGGTTAACCTTTGAATTTTTTTGACCCCAAAAAGTGAAAGTCTCAAATCGGATGTTTTTTTGATATTTTCTAGTATATTTTGAGCAGAAAATTCGATTGCCGCAGACAGATTTCTCCTAAGTATGATACTTTAAATTTTATCTGGCTTTAAAGTAAGCAAATGCGATGCCAATTTGACGCTCTTTTACTTGCCATTTTGCGACGGATGTAAGTGTTTGCGCCAGGATCCAACGCTTTTTTCCAACTCTACGCATCGAAATTAGTCGATTTTGGCAATAAAAACACAAGTGAAGATTTTGACGATTTTTGAAAAAATTCAAAGGGGTTAACCTTTGAATTTTTTTGACCCCAAAAAGTGAAAGTCTCAAATCGGATGTTTTTTTGATATTTTTTAGTATATTTTGAGCAGAAAATTCGATTGGCGCAGACAGATTTCTCCTATGTATGATACTTTAAATTTTATCTGGCTTTAAAGTAAGCAAATGCGATGCCAATTTGACGCTCTTTTACTTGCCATTTTGCGACGGATGTAAGTGTTTGCGCCAGGATCCAACGCTTTTTTCCAACTCTACGCATCGAAATTAGTCGATTTTGGCAATAAAAACACAAGTGAAGATTTTGACGATTTTTGAAAAAATTCAAAGGGGTTAACCTTTGAATTTTTTTGACCCCAAAAAGTGAAAGTCTCAAATCGGATGTTTTTTTGATATTTTCTAGTATATTTTGAGCAGAAAATTCGATTGGCGCAGACAGATTTCTCCTAAGTATGATACTTTAAATTTTATCTGGCTTTAAAGTAAGCAAATGCGATGCCAATTTGACGCTCTTTTACTTGGCATTTTGCGACGGATGTAAGTGTTTGCGCCAGGATCCAACGCGTTTTTCCAACTCTACGCATCGAAATTAGTCGATTTTGGCAATAAAAACACAAGTGAAGATTTTGACGATTTTTGAAAAAATTCAAAGGGGTTAACCTTTAAATTTTTTTGACCCCAAAAAGTGAAAGTCTCAAATCGGATGTTTTTTTGATATTTTCTAGTATATTTTGAGCAGAAAATTCGATTGGCGCAGACAGATTTCTCCTAAGTATGATACTTTAAATTTTATCTGGCTTTAAAGTAAGCAAATGCGATGCCAATTTGACGCTCTTTTACTTGGCATTTTGCGACGGATGTAAGTGTTTGCGCCAGGATCCAACGCGTTTTTCCAACTCTACGCATCGAAATTAGTCGATTTTGGCAATAAAAACACAAGTGAAGATTTTGACGATTTTTGAAAAAATTCAAAGGGGTTAACCTTTGAATTGTTTTGACCCCAAAAAGTGAAAGTCTCAAATCGGATGTTTTTTTGATATTTTCTAGTATATTTTGAGCAGAAAATTCGATTGGCGCAGACAGATTTCTCCTAAGTATGATACTTTAAATTTTATCTGGCTTTAAAGTAAGCAAATGCGATGCCAATTTGACGCTCTTTTACTTGGCATTTTGCGACGGATGTAAGTGTTTGCGCCAGGATCCAACGCGTTTTTCCAACTCTACGCATCGAAATTAGTCGATTTTGGCAATAAAAACACAAGTGAAGATTTTGACGATTTTTGAAAAAATTCAAAGGGGTTAACCTTTAAATTTTTTTGACCCCAAAAAGTGAAAGTCTCAAATCGGATGTTTTTTTGATATTTTCTAGTATATTTTGAGCAGAAAATTCGATTGGCGCAGACAGATTTCTCCTAAGTATGATACTTTAAATTTTATCTGGCTTTAAAGTAAGCAAATGCGATGCCAATTTGACGCTCTTTTACTTGGCATTTTGCGACGGATGTAAGTGTTTGCGCCAGGATCCAACGCGTTTTTCCAACTCTACGCATCGAAATTAGTCGATTTTGGCAATAAAAACACAAGTGAAGATTTTGACGATTTTTGAAAAAATTCAAAGGGGTTAACCTTTGAATTTTTTTGACCCCAAAAAGTGAAAGTCTCAAATCGGATGTTTTTTTGATATTTTCTAGTATATTTTGAGCAGAAAATTCGATTGGCGCAGACAGATTTCTCCTAAGTATGATACTTTAAATTTTATCTGGCTTTAAAGTAAGCAAATGCGATGCCAATTTGACGCTCTTTTACTTGGCATTTTGCGACGGATGTAAGTGTTTGCGCCAGGATCCAACGCGTTTTTCCAACTCTACGCATCGAAATTAGTCGATTTTGGCAATAAAAACACAAGTGAAGATTTTGACGATTTTTGAAAAAATTCAAAGGGGTTAACCTTTGAATTGTTTTGACCCCAAAAAGTGAAAGTCTCAAATCGGATGTTTTTTTGATATTTTCTAGTATATTTTGAGCAGAAAATTCGATTGGCGCAGACAGATTTCTCCTAAGTATGATACTTTAAATTTTATCTGGCTTTAAAGTAAGCAAATGCGATGCCAATTTGACGCTCTTTTACTTGCCATTTTGCGACGGATGTAAGTGTTTGCGCCAGGATCCAACGCGTTTTTCCAACTCTACGCATCGAAATTAGTCGATTTTGGCAATAAAAACACAAGTGAAGATTTTGACGATTTTTGAAAAAATTCAAAGGGGTTAACCTTTGAATTTTTTTGACCCCAAAAAGTGAAAGTCTCAAATCGGATTTTTTTTTGATATTTTCTAGTATATTTTGAGCAGAAAATTCGATTGGCGCAGACAGATTTCTCCTAAGTATGATACTTTAAATTTTATCTGGCTTTAAAGTAAGCAAATGCGATGCCAATTTGACGCTCTTTTACTTGGCATTTTGCGACGGATGTAAGTGTTTGCGCCAGGATCCAACGCGTTTTTCCAACTCTACGCATCGAAATTAGTCGATTTTGGCAATAAAAACAAAAGTGAAGATTTTGACGATTTTTGAAAAAGTTCAAAGGGGTTAACCTTTGAATTTTTTTGACCCCAAAAAGTGAAAGTCTCAAATCGGATGTTTTTTTGATATTTTCTAGTATATTTTGAGCAGAAAATTCGATTGGCGCAGACAGATTTCTCCTAAGTATGATACTTTAAATTTTATCTGGCTTTAAAGTAAGCAAATGCGATGCCAATTTGACGCTCTTTTACTTGGCATTTTGCGACGGATGTAAGTGTTTGCGCCAGGATCCAACGCGTTTTTCCAACTCTACGCATCGAAATTAGTCGATTTTGGCAATAAAAACACAAGTGAAGATTTTGACGATTTTTGAAAAAATTCAAAGGGGTTAACCTTTGAATTGTTTTGACCCCAAAAAGTGAAAGTCTCAAATCGGATGTTTTTTTGATATTTTCTAGTATATTTTGAGCAGAAAATTCGATTGGCGCAGACAGATTTCTCCTAAGTATGATACTTTAAATTTTATCTGGCTTTAAAATAAGCAAATGCGATGCCAATTTGACGCTCTTTTACTTGCCATTTTGCGACGGATGTAAGTGTTTGCGCCAGGATCCAACGCGTTTTTCCAACTCTACGCATCGAAATTAGTCGATTTTGGCAATAAAAACACAAGTGAAGATTTTGACGATTTTTGAAAAAATTCAAAGGGGTTAACCTTTGAATTTTTTTTACCCCAAAAAGTGAAAGTCTCAAATCGGATGTTTTTTTGATATTTTCTAGTATATTTTGAGCAGAAAATTCGATTGGCGCAGACAGATTTCTCCTAAGTATGATACTTTAAATTTTATCTGGCTTTAAAGTAAGCAAATGCGATGCCAATTTGACGCTCTTTTACTTGGCATTTTGCGACGGATGTAAGTGTTTGCGCCAGGATCCAACGCGTTTTTCCAACTCTACGCATCGAAATTAGTCGATTTTGGCAATAAAAACACAAGTGAAGATTTTGACGATTTTTGAAAAAGTTCAAAGGGGTTAACCTTTGAATTTTTTTGACCCCAAAAAGTGAAAGTCTCAAATCGGATGTTTTTTTGATATTTTCTAGTATATTTTGAGCAGAAAATTCGATTGGCGCAGACAGATTTCTCCTAAGTATGATACTTTAAATTTTATCTGGCTTTAAAGTAAGCAAATGCGATGCCAATTTGACGCTCTTTTACTTGCCATTTTGCGACGGATGTAAGTGTTTGCGCCAGGATCCAACGCGTTTTTCCAACTCTACGCATCGAAATTAGTCGATTTGGGCAATAAATACACAAGTGAAGATTTTGACGATTTTTGAAAAAATTCAAAGGTTAACCCCTTTGAATTTTTTTGACCCCAAATAGTGAAAGTCTCAAATCGGATGTTTTTTTGATATTTTCTAGTATATTTTGAGCAGAAAATTCGATTGGCGCAGACAGATTTCTCCTAAGTATGATACTTTAAATTTTATCTGGCTTTAAAGTAAGCAAATGCGATGCCAATTTGACGCTCTTTTACTTGGCATTTTGCGACGGATGTAAGTGTTTGCGCCAGGATTCAACGCGTTTTTCCAACTCTACGCATCGAAATTAGTCGATTTTGGCAATAAAAACACAAGTGAAGATTTTGACGATTTTTGAAAAAATTCAAAGGGGTTAACCTTTGAATTTTTTTGACCCCAAAAAGTGAAAGTCTCAAATCGGATGTTTTTTTGATATTTTCTAGTATATTTTGAGCAGAAAATTCGATTGGCGCAGACAGATTTCTCCTAAGTATGATACTTTAAATTTTATCTGGCTTTAAAGTAAGCAAATGCGATGCCAATTTGACGCTCCTTTACTTGCCATTTTGCGACGGATGTAAGTGTTTGCGCCAGGATCCAACGCGTTTTTCCAACTCTACGCATCGAAATTAGTCGATTTTGGCAATAAAAACACAAGTGAAGATTTTGACGATTTTTGAAAAAATTCAAAGGGGTTAACCTTTGAATTTTTTTGACCCCAAAAAGTGAAAGTCTCAAATCGGATGTTTTTTTGATATTTTCTAGTATATTTTGAGCAGAAAATTCGATTGGCGCAGACAGATTTCTCCTAAGTATGATACTTTAAATTTTATCTGGCTTTAAAGTAAGCAAATGCGATGCCAATTTGACGCTCTTTTACTTGCCATTTTGCGACGGATGTAAGTGTTTGCGCCAGGATCCAACGCGTTTTTCCAACTCTACGCATCGAAATTAGTCGATTTTGGCAATAAAAACACAAGTGAAGATTTTGACGATTTTTGAAAAAATTCAAAGGGGTTGTTAACCTTTGAATTTTGTTGATCCCAAAAAGTGAAAGTCTCAAATCGGATGTTTTTTTGATATTTTCTAGTATATTTTGAGCAGAAAATTCGATTGGCGCAGACAGATTTCTCCTAAGTATGATACTTTAAATTTTATCTGGCTTTAAAGTAAGCAAATGCGATGCCAATTTGACGCTCTTTTACTTGCCATTTTGCGACGGATGTAAGTGTTTGCGCCAGGATCCAACGCGTTTTTCCAACTCTACGCATCGAAATTAGTCGATTTTGGCAATAAAAACACAAGTGAAGATTTTGACGATTTTTGAAAATATTCAAAGGGGTTAACCTTTGCATTTTTTTGACCCCAAAAAGTGAAAGTCTCAAATCGGATGTTTTTTTGATATTTTCTAGTATATTTTGAGCAGAAAATTCGATTGGCGTAGACAGATTTCTCCTAAGTATGATACTTTAAATTTTATCTGGCTTTAAAGTAAGCAAATGCGATGCCAATTTGACGCTCTTTTACTTGGCATTTTGCGACGGATGTAAGTGTTTGCGCCAGGATCCAACGCGTTTTTCCAACTCTACGCATCGAAATTAGTCGATTTTGGCAATAAAAACACAAGTGAAGATTTTGACGATTTTTGAAAAAATTCAAAGGGGTTAACCTTTCAATTTTTTTGACCCCAAAAAGTGAAAGTCTCAAATCGGATGTTTTTTTGATATTTTCTAGTATATTTTGAGCAGAAAATTCGATTGGCGTAGACAGATTTCTCCTAAGTATGATACTTTAAATTTTATCTGGCTTTAAAGTAAGCAAATGCGATGCCAATTTGACGCTCTTTCACTTGCCATTTTGCGACGGATGTAAGTGTTTGCGCCAGGATCCAACGCGTTTTTCCAACTCTACGCATCGAAATTAGTCGATTTGGCCAATAAAAACACAAGTGAAGATTTTGACGATTTTTGAAAAAATTCAAAGGTTAACCCCTTTAAATTTTTTTGACCCCAAATAGTGAAAGTCTCAAATCGGATGTTTTTTTGATATTTTCTAGTATATTTTGAGCAGAAAATTCGATTGGCGCAGACAGATTTCTCCTAAGTATGATACTTTAAATTTTATCTGGCTTTTAAGTAAGCAAATGCGATGCCAATTTGACGCTCTTTTACTTGCCATTTTGCGACGGATGTAAGTGTTTGCGCCAGGATCCAACGCGTTTTTCCAACTCTACGCATCGAAATTAGTCGATTTTGGCAATAAAAACACAAGTGAAGATTTTGACGATTTTTGAAAAAATTCAAAGGGGTTAACCTTTGAATTTTTTTGACCCCAAAAAGTGAAAGTCTCAAATCGGATGTTTTTTTGATATTTTCTAGTATATTTTGAGCAGAAAATTCGATTGGCGCAGACAGATTTCTCCTAAGTATGATACTTTAAATTTTATCTGGCTTTAAAGTAAGCAAATGCGATGCCAATTTGACGCTCTTTTACTTGCCATTTTGCGACGGATGTAAGTGTTTGCGCCAGGATCCAACGCGTTTTTCCAACTCTACGCATCGAAATTAGTCGATTTTGGCAATAAAAACACAAGTGAAGATTTTGACGATTTTTGAAAAAATTCAAAGGGGTTAACCTTTGAATTTTTTTGACCCCAAAAAGTGAAAGTCTCAAATCGGATGTTTTTTTGATATTTTCTAGTATATTTTGAGCAGAAAATTCGATTGGCGCAGACAGATTTCTCCTAAGTATGATACTTTAAATTTTATCTGGCTTTAAAGTAAGCAAATGCGATGCCAATTTGACGCTCTTTTACTTGCCATTTTGCGACGGATGTAAGTGTTTGCGCCAGGATCCAACGCTTTTTTCCAACTCTACGCATCGAAATTAGTCAATTTTGGCAATAAAAACACAAGTGAAGATTTTGACGATTTTTGAAAAAATTCAAAGGGGTTAACCTTTGAATTTTTTTGACCCCAAAAAGTGAAAGTCTCAAATCGGATGCTTTTTCGATATTTTCTTGTATACTTATAGCAAAAAATTCGATTGGCGCAGACAGATTCATCGTAAGAATGATATTTTAAATTTTATCTGGCTTGAAAGTAAGCATATGCGATGCAAATCTGGGCCTCCATTACTTCGCATTTTGAGACGGATTAAAGTGTTTGCGCAAGGATCCAGCGCGTTTTTCGAACTCTACGCATCGAAATTAGTCGATTTCGTCGATAAAAACACCACTGAATATTTTCACGGTTTTTGAAAAAAGCTAAGGTTAACCCCTTTGAATTTTTTTGACCCCAAAAAGTGAAAGTCTCAAATCGGATGCTTTTTCGATATTTTCTTGTATACTTTGAGCAGAAAATTCGATTGGCTCAGACAGATTCATCGTAAGTATGATATTTTAAATTTTATCTGGCTTGAAAGTAAGCTAATGCGATGCAAATCTGAGCCTCTTTTACTTCGCATTTTGAAACGGATTAAAGTGTTTGCGGCAGGATCCAGCGCGTTTCTCGAACTCTACGCATCGAAATTAGTCGATTTCGTCCATAAAAACACCACTGAATATTTTCACGGGTTTTGAAGAAAACCTAAGGTTATTTTTTTGACCCCAAAAAGTGAAAGTCTCAAATCGTATGCTTTTTCGATATTTTCTTGTATACTTTGAGCAGAAAATTCGATTGGCGCAGACAGATTCATCGTAAGTATGATATTTTAAATTTTATCTGGCTTGAAAGTAAGCAAATGCGATGCAAATCTGAGCCTCTTTTACTTCGCATTTTGAGACGGATTAAAGTGTTTGCGCCAGGATCCAGCGCGTTTTTCGAACTCTACGCATCGAAATTACTCGATTTCGTAGATAAAAACACCACTGAATATTTTCACGGGTTTTGAAGAAAACCTAAGGTTATTTTTTTGACCCCAAAAAGTGAAAGTCTCAAATCGGATGCTTTTTCCAGCGCGTTTTTCGAACTCTACGCATCGAAATTAGTCGATTTCGTCGATAGAAACACCACTGAATATTTTCACGGTTTTTGAAAAAAACCTAAGGTTAACCCCTTTGAATTTTTTTGACCCCAAAAAGTGAAAGTCTCAAATCGGATGCTTTTTCGATATTTTCTTGTATACTTTGAGCAGAAACTTCGATTGGCGCAGACAGATTCATCGTAAGTATGATATTTTAAATTTTATCTGGCTTGAAAGTAAGCAAATGCGATGCAAATCTGAGCCTCTTTTACTTCGCATTTTGAAACGGATTAAAGTGTTTGCGCCAGGATCCAGCGCGTTTTTCGAACTCTACGCATCGAAATTAGTCGATTTCGTCTATAAAAACACCACTGAATATTTTCACGGGTTTTGAAGAAAACCTAAGGTTATTTTTTTGACCCCAAAAAGTGAAAGTCTCAAATCGGATGCTTTTTCGATATTTTCTTGTATACTTTGAGCAGAAAATTCGATTGGCGCAGACAGATTCATCGTAAGTATGATATTTTAAATTTTATCTGGCTTGAAAGTAAGCAAATGCGATGCAAATCTGAGCTTCTTTTACTTCGCATTTTGAGGCGGATTAAAGTGTTTGCGCCAGGATCCAGCGCGTTTTTCGAACTCTACGCATCGAAATTAGTCGATTTCGTAGATAAAAACACCACTGAATATTTTCACGGGTTTTGCAGAAAACCTAAGGTTATTTTTTTGACCCCAAAAAGTGAAAGTCTCAAATCGGATGCTTTTTCCAGCGCGTTTTTCGATCTCTACGCATCGAAATTAGTCGATTTCGTCGATAAAAACACCACTGAATATTTTCACGGTTTTTGAAAAAAACCTAAGGTTAACCCCTTTGAATTTTTTTGACCCCAGAAAGTGAAAGTTTCAAATCGGATGCTTTTTCGATATTTTCTTGTATACTTTGAGCAGAAAATTCGATTGGCGCAGACAGATTCATCGTAAGTATGATATTTTAAATTTTATCTGGCTTGAAAGTAAGCAAATGCAATGCAAATCTGAGCTTCCTTTACTTCGCATTTTGAGACGGATTAAAGTGTTTGCGCCAGGATCCAGCGCGTTTTTCGATCTCTACGCATCGAAATTAGTCGATTTCGTCGATAAAAACACCACTGAATATTTTCACGGTTTTTGAAGAAAACCTAAGGTTAACCCCTTTGAATTTTTTTGACCCCAAAAAGTGAAAGTCTCAAATCGGATGCTTTTTCGATATTTTCTTGTATACTTTGAGCAGAAAATTCGATTGGCGCAGACAGATTCATCGTAAGTATGATATTTTAAATTTTATCTGGCTTGAAAGTAAGCAAATGCAATGCAAATCTGAGCTTCCTTTACTTCGCATTTTGAGACGGATTAAAGTGTTTGCGCCAGGATCCAGCGCGTTTTTCGATCTCTACGCATCGAAATTAGTCGATTTCGTCGATAAAAACACCACTGAATATTTTCACGGTTTTTGAAGAAAACCTAAGGTTAACCCCTTTGAATTTTTTTGACCCCAAAAAGTGAAAGTCTCAAATCGGATGCTTTTTCGATATTTTCTTGTATACTTTGAGCAGAAAATTCGATTGGCGCAGACAGATTCATCGTAAGTATGATATTTTAAATTTTAGCTGGCTTTAAAGTAAGCAAATGCGATGCCAATTTGACGCTCTTTTACTTGCCATTTTGCGACGGATGTAAGTGTTTGCGCCAGGATCCAACGCGTTTTTCCAACTCTACGCATCGAAATTAGTCGATTTTGGCAATAAAAACACAAGTGAAGCTTTGACGATTTTTGAAAAATTCAAAGTTCAACTCCTTTGAATTTGTTTGACCCCAAAAAGTGAAAGTCTCAAATCGGATGATTTTTTGATATTTTCTAGTATATTTTGAGCAGAAAATTCGATTGGCGCAGACAGATTTCTCCTAAGTATACTTTAAATTTTATCGGGCTTTAAAGTAAGCAAATGCGATGCCAATTTGACGCTCTTTTACTTGGCATTTTGCGACGGATGTAAGTGTTTGCGCCAGGATCCAACGCGTTTTTTCAACTCTACGCATCGAAATTAGTCGATTTTGGCAATAAAAACACAAGTGAAAATTTTGACGATTTTTGAAAAAATTCAAAATTTAACCCCTTTGAATTTTTTTGACCCCAAAAAGTGAAAGTCTCAAATCGGATGATTTTTTGATATTTTCTAGTATATTTTGAGCAGAAAATTCGATTGGCGCAGACAGATTTCTCCTAAGTATGATACTTTAAATTTTATCTGGCTTTAAAGTAAGCAAATGCGATGCCAATTTGACCTTCCCTTACTTCGCATTTTGCGAGTGATTTAAATGTTTGCGCCAGGATCTAGGGCGTTTTACGAACTCTACGCATCGTTAACTTCGTTTCAAGGATGCTCTTCTGTCATATAACTGACTCTAAGTATTAGTTCAATCTCTAGATGAATAATATATTATTAATAAATTGCCCTAGTTGTGCGGCCTGAAGGCCGCACTGAACCATGCTTCTTCTGCAAAATCTTAGTAATGTTTAGATTGGTGAAACTGAGTAACACTTTTAAATTATAAAATTAGTTGTATAATGCTCAGGTAAAAGTTGATCTAATCAGAGTAACCAAAGTGAGAATTAACTCTAGAAATTCCGTGAGTTAATTTCGTTCCAAGGATGCTTTTCTGTCATACAGTTAACCGGTAATAGTAGTTTAGTCTCTAGGTAGTTAAATATTAATTTTACCTGATTGTGCGGCCTAAAGGCCGCACTGCTCCGTAATTGTTCTGAAAAATTCCGATGATTTTAGGTTGGTAATCATAGAACAAGGTCAGAATTAATTCTGGAATTTCCGAATGTTAACTTCGATCCAATGATGCTTTGTTGTCATACAACTAATCCTTAGTATTAGTTTAGTTCCTAGGTAAATAATATATCTTTAATAAATTATTCTTGTTGTGCGGCCTGAAAGTCGCGCTGACCTATAACTCTTTTGTAAAATCCCGTTTTTATTAGGTTGGCAAGACTAAGTAGCACTGTTAAATTATAAAAATAAAAAAATTCAAAGATGTTGACAGCACTTTATGAAGAAGACAGAGTCCAAAAAAATTGATGTTAGGAAAACTTGTTATGCTTGGCCCAAGCATATTTGCCAATTGACTCATGCAAATAAGCATGGTTTGAAGAAAAATTAAGTATTGAAGCGATATGTCTGTCAAATACAAAGTTGGAAAAGTAGCTAGGTTTCATTTAGGGTAAGTCATAGAGAAATTCAGATGTAGAACTATTAAGTAGTAAAAATAAATTGAGATGGCTGATGTCTAATATTGGAATAGTTTAAAAACGTAGCTGCTAACTACATTGACGCGACGTCACAAAATCACTATCATTTTAATATATTTTGACGACGCTGCTTTACCACAATGTATTCTCCACATAAGCATTCATATTTGCAATCAAGAACTCAAAATATAAACCCACGCATTATAAATCGATGCGTAAACAGAGGTAAGCGTTCCACCGTCCACGATTTTCAAGTCATCATTGGTTTTCTATTTATTTTTCAGCGAGAAATCAACCTACTCTCGATGGATGCGACATAGAACCACCTTTCCATCGACTAACTTCAGAACAACCAGGTATACCCATCGAAGATGTAGATGTAACACGAAGGCCGTGTGCATTTGGACGATGGGCGATTCCAATTTTAGTAATCCATTTTAAGTGATTTTTATTATTCTGTGTAACTCAATGTTTTCAGCGTCGGGAGCTCCATCATCCAAACGAACTGATTGTCTTAGAAGCCTGTACCAGCTTAACTGATTTGTGCCACGACCCAGAACGCGGATACGAAGCTATTTCGTTAAGAGTTCCAGATCGGTAAAAATCTTAACCCAAAATCAGGCTTTTTCCAAATTCTGCCCATAGAATGACAGACCTTCTAATCCATAAAAGTCCAGCCATTCGGGAAAGAGTCTGCATGGCTTTAACAGTAATGGCAGGCCTTGCAGATGGAAGAGACGCTATCGTGAGAAATAAGTTGAGTTTGAGAAATATTGGATCGCTGTTACTGTACCACGACGAAGTCGTCAGAATGAAAGCTGCACTTCTAGTCGAAATGATTACCAGAACTTGGATGGGTACTTATTTTGTTTTTACATTTTTTCCTTCTAAAAATGTTGTTTTAGCTGCAGACGAGTTAATCTGCATTGGTTTTCTCCCACTTCTTTTAAAGATCGTCAACACGGAGATAGAAAAAATTGCAGTCGTGCATCTGGAATCGCTGAGAGCGCTCATGTATGGAGAAGGAAAAGATATAGCGTTTGATATCGGCGCTTTCGAAATTTTTGTAAGAACGTTTCCACTTTTTTTTAAGTATTGAGATTTTTTTGGGAATATTAGGTGGAGATGATGGAACGACACAATCCTGAAGTGCAAAGCAGGGCTGCTTATTGTCTCATGATGATCACGTCAATTTACCTAGGGAAGGAAATGGCTTACGATACCAGCATTTTGACTCGATTGAATGTTTTATTACATTATGAGGTTGCTGTCGCTTGGTCCAAAATGAGTTTGAGCCGATAAATAGTTTTGGTTTTCAGGATGAAGAGGTTTATACTGCTGCAGCCTCTGCAATAATGTTCTGTACGATAAAATCCAGAGCAAAAATAAGAGCAAGTGAAATTCCAGGCATCGCTGACCGACTGGTGACTCTCATGCATAATTGGTATAATCCAGCAACTCAAATATTTACCATCAAGGTTTGTGCAAAAAATTTCATTTCAAAAAAGTCATCGGGTAAAATTTTTAGGCTTTGACCAACATTTGCGAACATCCTATGATACGGGAGTATGTCATGGATAACTACTGTGAAGAAATAGCAAATCTTTACATTGGAGAATACGTTGGACCGAAGAAAATATGTTGGCCACAGGAAAAGGAAAATTTGAAAATGTACAAAGAAACGCTTATGAGAGTTCTTAACTGCGTTCCTTGGAGTAAGTGCAAATTATAATTATTGCATCGCAGAAAATGATTAACTCAAATCTGTTTCAGATGAAGATGATTTTACATGTAAACCGAAGGTTGACGAAACTAAAGATTTGCCCCCAACTTGCCATTGCATCGATAACTATATTGGCACTAAATCGCCAAGTGATCGACTATTAACAAATATTTTAAATAATTTATAATGAAATTTACAATTTTTATTCAAAAATATACCACAGGTTTAGAGAACCAATGATTTTGAATACCAGTAAAACAGTGCGGCCTTTAGGCCGCACAACCTTGACAATCTGAAATCTGATTTTCAAAACTTACGTTGGATACTTGCGGTAGAGGTTTTGCATATTAATGCAAAATGCATACTTTCTATAATTATATCCTATCTGTTATGTATCAAAACTCCGCTTGCTATTTATAATTTATTTACATTTAATCTATTGGTACAAATGCCTAGTTCCAACTGACTTGCTTTTCATATTCGACCCAGGAGGTTAACCATTCTTTTGACAGTTGGTACCTCCCGCCAACTTACTACCTTTTAAAATCTAAACTATAAAATATTTTCATGAATACATTACACTATCCTTATAATATCAAGCAACAAGCAAGATTTTGCGGCCTGAAGACCGCACTGTTTAATCACTTTACTAAATTATTGAAGCTGTTCCGTCAGTGTTCTGCTGTTACGTTGTAAAATGTTAATTCGAAACATAATAATGCCTTCACGCCGCATAACCTTAAAAATTTAATAAATTATTACAAAAAAATAGAATTTTAAGAGTTTACGTTGGCGACTTACAGTAGATATTTACATAAAACTGCAAATATGCAGAATTTCTATATTATAATATCCTAAATAACATGGTAAATGTTATTAACATGTGATAATATTTTTAATTAAATTAATTTTTCAATTTCATCTAACGTGTAAAAATTAATTTAATTAAAAATATTCTAAGTAACTAAGATCGTGCGGCGTGTAGGCCGCACTATTTCATCACTTTACTAAATTATTGTAGCTGTTCCGTCAGTGTTCTGCTACGTTGTTAAAGGTTAATTAGATATTTGTTATTAATTAATTAAAACACAATAAATCGGACGGTTATGGATTTTTGTAGTATAAGATTGCAAAACACCGGTAAAATAGTGCGGCCCTTAGACCGCGCAACCTTAAAAATTTAATAAACTATTAAATAGAATTTTCAGAATTTATACTGGAAACTATACTGCAGACTTTTTATATTATAATATCCTATATAACCAAGGTTGGCGACCTGAAAGCCGCACTGTTTAATTACGTTACTAAATTATATAGCTGTTCCGTCAGTGTACTGCTACGTTGTTAAATGTTAATTCGATAGATATTAATGTGATTTTTGAAGCAAGATTACAGAAAACCGGTAAAACAATGCGGCCTTCAGGACGCAGAACCTTGATAATCTAATAAATTTTAATATAGAAAATTAGAATTTTTAGAATTTACGCTGAAACGGTACGGTACGGTGAAGATATGCACAAAAATACAAATGTGCAGACTTCCTATATTATAATATTCTAAATAAACAAGGTTGTGCGGTCTGAAAGCCGCACTGTTCAGTCACTGATGACATTAAATTATTACTAAATAATCTATGATTGGTTGAAATACAAATGTCGTATTAAAAAAACAAGTGGACAGACATTCTATACCTTATTGTAATATAGTAGATTGCTATAGTACTGATTATTGGCATCTTATCCGTTATCTGTCTAACACTGAAGCGAGCGAATGGATTAACAAGAGATATTTTAATAAAAGATCCCTAGGTATCATGTAATCCAAAAACCTCATTCTTCGGGGGGACTTTTCGAAGTGAGTAGGTCTCCGAGTTTACACATTTGGTAAAAACATCTCTGTAAGCCGCCCTAACTCCAAAAGCAGGAATCTCGTTAATTCATTAATAAACTTATATAAAATATCCGTAACAAACAAGTGTTTGTAGAGCCACTGTTCTGTCATTTTATCAAATGTCAATTTGAGTTTCATTAGTTTTTCAAAATTTATATTACCATTTCTTTCTTTTTAGGATTGGCTTACTATGGTAAAGATAAATTAGTGCGGCCTTTAGGCCGCACAGACTAGGCAGTCATGTTGCACACTAAACGAATTTCCACACTATTTCAAACGTTTATAACCGGCTAGTATTAAAATTATTACTTTTCAAAAGTTGATTTTTCAGTGAAGTTTTTCAAGAATCTCATAAAAGAAAATCGAGCGTACAAGCATTCGCCCGCTTACAGTCACGGTGGGGAGCATAGAAGTAGGACTGAAAGCCAACTACTATAGGAAATGTACTATTTTTGGTAAAAATTCAATTATTTAAAATTTTTTCTAAACTTTCCATTGGTTTACCTTTCGGTATTTTAAATAAATAATTTAAATTCGAATAATTTGATTTTGTTTTTAGTGTAAATTTTTTCTCCCTGGCAAAACATTCGCTCTTCTTTTCTTTAACTTTCATAGTTTCGTTGCAAAAATTAATGTAGG
The DNA here is from genome assembly GCA_911387805.1 of Cantharis rustica. Classification (NCBI taxonomy): domain Eukaryota; kingdom Metazoa; phylum Arthropoda; class Insecta; order Coleoptera; family Cantharidae; genus Cantharis; species Cantharis rustica. The sequence continues at coordinate 67,524,906 of OU426878.1, forward strand.
TACCATATTAATTTTTACAATTTTTTTTTATTTACGGTGTTGTGGGTACGACCTAGTTGAAACTACTGTTTTTTTTTTACCGGAAATACGGTCCACTCTGTGTTCATTTGAATGTCGTGGTACTAATTATGGGTAAGTTGATACAACACGCGATGTATTGCTATGCTTTAGACTGTCAAGGTTATTTTTCTAATTTCTCTTCCTATTCAAATCCATCACAGAAAAACTCGACGTGCAAAAGTATTCCAACTCAGGTGATACCTAGTTTTATATAAACAAAAAAAAACAATTCCGTTGATTTTCAAAAGTATACTTTCGATTTAAATATTAAATGTTCGTTTATGTTTTACTTAAATTTTAAATGGCTTGAAGACTATTGCATTGAAAGGTGAGTTATATTTCGTATTTAAATATTTTTGAATAAATTTAAAACCCTCTATAAAGACGCGTAAATTAAAACAAAAAAATTGCAGAATTTCTTTTTTTAATTTTTATTTATTATTTATAAATAATGAAAAAGTAATAATAGGTAATTATAATATTTTTTAATTTTTTTATTACAAATTATATCTTCACCAAAATTATCTTCAGATTTAAAAAAATATTGACTCAGCTACAGTTTTTCTCTCTAATCACCGAATCGGTAATTACTCTTTCCCTATCTGTTCCCATCAAAATCAGTAGTATTACGATTAAAATAACTTGAAGCTTTAAAACAGCGAATGCACCACATACATATTTTTACAAACAATGGTAATTGGTTAATGGCAATGGTCGCCAATGGCTTCAGTTCTTACGCTTCAGTTTTGAACGGGGCTCCGGGTGCTCAGCTTTCGACCTGTCCTTCAGCTCACGTTAATGTTTAGGGCGGTATAAACTACCGGGGTTCTAGTACAGGGAATACTACTGTTCTGAGGGTCGTGGCGCCTGCCTCTAATAGTGGGCAGCCTCCCGTGGCCTCTAATTTGGATCGTTCTGGCCAAAGTGGCCGCCGTCGCCCTCGCATTAGGAGTTCTGGTGGGAATTTCTCTATATCGGAAACTGCTCGCCGAAGGTGGTTCCATGTAAACAACCTTGCGCCTAACACTACAAACCAGCAGGTTGTTGAGCATGTCAGGAATGTTGTGGGTGTCTCGGATGCGACATGTGAGAGTTTTACTTCCAACACAAAATACTGCTCATTTAAGGTCTGTATACCGGAAGCTGATATCCCTAAATTTTTAAACGATAAGGTCTGGCCCAAGGAGGCATCTGTCCGCGATTTTTATTATCGGAAACCGGCTGCTGGTGATCGCAGTGCCCATGTTAATGATGAAAATTTTTTAGCGCATCCCTCGTTGGAGGAGACCACTACAGGGTAGTACGCGAGTCTTCTTCGCCAGCTGATCATGATCGTTATAATTGTAAGCCGGTTGCTCCGATTGGGAGGGGTGGGTTTTCGGTGGCCCACATTAACATTCGTTCTTTGCTCTCAGATTTCCACATGTTTTCTGATTTTGCTGCCAAAAGCAACTTCAATATTATTGCTGTATCCGAAACGTGGCTTACTCCTGATTTTCCGTCGCACCTTGTTGATTTGGAAAACTACGTAATCGTTAGAGCAGACAGAACATCTCGAGTAGGAGAGATCGCCCTTTACGTTCGTAAATCGTTGCATTTTTCACGCTTGCACGACGGTCATCGTTTTCCTAATGGCCTTGAGCACCTTTGGATTCGACTAAAGATCAGCGGCCTAACGATTGGGGTTGGCGTGGTTTACAGACCTTCCACTGCTACTCTTTCCTGTCTGGGAGAGTTTGGGGATTTTCGCTCCTTACTGAGTACGGAATGTGGAGAGCTGATTATTTTGGGTGATTGGAATATTAATTTCCTTATCCCATCGCCTCAGCTGGGGCGACTTGAGGGAATTCTCGATTTGTTCGGACTTTGTCAGGTTATAGCGGAACCCACTCGTGTCACTTCGACTTGTAGCACGCTACTTGATGTTGTTTGTATTAGCAGGCATCGGGTTTCCCCACGGAGCGGCGTGATCGATCTGCTTGCATCCACCAACCACTTCATGGTGTATTGTTATTTGGATTTGCGTGCCCCGTCAGCTGGACCTAGTGTTTTCACTTACCGCAATTTCCGAAACTTTGACTATGATGCCTTTTCTGCTGACGCAGCTTGGCTATCGTGGGATGTTGTTGATGAGTTGCACCACTGCGATGCACGGGTGGAATGTTTAGATACTTTTATTCTGGCACTTTTTGACGTGCATGCTTCGGTTCGGACCAGGGTTCTCAGGGAGGGAAACAGGCCGTCGATCACATGGACGATCAGACAGGTGGCTAAGTTGAAGGCGTCGGCGTACAATAAATACAGACGTTCGCGATCTGCAGTAGATTTTGAGTGCTATCGGGATCTCAGGAACTACTTGTCGGGCGCGGTTAAAAGTAAAAAGGCAAGCTATATTAAATATCAGCTTTCTGTAAATCGCTCAAATCCCAAAAAACTATGGCGATACCTGTCATCTTGGAGCATACATCTGACCCTAATGGTCAGATTTCTGGACATCTATGTAAAGATCCTGACTATATAAATTCCTATTTTCTCAGCTCTGTGCCGAATGTTTCTGGTCAGGTACAGTTGGATTTCGATAACGCTTTGTTTCCCGGAGTTGGATCACTCTCTATTCCGAGGACTACGCCTGCGGCATTGTATGAGATTGTCGCGACTCTGCGCTCCGATGTCGTTGGGCTGGATGGTATTAGTCTTCGGATGCTGAGGCTCGTTCTTCCGTTCTGCAGTAAGGTGCTTTGCAACATTCTTAATTTCTCTTTCGAAACAGGCGAGGTGCCAGCCATTTGGAAGATGTCACGTGTGAGACCTCTTTCCAAAGTTCCGTTAGCTTTAGAGCCTGCCCATCTTCGTCCGATTAGTATATTGTCACCATTTGCAAAAATTGTTGAGTCGTTTATCAAGAATGCGTTGGACAATCATTTGGCACTTTACAAAGTTCTGTCGCCGTCGAAGTCTGGTTTTAGGCCCCACCACAGTACTGTAACCTCCTTGTTGAAGCTCACATCGGATGTTGCATCAGCAACCGATCGTTCCGAGGTAATTTTATTGGTTCTTCTCGATTATTCCAAGGCTTTCGATTCCGTTTTGCACCAGCGCCTTTTGGCTAAGCTTCGTTACTATAGATGAAATGAATCACTGTGCAACTGGTTCGCGAGTTACCTGCGTGATAGGTCTCAGGTGGTTGATTTTTCTGGGAATGTATCTCAGCCATTAGTGGTTTCTTGGGGTGTTCCACAGGGAAGTATCCTTGCCCCGCTATTGTTTATAGTATACACATCTGATCTGGAGAAAGCAGTGAATCCAGACTGCTCTTTGGATCTGTATGCGGACGATTCCCGAATACGTATATCCTGTCCTCCATCGGACTTGGATGCTGCAATAACTCGGTTAAATCGTAACCTTGAATCACTGCGTGTGTGGTCCATAGTAAATGGTCTGACATTAAATCCGGCGAAGTCGGAACTAATCATTTTGGGTAGTCCCCTGCTGGTACGTAGAGCGCTCGATGGCTCAACTCTTCGAGTGAAGATCGGTGATGGGATGCTGAAGATGGTCGACTCTGCACGTAGCCTGGGTTTTATTCTAGATGGAGAACTTAATTTTCGTCTACATGTTAACCGCAAGATGATAGAATGTTACTATAAGCTGAGATCACTGTACCAATTCAAGACCATATTGCCTGCTCATGTGAAGTGGTCGATTGTCAGCAGCACAGTTTTGTCCAACATCGAATATGGTTCAGCGGTCTATTACGATTTCCTAACTCAGGAGTACAAACGCAAGCTGCAGCTTCTGCAGAATTCATGCCTACGTTATTCATTCAACATATGCAGGTATGATCACATTACACCATATTATCGTAATCTGCATGTCCTGAAAATTGACCAGCGCTTTCTGTTACTTGCTGGAATTCTTCTTTTTAAAATATTCAGAAGTGGTGAACCGAAACATCTTTGAGATGTGATTAGGCCCCGCTCTATTTGTCATTCCCGGGCTCTGCGTGATCTGGGAAATTTTGACGTTCCTTCTCATTCTACAGCCAAGTTTGAGCACTGCTTTGCATGTTGGGCACCGAGACTTGTGGAAAGGCATCGACGACTATTTTTGGAATCTCCGAGTTTGACAGCTTTCCGCCGTGGTTTAACCGACGCACTGCAATTGGAGCAGTAGGTATCATGCGATTTGAATTTTGTGACATTTGTTATGCGTTATATATCGTTGTAAATAATACATTGTTAAAAGGGGTGATTTGAAAATCTAACTTGTTAGATATCATCCTTTTAAGAGACCTTTTTTTGTAAAGTAGCTCTCTTAATAAATTCCTATTATTATTATTATCGACGCCTTTCAATGCGTAGAGCTCGAAATACACACTTGGGACTGGCAAAAGCGAAAAAAACGGTGTAAAATGCAAAACCATCAGAGAGCAGACGCAAAGAAATTTTTTCAGTTTAAACTAGAATAAAATTTTAAATATTATACTTACAAGAAATCTGCAAGCACCATTCGAATTTTCTCAACGAGACACATAAGAAACCGTCGAAAAACATTAAGATTTCTAATTTTCGATTTTTGGGGTAAAAAAAATAGAAAAGGTTTACCTTCCGTTTTTTTTTAAAAACGTAAAAAATTCGATGCCGTTTTTATTGCATTTATAATCGCCTTGCAATGCGTAGAGCTCGAAAAACACACTTGGGACCGGTGCAAGCGAATAAAACGGTGTAAAATTGCAAAACTCGCAGAGAGCAGGCAAAACGGGATTTCTTCAGTTTAAACACGAATAAAATTTTAAATATCATACTTACGAGAAATCTGCAAGCACCATACACGTTTTCTCATCGAAACACATAAGAATCCGTCGAAAAACATTAAGTTTTCTAATTTTCGATTTTTTTGGTAAAAAAAATTCAAAGAGGTTAACCTTCCGTTATTTTTAAAAATCGTAAAAAAATTCGATGCCGTTTTTATTGTATTTGTCGATGCCTTGCTATGCGTAGAGCTCGAAAAACACACTTGTAACCGGCGCAAGCGAGTAAAACGGTGTAAAACTGCAAAACACGCAGAGAGCAGGCTAAAAGGGATTTCTTAAGTTTAAACACGAATAAAATTTTCAATATCATACTTACGAGAAATCTGCAAGCACCATACACGTTTTCTCATCGAAACACATAAGAATCCGTCGAAAAACATTAAGATTTTTAATTTTCGATTTTTGGGGTAAAAAAATTCAAAAATTCACCTTCCGTTTTTTTAAAACATCGTAATAAAATTGGATGCCGTTTTTATTGCATTTATCGACGCCTTGCCATGCATAGAACTTAAAAAACACACTTGGGACCAGCGCAAGCAAATAAAACGGTGTAAAAATGCAAAACCCGCAGAGAGCAGGCGTAAAAGGATTTCTTCAATTTAAACCAGAATAAAATTTTAAATATCACACTTACGACAAATCTGCAAGCAGCATTCGATATTTCTCATCGAAACACATAAGAATCCGTCGAAAAACATTAACATTTCTAATTTTCGTTTCTTGACGTAAAAAAATTCAAAGAGGTTAACCTTGCGTTCTTTTTTTTAAATGGTAAAGAAATTCCATGCCGTTTTTATTGCATTTATCGACGCCTTGAAATGCGTAAGACTCAAAAAAACACACTTGAGATCAGCGCAAGCGAATAAAACGGTGTAAAAATGCAAATCTCGCAGAGAGCAGGCGAATAAATATTTCTTCAGTTTAAACCCGAATAAAATTTTAAATATCATACTTACGAGAAATCTGCAACCACCATTAGAATTTTCTCATCGAAACACAAGAGAATCCTTTGAAAACATTAAGATTTCCAATTTTCGATTTTTGAAGTAAAAAAAATTCAATGGGGTTACACCTTTCGTTTTTTTTTTTTTGAAAAACTTCAAAAAATTCGATGCCGTTTTTATTGCATTTATCGACGCCTATCAATGCGTAGAGCTCGAAAAACTCACGTGGGACTGGCGGAAGCGAATAAAAAGATGTAAAAATGCAAAACCAGCAGAGAGCAAGCGAAAAGAAATTTCTTCGGTTTAAACCCAAATAAAATTGTACTAATCATTCTTACTAGAAATCGGCTAGCACCATTCGAATTTTCTCATTGAAATACATAAGAATCTGCCGAAAAACAATAAGATTTTAAATGTTCGATTTTTGGGGTAAAGGAGGGGGGGTAAGGGGGGGCACTGAAGTAATACTCTTGTCTAACATCTGAAAATGATATACTTTTTAGTGCCACATTCTCAGTATTTTCTTCATAATTATAACTGTCAAGTAATTTTAATGACAAACAAGTAGCTTGGCTGAATTTGCTTTGGTTTGGTCACCCCGAGTTCGATCCTCGACCGAGATAAAAATTTCTTTGCTATTACTAATAAGTTTACCAAGATTACCAAGTTCGTGGGACTCGCTCACCTCAACTTTTGTTATTTTTTGAACCTTATCCGTTAGCTATCTTACACTGATGCGCATGAATGTATTAACGAGAAATATTTTAATTAAAAAATTCATTAGCTTTTTAAAGACTTTGTCTCTCTGTTTGAGACAGAAAGTTTCATTTAAAAATTTTTTAAATTTGAGAATGTATTTATTTTGTCATACCAAAATTTCTTAATCATAAAACTAAAGAATCTCGAAAGAATCTTGAAAATCGTTTGGGTTCATTTGATTATTTTGCGCTAGAGAGTATTCTATACCTCCCAGACTCCCAGTTTGCAACGGACTCTTTGAAGTAAACTTATTAGATTAAAATTTCAACTAATATAAAAAATATATTTCAATATTACATAGGTACTGTAGCCTATCGAATGCCATGATTCAATGTTGTTCACGATTATTGAAAATAAAAACAAATTTGATCTATACTTTTTTTGAGGTTATAAAAACTCAGTTAATTACGTAAGGACAATTTTTTTAATTTTCGATCTCTCCCTTCTTGCATGTTAGGGTTTATAAGATTATTTTAAAAATGATCTCCCCCCCCCCCCCGTAGCGTAACCAAAACCTCACTTTTGAGAAAAGAAGGCCGAATTTCTTTTCTTTTTTAAAACTAACTTTTTTCTACTCCTCTTCGCCGTGCCGATAGATTTCTGTTCCTCGAGAAACTAAAATTACTTTTTATTTAAACTTACAAAATTTACATTTATGACAAAAAACTACTAATCGCAATATTGGCAGATGTAACTAATATAAAAAAATTGAATTATTTCATTAAAATGTTGTAATAATATAATTTATTAAAAATAAATTTTTTGAATTTTTAAAAAAGAAGATAGTGAATTTTTTCGAAATCTGACTCGGAGAGTTGAAAGGTTATTATGAAAACTATAAAATTATTTATTATACAATGTAGTTTGTATTATGCCATGAATCAAGGTTAGGAATAACAATTATATTAAAAACTTAATATTATGGTATGTTAATTGTTATCGATTACTTACTATTCTTGTTTTTTTTCTCTTACATAACATTTTTTATTTCAATAATAATTATTGTGAATTTACTACTTTTTATTTGGATATTTATCATTATATTACATATTATGAATGCGTCAGAATATCTTGACTATGACTATATTTTCCCAAGTGTCTAAATGCGATCGAACAGCAGCGATATTAGTAAACTGAAGCCCAATATTATTTATAAATAAAATATATAATTATGATTTAATATATTAATAAATGTGAACTTCAGTAAGTAATCAGAAAATTTTAAATATTTAAAAATAATATAACATAAAAATAAAAAACAATTTTTTTTATTTTTATTTATTTAATAAATAATAAATAAATAATAAAAATAATCAATAATATTTATTGACCAAGGATAAAATTTTAGTAAATTAATATCAATAATATTATATAATTAAATTAAAAAATTAAAGTAGATGTAAATTCGTACCATAGGTAACCAACTCAGTTGTTACGTTTCTCTCGCTGAAAATAGCATACAATTAGCATCAAATGAAAAATTTTGAAAAAAAACGTAAAACATAAACATGGTTGCCGAAAATAATGAAATTTCGAGCTTTATCGACGCATACGACGCTCTACCAAAAAAATTCACCTTTATAGAAGAAACAATTCCGATTTCGATAAAATTCGAAAATCTCAGTTATTCGGTAAAAGAAACTCGATCAAGTGAGTTTAAATTTTGAAATTACCACTTATTTACATTCCATTTTTTTAGAATCCAAAAAACTTCTCGATGGTGTCAGCGGTCAATTTTCTTCTGGGGAGTTGACCGCAATTTTGGGGGCAAGCGGGTCCGGAAAAACCACTTTACTAAATATATTATCTGGCTATGTGTAAGTGAAATCTCTAAGCGACAATGTAAACCTAACCCTTTTTTTAGTAGAAAAAATGTGAAAGGGACGATAAAAATGAACGAAGAAAGCTGCAACGTAAAACTTCTTCGAAAATTGTCTGCCTATATAATGCAGAGCGATCTGTTGCAACCTCTTTTAACCGTGGAAGAACAAATGATGATCGTGGCAAAGTTAAAGTTACCAAATAAATTAGATGAAAAAAAATTGATAGTTGAGTATTTACGAAACCGGTCCTTCATTTTACGGTTAAAGTTCCTATTTTTTAGGTAAATGAATTTGTAGATGTTTTCAACTTGCGGAACTGTCGCAGAACCCCAGTGGAAAAATTATCCGGAGGAGAAAAAAAAAGACTTTCGGTAGCTTTAGAATTGATCAGTAACCCCCCTATAATTTTTCTTGATGAACCAACCAGGTGAGTAATTTGAATAAAATATTATTTAATTCAAAATGATTAATTTTCAGTGGTCTGGATTCCGTTACCATAAATTTATGCATAGATATCTTCAAACAGCTCTCCAATGCTGGAAGAACAGTGATTTGTACAATACATCAACCTTCTGTGTCGATCATGAATCAATTTGACCAAGTAATAATTTTAAACTAATTTGTTAAGAAAGAATAAATTGTCAGTTGTTGTGCGGAATAACGGCCGCCCACAATAAATTGTGACCTCGAGTCTGCATAGCCCCTCTACTTAGATTAAGTTAAAAATTACATTACGAGGGAAGTTACCAATTACTAGGGACCGGACTATATGCAACTTTAAATAGTCGAAATATGCATGCAAAGAAACATAATATTTAAAGAAACCAAAATGACAATAATTCACATTTAACAGGGTTGAACTTAGAATATTTGAATAAACAAGAAAATAGAAATCTGAAAAAATTACGCTATAAAATGATAAAAATTACTTAAAATTAAAAAACTCTGTAACATAATATAAAGGCCTTTATTTCACGATTATTTCCGATCATCGTTCATGTATAACAGTAAATATAACAAAAAGTAAAAGCAAATATACCAACCAAAATTGAAAAAAATTTTAATAATTAAAAATTAAGAAATTAACCAAACTTTAAATGTTGCGCTTACCAAATAACCAAACTAAACCACGCCATGTGTCTAAATGAAACTTTAGGTTCATTAAATGAATCATAAATACTCGAAATACGCCAAAATGTGCCAAAATATACAACACATATTTTAAATAAATACTAATTTATTTATTAATTTTATTTAAATTTTTTTTTTTTTTATTTAAAAATATTTTTTAAAAAAATGTAAAAATATTATTAATAAATAAATTTTTTAATTCATTTTATAATACTATTTTTATATACTTCTACTTAGTATAAGTAGACCGTAGTAGATCAGAGCAGGACCGTACTATGCATTTTTTTGTTATTTTAGAAAATAGTATGCCTAAATATGCACGATTAGTAGATTTCAGTCAAAATATGCAAAATCTTAAAAAAAGCAACCAAAACATGCAAATGCATATGCAAATATGCAAATGCATATAATCCGGTCTCTACCAATTACATAACTCACTTTTTTATATCCACAGAAAAACTTTTGTTTTCCGTACTGCCATAGATTTTACTATAATTATTATATTTTTCTCTCAGACCCGGGGGGGGAGGGAGAGGGGGGAAGATTTTTGTATACTAGATTTTGAAAAATTTCTTTGGATTTTCTTCTGTATTGCCTTAAAATTTTTTTTATAAGCTGAAAAACAGAAGTTTATCTGTAGTATTCCTAAAATTTTTTTAATTTTCTAAGATTTCCCAAGATTTTCTACATTTTCTCGGAACTATTTTTTTCTTAAAATTTCATTAGAATTTTTAAGTAAACCTTGGATATACTGGAATTTCTTAAAATTTCTTAAAAATAAAAATTTTTTAAATTTAAGTATTCTAAAAGTTTTTGGAATTTTCTACGTTTCCTAAAATTTTCTTAAAAATTAAAAAAAAAATTTGATGGAATTTTTAAGATTATCTTGGATTTTTTAAGATTTCCTTGAATTTACTGAAATTTCTTAAATACTACTAAGATTTTCAGAAATTTCCTTAGATTTCTTTAATTTTTTTAAGATTTCTTTGATCTCTTAAATTTTTCTTAGATTTTCTTGATTTTTTACCTTAAATTTACTTAGATTTCTTTAAATTTCGTAATATTTCCTAAGATTTTGTTGGATTTTCTAAATTTTGTCGAATTTCTTATTTTCTAAGATTTTGTTTAGTTTATTGAGATTTTCTGTGATTTCCTTAGATTTCCTTAGATTTTCTAATATTTCTTAAGATTTCCTTGGATTTACTGAGATTTTTGAAGATATCTTAAGATTTTCTAAATTTCCTAGAATACTCCATAGAAAATTCGTTAGATTTTCTATATTTCTTCGGTTATCCTATTTCCTAAGATTTTTTCGCATTTCTAAAATTTTCCTAAGGTTTCCCAAGATCGTGGTTTTTTAAATATTATTCAATTTTCTAATTGCTAAGATTTCTTGGTTTTCCTAGGATTATCTGTAATTTCCTTAGATTTTCAAAAGTTTCTTCAGGTTTTCCATCATGTATTTTCCTAGCGACCCCCCTCACGCTTGGTGGTTAACCTATAATTATTGTTTATTTAGCATTCGGTTAAGTAATATTAAAATTTACTTATTTTTTTCATAAATTTTGTTAATTGTAAAATTACACTGTTGTTATTAGGGAGAGAGACAATAAAAATTATGAGACACTTACGCGCATGAATGGATTAACGAGAGGAAAAAAATTAGTACGGTACATGTAAACTAGTAAATTTAAACCGCTACAGAACTTAAAACGGGAAGCACGCGTTGGGTAAAAACATCCCTAAAAGCCGCTCTAACCCGAAAATCATAGATCATGGTAGCAGGAATCTCATTAATATATTCTTTCGCGTCAGTGGTAGACAGATAATTGATAATATTAAAAGTCAGTATTGCCGTTGTTGTAATTTATTCTAGCATTGATGCCTGTTGGCATAAACCAGTGGCGGTTGACACAGGAAGGGCAACGAGACGTCTGCTATTCTTCCAAATCAGTAATATTAAGATAATACGAACAATGACTTGCTTGAAATACTGTCTGCAAGAATTTTTTTAATTAAAAAAAGCTCTTTGTACTACAAAAATATTTAAATATATTGTTTTGAAAGAATAAAAAGGTTCGTAGTGAAAAAAAATCAATCAAGGAGCGTACATATAAAACTACAATTTTTCAAACCGGGGGTCTGGGGGGTATGGAATACCCTCCAGTACACACCAGAATAAAGAGTAAAGACAGATTTTTTATAAATAATATAATAATTTTCACAAGATCACTTGTTTCTAAAATCTTTCTTCACAACACAATTACTAGTGTACTGGAGGGTATTCCATACCCCCCAGACCCCCCGGTTTGGAAAACCTAAGTTTCATGTAAACGTTTCTTGATCGATTCACTGACACTGCGGATTATTCTATAACAATTCCTTTCCCGCACTGTTTTGCGCTACAGCAACATTTAGCAATTAATCAAAGAACGTCCACATGATACTACAATTTTCTAAACCGATGAGTCTGGGGGGTAGAGGGTATGGAATATCTTTCAGTACACAAATAATTGCGCCGTGAAGAAAGATTTTAAAAACAAGTGACTACCACGAAAAAAGTCTTCTTTAGAACACAATTACTGCTGTACTGGAGGGTATTCCATACCTCCCAGACCCCCCGGTTTCAAAAGCAGACAGCTATCGAGCATATTTTGTGATAGATTTTATTATATACAAAAACTTTTCTAAATAAACAAACTAAACAAACTGTTAAAATAATGAATTTTAACTGTTAAGTAAAGAATGCATACTTACATAGAAAAATAAGATTTAAAAAAATAATAAAAACAACAAATTAACATTTAACAGGTTTAGACTAAGAATATTTGAATAAACAGGAAATGAATTTTAAAAAAATTACGTTATAAAAATGATGAAAATTTAAAATATAAAATAAAAACTTTGTAATACGATATAAACACCTCTATTTCACAATTATTATTGATTTTTTTAAATTTTTTGGTTTCTCATATTAAATACGACCGATGATCAATAATAATTGTAAAATAGGGGCCTTTATATCGTATTACAAATTTTTATTTTATATTTTAAATTTTCATCATTTTTATAACGTAATTTTTTCAAAATTAATTTCTTGTTTATTCAAATATTCTTAGTCCAAACCTGTTAAATGTTAATTTGTCGTTTTTATTGTTTTTTTAAATTTATTTACTAAATTTAATCTTTTAATTAAATAAATTAAGCAATCAAGCATCGGGAGTATCGGTGGGTATTATCAATATTACCAGAAGTATCTAATAAATTAACGACGCCCAATGCTGTTGTAGTAAACTGTGAGCTGGTATAAATGATGTCGACGTGGTTATTTAAAAACGTGCGCAAATGTCAGCGTAATTGTCTGTCGATATCATACAATTACTGCGACCTAGTAGTTCCCATGATGAACTGCTAATGCTGAAGTGTCTTGTATGAATTTGGGAAAAGTCTAACTTTTGATAGTCTAATTAAATCCGTCGGTTTTCTGCTGCTTGTCTAACAGTAGACAGAATGTATCGCGGTAAAACCATTCACACGTAAAGCTAGTGATAAGTTGCAGACTTTAATACTAGCTAACAAAAATATTAAAAGATCGTTGAAAAGATTACCAGAAAAAAGTGTTTTCGATAGGGGGGGGGGGGTAATCAATTTCACAATTTATTAATTAATTTTTTAGGATAATTCTCTATTATAAGAACTTTTCTCTCTTTGATAATAATATATTTACATTTACGAATTGCTGTAGAACGCACCGGGAGTATCGGTGGGTATTATCAGTACTACCAGTAGTACCTAATAAATAATTAACGACGCCCCTTGCTGTTATAGTAAACTATGAACCGCCACTGGTATCAATGATGTCAACGTGGTTATTTGAAAACGTGCACAAATGTCGGCGTAATTGCCTTGCAATCATTGGCCTAGTAGTTCCCATGATGAACTGCTAACGCTGAAGTGTCTTGTATGAATCTGGGAACAGTCTAACTTTTTATAGTTCAATTAAATCAGTCGGTTTTCTGCTGCTTGTCTAACAGTAGATAATTATAATGTATCGCGGTAAATACCACCCACACGTAAAGCTAGTGATAAGTTGCAGACTTTAATACTAGCTAACAAAAACATTAAAAGATTGTTGAAAATATTACCAGGAAAAAGTGTTTTCAGAAGAAGGGAAGGGGTAATTTAAAACAATTATAGGTTATGACGACCTGTGGAAGAGCACCTCAGCAAAAGATAGCAATTTATTTAAACAACAAATGTTATATGTATATTGTTGTAAATTACGTATTTACAACGTTACTATCTTTCTGCTTGATCTTCAAATTCTTTTTAATTGCAGGTTTATTTTCTTGCAAGAGGATCTTGCATTTACAATGGCTCAACGGAAAACATATTGCCATTTCTAAAATCTCTTAATTTGAACTGTCCAATCACGTACAGTTATTCCGAATTTGGTAAGAAAGATCAGGGTCCCAACAAAAAATTAAAAATCGAATTTCAGTGATCGAAACTGTGGAAACAAATCCGGAAACCATCCTATTTCTTAGCAGAACAATCGAAAACGGAAATGTTAATTATCGAAAGGTGGACCCCATCAAAAATAGACGCGAGCTTTACCAAAAGCAAACAATTGAAAAATTCTACAAAAGCAACAAATTCCAGCCCAACTTTTGGAGGCAATTTATAATAATTCTGCATCGGATGATATTACAGCAATGGAGAAACAAAGTTGGTTTAACCATACAACTCTGCACCCACGTCATGGTTGGCGTGGTGTTTGGACTGGCGTTTTTTGGAATCGGGAACAATTCAAAAGTGTTAATGTCGAATATGTTTTTCTGTTGGATGTGTATAATGTTCTTCCTGTACAACACTTTTATGACAAATATTATCGTTTGTATGAAATAAACTATTTATTTGAGGTTGGTAATTATTTTTCTACACTTCCAGTCCCTATCGAAATGGAAATCGTAAGAAGGGAATATATGAACCGATGGTATGGCTGCAAGGCTTACTTCTTGGCGTTGTCGTTGCGAACTCTACCAATTATGGTTTTATTCTTTTGGAAATTGGTTATAAAATTCTGAATTTCTTATTTTAGGTTGTTTTGGGGACAGGAACGGTCTTAGTTGCTTATTTATTAAGCGATCAGCCTTTGGAGATCGAACGATTTTTTCGTTTCACGTTGACTTGTATGTTGGTGAGCATAACATCGGAAGGATTAGGATTAGCAATTGGAACCATCTTTGGAACATTGGTAATATTATATCGGAAGGTTGAATCCAGAAAATTATATTTGTGTTTTTAGGGCGGAACAATTGTTGGTCCATGCTTGATGGCGCCCATCGCTATGATTTCTCTCTATGGGTTTGGATATGGTAACTATATCAGTACGGCGACTAAACTAATAATGAGGATAAGCTACGTGCGGTTTGCGTACATAGCAGCAATGTATTCGTTAATGGATGACCGGCCTGCGTTAAATTGCTCAGATTTATTTTGTCCTTACAAAGATCCGAAGCATCTGCTCCGCGATTTGGGAATTTCAAATAATTCGTACTATTTCGAAATATTAGGATTGGTGGCTTATGGGTTACTTTTTAGAGTTACAGCCTATTTTGCGTTAAGATATAGGGTGCAAGAAGAATTAACTGGAAAAAATTCAGACTTCGTTGCTAAACTTTTACAAGTCAAAAATTAATGTAATAATATGTACATAAATGAAAATGAGAATTAAAATAACAAAAGAAATTTAAAAAAGAATTATTCCGACTCCAAAAACGAGCATCTAAAAATTGCATCGACAACTTCCGTTATATTTTAAAAAACAAAATTTGCAATTTTCTTATTGTTATATTATAAATAAACAGGAAAGTTTCTCGATGCATAAGTTTTATGTTAAAAATCAAGGTTCTCGAGTGTTAAAAGCTTAAAAAACTAATTGCATTACCATTTATTTAAAATTTATGTTAATTTAAGCAAGTCTGCTGGTAAATTTGCACAATCATATAACTCTAAAATTTGTAGATGTCTTACTTGTGCAGTAAATTTGTTGAATTGTTCTGGACAGCAACCTAATCCTTCCGAATAGATGGCAGCCGAAAAAATTAATTTTTTTAAGAAAACCATTCCAATATCTATAAAATTTGAAAATGTCAGTTATTTGGTGAAGGAAAACCGATCGGGTGAGTTTCAATTTTGCAGTCAAAATCCAAAATAATGTCAATTTTTTAGAATTCAAACAGCTTCTGAACGGAGTGAGCGGCCAATTTAATTCCGGGGAGTTTACTGCAATTTTGGGGGCAAGCGGATCTGGAAAGACCACTTTATTAAATATTTTATCAGGTTATGTGTAAAAAAAATTTTAAATCTATAAAACTTACCCCTTTAAACTATAATTTTGCTTTTAGTAAAAAAAATGTGAAAGGGACGATAAAAATGAACGACGAAAAATGCGACGTAAAATTGCTTCGAAGATTGGCGGCTTACATAATGCAGCAGGATCTGGTGCAACCGCATTTAACCGTGGAAGAACAAATGGTGATCGTGGCGAACCTTAAGTTACCTAACAAATTAAAAGAAAAAAAATTGATAGTTAAGTATTTTTTTGTTATTCTACAAAACTACAACTTGCATACCCGTAGATGTTATTACATGTGTTAGCTAGCTTGAAGGTCTAACTCAACAGTCCTGAGAGCATTAAGTTCTTGTGAAATTCAGATTTAATCTCAAAAAATACATCTTTTATCTTTCTGATGCCTGGGAAAGCTGCATCTGTAGCAGTTTGAAAAAATCTCGATTGCCTCTTCTATGCTGAGTTAAATTTTTTTGATCAGATTTATTTCTTCCACTTGTAGCCACCATAAATCGGTTATAGTTTATGTTTCTATTTCCTCAACGATTTTACACTTTAACACTTTTACACTTTTAGGTAAACGAATTGATGGAAATCTTCAACCTGCAGAGCTGTGGCAACACCCGAGTAGAAAAGTTATCCGGAGGAGAAAGAAAAAAACTTTCGATAGCTTTAGAATTAATCAGCAACCCTCCTGTCATCTTTCTCGATGAACCTACCAGGTTTGTGCTTGGAATAAAATAACTTCAATTCCAGACGATTTTATTTCAGTGGCTTAGATGCTGTTAACAGAAATTTATGCATAGAGATTCTCAAACAACTCTCCAGTACTGGAAAAACTGTGATTTGCACGATCCATCAGCCTTCCGTGTCCGTGATGAACCAATTTGACCAGGTTTACTTTCTCGCAAGAGGAACTTGCATTTACAATGGCTCAACAGAAAATATTTTACCGTTCCTAAGTTCTCTTAATTTGAACTGTCCAATCACGTCGAGTTATTCCGAATTTAGTAAGAAAATTCAACATTTTCTGCACAAAAAACTTAAAATTCAGTTTTGTAGTTATCGAAACCGTGGAAACAAATCCGGAAACCGTTCAACTTCTTTCCAATGCAATCAAAAATGGAAAAGTTAATCACAGAACATTGGACCACGTAAAAAGTGTACTCCAACCTCACCAAACCCAAAAAATCGAAAAATACTATAACAGCAATACATTTCATCCCAGCTTTTGGAACCAATTTACCATAATATTTCATCGAATGATGCTGCAACAATCGAGAAACAAAGTCGGTTTAATGATTCAACTCTTCACCCATATCCTGATGGCTGTGATGGTTGGATTAGTATTTTTTGGAATCGGCAAAAACGCGGAATACGCGGTGTCGAATATTTTTTTAATTTGGATCTGTCTAATGTTTTTCATATACAATCCATTTATGACGTATATTACAGTTTGTATGAAATAAGGTAGCAATTTAATTGGTTATAATATAATTTTTTTCCAAACTTACAGTTCCAATCGAAATGGAGATTTTAAGGAGAGAATATTTAAATCGATGGTATGGCTTTAAGGCTTACTTCTTGGCGTTATCATTCCGGACGCTTCCAAATATGGTATAACAATTTCGAAAATTTCGAAATTACGAAAATTTTGAATTTCACATTTTAGTTGGTGTTAGGAACAGGAATGCTCATAGTAATATATGTAATGAGCGATCAGCCAATGGAAATCGAACGATTCTTCCGTTTCGCATTGACTTGCATTATTTTAAGCATAGCATCAGAAGGACTTGGTTTAGCAATTGGATGCACATTTGGCACATTCGTAATATTTTAAAAACAGAGTGGAATCTATCCAAACTCAAAATTGTGTTTTAGGGAGGGTCAATTGTTGGGCCATGCTTTCTCTCAGTGATAGTTATGATTCCTATTTATGGATTTGGATACGGAAGCTCTTTGAGTGCAGCTGTTAAAATAGTAATGAGGATAAGCTATATGCGTTCTGGATACATAGCAGGAATTTCAGCGTTAATGGAAAACCGACTTCCATTCAATTGTTACGAATTATTTTGCTATTACGAAGATCCTGACCATCTTCTCAGAGATTTGGGACTCTTAAATAGTTCTTATTATTTTGAAATATTAGGATTAGCCGTCTATGGGTTACTTTTTCGAATTTTATCCTATTTGCTGTTAAAACATCGTGTACAACAAGAACTAACAGGAAAAAATTCTGACTTTGTGGCTAAACTTTTGAAAGTAAAAAATTAGTCTGTTTAGAATAGAAATTAGTATATAAATTTTAAATCTTTTATTTGTGACTATTTGAGATGCTGTGTTTGAAAAGCATACAAACTTGAATACCACAGGTGATTGTCAACTATTACTGGGATATTGTAAATTTCTCTTCCTAAAAGATAATTTTAGAATAAGATACTGCATTTATTTCATATTTATCTCCCGCTCCCCTCCTACAGCGGCGATAGTACTACAACATCAACAATATAATATATTTGTATTGAAAGAATAACACGTTTGCGGTGAAGAAAATCAATCAAGAAACGTTCACATGAAACTTCATTTTCCACACCGGGAGTCTGGGAGGTATGGAGTACCCCCCAGTACACCAGTACTTAAATTATAAAGAAATATTTAAGAAACATCTTATGAGAATCATTCTGCCTAACATTCACAGGTATTTTGTGTCAAAAAAATGAGTGGTTCTTATTTAATAAAGCACTTTATTTTATTTTAATAAAATAAACACAGAGCATGCGCACAAACTTGTAATTTAAGTGTGGGAGTTATTTCATAGCGCCATTCAAAATAAAAATCACGTAAATTCGAATGATTATCACGAGATCATCACTAACCTATTTAAATAAATCTGTTTTTAGAACAATGCTACTGGTGTGTACTGGAGGGTATTCCATACCCCCCAGACCCCCCGGTTTGGAAAAGTGAAGTTTTATGTAGACATTCTTTGATTGTTTTTCTTCACTGCGAACATTTTATTCATTTATTTAGTCATTATCAAATTTAAAATGAATAATATTTACTCTGTATAATATAAGATACCTCCCCCCCCCCCGGTGTCAATCGTACTATAGCAATATAATATATTATTTCTTTTAAAAAATAAAACGTTTGCAGTGAAGAAAATCAATCAAGAAACGTCCACAAGAAACTTTACTTTTCCAAACGGGGGGGTCTGGGGGTATGGAATACCCTCCAGTACACACCAGTAATTGTGTTCTAAAGACAAACTTTTAGAATAATCTCAGATCTCGTGATAGTGATTCGAGGTCACGTGATTGCCTTAAATAGGGTTCACGATTGCTTGCTTCAAGAATTTTTATTTTGAATGCAATTAGTTTTATACCGAAAGCTATGAAATACCTCCCACACCTAAATTCCAAGTTTGTGTTTTATTAAACAGGAATCACTCACACTTAATACATTTGGGTTTGAAGTAAGATGATTCTCAACAGGATCATTACTTATTTCTAAAAAGTTTTATCGCAGCACAATTACTACTGTACTGAAGGGTATTCCATACCCCCCAGACTCCCCGGTTTGATAACCCAAAGTTTCATGTGAACATTCCTTGATTGATTTTTTTACTGCGAATGTTTTATTTATAAATAAATAAGTTATGCAATTAATAAAACACAGATTGGTCTCTGAATCCTGTACAAAGAAGACGTTGCTATTGTTTAATAGGTTTTGGATCTTGGATAACCAGACAAGTGCACGATTGGAAACCATATGTCTGACAATTGCAGTGATCTTAGTAAAAAATCTCATTACCGTCCCATTGCCTTCAATACTGCTAGAAAGCCAACCCAGTCTTTTTAGGTTTATAGTTGAACTTTTCATTAATTAGTTAATTTTTTTTACAATTTAATTATTATTATTATCCTTCCATAACCCCCCTCCCTTTCTTTGTACTACAGAAATATTTAAATACATTGTTCTGAAAGATTAAAAAGGTTCGTAGTGAAAAAAATCAATCAAGAAACGTACATATAAAACTACAATTTTTCAAACCGGGGGGTCTGGGGGGTATGGAATACCCTCCAGTACACACCAGTAATTGTGTTCTAAAGACAGATTTTTTATAATATAATAATTTTCACGAAATTACATGTTTCTAAAATCTTTCTGCACAACACAATTACTAATGTACTGGAGGGTATTCCATACCCCCCAGACCCCCCGGTTTGGAAAACCTAAGTTTCATGTAAACGTTTCTTGATCGATTCACTGACACAGCGGATTATTCCATAACAATTCTTTTCCCGCACTATTTTGCACTACAGTAACATTTAGCAATCAATCGAAGAACGTCCACATGATACTACAATTTTCGAAATCGGTGAGTCTGGGGGGTAGAGAGTATGGAATATCTTTCAGTACACAAATAATTGTGCTGTGAAGAAAGATTTTAAAAACAAGCGACTACCACAAAAAAATCCTTCTTTAGAATACAATTACTGCTGTACTGGTAGGTATTCCATACCCCCCAGACCTCCCGGTTTCGAAAACTAAAGTTTTATATGAACTTTCCCTGATTGATTGTTTTCACTACAAACGTTTGATTCTTTTAGAACAAATATAAACAACGACATATGTATAAACATATAAGTATAAAAATTAGTTTTAAATAAAGTATTACGGAAGGTTTACTTATTTGCAACAAAAAGATTTTGTTAAGTTTCTAATTAGTAGGCAGAAAACAAATACCTTGATTAGGAAGAACTTGCAAATATTTTTATAAAGAAATCTTTGAGATATAGCATCCGGTGATTGAGGATTAAACGAGAAGTAAGTGACATAGAGAGACAATAGACAGATTGGACAAAAACTAAAATTACAAAGCTTAGTTGTGCACGCGTGAAAAAATTTTATTTGGGTAAAAATATAAAAATATCTTAAAAATTATCGATCATCAATGAATGAAGTCATAGATAATCGAATAGAATATTGAAAAATTTACTTTATTTGAAACTTTCAACTCCCCCCCCCCCCCAATCTGATGTAAGAGTTTTTTAATCGTATAATTTTATTCCTAATATAAATTTTTTTTTTTATAAAATACAATTTATAAAGTAAATATATAAAGTAAAATTTTAAATATTACTTTAACGGCTCCGTGAAGCCGACAATGTTCATGATGTAACATATAATTCTGAGACGAATTGGAATCGTCGCGTGTCAAGCGCAGGTTGTTATACGGTGGTTTTAAACATTTTTGTATTTAAAGCACAGATTCAAAGAGAGGTGAAAAACTAAAATCTTTAATGTAATTTTTTTTATTAAATGATTGAATTACAAAAGATTATTCAATAGTCTAAAATAATTAAAATAGATAGATAAATAGAAAAAATAGTCACTGATTTTTTTTTTTGATAATTTTGTATTGATAAATTTATTGTACATTCAATTTGAGTTTAAATTTTACGTTTAATAAATAATTATCTCGCAATACAAAATTTGATCTTTATTTTATCCAGGTAGAAGCCTCGTTCGTATTTATTTCGCCGACTGAGCTGAACGAAAAATAAATGTAGATAGTAATTAATTTTTTTTTTTAACACATTAATTTTTGAGTTGTAAAAGTTTAGCAACAAATTCTGTATTTTTTCCTGTTAATTCTTCTTGTATCCGATATCTTAACGCCAAATAGCCTATAACTCTAAAAAGTAACCCATACGCCACCAATCCTAATATTTCAAAAAGATAAGAATTATTTGAAATTCCCAAATCACGAAGAAGATGCTTGGGATCTTTGTAAGGACATAATAAATCTGAGCAATTTAATGCAGGCCGATCATCCATTAACGAATACATAGCTGCTATGCATGCAAACCGCACGTAGCTTATCCTCAGTATCTCTCTAGCTGCTGCACTGATGAAGTTACCATATCCAAACCCATAGAAAGAAATCATAGCGATGGGTGCTACGAGGCACGGACAAATAATAGATCCGCCCTAAAAACACAAAATATAATTTTGTTTTTTGTAAGTTACTTGATCAAACTGGCTCATGATAGACACCGAAGGTTGATGGATCGAACAAATCACAGTCTTTCCAGCAGCCGAAAGCCTTCTGAAGATATCGATGCATAAACTGGTGCTAACGGAATCTAAACCACTAAAATTTTATTTTTAAGTTTAATTTGTCGTCCGTATTATGTATCTGGTGGGTTCGTCGAGAAAAATTACAGGTGGGCTGCTGATCAATTCCAAAGCAATGGAAAGTCTTTTTTTCTCGCCTCCCGATAACTTCTCCATTCGAGTTCTGCAACAGTCCCGTAAATTGAAGACATTTAGCAATTCGTTAACCTAAAATTATTTGTGTTTACTTTGCCTAGAGGCATAGCCACGCCCCATATACTCAACTATCAATTGTTTTTCTTCTAAACTGTTTGGTAATTTAAGTTTTGCTACGATCATCATTTGTTCTTCGACGGTTAAAAATGGTTGTAACAGATCCCTTTGCATTATGTAGGCTGATAATTTTCGGAGCAATTGCGCGTCGCAGACTTCTCCGTTTATTTCGATAGTCCCTCTAACATTTTTCTTACTAATAAAAATACAAGATGAATTCTTGTAGTGCCCTAGTCGATTCAAATTTATTTACTTACACATAACCTGACAACATATTTAACACAGTTGTTTTTCCAGATCCACTGGCGCCCAAAATTGCAGTCAACTCTCCGGAACAAAATTGCCCACTGACGTCATTCAGAATCTGTTTAAATTCTAAAACTTGCGTTAATTTGAAATTTTAAAATTGACACTCACTTGTTCGATTTTCCTTCACCGAATAACTTAGATGATTAAATTTAATAGAAATTGAAACTGTTGCTGCTTGGATAAAACTGATTTTTTTAGGAAACGTTTCGGAAGGAAGATTTGAATTAGCTCGTGTCATCGTGAACTCAGAAAAACAATGTTAGTGTTATATACATGCGTTCAATTGTTTCAATGAATTTTTATCACTAAATTGATAAATAAAATAAGATAATTTTTAAGTTTCATGATTAAATTTCAATTTCAAACTTTACAATTTCAATTATTCTTTCCAAATCAATCTAATCAATCAAAACCATCAAAACTACTACGGTTCGGTAGCAACGCATCAAAATTTATCCAAATCATCCAAAATATCAAAAATTAATCATCCAAAAAGGCGCAATAATGCATTCGCATAAAATCACTTTATTCAAATCAATCAAATTACTCACAATTTCAAAATAATATCAAAAAACTCAACGTATCAAAATCAAATTCAGCAGGCCTGCAAAATCACGCACCCGCTGTCGGCCATAGTTGGCACAAGAAGCCCATATCTCTATACTTTCTCCCCACTCTGTACTTTTCCAATTTTAAACGTTTAAAAATAATATTGACAAATTATTACAATTTAGCACAGGGTGGGTCGAAATATTTTGTTTCACGACAATACATAAGTGACACGTAATTAGTTGAAAATTATACAATTAAAACAATAAATGTAAAAAGTTTGGGAAGCGCATATTTTAAGATATATCGAAACGGCCACAAAGTTTCACAAGTTAATTGGTTGACACATTTTAACCTAAGGACTTTAAGGGGGAGTCATAAAACGTCTGAATTATGGGACAGATATGTTTTTTTAAAAACTAATTAGGACTAACAAATTTTGATCTTATTAACTCTAAATTCGAGCAAGAATTACGTTAAATTAAAAATCAATTACTTGTAGTACGACGTTTAAGAAAACTATAAATTAATTTTTAAATAAGCACATCTTAAACCGTAAAGGCTAAAAAAACCAGTCACTTCAAAACTTTTCTAAAAACTATATAGTAAAAATCTGAATTATAACTATTGGAAATTACCGGTTAAACTTAAATTAAAGGGGAAGATAAGAGCAAATCCATTAGATTATCAATTTGAAGTGATCGTCTCGACAACTAATTGACATGTGTTAAAAGATTTACATTCACAATCAGTGACTCTCAAACATTCTCTAATACGTACACACAAGCTTGAAATTCAAGTCAACTTTTTGTGTGCACTGATTTAAATTCGACGTTGATTGCAATCAAAATACATGTTTGATTAACTGTGAATAATTGCCAATTTTTCAATTAAAATCAATAATGATTATTCCCTGTCCGTAACAACAATTAAAAACGATAATACCAATTTTTTTAATTAAATATACAGTTTTTAAAAAACCAAAATTCGTCGATGAATACACCTCAACCTTAACGACATGTATTCCATGTATATGTATATCCATGTAACATGTATATATTTTTTTTATTATTTTTTTATTCTGTAATTATATTTTTTTGTGTTAAATAAATTAGTTGTGATTTACATGTTCTTATTCTTTTCTTGCTGTTAAAAAGGCGATCTTTTGGTAATAATCCTACGTCTCCGATCTTCAATTTAAAAGTTTGAGTTTGGCTTATAAACAGGCTCTGGTGGCAGCGATTAACCTTCAGTTAACACACGACGGCCGCGATTATTTAATTAATCAAAGCCTACCCGTGTTATACTATAATAATAATAAAATAACCCTTTTTGAGCATTTCAATCAGAATGATCCTTAAGATTTTGTGATTTTTAGGAACTTTCATGACAAATTTTAATTTTCGTCGGTCTTCATCTGCAAAAGACTGTAGCAAAAAATCTATTTCCACGGAAAAAATTTATAAAAAACAACTATCAGTAAAAGAGTTAAATTTTTCAAATGTAAAATTCAACATACCCTAATTTTTTGGAATTGGCCTCATTAATGATAATTGCATTAGAAAGTTTGTTTTCCCTGATCAACTTCATGTATTTTTGACTTATGGCAGAAATTATTTGCGCTAATTGTATAGATAATAATAAAGTATGATTAAGTAAACAAAAAACAACATTGTAATTTTAACTTAACGCATTTTAGCCGAATACCCACGATTATTGCTATTATAAGCATGAGATTAAAATTTTAATTAGATAAACGTAATTAATAACAGCGATTTCTTAAGATTATCAAGTATTTTATCAAAAATAACAAACATTATTAGTAATAATTATTTAATTAAATATCTATTATTTTTATAAATTAGTCTTTAAAAAATCAAATATTTCATAGTAAAAAATATTCTACTTTAAATTGTTTATCGCATATCCGTGTTTATAATTTATTGTAAAAAAAACTAAATTTACAAGTAATGAAATTTTAATTTATCAATTTACTGATATAAATTTGATAAAATAGCTGCCTGCGCTCATCTCGCATAATTATGTTATTACATATATTCGGTGATGTCCATACAAATTGTGCTTTATTAAATTTTTTTGAAATTTCATCATGACATTGGATAACCACATTTATCTAGATACAAATCAACCATCGGAAACGCTTCGTAAAAAAATAAGTTTTTTCGAAGCAGCCACAGTTCCATTTTCCATAAAATTTGAAAATCTAAGTTATTCGGTGAAGGAAACTCGATCAAGTGAGTGAAAATTTTGAAATTTTAGATTAACGCAAGTTTTAGTATTTAAACAGCTTCTCAATGGTATAAATGGCCAATTTTCGTCCGGCGACTTTAGCGCAATCTTAGGTGAAAGCGGAGCCGGAAAGACCACTCTATTAAATATTTTATCCGGTTATGTGTAAATAAAATTTCAAATTTACAATTTTACCTTTTAGACTAATAATTCTGCTCTTAGTAAAGAAAATGTGAAAGGAACCATAAAAATTAATGGAGAAACCTGCGAAGCAAAATTGCTTCAAAAATTGTCGACCTACATAATGCAGAACGATCTGGTGCAACCGCATTTAACCGTCGAAGAACAAATGATGATAGTGGCAAAGCTAAAGCTGCCTAACAATTTGGAAGAAAAAAAAATGATAGTTAAGTATTTTTTTCAACTACTACTTGCCTACGCGTGTAGATGTTATTCCATGTGTTAGCTAGCTTGAAGATCTAACTCAACAGTCCCGCGAGCTAACACTAAATATACCAACTCATCTGTTGCTTTAAAAATACATCCCTTACCTCTCTGTTGCCTGAGAAAGCAGCAGTTTTACAAAATCTCCATTGCCTCTTTTATGTTGAGTGTAACCCTCTTAGCCAGATCTTTTTGCGAATCGTGGAAGAGTTTCTTCCACTTGTTTTCTTTCTCTGCCAGCAGCTGATACCAAGGATCCAATCCCAGATTTTGTTTGTGTTTTTATTTCTTCAACAGTTGCTTATTTTTTTTGGGGCCTACCTGGATGTTAATTTTACTCTGTGACTCAAACCATATGTTTTAGGTAAATGAATTATTGGAGCTCTTCGCTCTGCAGAGCTGTGGCAATACCCGTGTAGAAAAATTGTCGGGAGGAGAACGAAAAAAACTTTCGATAGCTTTAGAATTAATCAGCAACCCTCCTGTCATCTTCCTCGATGAACCTACCAGGTTTGTGCTTGAAATAAAATAACTTCAATTCCA
Source organism: Cantharis rustica (assembly GCA_911387805.1). Taxonomy (NCBI): domain Eukaryota; kingdom Metazoa; phylum Arthropoda; class Insecta; order Coleoptera; family Cantharidae; genus Cantharis; species Cantharis rustica. Next base: position 67,551,282 of record OU426878.1, read on the forward strand.
AACGATTTTATTTCAGTGGCTTGGATACAGTGAACAGAAATTTATGCATAAAGATTCTTAAACAACTCTCTAGCGCTGGAAGAACTGTGATTTGCACGATCCATCAGCCTTCCGTGTCCGTCATGAACCAATTTGACCAGGTTTACTTTCTCACAAGAGGATCTTGCATTTACAATGGCTCCACAGAAAATATTTTACCGTTCTTAAGTTCTCTTAATTTGAACTGTCCAATCACGTGGAGTTATTCCGAATTTAGTAAGAAAATTAATCAGTTTCCGCACAAAAGGCTTAAAATTCAGTTTTGTAGTTATCGAAACCGTGCAAACAAATCTGGAAACCGTCCAACTTCTTTCCAATGCAATCGAAAATGGAAAAGTTAATCACAGAACATTGAACCACATAAAAACTGAAGTCCCACCTCACCAAAACCAAAAAATTGAAAAATACTGTAACACCAATACATTCCATCCCAGCTTTTGGAGTCAATTTACCATAATCTTTCATCGAATGATGCTGCAACAATTGAGAAACAAAGTCGGTTTAATAATTCAACTCTTCGCCCATATTGTGATAGCTATGATTTTTGGATTAATATTTTTTGGAGTCGGAAAAAACGCAGAATTCGCAGTGTCGAATATTTTTTTAATTTGGATCTGTTTAATATTTTTTATATACAATCCTATTATGACGTATATAACAATTTGTATGAAATAATGTAGCAATTTAATTGGTTCTATAATTTTTTTTTAAACTTTCAGTACCAATTGAAATAGAAATATTAAGAAGAGAATATTTAAATCGATGGTATGGCTTTAAGGCTTACTTCTTGGCGTTGTCATTCCGGACGCTTCCAAATATAGTATACAATTTCGAAAAGTACGAAATTATTAAAATATTGAATTTCACGTTTTAGTTGGTGTTTAGTACAGGAACGGTCATGGCTATATATTTAATGACCGATCAGCCAATGGAAATTGATCGATTCTTCCGTTTCACATTGACTTGCATTATGATTAGCATATCATCAGAGGGACTTGGTTTAGCAATTGGATGCACATTTGGCATATTGGTAATATGTTGAAAAGATAGTGGAATTTATCCAAACTCAAAATTGTATTTATAGGGAGGTTTAACTGTTGGGCCAGGTTGTATCGCAGCATTATTTGCAATTCCATTTCATGGATTTGGATACGGAGGTTCTATGAGTGCAACAGTCAAAATTCTATTAAGAATAAGCTACATGCGTTTTGGAGTCATAGCAGCAATTTTAGCGTTAATGAAAGACCGACTTCCGTTAAATTGTAACGAATTATTTTGCTATTATAAAGATCCCAACCATATTCTCAGAGATTTAGGAATTTTAAATAATTCTTATTATTTAGAAATATTAGGATTGGCAGTCTATGGGCTACTTTTGCGAATTGCATCCTATTTACTGTTAAGACGTCGTATACAACAAGAAATGACAGGAAAAAATTCTGACCTTGTGGCTAACCTTTTGAAAGTCAATAGTTAATCTATTTAGAATAAAAATTAGTAAATGAATTATAGTATTAAATTAGTAAGTCTCAAATTTGGTATTTAATTGGTATTAATAAGAAAGATCCTTTGCTAAACAAAAAGTTTACCTCGGCTAACGTTTGATGTCGGACAGCATTGAGCTCTCTCAGAAACGAGTTCCCGTGACAAGTAATTCTATTGTCGGTCAAAAGAAAAATGCCTTATTTAAGGCAAACTAAATTAAATTTATTTTTGGAAGACGTAGTTTTGGTCAGTGACAGTTTCGCCTCTTGCAGATTTAAAATTTGGGTGTATTGTGTGGACTCGTAAAACCGGATGCACATTTAATATCAATCCAGTTGGTACTAGCATTCAATTTTATTAGTCTCTAATGTGTAATTGTATAAATAAATTGTAAAAAAATTAAATAAATTAACTTTAGTGCTAACCTAGACATATGTTGCTCGCTACCACTGTTAAATCGAAACTCAGCTCCCAAGTTGGCTTAAAAATCGCTCGCTACAATCCCCACAAAATTCCACGTGTGTTGTGATTATTAACACTTAACAATTCTTGCAATTTTGGTAAGTTATATCACTTTTTAGATAGCGGTGGTAAAATGTAAAAAAATGTAAAATATCTGGTCTTCCAGAATAATCCTAATTTAATTTCAGAAACAAATATATGCTGCAAACGATGTTTATCTTCGAAAATTGACGAAAAATCTCCGTTTCAACCCAAATTGGCTTTTCATAAAAATGTGAAAACTCTCACTCGCAAAACTAATTGTCGTTGACCAAACAATACGCAAATCGACCGGCTTAGACGAATCTTCGTTCTTTCGTTCAAAATTTCCTGCTTCAAACTTGCCAAAATGAAATCTTGAACAAAAATCAAATTTTCTTATACACTCCCGAACATTTTTAATCGCTTGTTTTAAGATCACTTTCATACAAATAATCGTTTTGCTAGTTTCTGTGTTTCAAGTGTTTACATAAAATGATTCTGCTTACTACACCTATCAAAAACGGTTGCTTTTTTCAAGGCGAAGCGATTACTGATTATCAACCCGAGAATTAAGATTTGTCACAAAAATCAACGACAATATAATATTTGTTTTAAAGAATAAAATGTTCGCAATGAAAAAAACAAACGTCCACAATTAACTTCACTTTTCCTAATTCGGAGGTTTGGGGGGTCAGTAGACCAGTAATTGTACTGCGAAGAAAAATGTTATAAATAAGTTATGATCTTCTGATAATGATTCAAGTTCACGTGATTGCGTTAAAAACTTAAAAAACTTTGAATGCAATTGAATCACTTATTTCAGAAACAATCTAAATCACATTTTTGGATTATTTTGAGTTTATTACACCAACATATATTTTTGGAGGTAACACATAATATAATCTATAATGCTTTTGTTTATGATAAACTCTTACTTTAGTGGTAAACCTTTGACCTCAAGCTCGAGTTTTATTAAAAATGTTTAGATAAACTTATCAAACGTGTTAATTCACCTCCTGTAAACTGCCAAAATGTGACTTAGATTGTTTCTGAAATAATCAATTCAATTGCTTGTATATCGGAAGCTATGAAATACCTCCCATACTTAAATTATTGCCAGTTTATGTGATTGTTCAATAAGAATCGCTCAATAAATACATCTAAATTTTAGGTAGGATGATTCTCAACAAGATCATCACTTATTTCTAAAATTGTATTTTACAACACAATTACTATAGTACACTGGGGGGTATTCCATACCCCCCAGACCCCCCGGTTTGATAACCCAAAGTTTCATGTGAACACTTTTTGATTGGTTTTCTTTTCTGCAAACGTTTTATTTATAAATAAATTATGCAATTAAGAAGACACTGCAGATCATTTCATCTTTTCCCCTCCCCTCCCCTTTCCCGGCTTGTTTATACTACAGCAATACTTGAGCATTTACCAAAATCATCAAGCAATACTTTGAAATATTTAGTAGGAAAAATAAAATGTTCGCAGTGAAGGAAATCAATCAAAGAACTTCAATATGAAATTTTTTTCCCAAACTTTGAATGCAATTGCTAAAATTGCTTTTATAGCGGAAGCCATGAAATACCCCCCCCCCTCTACTTAAATTGCAAGTTTGTGTGCATGAACTGTGATAGGTTTTATTCAATAAAAACAACTTAATAAATACAATAGAAAATAACTTCAAACAGTTTTTAGAATTTGTTAAATATTTTTGTGGTATTTAGTAATATGAGATGTTAAAATAATAAAACCTAACAAATTTATTTATTATTTTAACATTTTGTTAGGTTTTATTATTTTAATAAATACAACTGAATTTTAGGTGGAAGGATTCCCAACGAGATCTTTATTTGTTTCTAAAATTGTTTTTCGCAATACATTTAGTGTACTGAAGGGTATTCCATACCCCCCAGACCCCCCGGTTTGATAACTCAAAGTTTCATGTAAACGCTTCGTGATTGATTTTCTTTAATGCAAATGTTTTATTTATAAATAAAATATGCAATTAGAAAAACACTGCGGATCATTCCATAACGTCCCCCCCCCCTTTGTCTTATTTAAACTACAGCAACACTTGAGCATTTAGCAAAAACGTTAAGCAACATTTTGATATATTTGGTTTGAAAAATAAAATATTTGCAATAAAACGTCTACGTGTAACTTTACTTTTTCAAACCGGGGGGTCTGGGGGGTATGGAATACCCTCCAGTATACGCCGGTAATTGTGTTCTAAAGTAAAATTTTTTAAATAAGTCATGATCTTGTAATAGTCATTCAAGTGCACGTGATTGCGTTTAATGAGGTTTACGATCACTTGCTTCATGAATTTTTATTTTGAATGCAATTGTTTGTATACCAGATATTAAGAAATACATCATCTAAATTTTAGGAAGAATAATTCTCAACTAAATCATCACTTGTTTCTAAAACTTTATTCGCAACACAGTTACTATAATGTCCTGAAGGGATAACCAGATCTTTATTTAGTTCTAAAATCGTTCTTCACAATACAATTACTATAGTGTACTGGAGGGTATTCCATACCCCCCAGACCCACGGGTTTGATAACTTACAGTTTCATGTGAACGCTTTTTGATTGATTTTCTTTAATGCAAATGGTTTATTTATAAATAAATTATGCAATTAGGAAGACACTGCGGAACATTCCATAATCTCCCCCCCCCCTCTGTATTGTTCAAACTACAGCAACACTTGAGTATTTAGCAAAAACATCAAGCAACATTTTCATATATTTGGTTTGAAGAATAAAATGCTCGCAATAAAACGTTCACGTGTAACTTTACTTTTCCAAACCGGGGGGTTTGGGGGGTATGGAATACCTTCCAGTACACACTGGTTATTGTATTTGTAAATAAGCCATGATCTTACTACCGCAATCCTTAGGCATTTAGCAAAAAAATTAAATTAAAACTTGGCGTCGCGGGAATAACAATTTTTCCGCTAGCCCAACGCAACCGCGTTTGCCACGAGTTCAACCTACTCCTACTCTACCTTCACGTTCCCCAACTTCTTTACAATTAAAATTCTTATTTACAGTGTTTATAAACAAATAATTTACAATAATTAAATCAAAACTTCAAATTAATTTCCCAAAACAAAGAAATTAACGTTTCTAACGTTTCAGAACACGACAATATAAAACTACACTTTTCCAAACTGGGGGGTCTGGGGGGTATGGAATACCCTTCAGTATACACCAGTAATTGTGTTCTACAAAAAATTTTTTTTAATAAGCCATAAATCTGTTTTTAGAACATAGTTACTGGTGTGTACTGGAGGGTAATCCATACCCCCGTCAGACCCACCGGTTTGGAAAAATGAAGTTTTATGTAGACATTCTTTGATTGATTTTCTTCACTGCGAACATTTATATTTACTCTGCATAATATCATAAATATTTTTTATTACAATTACTGGGATACTGTAAATTTCACATCCTAAAAGGAATTTTTAGGATAAAATAACTCTCCCCCCCCCCCCCGGTGTCAATCGTACTATAGCAATATAATATATTACTTGTTTTGAAACCTCTTTTTTGTACTACAGAAATATTTAAATACATTGTTCTGAAAGAATAAAAAGGTTCGTAGTGAAAAAAATCAATCAAGGGATGTACATATAAAACTAAAATTTTTCAAACTGGGGGGTCTGGGGGGTATGGAATACCCTCCAGTATACACCGGTAATTGTGTTCTAAAGAAAAAATTTTTAAATAAGTCATGATCTTGTAATAGTCATATAAGTGCACGTGATTGCGTTTAATGAGGTTCACAATTACTTGTTTCAAGAATTTTTATTTTAAATGCAATTGTTTGTATACCAGACATTATGAAATACCTCCCACACATAAATTGCAAGAAATACGTCATCTAAATTTTAGGTAGGAGGATTCTCACTGAAATCATCACTTGTTTCTAGAAACTGTCTTCACAGCACTATTAATATAATCTACTCGAGAGTATTTTTCCAGTACCGCAACATAATTACTGTACTGTACTGTTACTGTACACAATTACCATACCCCCCGGTTTGATAAACGGTTTCATGAGAAACTTTCTTGATTGATGATTTTCATTGCAAATGTTTTATTTATAAATAAATTATGTAATTAGTTAGACACTGCGGATTATAACATAATTCTTCCCCCCCCCCCTGCCTTGTTTAAACTACAGCAATACTTAAGCATTTAGCAAAATCATCAAGAAGAACTTACTAAATACATCTGAATTTTAGGTAGGAGGATTCTCAACGAGATCTTCATTTGTTTCTAAAATCGTTCTTTGCAATACAATTACTACACAGTGTCCTGGAGAGTATTCCATACCCCCCAGACCCCCCGGTTTGATATCCCGAAGTTTCATGTAAACGCTTCTTGATTGATTTTCTTTAATGCAAATGGTTTATTTATAAATAAATTATGAAATTAAGAAGACACTGCGGATCATTCTATAACCTCCCCCCCCCCCCCTGTTTTGTATAAACTACAGCAACACTTGCATTTAGCAAAAACATCAAGCAACATTTTGATATATTTAGTTTGAAGAATAAAATTTTCGCAATAAAACGTCTACGAGTAACTTTACTTTTCCAAACCGGGGGGTCTGGGGGGTATGGAATACCCTCCAGTATACACCGGTAACTGTGTTCTAAAGAAATTCTTTTTAAATAAGCCATGATCTTGTAATAGTCATTCAAGTGCACGTGATTGCGTTTAATGAGATTCACAATTACTTGCTTCAAGAATTTTTATTTTGAATGCAATTGTTTGTATACCAAATATTAAGAAATACTTTTCATCACTTTTTTCTAAAAAATTTCTTTACAACACAATTATTATAGTGTACTCCATACCTGCCAGACCCCTCCAAAAACCAAAGTTTCATGTGATTGCTTCTTGATTGATATTTATTAAATAATTTATGCAATTTATTGTAATCATTTTATAACCCCCCCCCCCCCGGCCCTGTTTATAATGCAGCAACACTTGAGTAGTTAGCAAAAACATCAAGCAACATTTTGATATATTTGCTCTGAAGAATAAAATGTTCACAGTGAAGAAAATCAATTAAGTAACGCCATTATTTAATTAGTAAAAATATAGTTGAGTTAAGGGTCAGTATTAAAACAATAAAATTGTCCGACGTTTCTAGTCTTTATTGACCCATTATCAAGGCTACAAATAAATACAAATAATTAAAAATTATTTTATTTAAAAATAAATTGAAAATAATAAAAATATAAAGGTAGTAAAATATTGAAATACAGAATTAAATATTACAAAGTTTAGTTTAATAAAAAAAAAGCATGTAAAGATTAGAATTTCATCTAAAGTATTTTCAAGTTGTTTTCATTTTTCACTTTTATATTTTTATTAAACTAAAATTTGTAATTTTTAATTCTGTACTTCAATATTTTACTACTTTTATATTTTTTTTTTATTATTTTCAATTTTGTAATTTATGTAAAATTTTTAATTATTTGTATTTATTTGTAGCCTTGATAATGAGTCAATAAACAATTTTATTGTTTTAATACTGACCACTAACTCAACTATATTTCTACTAATTAATTATGGGGGGTCAACGATATAAATACATTATTGATTTTGAACAGATTTTTTAATTTCACTTTATTTTATTTTGTTTTTATTTTATTTTATACCTCTTTTTCTTTCTGTTCTACTTTTTTCTCACCTCATTCGCCTTCTAATAAGGAATTATCAAACTCACGCAGTGATATTGCCAATTCATGTTCTTCTTTATGTTTCTTCTTCTTATAGTTTTTTCTTCTTCTTCTTTTTTTTTTTCGTGTATGTTTCGCTGCGACTTTTCTTTACGCAATAGTTAAAACATCACTACGCATGGGGTTTCCGCCAAAATCTTGTAATGCTTCTTTTAAAGAATTTAAAGTGGCTTGAGTGAATTTTTTTTTTTTTTTATTTTATTTTTATTAGTTTAATAAAAACTTTTATACAAATATTTACAAATTATCAATTTGAATTCCTCTGTTACTTCCTAATCTTCGTATTTTGCGAACGATAAAACCCTGCTTAGCAGAGCGCTAAGCTTCCATAACTTTATTTAATTTTCGTAAAGACATTTGCGAAGACATTTTTAGTATCTAATTATAAATAAAAAGGATTAAAAAATTAATTATATTTCAATTAAAAGAAATAAAAAATTAAATTTTAATAATCTATATTTTTGAATGAATGTGTCCATACAGGGTGTGTCAAATTGTCAGTAGGTGTTCATACAGGGTGGGTCCAAAAAGAAGCAAAATTTTTGTTCTCCGGATGGCTTGATTGCTTGGATTCTTCCAGGCAATTCCATAAATTTCTAAAATAAATTTCGATAAATTTCCAAAAATTTCTTAAAAGCTTAGTTGGCACCGACTTCAAAGATAACAATAATTGGCCGCCTGTGCCAGCTGGTTGAAGTGAGATCTTTTTTCACTATGGAATCATGAGTATACTTCTAAGTTATAACTAAAAAAAAGAATTATAAAATCGAAAAACAGGCAAATAGTTAAATTTTTCAAATGCGATTTCTTAAGATTAGCAAGTATTTTATTTAAAATTATAAAACATTATCAATAATAATTATTTATTAAAATTAATATTATTTATATAAATTAGCCTTTTAAAAAAATAAGATATTTCACAGTTAAAAATATTCTAATAAGTTTAAATTGTTTATCGCATATCCGCGTATATAATTTAATGTAAAATTACGAAATTTAAAAATTATCAAATTTTAATTTATCTATTTGCTGATATATATAAATTTGTTAAAATAATTGCGCTCATCTCGCATAGTGCTGTTCATACAAATTGTGTTCTATAAAACTATTTTGAAATTTCATCATGACACCGTATAACCACGTTTATCCAGATACAAATCAACCATCGGAAACGCTTCCTAAAAAAATAAGTTTTATCGAAGCAGCCACAGTTCCATTTTCCATAAAATTTGAAAATTTAAGTTATTCGGTGAAGGAAAATCGATCAAGTGAGTGAAAATTTTGAAATTTTAGATTAACGCAAGTTTTAGTATTTAAACAGCTTCTCAATGGTATAAACGGCCAATTTTCGTCCGGCGACTTCAGCGCAATCATAGGTGAAAGCGGAGCCGGAAAGACCACTCTATTAAATATTTTATCTGGTTATGTGTAAATAAAATTTCAAATCTACAATTTTGCCTCTTAGACTAATAATTCTGCTCTTAGTAAAGAAAATGTGAAAGGGACCATAAAAATTAATGGAGAAACCTGCGAAGCAGAACTGCTTCGAAAATTGTCAACCTACATAATGCAGAACTATCTGGTGCAACCGCATTTAAGCGTTGAAGAACAAATGATGATAGTGGCAAAGCTAAAGCTACCAAACAAATTGGAAGAAAAAAAAATGATAGTTAAGTATTTTTTTGAACTACTACTTGCTTACCCGTAGATGTTATTATCTGTGTTAGCTAGCTTGAAGGGCTTACTCAACAGTCCCGAGAGCATAAAACTATAAAGTTCTCAGCTGTTTGTACTCAGTAGCGCAGCCAGGATTTTATTATGGGGGGGGGCTAAAGGATGCGAGCGAAGCGAGCTGCACCGAAAGCGAGCACCGCAAGCAAATTTTTTTTTGAAAAAGGGGCGTGGTCATCTTATTTTCGAGTATAATTATTGTGTTACCACTGTTACCCACCTTAAATTAAAGTGAGAATTAAAGAACGGCATTTCCTAAATAACTCAGAGCGAAAGATTTATCATTGATTTTTGTTGCCAATCTTTTTATTGTAATATACCTTTTTTTTAGCTTGCGCAGGGAGGAGGAAATCTCGGTTGTTCGTCTTCCGGGTGCTTTTCCTTCTTTCGCCGTTTATTTGATGTTGTAGCTTCTGTTCTTTGTCCTCTTTTCTTTTCATTCAGTTCTTTTGTTGCTCTCGCTCCGCTTGCTTTTTTGGGGACAAAACCATGTGAATCATCTTTTCGACGGCGTTCCAGTTCTCCGGGCTTTTCAGCATTGTGGCTACTACGTTGTCGGTCGTAAGTTGCGAGTCCGTGCCAAACTCTGCGGTGACTCTTGCCAGCTCCCATCTTGCACATTTGAAAAAGGTGTGCTCGGCAGTGTCTTCTGCGTCGCAGTAGTCGCACTTGGGGGCCGTTCTTCTGGCAAAACGGTGGAGGTATGCGTTAAAGCATCCGTGATCGGTGAGGGCTTGCGTGATGTGGTAGTTTACCTCACCGTGACTTCTGGCGACCCAACTTTTGATGTCGGGTATGAGTCGCCGTGTCCACCGTCTAACCTCGGCTTCGTCCCATCTGGTTTGCCAGAGGTTCATGGTCGTGTCGTTGGTGTTCACTTGTCCGGAGTGGGTTCTCGCCCTTTCTCCGGCCTGTAGGTCAGCCGGTGTTATTGAGGCTAACACCAGCGCTGCTTCGCCCGACACGGTCCTGTATGCACTTATCACGCGTAGAGCGGCTCTTCGCTGTACTCTATGTACTTTGTCTCGGTTTCGTCCTATTTGGAGAGCGTCGTGCCAAACGGGTGCAGCGTACAACATGATGGAATGCACCACAGTTGCGAGCACTCTTCGCTTGGCTGCCTTCGGCCCTCCCACGTTGGGCATCAGGCGTGCGATGGTGGATGCCGACGCCTCTGCTTTCGCCACCGTTTCTCTGATGTGCTGGGAGAAGTTGAGGTGTTTGTCCAGTCTAACTCCCAGCACCAGAACGGATTCTTTGATTCTTATGGCCGATCCGTTCATGTGAATGCGGATGTTGGGCATCCTTCTCCTTCCGATTGCCATGACGGCTTTGGATTTTTCCGGGACCAGCTGGGGCCCTTTGTCTCTGATCCACTGAAGGATGATGGAAATGGCCTGGTTTGCCTTCATTTCCATAGCCTGGGCCTCCCGATCGCTGACTATTAGCGTCAGGTCGTCGGCGAATCCTATCAATGTCGCTCCCGCTGGTAGACGGAGTTTTAGCACGGCGTCGTACATCATCGTACATCAAGTAATATACCTACCCTTATTTTCAATAAATAGCAGTTATTAAGATTAAGAATTGAAACTGATTGCTAATTATCCATATTGAAGTTATTTTGTATTTGAAATTTCACTAAACACTAAAAATTCGTTGACCACGCCCCTACCTGCTCCCCCCCCCCCCCTTTGCGCCAGACCACCTTTTTTGTGTGCGTTGGGAGTGGAAAAATCTTCACAAGACACCACCCTGATGTTATGAGTGGTAGTGTCGGATTTCTACCGACTAAAACTCCACTCCGTGAAGTTGCCGGGAACCGCTCGCGCATAAGTGCAATATTCTGCTTCTCTCATTGTTCTGCCCTTTCGGGTCTTTGCTCTTGGTTTGCTCTTGGTTGCTCTTGGTCTTGTCTGTCTGCATCTTGCGCTTTTGTTGATAAGATCTTCACTATCATTCGCTTCATCACCGACCAGCTTCCTTCGCTATCCAGCATCAGCTCGACGAGGTTTGTTAAGCTGAAGTCAGTACTCAGTTGTTCTCTCGTCTTTTGTCTCGTATCTGCCCATTTGATGCATGAGAAGATGGTGTGCTCCGCGTTGTGGTAGTCACCGCAGTAGAAGCAGTTGAGGGAATTTGCTCTTTTGAACCGATGCAGGTAGCTCCAGAAGCAGCCATGACCACTGAAAGCCTGCGTAATCTCGAAATTTAGTTCTCCGTGTTTCCGCGAGATCCACGGGGCAATGACCGGTATGAGACGACATGTTCACCTGTCTTTGGTCGAGTTCTCCCAGTTGGTCTGCCATGCATCGTAGATGTTTGCCACACGGCTGTCTTGGTCTTCTTGATTGTTGTTTCGGTATTTGACATCCCTTATCTCTGCTTTTAGGTGTATGGGGAACAGCGATTCCAATACCAGAGCGGCGTCCGTGGAGACGGTCTTATACGCACTGCAAATTTGCAGAGCGCTTCTCCTCTACACGGTTTCGAGTTGTATCCTGCAGATTTTCCTTTTTAGGGCGGACACCTATACTGGGGCGGCGTATAACATAATGAACTCCGCCACCGCACCTAAGAGTCTCCTCTTGGCTTCCCTGTGGCCTCTCTTGTTCGGCATGATTCTTTGCAGGGCTTCCGATAGTGATGCTGCCCTCCTTGTGACTCTCGATATGTGGAGCTTGAACGAGAGGTAACTATCGATATCAATCCCCAGGACCCTAGTCTGGTCGCTCGCCGACACCATGTGTCCGTCCACTAGGAAATCAACCGGTCTCATCGTCCTTCTCCCTGCGACAACAACCGCTTCTATTTTTTCAGGTACTATCTGCAGTCCGCTGTTGGTCATCCAGTCGTGTACGTCCACCACTGTCCAGTTTATGAGATCTTCCAACTCACTTTCCGTACGGGCCTTGGCCACCATTGTGATGTCGTCTGCGTAACCTGTGATGCTCACCCCGGGTAGTGTGGGGAGCCTAAAAACGTCGTCATACACTATGTTCCATAACAGTGGACCGAAAACCGAGCCCCGAGGGACTCCGCTTGTCACTGGCATGGTGTGTTACCAGAGCTTTTCTTCCACCATGAGTTTTTTTTCAGAGAGGTAGCTTGCCACAATGTTAAGAAGGTAGAATGACACCCCTCTATTTTCGAATTTTTCCATAATTAGGTCCCATCTAGCAGAGTTGAATGCGTTACGAACATCCAGCGTGACCAGGACCGCAAAGCGTCTGCTTTTCCAGGTTTCCCCTTTCGCAGCGGCAATCTGTCTAACAATGCCGTTCACTGCATCGACGGTAGATCTTCCCATCCGGAACCCGTATTGCCCATCAGCCAGGCCTCCGTTTTGGTAGATTTCTGCCTGGAATCTGTTAAATACGAGGCGCTCAAACAACTTGCCGACATGTTCTATGAGACAAATGGGCCTGTATGAGCTTGGAAGGTTCAGGGGCTTGTGGCCCTTACGCAGCAGCATCAGCTTCGCTATCTTCCATCCGGCCGGGTAAGTACCTTCTGTTAAGCACTTGTTATATTCGTTCAGGAGGACATCGGAGCCATTCTCCGCTATCGCACGTATTCTTTTTGTCTTTTTGCACGTAGTCTTTTTGTCGCAGTTCATTTAGGGGCGTGACATATAGCTGTTTGTTGGTCTGTAGGTATGGTGCAGTTCAGGATGCTCGGGAAAGAGAGCTTGGATGTCCTCGCTCACCTCCTCGACCAGGCGGTTCCAGCGATGTTTCTGACTGTCGTTTATATCGTATTTTAGGTTGTTGCTGCATTTGTTCAGCTCTGTAGAGATTCAAGCTCCTGTTCATAGAGTGTAGTCTTTTTCAGCTTGGTGTATTTTCTCCTGGCCCTGACACAGGTTTTCCTTGCCTGAGATATCTCTTCCGTACACCAGTATACTCCCCTTCTCGGGGCGGTGCTCTTCCTGAGCATCACCGCGTCGCAGAGATCTTGTAGGTACTGCTCCAGACCGTGGTTTCTTATTTCGTCTATAATTTTGTTGTTTTGCAGAAAGCCACTTAATTTGGTAGAGTTTAACTTCTGCCATACCCATCCCGTCGGGGGGGGGGTGGTCGTTTTTTGAAGCCAAGCCGATTTTGAAGATTATGTAGCGGTGATCGCTGGCCGTTCCCTCTTCCATCACTATTCAATTTAAAACTTTATTGACTAGACGCGGCAAAGCGCACTGTCGTTTATATCGTATTTTAGGTTGTTGCTGCATTTGTTCAGCTCTGTAGAGATTCAAGCTCCTGTTCATAGAGTGTAGTCTTTTTCAGCTTGGTGTATTTTCTCCTGGCCCTGACACAGGTTTTCCTTGCCTGAGATATCTCTTCCGTACACCAGTATGCTCCCCTTCTCGGGGCGGTGCTCTTCCTGAGCATCACCGCGTCGCAGAGATCTTGTAGGTACTGCTCCAGACCGTGGTTTCTTATTTCGTCTATAATTTTGTTGTTTTGCAGAAAGCCACTTAATTTGGTAGAGTTTAACTTCTGCCATACCCATCCCGTCGGGGGGGGGGTCGTTTTTTGAAGCCAAGCCGATTTTGAAGATTATGTAGCGGTGATCGCTGGCCGTTCCCTCTTCCATCACTATTCAATTTAAAACTTTATTGACTAGACGCGGCAAAGCCGCAGTAACGTCCAGGATGGAGCCCCGTCGCTTCTCTCAAAAGTCGGGGTGTTGCTAATATTGCATATTCAGAGATCCAGCTCTGCCAATACCTCCATTAGAAGCCTGCCCCTTGGATCTGTCGCTGGGAACCCCCATGCGACCGCTTTGGCGTTGAAGTCTCCCTCGATTACCATTGGTTTTGTCATACCAAACAGTGTCAATTCTTACAGTTGGTTTTCATAGTCACTCCGGTTATCGTTTGGTGGAAAATAGCATGAGTACGCTATTATGTTTTGTGTTTCTATTCACACGAAGCACTGCCCTTCCCCCGACTTCAGAACGGTCACCCGGTCATCGGTGAGAGTAACAGAGGCGGCATCTCAAAGTAGTGCCCATAGACGACAATTTGGTAAATCCGCCCCAGAGGGCCCGAGGATGCCAGACCTAAATTAACTGGCTTGGCTGATTAGCTACCAACTAGCAACAAGTACCTACACTAAAAACAGTACCTAACTACAGTCATATCGAACAGTCGAACACAATCATCTTTTTGTTTTAAACATTGTTTCATTGCACCGGTAAAAAAACGACTATGGTCATTAAAAAAACAAAAAGTGTCTAGGGGGGGGAGGGTTATAGCCTCCTGGCACCCCTCTTGGCTGCGCCACTGAATGTACCGATCCATACCAAGCTGGATATTTTCCAATTCAAAGCTTACGCTTTTAGGTAAACGAATTATTGGAGATTTTCACTCTGCAGAGCTGTAGCAATACCAGTGTAGAAAAGTTGTCGGGAGGAGAACGAAAAAAATTTTCGATAGCTTTAGAATTAATCAGCAACCCTCCTGTCATCTTTCTCGATGAACCCACCAGGTTTGTGCTTGAAATAAAATAACTTTAATTCCAAACAATTTTATTTCAGTGGCTTAGATAAGGTCAACAGAAATTTATGCATAGAGATTTTCAAGCAACTCTCTAGTGCTGGAAGAACTGTGATTTGCACGATCCATCAGCCTTCCGTGTCCGTCATGAACCAATTTGACCAGGTTTACTTTCTCTCAAGAGGATCTTGCATTTACAATGGCTCCACAGAAAATATGTTACCGTTCCTAAATTCACTTAATTTGATCTGTCCAATCACGTGGAGTTATTCTGAATTTAGTAAGAAAATTGATCACTTTCTGCTGAAAATAATTAAAATTCAGTTTTGTAGTTATCGAAACTGTGCAAACAAATCCAGAAGCCGTCCAAGTTCTTTCCAATGCAATCGAAAATGGAAGAGTTAATCACAGAACATTAGACAACGTAAAAAATAAACTTCAACCTCACCAAAACCAAAGGATTGAAGAATACTGTAACAGCAATACATTTCATCCCAGCTTTTGGAGTCAATTTACCATAATATTTCATCGGATGCTGCTGCAACAATCGAGAAACAAAGTCGGTTTAATGATTCAACTCTTCACCCATATCGTGATAGTTGTGATTTATGGATCAATATTTTTTGGAATCGGTAAAAGCGCCGATTCCGCAGTATCGAATATTTTTTTTATTTGGATCTGTTTAATATTTTTCATGTTCAATCCTATTATGACGTATATAACAGTTTGTATGAAATAAGGTAGCTGTTTAAATTGGTTTTATAATTTTTTTCCAAACTTGCAGTTCCAGTCGAAATAGAGCTCTTAAAGCGAGAATATTTAAATCGATGGTATAGCTTTAATGCTTACTTTTTGGCGATGTCATTCCGGATGCTTCCAAATTTAGTAAAACGATTTCAAAAATTACAAAAATACAAAATTTTGAATTTCACGTTTTAGTTGGTATTTAGCACAGGAATGCTCATAGCTATATATGTACTGACCGATCAGCCAATGGAAATCGATCGATTCTTTCGTTTCACATTGTCTTGCATTATGATGAGCCTAACATCAGAAGGATTGGGTTTAGCAATTGGAATCATATTTGGCACAATGGTAATATTGGAATTGATAAGATTGGAATCAATCCAAACTCAAAATTGTGTTTATAGGCAGGATCAGTTGTTGGACCATGCTGTATCGCAGGGTTATTTGCGATTCCATTTCATGGATTTGGATACGGAAGCTATATTAGTGCAACAATGCAAATTTTATTAAGGATAAGCTACATGCGTTTTGGAGTCATAGCAGCAATTTTAGCGGTAATGGAAAACCGACTTCCATTAAATTGTCACGAATTATTTTGCTATTACAAAGATCCCAACCATATGCTCAGAGATATAGGAATTTTAAATAGTTCTTATTACTTCGAAATATTAGGATTAGCAGTCTATGGGTTAGTTTTGCGAATTGCATCCTATTTACTGTTAAGACGTCGTATACAACAAGAATTAACGGGAAAAAATTCTGACCTTGTGGCTGCTATTTTGAATGTCAAAAAATAATCTGTTTAGAATAAAAATTTGTAAATAAATTTTAAATCAGTAAGTCTCAAATTTGTGTTTGAAAAACATACAAACTTGAATCCTTAAAGTATGTGGAAGCTGGTTTGAAGAACAAAATGTTCGCAGTGAAAAAAAGTCTACCTAAAACTTAACTTTTCTAAACCCCAGAGGCGTCTGGGAGGTCAGTACACCAGTAATTGTACTGCGAAGAAAGATTTTTTTTAATATGTGATGATCTTCGGATAATGATTGAAATTCACGTGATTGCGTTAAATGGGGTTCACAAATGCTTCCTTCAAGAACTTTAAATGCAATTGCTTTTGTACCGAAAGCTATGAAATACCTCCCATACTTTGGATAAGTATGGGATATTGGATAAGTATGGGGTTATTGGATTAAATTAATTTACAAATTATGGATAAAGAAAATTTTATAACTTTTGCATAGACTGAGACATCTCAATATATTTTTCTACTTTGCACTTAGAACTAATCACCGCTCGTTTGTACTATAAAGATATCCCATAGGTCACATACTATATAAATAATCAACTTCTTTCATTAAATTAGCAAATCCCGTTTAAATATAATAATGTCTAAATCACAATCTCAAACAGTAATTAAATCTTAAAACGAAAAATGAAGTAATAAAAAAAAATGATTCAAACTTGTCTTTAAAATTTTCCAACCACGTGGATGAGGAATTATTACATAAATTTCTAACGTAATCCTGTATTAAATTCTTTTAGAAAAATAAATCAAATATTTAAACTTACGTATTTTAAATTTGTCGATGGCTACGATAATTTTTACTTAAACAAATTTAGATTTAAATTACTGAATAAAATTTACACCCTTGTTCACTAAGTTCAACCTCTTTCTTCGGACGCCCAACTAATAATGGCTAGGCAACTAATAACGACCACCCCGTTTCTTTAAACACCCCTGTTGCCAAATCGCTGTATTTTAAAGTAACCAGAAATGAACTAAATTTTAAATTTCGCGCTTATTATATTCAAATTCAAATTTACAATATTAACATGTGTATGTTCTGAGATAAGTTTTATTAAATAAGAACCACTCACTTAATACATCTGAATTTTGAGTAGGATGATTCTCAACCAGATCTTCATTTGTTTCTAAAATTGTTCTTCACAATACAATTACTATAGTGTACTGGAGGGTATTCCATACCCCCCAGACCTCCCGGTTTGAAGAACCGAAGTTTCGTGTGATTGTTCCTTGATTAATTGTCTTTACTGCAAAAGTTTTATTTATAAATCTTCTTCATGTGCCTTATCCGGTTCCCCGGACGTTGGCGACTTCTTTCCTGTGTTTGTGTTGTGCGTTTGAAGTATTATCACACACATAGGGGACCTACTGCTTAACTCGGGCTATAAACAGCAGGAAATGTATACACTTCATCTCCAGAGAGAGTGTACAAAAGACAGATTACACCTCGATGGTTTGCCATTGCCTTCCGAGTGTAGACGGTTAGAATAAAGTTTTACTGAGCCCAGAGTCGAACCAGGCATTCAGGATTAGCAGCAACACACTTAACGGCTTTAGCTGACGACCGTCTCATATAAGGTAAATAAATTATGCAATTAGTAAAATACTACGGATCATTTCATAATTCCCCCCCCCCCCTTGTTGATACTACAGCAACACTTGAGCATTTAGCAAAAACATCAAACAACATTTTGATATATTTCGTCTGAAGAATAAAATGTTCGCAGTATGTAAAGAAAGTCAATCAAAGAAGGTCCACATGAAACTTCACTTTTCCAAACCGGGGGGTCTGGGGGCTATGGAATACCCTCCAGTACACACTAGTAATAAATTGTGTCCTAAAAAAAATATTTTTAAATAATCCATAATCTTAGGATAGTCATTCAAGTGCACAGGGTTGCCACCAATACACTTTTTTCACTTTTATTCATTTTTTAAAAAGTTATACACTCTTATTCTTAACTTTTTTGAAAAAAATTCACGTTTTTCACTTTTTGTATAATTTCACTTCTAAAAATTTAATTATTTTATATATTTTTTAATTTTTTTTCTAAGATTATTTTCTTCTACTAAAAATGGATTAGTTTGCAGTTACAAGCATTTTTTTTAAATTTTATACACAAAGTGGGGAACTACCCAGACATATTCATTACCCAGACCTGATTCATGTCAGGTGTATTATAGCAGAAAGTTGCTATTATGCTGATAATATACGATTTATTCAGTTATATTTTAAAATCTTATAATAAGCGACATAAAAAATTTTTAGATAAGCTACCAAAAATTTGCCAGTGGAATGCAGCACTACAACTGAGCATTTGCACCACTTTTGGGTAAAATTTAAAAAAATCTTTTTGTGTATTGTTATCAATCGGTTATTGTTATCAAAACCCAATTAAGCAGCGTTCACAGTATTATAAACAAATTTTATTTCGCGTACATTATCAGCAAATTAGCTGATAGCTACTGGTGTGTACTGGAGGGTATTCCATACCCCCCAGACCCCCCGGTTTGATAACCCAAAATTTCATGTGAAATAAATTATGCAACTAAGAAGACACTGCAGATCATTTCATGACACCCCCCCCCCCCCCCGGCTTATTTATACTACAGCAATATTTAAGCATTTAGCAAAATCATCAAGCAATACTTTGAAATATTTAGTCGGAAAAATAAAATGTTTGCAGTGAAGGAAATCAATAAAAGAACGTCCATATGAAACTTCTCTTTCCCAAACTTTGAATGCAATTGCTAAAATTGCTTTTATAGCGGAAGCTATGAAATACCTCCCATACTTAGGTTTCAAGTTTATGTGTATGTTTTGAGATAAGTTTTATTAAATAAGAACCACTCACTTAATACATCTGAATTTTAGGTTGAAAG
This sequence comes from Cantharis rustica, assembly GCA_911387805.1. Lineage (NCBI taxonomy): Eukaryota > Metazoa > Arthropoda > Insecta > Coleoptera > Cantharidae > Cantharis > Cantharis rustica. The sequence continues at coordinate 67,570,730 of OU426878.1, forward strand.
ATTCTCAACGAGATCTTCATTTGTTCCTAAAATCGTTCTTTGCAATACAATTACTACAGTGTCCTGGAGGGTATTCCATACCCCCCAGACCCCCCGGTTTGATAACCCGAAGTTTCATGTAAACGCTTCTTGATTGATTTTCTTTGATGCAAATGGTTTATTTATAAATAAATTATGCAATTAGGAAGACACTGCAGATCATTCATAACCTCCCCCCCCCCCCCGTCTTGTTTAATCTACAGCAACACTTGAGCATTTAGCAAAAACATCAAGCAACATTTTGATATATTTAGTTTAAAGAATAAAATGTTTTCTATAAAACGTCTACATGAAACTTTACTTTTCCAAACCGGGGGGTCTGGGGGGTATGGAATACCCTCCAGTACACACTGGTTATTGTGTTTCAAAGAAAATTTTTTAAATAAGACATGATCTTGTGATAGTCATTCAAGTGATGCTTCAAGAATTTTTATTTTGAATGCAATTACTTGTGTACCGGACATTATAAAATTCCTCGCATACTTTAATTTATTGCAAGTTTGTATGCATGTTCTGTGATAAATTTTATTAAATAAGAACCACTCACTAAGTACATCTGAATTTTAGGTAAGATGATTCTCAACTAAATCATCACTTGTTTCTAAAATCGTTCTTCACAATACAATTACTATAGTGTACTGGAGGGTATTCCATACCCCCCAGACCCCCCGGTTTGATAAACCAAAGTTTCATGTGAACGCTTCTTGATTGATTGTCTTCACTGCGAATGTTTTATTTATAAATAAATTTTGCAATTGAGAAGACACTGCAGATTATTGCATAACCTCCCCCCCCCCCCCGTCCTTTTTGTACTACCGCAATCCTTAAGCATTTAGCAAAAAAATTAAATTCAAACTTGGCATCGCGGGAATAACAATCTTTCCGCTAGCTCAACGCAACCGCGTTTGCCACGAGTGCAGCCCACTCCTACTCTACCTTCACGTTCCCCATCTTCTTTACAATTAAAATTCCTATTTACAGTGTTTATAAACAAATAATTTACAATAATTAAATCAAAACTTCAAATTAATTTCACAAAACAAATAAATTAACGTTTCTAGCATTTCAGAACACTACAATATAAAACTACACTTTTCCAAACCGGGGGATCTGGGGGGTATGGAATACCCTCCAGTATACACCAGTAATTGTGTTCTAAAAAATTTTTTTTAAATAAGCCATATATCTGTTTTTAGAACATAGCTACTGGTGTGTACTGGAGGGTATTCCATACCCCCCAGACCCCCCGGTTTGAAAAAGTACCGTCCAGTACACACCAGTAATTGTGTTTCAAAGAACTTTTTTTTTTAAATAAGTCATGATTATCTTGTGATAGTCAACATGTGCACGTGATTGCGTTAAATTGCGTTCACTGTTACTTATTGCTTCAAGAATTTTTATTCTGAATATCGCTATAAAATACCTCCCACGCCTATATCACAAGTTTGTGCGCAAGATCTATAATAGGTTTCATTAAATAAGAACGACTGATTTATTTGATACAAAATACATCTGGATGTTAGGTAAGATAATTTCCATGATATCATCACATGTTTCTAAAATCTTTGTTCGTAACTCAAGTACTGTTGTACTGAAGGGTATTTCATACCCCCCAGACCTCCCGGTTTAGGAAACCGAAGTTTCATGTGAGCTTTCCTTGATTGATTTTTTTCACTGCAAATTTTCACTAAATAAATAAGTTAATAAGTTATTTTACACGTAATTTTGCAGGTAATTAAGTTTAATTTCAGTGATCTTTACACCAGTTTTACATCAAAACCACAGAAAAAGACGTTAAATCAAAATCAAACTTCTATAATGAGCTGTAGCTCTGAAAGTAGCCAAACTATAACATAAATTTTTTTGTAGTTTTTCAAAGAATATTATATACTTTAATTTTTATATCGTTTTTAGAAACTTTTAAAATAAATTTGCTCTTGTTTCACCATACCATGGCATTATCAGTCGATGAACTAGAGAAAGAAACGAGAAAAATTCCGTATTTATTGATAAATTTTAATTTAAGGACTTTGAAAGGGAGTCATAGAACGTCTGAATTATGGGACAGATATGTATGTCTTTTTAAAAAATAATTAGGACTAACAAATTTTGACCTTATTGACTCTAAATTCGAGCAAATCGGTCATGCAGAATTCAAACTTATACCAAAAAAAAGCGTCATCTTTTTTGCTAGGAAAATCCCATGTTATGTTCCAAAAATCTCGCGAAACAAGTAAAAATTACGTTATTAAACTAAAAATCAATCAATTAAATTACGACGTCGTAAATTAACTTTTAAATAAACAAATTTTAAACCATAAAAGTTAAACAAACCAGCCATCTCAAAACATTTTCTAAAAACTATCATCCATCCTGTCCATCATGCGCAGTCCATCCTGTCAGTTCGTTCCGGGGTGTTAAAAAAAAGTGTTGTGCTAATTCACATAAATAATTTTTTTTAATTAAATTTAATTTTAATTTTTTTTAGTGGTTCAAAGAGTTTCTTTTTTTTAAATCGTTTTTTTGTTTTGTTTTGTGCGCTTCTCAACAACCAGAAAGGTAATAACCAAATTTATATACTTAAAATTATATGTTTTTTTTATTTTATTTAGGTGAGTCCCAACAATTTCAATGTAATTTTATCTTTATAACAGAAAGTTAACTTAGTAAATTAATTCTAAGCAATTATTTTATTTTGTAATTATATTTTTTTGTGCCGTTTTGTCATTATATTTTTTGTGTTAAATAAATTAGTTGTGTTTTACATGTTCTTATGCTTTTCTTGCTGTTAAAAAGGCGATCGACTTGGTAATAATCCTACGTCTCCGATCTTCAATTAAAAAGTTTGAGTCTGGCTTATAAACAGGCTCTGGTGGCAGCGACCTCTACCTTTAGTTAACACACGACGGCCGCGATTATTCAATTAATCAAAGTCTACCCGTGTTACATTATCTTTCAAATTGCAAGAGAATGGGAGTGGATAGAAGGGAATATTTTTGAAAAAGTGGCAATTTTTGGGTGTAATTTTACTAGAGCAGAGGTATAATGAATATAAAAGAATAAATCTAGGTGGAGGTCTACTAGGTTAAGATAGAAGGGAGGAGGGTATTATTTATTAAAACTGTTTAGTAGAAGTAAGTTATTTAAGTCAGATTGACTGTTTAGTAATTATTATTATTTTGATTTATTAATTTCCATAGCTTCTAAAAATTTCAGTTTTTTACTTTTTTATTCTATATGTAAAATTTCATATCCCCCTCGTCTTGTTTGGGGTTTGTGTCTAATGAGTGTGTTCATCAAATTGTGTTTTGAAAGATCTACCGGTATGACCAATGTATTTTTGAGAGTATTCACAAGTGAGCGCATAAACACCTGATTTAATTAAACTGCCCTATTTTGATTTCGCGTTATAATTAATAAATTTGTTAAGTTTGTTGTCCGTTTAGTAATTTTGATTTTTAAATACTTGACAATTCTTGGCAAAAAAATCTATTTCAAGGTACTGAGACTCATTTGTTATTATGGGGTGAGGACTATAATTAATTAAAAAAATTCATAAAAATTATAAAACAGTAACAGTTAAATTTGCAAATATAAAATTCAACATATTATCCTAATTTTTTAATGTTGGCCCAAATAAAAATGCATAATTATATTGGTCTTATAGTAAACATGAGATTAAAATTATGATTAGATAAACGTAATTAAGATCAGCGACTTTTTAAAGTTGCCAATTATTTTATTTAAAATTTAACAAAAATTATTAGAAATCATTATTTAATAAAATTAATATTATTTTTATAAATACGCCTATAAAAAAATTATTATAGTTGAAAAATATTCTAATTTAAATTGTTTATTGCATATCCCCGTTTATAATTTAATGCAAAATTACGTAACTTAAAAATAATCAAATTTTAATTTATCAATTTACTGATAAAAATTTGCTAAAATAATTGCAGTCATCTTGCATAGTACTGTCCTTACAAATTGTGTTTTATAAAACTATTTTGAAATTTCATCATGGCACCATATAACCACGTTTATCCAGATACAAATCAACCATCGGAAACGCTCCCTGAAAAAATAAGTTTTATCGAAGCCGCCACAGCTCCAACTTCCATAAAATTTAAAAATCTAAGTTATTCGGTGAAGGAAAATCGATCAAGTGAGTGAAAATTTTGAAATTTTAGATTAACGCAAGTTTTAGTATATAAACAGCTTCTCAATGGTATAAACGGCCAATTTTCGTCCGGCGACTTTAGCGCAATCTTGGGGGAAAGCGGAGCCGGAAAGACCACTCTATTAAATATATTATCTGGTTATGTGTAAATAAAATTTCAAATCTACAATTTTACCTCTTAGACTAATAATGCTGCTCTTAGTAAAGAAAATGTGAAAGGGACGATAAAAATTAATGGAGAAATTTGCGAAGCAAAATTTCTTCGAAAATTGTCGACATACATAATGCAGAACGATCTGGTGCAACCGCATTTAACCGTCGAAGAACAAATGATGATCGTGGCAAAGCTAAAGCTACCTAACAAATTGGAAGAAAAAAAATTGATAGTTAAGTATTTTTTTACTATTATACACAGCTACATGTGTTAGCTAGCTTGAAGAGCTTACTCAACAGTCCCGAGAGCATAGTACTCAGATTTGATCTCAGCTGAATGTACCAGATCAAGCTGAATATTTTCCAACTCAAAGCTTACGGTTTTAGGTAAATGAATTACTGGATATCTTCAACCTGCAGAGCTGTGGCACTACCCGAGTGGAAAAGTTGTCCGGAGGAGGAAGAAAAAAACTTTCCATAGCTTTAGAATTAATCAGCAACCCTCCTATCATCTTTCTCGATGAACCCACCAGGTTTGTGATTGGAATAAAATATCTTCAATACCAAACGATTTTATTTCAGTGGCTTAGATACCGTTAACAGAAATTTATGCATAGAGATTTTCAAAAAACTCTCAAGTGCTGGAAGAACTGTGATTTGCACGATCCATCAGCCTTCCGTGTCCGTCATGGACCAATTTGACCAGGTTTACTTTCTCGCAAGAGGATCTTGCATTTACAATGGCTCCACAGAAAATTTGTTACCGTTCCTAAGTTCCCTTAATTTGAACTGTCCAATCACGTGGAGTTATTCCGAATTTGGTAAAAAAAATTGATCAGATCTTGGCAAAAACTTAAAATGCTGTTTTGTAGTTATCGAAACCGTGCAGACAAATCCGGAAACCGTCCAACTTTTTTCCAATGCAATCGAAAATGGAAAAGTTAATCACAGAACATTGAACCACATAAAAACTGAAGTCCCACCTCACCAAAACCAAAAAATTAAAAAATACTGTAACACCAATACATTCCATCTCAGCTTTTGGAGCCAATTCACCATATTATTACATCGGATGATGCTGCAACAATCGAGAAACAAAGTCGGTTTAATAATTCAACTCTTCAGCCACATCCTAATAGCTGTGATGTTTGGATTAGTTTTTCTTGGAGTTGGCCAAAATGCAGAGACTATGCTGTCAAATGTCTTTTTAAGTTGGATTTGTTTAATGTTTTTCATGTACAATCCAGTTACGACATATATTACAGTTTGTATGAAATAATGTAGCTATTTCATTGATTAAATAATTTTTTTCGAAACTTCCAGTTCCGATCGAAATGGACATTTTGAAAAGGGAATATTTAAATCAATGGTATAGCCTGAAAGCTTACTACTTGGCATTGTCATTCCGGACGCTTCCAAATACGGTATAACATTTTCGGAAATTACGAAATTACGAATTTTTGAATTTCACGTTTTAGTTGGTGTTAAGCACAGGAATGGTCGTAGTAATATATTTAATGACCGATCAGCCAATGGAAATCGAACGATTCTTCCGCTTCACATTGACTTGCATTATAGTAAGCCTATCATCAGAAGGATGTGGTTTAGCAATTGGAAGCATGTTTGGCACATTGGTAATAAAAGAAATTGAAATTCTATTAAACTCAAAATTGTATTTTTAGAAGGGGTCAGTTGTTGGGCCGTGCTTTATCGTCTCCATGGGTATGATTCCCATCTATGGGTTTGGATACGGTTTTTCTACAAGTGCAGTAGCTAAAATAATAATGAGGATAAGCTACATGCGGTTCGGATACATAGCAATAAATTCAGCGTTAATGGAAGACCGACTTCCATCAAATTGTCACGAATTATTTTGCTATTACAAAGATCCGAACCATGTTCTCAGAGATTTGGGACTCTTAAATAGTTCTTTCTATTTCGAAATACTAGGACTGGCGGTGTATGGGTTACTTTTTCGAATTGCAGCCTATTTAATTTTAAGATATCGCATGCAACAAGAATTAACAGGAAAAAACTCTGACTTTGTGGCTAAACTTTTAGAAATCAAAAATTAAAAACTATCCGCTTGTGATTTCTATTATGCTGTTAATTGTAAATTTAATTAACTCAAACGAGAAGTAGTTTATAATAAAAATATTTTTTAAGGGTTTTAATAATTTAATACACTTATAACAGTTGTGTAATTTGTAAGATATCGGATAATTTAGGAAATAATCGATTTTAAAGTTTAGATTTTTGTTTTGTCAAAACGACTCGAAGTGTCCGGAGTGGAGAAGACCGGAGCCGAGAGTACGTACGGTCCGTTTTAACAAAAACATCGATGGCTAATCTCGGATCCACCCTAAAATCTAGTCAAAGGTAATTTTTGATTGCCCAAAAATACTTTATTAAAATAAAAACATGCCGTGGGCCGGGCTAATCTTATGGAAACAGCCAATACAGTAACCGCAATTAATTATTTTGTTATTTAGCTTTTTTCTTTTCTGTGTTTCCTACATGCAACCAAAGAACATATTCGGTAAGGTCTAGGGACATTATTCAATTTTACTCTGAATCATCAGCTTCTAATCTTGGAGCAATGCCCAAAGACAAAATTAACGATTATCAGCTCAGAAATTCCGTGAAATAGTACGTAATATCTTGAGATAACCTTGAACAGGAGAACATTGATCACATAATCTCTCTTATTACTGTTCAAAACAGTAATCCGGACTAGCATCCGAGGCTATACGTCAGAAAGCTACATAGACAAATTCTAGTGAACACAGAACAAAGTCAAAAGATTGCAGGAGAATCCAAACTGGAATCCACTATGGAGTTTATCCAAAGTATAAAGCTCAATAACTACCAGCTTAATGATTATTTAGCCTAAAGCAATTCTGTACTCCCCCCCCCCCCGCCGCATACGACTAGAATAAAATTTTCTTTTGTTTCAGAGAATGTGGGTGACGTAGTTAGGACACCACAATATATTTTCTCCTCAACCTGTCAATCCTTTTCGTTTTACTCCTGGTCTTCCCCCCCCCCCCCACTCCCGGAACTTCCAAGTACAGCACTAATAATTAATAAAGGTTAGGCTTATTAGTTTCCATTAAAACTGCTTTTGCCAAGAATCCCTTTAGTCAAGCCGTAACTCCGTAGTGCGGCGTCCACCCTCAGGGAAATTTTCCCTACTCTAATTCTCAGCAGCAAAGTCTAAAGTCGCAGCAGCAGACATTTTGCTTAGTTAATACTTTTTTTTTTTAGAGAGTGGGGAAATATTTCTCCGACTGTGGATAGTCGTCACAAGACACCACCGTTGTTGGTGGTAGTGTGGGGTTAAAATCCACCCGACTGGCGTTCCGACCCACTAAAACCCCACTTCACTTGGACTGGGAGGCGTGGTATCGCAGAGCATTTCTTCATTGCCTCCCAGGTTTAACGTATAAGATGGTATTGGTTAATTTAACCCTTGACGCTCTTGGGATTGTCTTTCCCGTTCTTCTTCCTCCTTACTTCGCATGATTCTCGTTATTAGTTCAGAGACGAGCCCCCAGTTTTCCTCAGACTCTAACATTGTGGGGACCAGGTTTTCAAGCGTAAGCCTTCTGCCAACCGCTCTGGTCGCTTCATCTTTCATGGCTTCCCATTTGTTGCAGTGGAACAGCGTATGCTCAGCGTCATCCTCGTCCTCGCAATAGAAGCAAATCCCGCTATCCCTCCTCCCGATCTTGCTTAGGTAGGAACAGAAACATCCGTGCCCAGATAAGGCCTGAATAAAATGAAACGTCATCTGCCCGTGGTTTCTTATACTCCATGGAAGTATATCCGGGATAAGACTTTGCATCCACGAGCCTGTCTCCGCTTCGGCCCATCTGTTCTGCCAATCCGTCATCACTTGATTTCTGTTCTGCACTCTGACCGTGGGTCCGGAGTTGTAGTTGGCGCATCTCTCCGCCGCCATCAGGTCTATGGAGGGCAAGCCGGCCAACACCAGAACTGTGCTTTCCGATATCATGCTGTAGGCACGGCAGACTCTTATAGCCGCTCTCCTTTGCACTCGAGCTATAGTGAGTCTATATTTCTCCGTTAGCATTGCTTTTGCCCATATCAGAGCTCCATACAAAATAATAGAGTGTAACACCGATGCTATAATTTTCCTCTTTATCGAGTTTGGGCCACCCACGTTAGGCATTAATCTCGAGAGTGCCGAGCAACACCTATTAGCCTTGGCCGCCACCGCTGTGAGATGTGGGCTGTCAAGTCTGGGTTCACTCCTCTCTTTTCTATTTCCTGGACTATGATCCTCCAGTTTGCCGAGTTGAACACATTTTGGACGTCGAAAGTGATTACCGCCACTATCTTTCTGGTCTTCCATGTTCCACCTCTGGCTTTGGCTGCGCTCTCGACGATCCTCCTCACGGCATCTATCGTAGACCTTTGTTTGCGGAAGCCGTATTGTCTGTCGCTGAGGTCACCCGTCCTTTGTATTTCTTCAACCAATCTTTGCAGTATGAGGCGCTCGTACAGCTTGCCCATATTGTCTAAAAGACATATTGGTCTGTACGAGCTGGGCTCGTCGAGTGGCCTATCTCCTTTCCTAACCAATACCAGCAACGCCCGCTTCCAGGTCCTCTGAAACAGTTCGAGTTTAGCGTATCCATTAATGACCCCCAGTAATGCTGTTCTACTGCCAAGATTTTAATTATGTCGCTAGGGATGCAATCCGGTCCAGGTGCCTTGCCGGTCGATGAGTTCTTAATCGCGGTCTAGAGCTCCTCCCGCGTGAAAGGCTCGAGAGGGGTTAGTGTTTCCTCTCTGTTCCACTCTATCTTGTCGTAGACGGGGAATAAGGTCTTCAAGATATTCTCCACTCTTTCTGGCGCTAGTCTTGGGATTTGGCCGTATCGAAGTTTTCTGGCCACTATTCAGTATCCGAGGCCCCAGACATCGGTCTCTAAAGCTTTGAGGACATTTCTCCAGCTATCCTCTTGAGCTCTAAAGATGAGTACTGCCATCTCAGATCTTCTGCCATCAAGATCTGCTTCATTATGTCGGAGTCTACCGCGCTTTCGCTTCGACAATCTGACCAGGTCCTTGCTTTTCTTTCTTGCCTCAGCTATTGTATCATTCCACCAGTAGACGCCTCTCCGTTTTGAAAGCGTCTTCCTGGGCATGGAGGCGTCGCAGACAGCCACCAGTCTTGCAGTAAGATCTTCAGCAGTTTGGACTGCGTGCCATGGGGTTTGTGAGACGTATTGCTTAACTTGCTCTATATCCATTTTATTAGTATTCCAGCCCCTTGCGTGTTTTTGGGATTGGATTTGAGCCCGGATTGTCTTCTTAGTTAATGCCTGGGAAACCATAACCAAACCAGCCACAATGCGAATTATACGTACGATTCTGTTTAAAAAACGCTTACACGTTCAAACTTGGAGATTCAAAGAACAAAAAAAACCTGTTGTAATGCCATGAAACTTTTAAAATCAAAATTAGTTTTAAACAAAGTGCTACGAAAGCTTTACTTACGTGCAACAAGAAAATTTCTTCAAGTTTAAACTGAAAAAGAGAGAATTTGCGAATGCTTATCAATCAATGTAGGAAGCTATTAATAGCCGAATAAAGTATTAAAAACTCTATCTACCTGTAATCAACGAGTGGATGCTTTTTTATTTTGAAGAATTTTTTGGACAGTATTAAGTTTAGTTATTATTTATAAAATCATATTTATAACGACAAAATAGATTACATAAAATAATATATTCGTTGCAGGGACGGCTCCATAGGAAAGAATAAAAGAGCATTTCAAAATCTGTCGATGTAGTTAGAACAAATGAAGATTCCGTTGGAATTCCTTTTAAAAACAATGGAAAATCTAAATAACAAAAAGAAGTCATCACGGCGGCCGTCTCTGATTCTTTGATTATGAGTAAAGATTACAAAAGATTGCCTGCTGCAAAAGCCAAATAACTAAAGACGTGCTGCAAAAAATACATTAGCTCCGAATAAAACATGTTTATTTTTCTCAAACGTAAAAAGTAATGAATATATTACATAATTATAAATATGTATATTGTAGTGTTTTGAAGTGATTCGGACCTACCCTATGCATTTCGGTGGAATTTTTATTTTTATAATTAAGTTGAAAGATTGTAGATTTTGCTAGGTGGGGACGAATCACAGGAAATTGAAGGCTTTTTGCCAAGCAAGTCGGTTGTGCGACTGTTGGCTCTGTAAAATTTTTGAGATTGTGATTTTGTATTAAATATTAATTTAAAATTGTGAGTAATATTTTAATTTTCAAAAAAATAAAGTGATTTTGATGCGTCTGCATTACTGCGTATTTTTGGAATTTGAATTGAATTGGAGTTTCTTTGATTTTTCGCTACCGAGCGATAGTAGATTGATTGGTTGGGTGATTTGGAGAAGGAATAAATTAAATAATAGATTCGATTTGGATTGTTGTAAATTAGAAAGTTAAAATTATACTTGTAAGTGCGAACGTGCGAGATTTATAAGCCGACGATTTGGATAAAGTAAATCACAAGTTCGAGCCTTTAAAGAAGTTGTAAAATTTTAAATTTAATTTTAAATTTTGAATTATTTTTGAAAAACAATTTATTTATTTTTGAGATTTTTTTTTATTTTGGAAACGATAGAACCCTCGACCCTAAAATAATTCCAACTACCCACAATTCAGGTCTACCCTTGCAAAAAAAAAGTGTTTTTGAGAATTATTTAAGAAAATTCCACAGCAATAATTTACATCGGAAAATATACAGAATATAACAAATAAACGCGTCCAGAATTTTTTAAATCGACAATTAGATTTTTCACGGTAAATCGATTATATTTTCTTTAAACCTTCATAAAAACTTAAATAATGTACCTACACAAAATCTGCTTGCACCAATCGGTTCTCTGCACGAATTTACATAGAAAAATATACAGAATGTAACAAATAAACACATACGGTATATTTTAAATCGACACTTTAGATTTTACACGGTAAATCGACTATATTTTCTTTAATACCCGAATAAAAACTTAAATAATGTACCAACTAAAATTCTGCTTGCACTAATCGATTTTTTGCACCAATTTACATAGGAAAATATACTACAGAATGTAACAAATTAACACGTACGGTATATTTTAAGTCGAAACTTAGATTTTTCACGGTAAAACAACTATATTTTCTTTAATACTCGAATAAAAACTTAAATAATGTACCTACTAAACTTCTGCTTGCACCAATTTATATAGAAAAATGTACAGAGTGTAACAAATAAACACGTATGGTATATTTTAAATTGACTTTTAAATTTACACTGTAAATCAACTATATTTTCTTTAATACTCGAATAAAAACTTAAATAATGTACCTACTAATTTAGGAAAATATTGGAAAATATACTGTGGTTGTATTTTATAAAAAAAAAGCCTTTTCCAACCTAAAATTACATTGACTGGCTCAGCGGTATCGGTAGAGCATAAAAACACTCAGTAGTGAATTCCTGTAGGTCACCCCGTCTGTCTTGCGAGCAAATAAAAACTCTTATTTTTGCATAACGAAAAATGTAGGTTTATTCAAAGAAAAATTTTGATAGCGACAAATCTCGCTTATAGGCTTTATAGTGTAATTTGTGTTCGACCACTGAATTTGAAATTTTATTTACTTTACAAAATCTTTGCTAAATTTCAATCTCATTTGTCGATGTGTGTCAAATGTGTAGCAAATAATATTTTATAATGTTATACAAATTTTGAATTTTTTATAATAAAATGTTTTTCACTATGGAACAATTTAATTTACAAATACCTTGTACAAATCTCGTGAGTGGTCGGGTACGCGCCTCGTTCAGTCGACCTCAATTAGCTTCTGTACGTTGCGTGTGGCACATGTGTTCTGGTTAACCAATTTCTGCAAACCACCTGGCGTAGTTTTAATTTTCCAACTCGATTTGATTGAAACTTTTCAATCTCAACACCGTTGATCCAATGTTCAATAATATCCAACTTATTCAACTGTAAACTAAACGTAGGTAGGTAAATTTTCATTTGCATCAAACCCTTTTAAATAATCTTTGAATAAACAAGTTAATTAAACGTTTTGATAATAATGTTTAATTTGTCATATTAAAATATTCTGACGAAGACGTTTACCAACGTCGAAAGCTCAATGAAAACATTATTATCAAAACGTTACTATATTTTATATATATATATAAAATATATTATTTATATAGACTATATTTTCTTTAATACTCGAATAAAAACTTAAATAATGTACCTACTAAAATTCTACTTGCACCAATCGATATTTTGCACCGATTTACATAGGAAAATATACAGAATGTAACAAATAAACGCGTACGCTATATTTTAAGTCGCCACTTAGAATTTTCACGGTAAATCGATTATATTTTCTTTAAACCTCCATAAAAACTTAAATAATACACCTACGTTAAATCTGCTAGCGCCAATCGAATCTTTGCACCAATTTACATCGGAAAATGCACAGAATGCAACAAATAAACGCGTCCGGAATTTTTTAAATCGACAATTAGATTTTTCACGGTAAATCGATTAAATTTTTTTTAAACCTCCATAAAAACTTAAATAATACACCTACGTAAAATCTGCTTGCTCCAATCGAATCCTTGCACCAATTTACATCGGAAAATATACAGAATGTAACAAATAAACGCGTCCGGAATTTTTTAAATCGACAATTAGATTTTTCACGGTAAATCGATTAAATTTTCTTTAAACCTCCATCAAAACTTAAATAATACACCTACGTAAAATCTGCTAGCGCCAATCGAATCCTTGCACCAATTTACATCGGAAAATACACAGAATGTAACAAATAAACGCGTCCGGAATTTTTTAAATCGACAATTAGATTTTTCACCGTAAATCGATTATATTTTCTTTAAACTTCCATAAAAACTTAAATAATACACCTACGTTAAATCTGCTAGCGCCAAAATAATCCTTGCACCAATTTACATCGGAAAATACATAGAATGTAACAAATAAACGCGTCCGGAATTTTTTAAATCGACAATTAGATTTTTCACGGTAAATCGATTATATTTTCTTTAAACCTCCATAAAAACTTAAATAATACACCTACGTTAAATCTGCTAGCGCCAATCGAATCCTTGCACCAATTTACATCGGCAAATACACATAATGTAACAAATAAACGCGTCCGGAATTTTTTAACTCGACAATTAGATTTTTCACGGTAAATCGATTATATTTTCTTTAAACCTCCATCAAAACTTAAATAATACACCTACGTAAAATCTGCTAGCGCCAATCGAATCCTTGCACAAATTTACATCGGAAAATACACAGAATGTAACAAATAAACGCGTCCGGAATTTTTTAAATCGACAATTAGATTTTTCACCGTAAATCGATTATATTTTCTTTAAACCTCCATAAAAGCTTAAATAATGTACCTACGCAAAATCTGCTTGCGCCAATAGAATACTTGCAGCAATTCATATTATTATATAATTAAAGAAAAAAATAAATGTTGGTTTAAAGTCATTGCAAGTTTATGTGAAGTCCACTGGCCAACCAATGTTTGCCGCGTTAAATAAATTATACAAATTTAAAACTCAGTTTTTTACATTGCAATATAATATAATATGTTAATAAAAAATTCCTATTTTGATATTATAAGCATGAGATAAATATAATAAATTAGATTATGAATGCAATTAATGAAATGCAAATTTGGCAAATGTTAGTATGATAATAATTATTTATTTAACCAATTAATATTATTTAATTTGTTCAAAGTTCAAAAATATTAAAAAACTGCATCACTTAGGCGCTGTATAACATTGTTTGTAACTTAAAAATAGCCCAATTTTATTTATCAATTTACTGATAAACATTTATTTATTGTAATAAATAAGATTATTTTGCATTTGTTGCTAAACAATTCAGAAATATACAGCAATAAACTGTGTGATTTTAAGCAATTTCACCATGAAACTGTATGATCCAGTTTCAGAGGTTCCAATTTCTATTAAATTTAAACATCTAAGTTATTCGGTGAAGGAAAGTCGAACAAGTGAGTGTCAATTGTAAAATTTCAAATTAACGCAAGTTTAAGAATTTAAACAGATTCTGAATGACGTCAGTGGGCAATTTTCTTCCAGCGAGTTGACTGCAATCTTGGGCGCCAGTGGATCTGGAAAAACAACTTTGCTGAATATTTTGTCAGGTTATGTGTAAGTAAAAAAGTTGAATCGTCTAGTACACTACAAAAATCATCTTCTATTTTTATTAGTAAAAAAAATGTTAGAGGGACCATCGAAATGAACGGAGAAGTCTGCGACGTGCAATTGCTCCGAAAACTATCAGCCTACATAATGCAGAGGGATCTGTTACAACCGTTTTTAACCGTCGAAGAACAAATGATGCTCGTTGCGAAACTTAAATTACCTAACAGTTTAGAAGAAAACCAATTGGTAGTTGAGTATTTGGGGCGTGGCTATGCCTCTAGACAAAGTAAACACAAATTATTTTAGGTTAACGAATTGCTAAATGTATTCAATTTACGGAACTGTTGCAACACCCGAATGGAGATGTTATCGGGAGGTGAAAAAAAAAGACTTTCCATTGCTTTGGAATTGGTCAGCAGTCCACCTGTCATTTTTCTCGATGAACCCACCAGGTAATTCATTCGGAATACAAATTAAACTTTTAAAAAAATTAAATTATAGTGGTTTAGACTCCGTTACCAACAGTTTATGCATCGACATCTTCAAAAGGCTTTCGGCTGCTGGAAGAACTGTGATTTGTACGATCCATCAACCTTCCGTATCCATCATGAGCCAATTTGACCAAGTAACTTACCAAGTGTAAATTCGAATTAAAAACCTCCCAACACAACTTCTTTTTTCTTTCCAATCAGATTAATAAATATTTGGTTTTTATAGGTTTACTTTCTCGCAAAAGGAACCTGCATTTACAACGGCTCTACCGAAAATATTTTGCCGTACCTAACGTCGCTCAATTTGAATTGTCCAATCACGCACAATTATTCCGAATTTGGTAAAAATTTAACTGGCGACGTTTGAACGAAATTTTTTAAATCAAATTTTAGTAATCGAAACAGTGGAAACAAACCCCGAGACCATCCAATTTTTATCTAATGCTGTGGAAAACGGAAAAGTTAACAAAAGAAATCTTGACCACACCAAAAGTAATCTTGTGCTTTATGAAAGTCAAGAACTTAAAAAATACAACAGCTAATACCAAGCCTCATTTTGGACACAATTTACCATAATATTCCATCGCATGATGGTACAGCAATTCAGAAACAAACTTGGTTTAGTCATCCAATTATGCACTCACTTCCTGATAGCTTTCATATTTGGATTAACATTTTTTGGTGTTGGAAACAGTGCGAAAAATTTAACATCAAATATTTATTTCTGTTGGATTTGTATCATATTTTTCTTGTACAATCCTATGTTGACATATGTTACAATTTGTATGAACTAAGTTTTTTTTTGATATAAATAATTGTTATTTCAAACTTCCAGTTCCCATGGAAATGGAAATTTTAAAAAGGGAATATTCAAACCGATGGTACAGCCTTAAGGCTTTCTTCTTAGCGTTATCGTTGCGATTGCTTCCGATTATGGTACATCAACAATTTTTGTTTTATAAAGGTTGTATACACCTAATTAGGTTATGGTAATATTAAAAACCCTTTATAAAACCAAGATATCTTTCGATTACGGTAGATAAGCAATTTTTGTTATATAAAGGTTATGTAAGCTAAATTAGGTGATGGTAACATTTCGAGAACCTTTATAAAACCAAGAGGATTACAATGATTTCGAATTTTATCTTTCAGATAGTTTTGGGATCAGGATTTCTTGTAGTGGCTTATTTATTAACCGGCCAACCAATGGAGCTGGGACGATGCTTTCGATTCATTTTCGCTTGCATGTTGATAGGCATGGTAACGGAAGGATATGGTTTAATAGTAGGATGCACGTTTGGTACATTGGTAACATTACACTGGCACCTCGAAATCCGTCGGAAGTACAAATAATATTTTTAGGGAGGCGTAGTTTTTGGACCGGCAATAATGGGGCCGATGGCTATAATGCCACTCTATGGAATTGGATTTGGTAGCTCCGTTAGTTTAACAGCAAAAATAATAATGAGGCTGAGTTACATACGTTTTGGATTTATAGCAACGATCTATGCGTTACTGAATGACCGTCCACCGTTAGATTGCTCAGAATTATTTTGCTATTACAAAGATGCGAAACATCTTCTGCGCGATATTGGAATTGAAAATAATTCTTACTATTTCGAAATATTAGGATTAGTAGCTTATGGATTGCTTTTTCGAAGTGTAGCCTATTTTTTGTTAAAATATCGCATGGAACAAGAATTGTCGACTAAAAATTCAGACTACATGGCTCAACTTTTACAAATTAAAACTTAATATACAAAAATTTTATTTCTTTTATTTTTATGTCAAAAGAGACAAACAATTGCACGGAAAAACACTGCAATATATACAATAAAAAATTATTTTTTTTATTGCGAATATAATATAGTATAAACCGGGCGAACCCGGGTTCTATTTCCACTACTACATAAATTTCAACAGATTTATTATTTTCGGGTATTTTTTTTGTATTATCCACGAATAAAAAATAAAACTGCGGTAATTAAATTTATTTAAAAACTTGAAATAAATCAAAAATAAATTATTACATCTAATTTTTTATTTGTTCCTTTCTATCTCATTAATTACTCAATGTCACGGTTGCCGAAAATATTAAGTATAATTATTATTGTTGTTATCGTAACAAAAACAAAAAACTTTTTATAGTTAAAAAAGTTAAAATAATTGAATTAATCAAAATATAAACAGATAACAAAAGAACAAAACATTTGCTGATTGCAATTGGATTTTAAATAAAATACTATTTATATTAATTTACTAGTAATAATTTTTTTTAAATATTTAAATTATTAAAAATATCATTGATTTATTTAGCAAAAATTTATTCCACCAATACTATCAAAACTACTGTCAAATCATAAAATAGAGTTTGTTCTGAAATAAATACGTAATACCGGGGGGGGGGGGTATGAAATACCCATTGTTTTCTGTTTTTTTGTATATACGATTTGCAGTCGTATTTTTAATAATAATAACAATAATCGAGAAATTAAATTTTTTACAGATTTTTACCTGCTTTATTTGTTGTTATTTCGTATTATATTTACAGCCGAACTACAATCAACAATTATAATTGTTTCAATTTCTTGTGTTTTATTCGTAATTATTCTGTTAACTTCTAAATTGTAATATATTATTTTACAAAAACTGTAGTTTGCTTCTTCTCTTAAAAAAATACTAAATTTCCAACGTCGAAATTGGTCGACGGTAAAATGACGACGGCGAAACGGTCGACGGCAAAATGATTTTCTAAAATCTGGTAAAAAATAATGTTATACATAATTTAATTCTTTATAATCATATATTTTCTATTCCTGTATGATCAATATTGGCTTTGTTACAGCTGTTTAATATAAAAATGTGCGTTTCAATCTGACAAAAATATATTTAATATTAAAAAAAAAAAATTTTTAAATAAATAAATTCTTTTTATTGTATTATCAAATCTAATAAAATATCTTTATTATATTTTTGAATTTTTTTTAAATATTTTTCGATGTTTGTTTTCGATTTTGTCGACGACGACAAAATTTTAAAAAAATAAAAAAAAAGAAAAGATTTCTTTTCGTGATTTAATTCTTTATAATTTTATTTTCTATTTCTGTATGGTAAATATAAATAGTAACCTACATAGATCACCATAAAAAAAACTTGAAAAAAATGTCTTATTAAAAAAAAAGAAATTCTTTTTATTTTATTATCAAATCTAATAAAATATCTTTATTAATTTTTTTTTAAAGAAATGACGACGGTGAAACGACGAGGGCGAAACGGCCGACTGTGAAATTGCGACTATGAAATGTTTAGACCGCTTAATAAAACTGGTAAAAAATAAAGTAATGTTTTTTTTAATTTAATTCTCTATAATTTTATTTTTTTATTCTTGTATGGTAATTATTTATAGCTATTTATTGTTGAAAAGTGCATTTTGGTCACTTAAATCGTATTTTGACAAAAAAATTAGAAACCATTTTTTTGCATGTTTGGAGAAGGTATATGCGGCCTATACTTTGTTAATAAAATATATTTACAACATAAGAAAATCTTTATAATATAATAAAATATCTTTCAAATGGGGCTAACTGCTCTGATTTATTTTTTTTATTATATTTTTTAATTTTTTTAATTTTTTTTATATATTATACTACCATACCTATCTGATCACGAGAAGATTTTCATTTTGACCACTTAGTTTCTTAAATATATACACTTAATTTAAAATAACTTTTTTCAAAAAAAAAAAAAAAATCAAAAAAAATAATTTTTTTTACTTTTTAATTTTATTACAGTAAACTCCAAACAAATGCTCCAAAATGTATATTTAAGAGGCGATTTAGTATTTTTAATTTAGAAATATGTTAAAAATTTGTGAAATAACAAAAGATTTAAAAGTGGGGTATTTGTTTGGTCTACCGTAATAAAATAATTTAGCAAAGTGGTCAACATTTGACGTTGATTGTTAGAAATTTCATTTCATGTAATAAAAAATTAGCAATTTACTCATGCCCCGGGGGGCTCGTGATATTTTCTCCTCTGGCAAACAAAAGAAGTTATTTCACCTCTCTCCAATCAGTCTCTCCACTATCTCCAACGTACATAAAAATTTTACAAATTAAAATTTTGTCATAGTTTGTTTCATCGGTTCTGTATATTATAATGTGACACGAATAGCATAAAATATTATTTATAGCAGCACAAACAATTGATTTCCGGTCAGTATATTTTCAGTTTCGCGGAGTTTATTTTTTGTTTTATTCAGTGGAGTCCTAAACAATAGCTTTAATTACCTTATATAGGTAATAATTATGTGTCTTTTGTTTTTTTTTCAATATAACCCAGTTTTAGAACCGAACGTCGCGACGTCATTGGGTGCGGTTGTATGTGCATCGATTTAATTACAAAAGTACGAGAAGCCACAAAAAAATTAATTTTTGTGTTGACCTCGAAAAACTAACTTCTAATTTTTATTTGTGTAAAAACTAAACACAGAATCAGCATAACCAAAGTTCAGTTTCCAAATTTAATCATTACTATTATTGTCAAACCTACTACAACTGTACCCCACTTACGTAATATTTACGCACGCATTCAATTGTTTATTATGAGCCTTAAAAAATATTTAACATTCCTTAATCGATTTTTGCTGCTGTAATTACAGTGCGTCTCCCACCTTCGTTACCACATACGCGATAAAATTATTTTTTTATAACTATAAAATTATCAATTTCGGCATTTGACAAGCAATGGCGGAGGATGGCGGAGTTCCTCGTGGTCTGAATCAACCAACCGAAGCGGTTCCAAAAAACTTCAGCTTTCTAGAAGAAAAAGTGGTTCCAATTTCTATAAAATTTGAAAATCTTAGTTATTCGGTGAAAGAAAAACGATCAAGTAAGTACAAACTTTCCAAATACCATTTAACGCAATTTTTAGAATTTAAGCAGATTCTGAGCGAAGTCAGTGGCCAATTTTCTTCTGGCGAGTTGACTGCAATTTTGGGCGCCAGTGGATCGGGAAAAACCACTTTGCTGAATATTTTGTCTGGTTATGTGTAAGTAAAATTCTTTTTTCCTTTTTTTTATCTAAAAATTTTTTTTGTAGTAAAAAAAATGTAAAAGGGACAATAGAAATGAACGAGGAAACCTGCGACGTGAAATTGCTGAGGAAACTCTCCGCCTACGTAATGCAAAGGGATTTACTGCAACCACATTTAACCGCCGAGGAACAAATGATGATCGTGGCAAAACTTAAATTACCTAACAAATTAGAAGAAAAAAAATTAATAGTAAGTCTTTTCGAGCCCGGTAATTCCCCCGCCTGCTCTCACTGGCGCCTGTTTCCAGGTTAACGAATTCATGAATTTTTTCAACTTGCGGAACTGTTGCGCTACCCGGGTGGAAAATTTATCGGGAGGAGAAAGAAAAAGGCTTTCAATAGCATTAGAGTTAATTAGCAGCCCACCTATAATTTTTCTTGATGAACCTACCAGGTAAATAATTCGGAGTAAAAATTTAAAATTCCGTACAATAAAATTTTAGTGGTTTAGATTCCGTCACCATAGATCTGTGCATGGACATCTTTAGACGACTTTCGACTGCTGGAAGAACTGTGATTTGCACGATCCATCAACCCACGGTTTCCATCATGAACCAGTTTAACCAGGTACGAGTATGCGTACAAAATTCAAGTTCAAAATCTCTAAAACCGAAATCAAATGAACAAATAAAAAAAAATTCAGTATCTAATTTTTTAAAGTTAACAAAACTGATGTACGGCGAAACCGCAGACGGCGAAACTACGACAACGAAGTGGTGACGGCAAAATGGTTTAGACTATCAGTTTATACCCAAAACCAATTTCAAATCTTTTTCAATCGCTTTTTCCCCAAAAAATATTATATGCATTATTTTTGCACTGGGGACCCCAAACCCCCAGTGTTGATTGCTTTTATTTTATTTAATCAAATCTATCACAGAACATACACACAAACGTTTGGTTTCCAAATCCGAGGCTCTGGGGGTATGAAATAGTGAATTTAAAATAATAACTATCAGTTTAAACCCAAAATTGCATATAATAATCACTGGATACCTGGGGTATTAATTCTATACCTCCCATACCTCCCAGTGGTAACTACCACTATAAAGAGATTTATTTGTTCTGTGTAGAATGAAATATACCTATATTTAAAGAAACTAATCTAAGTAATACTAAAATACCAAGTTCATACATACTAACCTTGGGTTTTAAAACGGGGGGGGGGGGGTATTCCACCGTCGCTATAATATTACTTTAAAACCAAAATTATCTAAACGAAAGTTAAACTCCAATTTCAAATTTTTCCGATCACTAAATGATAATACTGTAGGGTATTAATTTCATACTCCCAGACCCCCCAGAAATATTTAATATAGTCCTTCAAATAATGTGCACACTAACTCAGACGTTTGAAACCGGGAAGTCTGGGAGGTCACTTGCAATTATGTTTAATGAAAAAATAGGTTTTCAAGGCATTTCAATGGTTAACCCAACCATTGAACAACTCAGTTTAAACTCAAAATTTTCTAAACAAAATTTAAACTCCATACCTCCCAAACCTCTCGGTACTTCCTACCTTAACTTACTACCTTTCTTCTGAAAGAAAAAAAAGTACCTATCCATATACATTTACATATAGGTAGCTAATATGGACGCAAACCTTTGGTTTTTAAATCAGTGGGTGGGAGGGGGGGGCTGTGAGGGTACAATTTCTTTATCTGTATGACAGAAATTATCCTCCAATACTCAGTAATTGAATTCAAAAGCAGTGGGAGTCATATTCACACCCTAACCGTAATTCCATTTATTATGAGTGGTATTCCATACCCCCAGACCTCCCGAGGCTCACTGTCACAATACAGATATTATATAATTATTCGGAAAAAGTGAAAGATAAATTTAATATTTATTTAATATTTAATAAAATTTAATTTAATAGAATCCATCAAATAATATGCACATTAACTTAGGCGTTTGAAACCGGGGGATCTGGGGGGGTATGGAATACCCTTCAGTACACTTGTTGCATTTGCAGTTTAAACCAAAAAGTTTAGGTTAACCAATAATAATTCATAAGAAACAGCTTTCAAGGCATTTCAATGGTTCCAATTTCAATCTTTTGCGATTAATACGTAAATGATATTCTATATAATCACCGTATACTATGAGGTATTAATTCTATACCTCCCAAAGGAGGTTTGGGAGACGGTACTCACTACCAAAACATAGAAATGTATTTGTTCTGAGAGAAGGAAAGGAACCTATCCAATAAAATTAATCAAAGAAGTATTCGCGCAAACCTTTGTTATTTAAATCATTAGGGGGGGGGGCTCTGGGTACAATTTTTTATTTTTATACCGGCAAATTATCCCCTAAAACCCAGTAATTGCATTCAAAAGCAGCTAGAACAATATTCACACTCTAACTGTAATTCCAATTATTATTGGTGCACTGGGAGGTATCCCAAACCCCCAGACCCCCCCCCCCCCCCGGTGCTTACTGTTACAATTTAATATGTATGTATTTGTTTCAAGAGAGTTCTGATGTTTCGAAAATGAATACAAACTTTGGTCTTTAATACTGGATGGTCTGGGGGTATGGAATATCCCATAAAAGAATATGTACACTTGTAATTATGTTCAATAGAAAAAATTTTAGGTCCAGTTATTCAGCTGCAGGGTCTTAAGGGTCCGTATAAATTTTTTTTGCAATCACCTCCTAAATGGTATTCCATTATAATCACTAGATACTGAGATTATTAATTCCATACCCCCAGACTTATATTGCGACAATATAGAGATGCATTTGTTCTAAGGAAGTAAAAGATATCTCTTTAATTAAACCAATCAACCAAAGCTTGCACACAAGTTTTGTGTATACTGTCTTTGAAACCGGAGAGGGGGTCTGGGGGTTATAGAATACTCTCCAGTACACACTAAAATATTGCAGTCAGAAGTTAAGTATAAATGCAGATAAATCTACATGTACGGCGAAGTAGAATCGGCAGAATTAAAAGAGAAATTTAAAAAAAATTCGAGCCGGGTACTAAAATTTTGTATAATATATTTTTTAAGTCTGAATTTTCTATTCGTCAAAACAGCACTGCCTCCAACCAAACATTTGCCGTGTAAAACCAAAATTCAAGTATAATAAATAAAACAAACATCTAATATCAATTTGCACAACCCGGAGCTGACTTAGAAATGAAGCACGTCAATATATAACAGTTTTTGGTTTAGTGTATATTGTACATGCAGATTCTTACGTTAATCGCGGCAATAAAAATTATTTCCCTTATTAGAAAATTAAATTAGCTATTTTATAAAATTTTATTTTCGCCCCCCCCCCCGACTTTTTTACCGAATGCATATTTTTTTGTTCATAACTTCTCGTAAAAAGTATATTTTAGATCAGATTTTAGAATTTTAGATCAATAATTTAATTTTATTTGATGGAGTGGCTGTTCCGCCACTGTTTGAGTGCAGAAGATTCAATATAAATAATAAATTAACCGACCTAATTGTGTTAATAAATTCAAATTTTATAAGAAATAATATAATAAACTTTATGGACTCGCGGGGTTATTCAATTTCTTAGTGCAGTGACTTAATGTTACATTAGATCACGCGGGATTTAATTTATCTTTACGTTTATAATAGAATCCAATTTCTTCATTCGTAAGAACAGGAAGTCCCGGTACAATTGCAGAAACCTTTTAAAAATCATATGTGCCGTGGTTAGGATTCCACGTTAAATCATAGGTTTAATTTATTAATAAATTACAGGTTTACTTTGTCGCAAAAGGAGCCTGCATATACAATGGTTCGACAGAAAATATTTTGCCGTTCCTAACATCGCTCAATTTGAATTGTCCAATCACGTGCAGTTATTCCGAATTCAGTAAGAAAATTGATCAGCGCTCGACAAAAAATTAAAAATGTAATTTTAGTAATCGAAACGGTGGAAACAAATCCGGAAACAATCGAACTTATGTCGAATGCAATCGGAAACGGAAAAATTAATAACAGAAAACTGGACCACACAAAAAATAAGAGCGATCTCGAGCGGTACGGAAATCAAAAAATTGAAAAATACTATAAGAGCAATAAATACCACGCCTCCTTCTGGACTCAATTCGTTATAATCTTCCATCGCATGATGGTCCAGCAATCCAGAAACAAAGTAGGCCTAATCATTCAACTGTTCAGTCACGCTCTAATTTCTGTGATATTTGGACTGGCGTTTTATGGAGTCGGAAACAGTGCGAAAAGTTTGATGTCGAACGTTTATTTCTGTTGGATGTCCATCATGTTTTTCTTGTACAATCCCATTATGACGTATATTACCGTTTGTACGAAATAAATTATTTTAGGTGCAAATAATTGTTTTTCCCAACTTCCAGTTCCAATTGAAATGGAGATTTTAAAAAGGGAGTACTTAAACCGATGGTATAACCTTAAGGCGTACTACTTGGCGTTATCGTTACGATCGCTTCCGATCACGGTATGTTATAACTTCGGAAATCGACCGCAATATTTTTTTTTTTTAGGTGATTCTAGGCACCGGATTGGTCGTGGGGGCTTATTTATTGAGCGGTCAGCCCCCGGAGATTGAGCGCTTCTTCCGTTTCACTTTGGCATGCCTCCTGGTGAGCATGACTTCGGAAGGATTCGGTTTGGTAATTGGTTCCACGTTCGGGACACTGGTAACACTTTTCCAGCAAATCAAAATCCAACAAATGCCGATAATATTAAATTTTAGGGTGGGACAATTCTGGGACCGGCCTTAATCGGTCCAATCGCTATAATTCCTCTCTACGGACTTGGATTTGGCAAATCCATCAGTTTGACAATCAGAATCATAATGAGGATCAGCTATATACGTTTTGGTTATATAGCGGCGCTTTACGCCTTAATGGACGGCCGGCCGCCGTTAAACTGCTCGGATTTTTTCTGTTACTACAAAGATACCGAACATCTTTTGCGCGATTTGGGCATCGCAAATAATAATTATGGTTTCGAAATATTAGGATTAATCGCTCATGGATTGCTTTTTAGAATCGTAGCCTACTTGGTATTAAAATATCGTATGGGACAAGAGTTAACCGCTAAAAACTCCGACTACTTGGCCAAACTCCTGCAAATCAAATATTAATGGATAAAATAATTTTTGTTGTTTACTCCAAAAAGATATTTTTTTATTTATATTACAGACTTTACCGAAAAATATTTGTACTTATAAAGTATTTATTAATTAAAAAAACATTTAAATTTGATTGTTATGCAACCAAACTTACACTGCTGTGTAAATAAATTATTTTAACCTCAATTTAAAAGGATGAACCATTGCAATAGATATAAACTAATAAAATTACAAAAAATTAATTTTTGTAATTTTGAAAATTTGCGAAAAAAAATTTTATTCCTATACTACTAAAAAATAAATATTATCTCTTAAGTTGCCTCCATACGGAATCATCGTGTTAAAGTTCAATGTTTAAATTAATCTTATCATTATCGAAATTATTACGCACTATGCGAAACAGAGGCGTCGCCAGAGGGTTGACCGGGTAAGTCCAAACTGACAAAATTAGTTTAGTTTGCCCTGGAGTAATTAAATAAAAACAAACAAATGGTTTTCACAAATCGCCATAATTATGACGTCATAGTCATTCAATAAGGAACATTATATGGCCGGTGGGCGTAATATTTCATATTTTATAGATTAATCTGATATATGAAGGATAAAACACGGGCTGGTGTGGTGAAATCGGACATCTAATCTTGGTCTGCCCTGAATAAATTAAGCCCACCCAAACTAATAAGTTTTGAGACGCCACTGATGGAAGTAATAATTTACATTTCAGGGTTACATCACATTGATAAATAAAATTAATTAATAATTTAAATATTTAAATTATAATTTTTAATAAAAATAATGCTTCGAGTTAACACTGCTTTTATTCCTGAAAAATAATTGAAAAAAAAATAAAAAATATGGATCGACCAATAACGGCGCGTACGACAAAATTCAGTTATATTGAAGAAACTGCGGTTCCAATTTCAATAAAATTCGAAAACTTAAATTATTTCGTAAAAGAAAAACGATCAAGTGAGTATAAACTTTGAATAATCTTATCAATGTTATGTCTATAGCTGACGCTCATGAATACGTTAACGGGATTACCGCTATATTAATTTAAATAGGTTCAAATTAATATAATATTTCGAATTATTAAATTTGAAAACTCCAATTTTCCTGTAAAAAAAAAACGAACCGACGCGCATGAATAAATTAACGAAATTCCCGTTACTTAAATTTATTCGGGTTATAAAATAATCGTAATTAATTAATATAAAAATATTTATATAATAATTCAAATTATTAAAATTCAAAACTTACATTATTCTGTAAAAGAACTACAACCGAATACTATACTATAACTATAACCGAATAAATTAACGAGATTCCCGCTACTTGATGGAAGAAATCAAGAGTAATTAATTTAATAATTCGAATTATTAAATTTAAAAACTCAAGTTAAAAAGAAAAGTGAACCGACGCGCATGAATAAATTAACGAAATTCCCGTTACCTTAATTTCTATCGGTTTTAAAATAACCGTAATTAATTAATATAAAAATATTAATACAATAATTCAAATTATTAAATTTCAAAACTCATACTATTTTGTAAAAGAAAAAATAAATTAATAGTAAATAATAAATTAACGAGATTCTCAATAACTTGAAGAAACCAAACTTCCAATTTAAATAACATTCGGAAACTCCAATTATTTGGTAAAAGAAAAACAATCAAGTGAGTAAAAATTTTAAACCTTAACAAGAATTGTGTCTTCAATTGACGTCCATGAATACATTAACGAGATTATCGCTACATTACTTTAACAAGATTATAAAGTAATTAAAAGTAATTAATTTAATAATTCGAATTATTAATTTAAAAACTCAAATTAAGCAGTAAAAAAAAACGAACTGACTCGAATGAATCAGTTAACGAAATTCCCGTTACTTTAATTTATACGGATTTTAAAATAACCGTATCACTATAATAATTTAATAATACAAATTATTAAATTCCAAAACTTGCATTTATCTGTAAAAAAAAATTAAACGAATTTTTAAAACTTATCAGTTGAAATGTCTACAACTGACGCGCTCGAATAAATTAACGAGATTCTCGCTAACTTTATTGAAGATACCGCACTGTCATTTTAAATAAAATTCGAAGATTCAAATTATTTGGTAAAAGAAAAACGATCAAGTGAGTAAAAATTTTAAATCTTAACAAGTATTGTGTCTTCAATTGACGCCCATGAATACATTAACGAGATTATCGTTACATTAATATAAATAGGTTATAAAATAATCAAAAGTAAATAATTTAATTAAAAACTCAAATTAAGCTGTAAAAGAAAAACGAACCGACGCGCACGAATCAATTAACGAAATTACCGTTACTTTAATTTATTGGAGTATAAAATAACCGTAATTAATTAATATAAAAATATTTATATAATAATTCGAATTATTAAAATCCAAAACTTACATTATTCTGTAAAAAAACTACAACTAACGCGCGCGAATAAATTAACGAGATTCCCGCTGCTTGATGGAAGAAATCGCAATTCGAATTTAAATAAAATTCTAAAACTCACATTATTTGGTAAAAGAAAAACGATCAAGTGAGTAAAAATTTTAAATCTTAACAAGTATTGTCTTCAATTGACGCCCATGAATACATTAACGAGATTATCGTTACATTAATATAAATAGGTTATAAAATAATCAAAAGTAAATAATTTAATTAAAAACTCAAATTAAGCTGTAAAAGAAAAACGAACCGACGCGCATGAATCGGTTAACGAAATTCCCGTTACTTTAATTTATACGGATTTTAAAATAACCGTATTGCTATAATTTAATAATACAAATTATTAAATTCCAAAACTTGCATTCTGTAAAAAAACGAAACAAATATAAATTTTAGAACTTATCAGTTGAACGACGCGCGCGAATAAATTAACGAGATTCTCGCTAACTTTATTGAAGATATAACGAATAATAATAACCATGAGTTATATAAAAAAATATATAAAACATAAAAATTCGGACTATTAAATTTGAAAACTCGAATTAACCTGTAAAAGAAAAACCAATCGACTCGCATGAGTAATTAACGAAATTCCCGTTACCTTAATTTATAAGGGTTTTTAAAATAGCCCTAATTAATTAATATAATAATGCGAATTATTAAAAATTTTCAATCTTATGTCTACAACTGACGCGCTCAAGTAAATTAAAGAAATTCCTGATACTTTTATGGAAGAAACCGCGGTGGTTTCAATTTAAATAAAATTCGAAAACTTAAATTATTCGACAAAACAAAAACAATCAGATGAGTATAAATTTTAGATCTTATCGATTATATTTCTACAGCTGACGCACATGAATTAATTGACAAGATTCTCGCCACCTTTATTGAAAAAACGGTGGCTCCAATTCAAATAAAATTTGGAAACTAAAACTATTGCGTATAAAAAAAACTAACAAGTGAGTATAAATCAAATTTCAACTGACGCGCATGAGTAAATTAACGAGATTCTAGCTAATTTAATTAATTAAATAATATTAATATAATCATTCGGATCAATTAAATTCCAAATCTTAAATTATTCGGTACAAGAAAAAAATCAAGTATCGTAAATCTGACGGCGTGAATAAATTAACGAAATTCCCGTTACCTTTATTTTTATTATTATTTTGATAATCCGAGTTATTAAATTGGAAACCTTAAATTATAGAAGATAAAGAAAAAATAATCAAGCATAAATTCTCTATTTGATCAGCGTTATCTGTTTAGAACTGACGCGCATAAATACATTAACGAAATTCAGACAACATTTATTGAGAAAACCGCGATTTCACTTTAAATAAAATTCAAAAAATATATTATTCAGCAAAAACAACGATCAAGTCAGTTTAAATTTTAGATTTTATCAGTTACATGCTTACAACTAATGAGCATAAACAAATTAACGAGATTCCTGTTACCTTTATTAATTAATATAATAATTCATAGTAATAAATTCGAAAACTTTAATTACTCGGTAAGAGAAAAACGATCAACTGAGTATAAATTTTGAATTTTTTCAGCGACATCTGTCTACAACTGACGCGCATGATTAATTTAACGAGATTCCATCTACCGTAAAATAAATAAACCGCAGTTCAAATTTAAATAATTGAGTGTGTAAATTTTGGATCTTCTCAGTTATAGGTCTACAACTGACGCGCATGAATAAATTAACGTGGTTCCCACTATCTTTATTAATTACATAATATGCATTTTTTGTTTTTAGAATACAAACAGATTTTGAATGGAATCAGCGGTCAATTTTCCTCAGGTGATTTTACTGGAATTTTAGGCGCCAGTGGATCCGGAAAGACGACTTTATTAAATATATTGTCTGGTTACATGTAAGTAAGCAAATTTTTTTTGTGAAGCACCAAAAAAAGCACCTTCAATTTTTTTAGAAAAAAAAATGTGGAAGGGACTATAAAAATCAATGAAACAGCCTACGATGTAAATTTACTGCGGAAGTTATCGGCTTACATTATGCAGAGCGACTTATTGCAACCGCATTTAACTGGCGAAGAACAAATGATGATCGTGGCAAAACTTAAATTGCCCAACAAATTAAAAGAAACAGAATTGATAGTTGAGTATTTTTTATATCGTTTTTAAAGTAGGCCGAAATGTTGAAAGTGTACTTTTCGGAACGTCAGTAGACAAAAAAATATTTTTTCACTTCAATAAGTTCATTTTTAGATTAATAATTTCGTAGATATGTTCAACTTGCGGAACTGTTACAGAACCCGAGTGGAAAATTTATCGGGAGGAGAAAAAAAAAGACTTTCGATCGCTTTAGAATTAATTAGCAACCCCCCGGTTATTTTTCTCGATGAACCCACCAGGTCGGTAATATTTTGATCAAATATTCTTTTTTCGAAAACTAGAATTTTAGTGGCTTAGATTCCGTTACTGTAGATTTATGCATTGGAATATTCAAGCATCTTGCGAGTATCGGAAGAACTGTGATTTGTACAATACATCAACCTTCCGTACCCATCATGAACCAATTTGATCA
This sequence comes from Cantharis rustica, assembly GCA_911387805.1. Classification (NCBI taxonomy): domain Eukaryota; kingdom Metazoa; phylum Arthropoda; class Insecta; order Coleoptera; family Cantharidae; genus Cantharis; species Cantharis rustica. The sequence goes on from OU426878.1 coordinate 67,601,056, forward strand.
GGCGAGTAGTCGACACACTCATAAAAATTAATAATTTTGGGTTACTTACAGATGTACTTCCTCTCGAGGGGATTGTGCGTTTACAACGGCTCCACCGAAAATATTTTGCCCTTCCTAACTTCTCTCGGTTTAAACTGCCCGATCACGTACAGTTATTCTGAATTTGGTAAGAAAACTGACCGTCGCCCCGAAAAACAATTTATAATTGGGTTTTAGTGATCGAAACTGTGGAAATAAATCCTGAAACTGTTCCACTTCTTTCGGATGCAATCGAAAACGGAAAAATTAATTACAGAAAATTGGACGACTCAAAAAAGCAGCAGACCCAAAATTCAAAAATTGAACACGACAACAAATTTCGCACTTCCTTTTGGACCCAATTTACCATAATCCTTCATCGCATGATGCTACAGCAGTCGAGAAATAAAGCGGGCTTGCTAATTCAACTTTATACATACATTATGATAGGCGTGGTGATCGGAATCACATTTTTAGGAATCGGATGTAATGCCAAAACCTTAATATCGAACCCTTATTTCACCTGGGCGTGCATCATATTTTCCGTGTACAATTCTTTTATCACAAACATCATCCACTGTAAGTTAACACATTAACCTTGGTTTAAAAAAAATTGTTCTCAGTTCCTTTAGAAATGGCGATTTTAAGACGGGAGTATTTAAATCAATGGTATAGTTTGAACGCTTACTACTTAGCATTGTCAATCCGATCCCTTCCGGTCAAGGTAAGTACTATCGATCGGTCTCGGAAGCAAATCTAAAACAAAAGTTTTATATTTCAGATTGTTTTAGAAGTAGGATTACTCTTGGCAAATTATTTATTAAGCGATCAGCCTCACGAGTTACATCGTTTTCTTCGCTTCATGTTGATCCTCTTATTGGTAAGCATAATATCGGATGGATATGGTTTAGCAATTGGATGCACGTTTAGCGCAGAAGTAATATTTTAGTAACAAGAATCGGAAACTTTAAAACTGCATCTTGTATTTTTAGAGCGGAGTAATTCTTGCGCCGTTCTTCATTGCCCCAATGGCTATCATCGCTCTCTATGGTTTTGGATATGGCAGCGCCATCGGTGTAACATTGAAAATATTAATGAGATTCAGTTTCATGCGTTTTGCATACATAGGAGCCATGTATGCCTTGATGGATGACCGGCCACCTTTACAGTGTTTCGAATTTTTTTGTTATTACAAAGATCCAAAACATCTTCTCCGCGACTTAGGGATCCTAAATAATTCCTACTATTTTGAAATATTAGGATTACTTGGTTATTTGTTACTTTTTCGAACGGTGGCATACTTCATGTTAAAATATCGTATGCAGGAAGAACTAACTGGAAAAAATTCCGATTACATAGCACAACTTTTACATACTAAACATTGAATAATAAATAATAAGTAATAGAACGAAAATACATTAAGCCACGATGTTATTAGTAATCGTAAAATAAGAACGTTTATGCTGTAGAACAACTTTTATTAAAAACGATAACACATAATATAATAATTATGAATGTATTTTAATCAAGGTACATAATTAATGGTATAAATACAGTCAAATTCCAAGTTAAATTGTGGAATCACACTGTGACAATACTACAATTAAACATTTACAGTGTTTATCACAGAAATTTGACCTAAAAACAAATCAGTGCCAAATATAAGATGACTCCGTTAACTTACATTATAAAATACTGCCCCAGTATTAACACAACTCTTGTTCACAACACAAATAATTTTCCGTTGAAAAGACAGAATCATCCTATTTTATGTTTTAAAAAAGCGGTGGACCAAACAAGCAGTCAAAAATATAATTAAAAAAAAAAAACAGTGACAAAATATAATATTAAGAAAAGTCCACCATTCTTAAAACACAAATTTACTTAAAAATATTACCCAACCACACACTCTCGTAACAAAAGAAATATTTACACAAGAAATAAAAAAAAAACAAAATGATAGTTCAAGAAGATAAAAACAGTCGGAAAACATCTAATAATTAGGACTAGGTAGTGGTTATCAAATTGGCAAATACATCTAGTCGCGGTAGCAATAATATAAACTCTTTTATTTATTTATTTATTTATACGTAGTGGACACATTTTCTTAGTTATAAATACCTTGCTGCAGTTTCGTCAAAGCGCCCGTTACTGCGGCTCACTTTGGTAACACTTTTTATTATCGTCGCAGTAACTAACGCTTTCTTGTTAAATTAAGCTATGACCAAGGGTTCGTCGTCCGAAAATCCCCGAATTTGAGGACTATCGTCCTCTTCTAATTCGTTATCCTCGAACGTAGCGGCGCCCGATCTCGTATCATAGTGAGAATTTGCAAACCTTGTAAAACTGTTCTGTAGCCTACGATGTCGTATAATTAAAAATCCTAAAGCCCCGCCTAGTACAATTAGAAGTAATCCGGCTGTGATTAAAATGGCCGTTAAGTTATTACCATCAGAAACCACCACCTCCTCTTCCACCTTTTCTAATCTGTAACTAGAGCTCGAAATTTCCCAAATCGACGATTGGAAACCTCGACTCGTTACGACATGAACCCCAAAAGAATACATAGGGGCTGTGTCATTTTTATATACAAAAGGTGGTTTGATTACCTCGACCCTCTGTGCAATGCTCGTGTTCAAACTGTCACCTTCCGATACCAAGATTACGTACTTATACGTTCCCACCTCTGGCGGAAGCTCGACTTCGTCCCAATAAACATCATAAACTCCCTTTTCTTCCGAAAATACTCGCAATCCTTGCACGGACATGATTGGTGGCGCGTGATAAAGCACCGTCTGTGTGTAAGTGGCACCAAACACATTCGTGGCTACCTTAATTTCGTAAACTGCGCCATATGTGACGCCAACCTTATGTACTAATTGTACGTCCAGTGTGTCGGGTACCAAATGGGACACCTCATTTCCTGTGTTGTTCTCCTTAAAAGTTACCTTTAAAAAAAAAGTCACGAATAAGCTGACGAATAAAGTACAATTTTAAATTACTTACGACATAACCGACGGGTTCGGAGAGTGCTGGACACGAAGCAGACCACTGAATCACCATGCTAAGATGATCGTTCGTGTCTTGCGTCACAATGAGTCTTTTAGGCGGCGCCTTTTTGCTTAAAGAAGTTATAACAGTGGGCGTCATACTGGAAACGTTACCGATTCCTAATGGACCCACGATGCCAACTGTAAATATGTAAGCTTCGCACGAGGCGAGATTTGTTATGGTTGTGGAAGTGTCGGTTGTGTTTAATCGAGATGCTGGAGGAAGAAGTGAAAAAATTAATTTTTCGTTCTTAACAAAACAGAAAATTACCTTCGAGTGTGTCGTCTTCGTTGAGTCCATAGTAAACTCCATACACCCAATTAACTTTACGATTGTCTTTCGGACGTTGCCAACTCAATTTAACCGAAGTCCCGACGCTTTTATCGAGTAGAGCATCTAAAACTTGAACGACCGGTAAAGGATCTCCGCTGGTTTTAGCAGAAATACTGCTTTTGGCTCCTTTGAAGGTTTTCCTAAACGCTCTAACCTGAAATATTATGATTAAATTAGGTTCAATTTGATACAACGTCGGAATTTACCTTGAAAATATAAAAAACTCCAGGTGCTAGGTTCGTAACCGTGATAGAATGACCGGAGACAACGTAAGATGGTAAACTTGGGTAAGGCTGAATTGCTTCAACGGTAACGTCGAATCCATCTATCATACTTATGTTGTAATCCCACTTCAAAGTAACACTATCGCTGGTGCGCTTGGTTACCGTGAGATTTTCGACTTTCCATAAATCGGAAATTCCGTCAAATATCAATGTTTTCACTTCCGATTGTTTACTTTCGTGAGCTTTGTTATGTGCTACCACCTAAAAAACAAAAAAATTAAAAAGTTACTGAAAACTTTCCGTTAAAATACTTACATAAAATGAATATTTGTGATCACGCTGAAAATCGGCGGTCAACAAATGAGAAGTTACGGTATCACCAAGCGTGAGTTTAACGTGTGGTTCTGGTGGGAACCAACAAATGTCATAACTTTTTAATTCGCCGTTAGGTGTAGTCGGTTTTTGCCACGATATTAAAACATGTGATCCGTTTCTCTGCTCCACCGAAACGTTCCATGGTGCACTCGGTATTCCTATAACAATAAAAAAAAACAATTGAAGTCACAGACCAATTTAAAATATTGCCGTTACCTTCTGCCGTACTGGCGATAAAATATCTAGCAGGAGGGAAGATGTTGTTGGTTCCATTGATACGCACGTAAATAGTCATGTTGTATTTCGTGAAAGGCGTTAGGCCAGAAAACACGTACTTAGTGTTGGATGTCCAAGTTTTATTTTCGAATTTGTTTGTTCCGATTTTACTGATCGTTGGTAAAAATTCAAGTTGCACTCTTTCGGGGATTGGTATCCACCAGTAAAGCAACACACTACTATCGTTGGTACTGCGTTCGTCTACTCCCATTTGTAGAACTTGGTATACTCTCTTACTTGAACTACTGCAATTTTTCTCGTCGAATTCGTCCAAACAATCCGCTGTTCCGTCACACAGTGCTGCTAATGGATGACAAACGTTCCCGTCGCATGGGAAATTTCCCATAGAGCAGCTAGGTCCTGCGGGACCGCTGGGTAAGTTATGGTCAGTAGCACATCCATTTTCGTCGGAACCGTCGGGACAGTTATGATGACCGTCACATACATCGGTCAACTGTAAAAAAAAAAATTGTGACATTGAACGGCAACAATCCTGGGGATACTTACAAGAACGCAACTTCCATCCATCCGACACTTAAACTCTTGTTCGTTGCAATGCGAGGCCACTTCACAATGTAATTCGTCCTCGCCGGTTTGGCAATCTTTCGAATTATCACAAATCCAAGCCATAGGTATACAATGACCCGACAAACATCGAAACTCATTGTGCGAGCAAGAAAATTGTGGTGGAACCGGTATGGGTGGTCTGAGAGTAGTGGTCGATTCAAAACCACAACCAATTTCGTCGCTGTTGTCGCCACAATCGTCAGCCATGTCGCACTTCCACCAATTCGGGATACATTTTTGGTTTTTACACGTAAACATCCAATTATGACAAACGGTTCCGTTCTAAAACAACAAAATTTTAATATCAAACACCAAAACAATCGCTTAAAACCACTTACAGTGGGAAGGAACGGATTAACCGACTTTGGTAGTGTCGTAATGGTTTGATTACAATTTTGTTCGTCGTTGCCGCCTTTACAATCTGGGTCGCCATCGCAAACCCACGAAGAATAAATGCAACGGTAAGTCGGAGGTCCACAAGAAAATTGATAATCCGCACAAGTATTGTTCATACAATTCAACTCGTCTGAACCGTCCTTACAGTCGCTTTCCAAATCGCAACGCCAGGTGACAGGAATGCAGCTCACTCCACCTCCGGTACATTGAAATTCGTCCGCTAAAACGACCAAATGAAATCGAGCGATTAAAAACAATATGAAAAAAATTTACATTTGCAAGTGGTTGGTTCAGCTACAACGCAATCCCTTTCGTCCGATCCATCTCTACAATCGTTTTCGCCGTCGCACCTCCAACGCAGCGAAATGCAACGTCCGTTTCCGCACGTGAATTGGGCCGAAGTGCAATTTTGTTTCGGGCAGTTCAGTTCGTCAGAACCGTCAACGCAGTCTCTTTCGTAGTCACATCTAAAAGAATAAATAAATTTTTATTTGATTTCTTTTTATTAAAATATTAAACAAATTACCTCCAATAGTGTGGTAGGCACTTTCCATCGCCGCAAATAAAATAATTGGGAGCACATGTGTGCGATCCGCACTGTCCTTCGTCTGAACCATCGCCACAATCGTCTTCGCCATCGCAACGCCAACCCTTTGGCACACAGATACCGTTGTTGCATGTAAAATGTTCTTTGCTGCAGGTGCTAGCAATCTTAGGACACGTCATGTTGGTGAAAGGCTCCACATTACCGGGACATAAGCATTTGCCGTTTTTCTTGATCATCCCATCGGGACACAAACAACTCACGCCCTTTTTAGGCGCACCAACGCATAGGTAACCGCACGTGCTATTTGAACATCCATTTGTACCTTCCTGAATGCTGTGTGCAAAAACTTTTAGATCCATCAAACCCGGTAGTTCTTTAAGCAGAAGCTGAATCGCAATTCCGTGGTCTTTGTCGGCACTGAAAACTGCATTTTGTTTCCAATCGTCCCAATACATGTTATCCTTAAACACAGCTACTGCGAACGGATGCGAGACGAAATCATTATTATGCAAAACTTTCTTAAAACGATTGCCGTGCAAATCGGAACTTCCGATGTAATCTTCGCGTGCGTCTACCCAATAGATTCGTTCGGCAATATGATCGATGGTTATTCCGTTTGGCCACTCTACATGCGGCTTGGTCCACAAAACTTTTATACTCGTACCGTCCAAATTTGATCGACTAACGGAAGGATTTTCCGTCGCCCAGTCTGTCCAAAACAAATAACCTTCGACGGGATGAACGGCAATACCGCGCGGCTTCTTCAAATGTTCCGAATCTAAAATCGTTCTACGCATCCTGCCGGAATGGTTAATATCCGTCCGAATCAACTCGATTTTTGTCCTCATACCATCAACAAAATACAAATGGTGGGATATCCAATCGTACGCCATTCCTTCAATCGAAACTAATTCGCTTGCAACCAAAATTTCGGGAGAACTTCCGTTCGAAAAGCACTGCCGCCCGATAGTATCGTTGACGATGTCAGCCCAATATACACAATTATTACGCATGTCAAAATCAATCGCAATCACATTTTTTAGATTATGCACCGGTAAATCTTCTAATTTTTGAGTTCTCAGATTAAAACGTCCAATTCGGTCTCTCAGTGCAAACAACAAAAATTCCTGCACTTCCGAAAAAGGACACGGTATCATTTCGGGAATGTACTGCTTTTCGAATCCTGCCACGCAAGAGTCACCCGAAATCTTACGATAACCTTTCGTGCGATTGTAAAACTGTCCAGGCTTGCAAGTAGATGGAATTTTGTAAGGATCTTCTATGCTAGTTTTGTTGCGAATACAATGGAACGGCTTTCCACTTCTTATAAAACCAAAATCGCACTCATAATCGAGTGCGTCGCAATCGCACGGTTCCAACGATACGGGTCGATCAAAATTTAAGCCGGTATAACAATTGGCGTGAGGTATCCTGCGATTGTAAGTGACCTGTTTGCCAAGAACGCAAGGAACGTAACTGCGCTTTTCATCGTTTTGACTAGGAGACCACGGTTTGTAATCGTCATTTGTACAATTGTAATGAAACACTGGTTTCATGTCCAACTTGATGATGATCCATTGGTGAAGATTCGGTTTGGAGCCAAACATTGTAAAAATTGTCGTGTTTTCGCCGGGTTCGGTCATGAGTTCGTATAATTTTAAGTCTTCGTCATGGAACTGAACCTGAGTCCAGGTTTCGCCTTCGTCGGTCGAGTACAAAATGTTGCGCGTTTCGCCGCGATTTTTGAAATACTTCACGGCGGTTAAAACGCCCCCGTGATCGCCCATGTTGAAAAAGTATAAATCTCGCAGTGCCTGACGCCAAGTGAAACCAGCATCCGTACTGACGTACACGCCAAAGTGTCCTTTGAGAGATTTTCCTATCACTCCTGTTGCGACGATAACGCCGGGTGCCGACTTGCTCGATAGAATGCTAACCGATCTGGTATCAGGATATAATTTGCTGAATCTTTGGCTAAGATGAAGAGAACAATTGTTGGACAACTGACACGAAATTAATTGACCTTCGTTGTCGCGAGTGGGCGCCGTGAGTGGACGCCAGGAACCGCCGTTATCAAATGTGATGAGAGAAATCAAGTGTTGAGGACCGAGGTTGTGACCGGAAGGCTTAACGGTTATCTGAGAGGCTATGTAAATTCCCGACAGACCTTCCACTTTGTACAAATCGGCAAAGGCTTCTTCGGACACGTGGCTGTAAAAAAGTTACAATTAATACTAATTCTTATTTCTTATATAATACTACTCACTGTAACCAGGAATCTTGCCACGTGTTGTTGGGAAAGTAGCACAGAATTGATTCCAGAGACAGGGTGAAGTGAACTTTTCCGTCGTTACCGCCCAGATTTTCGGAAACGTACAAATGGGACAGGGTGTTCGTATGACTGACCGCAATCAATGCTCTGTTATCCGTAACATCGGCGATGTAATAAGCGCGTTTGTCTAACTCCGAGTCGAAGATGCATCTCAATTTTGCCTCGCCCAGTTTGTACGATACATAGAGATCGTAATTTTCCTGCACACAAATTTTTAAAACGGGCCCAAGACGACATAAATGTTTACTTACGCTACTGGATTTTTTCGTATAGAACAGATAATCTCCTTTCATGTACAAATCTTTAACGTCGGTGGCGAAAATGTGCCCGATTCTACTGTGAAATAAGTCTTCCGAATATAAAATGATGCTCAGTCCGTTAACTTGTGATCTTTGAACCACCAAGCGTAAATCGCCGCTTTTGTCGTCCTGAATCCAGTAGTAGGCCATTGTGTAGTCCTGAATCTTACGGAAAGTTTGACCGTAGTCCTCGGTTAACCAGAGCTGAAAGAAGTAAATTAAATCGTGTTATCCTACCCGAAACCCGATTGCGATTTGTTCTCACCTGATGATTTTGGTCGCTCTTGTCCAAAACTATAAAAATGTTGGGCTGATACTCGTGAAAGGAGACATCGCTAGGGGTCCACTTCAGACTGTAACTTGTAATATTTCGACCATGGTTTGACGTTACAAAAATTTGTTTATTCTTCACGTCGGTAAATACAAACTAAAAATCAAAACTATCAGTTATAGCTCGGAGAGGAAGGATTGAAATCTCTTACGTGTGTGTTGTACTTCGGATGGTTATAAAATTTGTCGACGGTGGAATATTCTCCGCTGGGAAGTTTGAACAAATGAGTTTTATTTTCGTAGTTCTCCCCATAGTCGTACGAAATGTATACGTTCGACGGGTTAATAGGAACGGTCGGAAGAGTAGGCGTGGGATCACGAGCCAAACAAATTATGACATCACTTCCTTCTCCGACCCAATGTACCATAAGTTGCTTGTGGGTATCGTTTAAATAGTTCACCTGAAACAAACGACATTGTTAATTATAAGTGACGCACATGAACAAATTAACGAGATTCGAAAATCGTCGAGCTCATCGGATAATAAAATATTAAAATCTGCATTCCGATTCTTCGATGACCCTTGAACCGAGGCAAATAAATAGAAGCACGATCCTTTGAAATATTACAATGTAATCATGAATCAGACCCGGAAAATGACTATTACTTATTTTCACTTCTTAATAATCAAAGTAAATAAGATAATTATATCAATACGATTAGATTTACATGTCTCGACTTGCGTTACGAACACTGCATTGTCCAACCTAGACCAAAATAATTCAAATTTTTACAGTCGCCGCACGTCAAACTGACAATTGCCAAACTGTCAAAAATCGCACAATGGAATCTGTGTCAAATTACAAAAACCAAACCAACGCGTCCCAAATTGAAATCGTGGAAGAAAAGGTCGACGCTTACATAGTAATTCCGCCAGATGGAGGATGGGGTTGGATAATCGTGATGAGCGCTTTTACGGCATTTTTAATATCCGATGGAATTTTTTTCTCTTTCGGAATATTTTTGCAAGAATGGTCGGACACATTTAAATGCACGAAAAGTCAGGTCGCACTGACGGGAGCGCTAATGACTGGTTTTTCTTGTTTGGCCGGTAAATTGTATTGATTGTCAAGCTAAAACCGTTAAACCTGTAAATTTTCAGGACCCTTCGTCGCTGCGTTAGTCAACCATTTCGGTTATCGCACAATAGCCATAATTGGAAGCTTCATCGCCTGTTCTTCCTGTTTCTTAACATCCATCACCACTTCGGTATACCAAACCTACATCACTTACGGAATAATCGGAGGAATCGGTTTTGGATTGCTCTACATTCCGGCGTTGATAGCGCTGGGGTTCTATTTCGAAAGATGGAGAGCTTTGGCGACTGGAATTGCGGTGTGCGGATCCGGCGTGGGCGGAATCTTTTTGCCTCCACTCTTCACCATCCTGATAAAACAAATGGGATGGAGATATACCTTTCAAATTATGGGAGGAATCAATTTGATCAGTTCCGTCTGCGGTGCGCTGTACAAACCGATAAGGCCGGTCAAAATTACAAACATAAACTTTGTCGAGAAACTTGCCGAAACCGAATCAAAAGAAATGGAGCAAAAAAGTTTCTTCGTGCGATTCCACAACACACAACACTCGACGGTTGCACAATTTCTGTCCAATTCGCGGTCGGCGATTCCTTCCAAAACTCACTCCTTCTATCAGCCGAATCAGTCGGCCAACGATAACACGACATCGACGGTCACCATATACCGGCCCCAAAAATTGGACACGAAAGTCTCCAGCGAGTTCGTCATGTCCACGACGCCTTCGACCGTGACGAGCAATTCCAAGACCTGTCTGAAACCTGACAAGCAAAGCAAAACCGAAAAGGCCGACACGAATTTGTCGACCATCTACGAAGAGGTCAAAAGTAAACGCGACTGTGCCCGGTGCTGGAAAAAAACCCAAACCTGCTTCCGATTCAACACCAAAAAAAAACGTCGACGAGAGCACAATCACGCGTCCATTATATCGTGACGACATCTTCTACAGCGGATCCTTGCTGGTTCTGCCGGAATACAGGAAGTCCGTCTATTCGTCCAAGGGAAAAATCCCCACCACGTCGGTCGCAACGTCGGTAAGTATTGTTGAAAACCTCCAATCCGCATTACGAGGACTTCTTTTTGCTAGAAATCCAAATCGTCCATCGATTACACCATGCAAGTGACCAGGGCAATCACGCAGAACGAAATCGACGAAATGAACAGTTCGGGAAGATGCCAAGTTTGTTCCGAGCCCGTTAAGAGAACTCTGGCGACCATGTTGGATTACGGCCTCTTAAAATCGCCGTCCTTTGTTTTGTTAACAATGCACGCCGTTTTTATATCGTTCGCCTTTTACACTCCCTTCATGTTCATAAGAGATCGGGCCATACAATTTGGTCTGACCGAAGAGGAAAATTTTTGGCTCATATCGACGATAGGGGCGTCGAACACTTTGGGTCGAATCGGATGCGGCGTCCTATCGTCCACTTCGAAATTCAGCGCAAATAGCATAAGCTACACCAGTTTGTTTGTTGGAGGAATTTTGACCATGGTGTCTGGAGTGTCGAGCAGCGCTTGGGTTCAATTTGGATATGCGACGATGTACGGTTTTTGTATAGGTGAGTAAACAAAACAATAACATTTTAAGGTTACACCGCGGGGAGAAGGGGGGGAATAAAAAATATGACCGTTCCAATAAGTGTTAACCACATAATTAAAAGAAAGAAAAAAAAGTTGCCGACCTTTCGTAGTCAATACAGAAGATTATTTGGCTGACGCGAAATGCAACGATTGAATAATTAATGTGGATTTTCCGTGTTTTTTTTAGCGCGCCATATAATTGGGCGAAAGGTTATTTTGCTCGTTCGCGTGATCATGTTTTTCAACAGTCAAGGCGCTTCATGGTAGTTTGTTCTTATAAAAAAAATTTATTTAGACTTTCAAATAAGTTTGCATAATTTTTAAACAAGTTTCGATTGTTTTGAACAAATTAAATTTTTAAATATTATCTAATTTTCTAACTGATTTCGTTTCAAGAACTCGATGATCAATCCAAATTAATCAGATTATTTCAATTGGTCCCACTTATAAACTATCTATAATTGTATAAACACTTATAATCTAAAATTCCAATAATGCAAAAAAGAGATAATCCGGTCCCGTAAATTATTTACGAATTGATATAAACATTAAATTTATGGGTTATTCGGAAATTTGAATAAAAAGCGCCAAAACCGTAAGAGTGTAATGCGTCTACTGTATTGGCCGATTTCATCTGATTCGCCCCGCCCATTTACATAAAAACAACTGCGCGCAATAGTTTATGCGTTACTACGGTAGTTGTTACCTCTAAAAATATGTTTAAATAGCCTAAAAACGATAGTTATTTTGTAAAAATAACAAAAGTTGAGGTATACAGGCAGAAGAACCATTCCACATTAAAAAAAACATCTAAAGGCACGGATATAGAAAGGCAGGAACCTGTGAGCCCACAAACTTGGTAAAAACATCCCTGAAACTGGTCTGGAAGAGCAGGAATCTCTAAACCAGTGAACTTGATAAAAATCTCCCTGTAGGCCGTCGGGAGTCAAAAAGATTAGATCTAGAAGGCCAGAAATCTGTAAGGCCGCGCACTTGATGTAAAAACATCCTTATAGCCCGCCCAAAGTTGAAAGATACAGATCTATAAAGCTAGAGCTCTCTGAACAGACGCACTTGGTAAAAACATCCCTGTAGGCCGCTTTAGAAGAGCAGGAACCTCTGAGCCGAAGCACATACTCAAAATTTCCCTGTGGGCCGCTCGAAGTCGAAAAGAACGGATCTAGAAGGCCAGAGCTCGCTGAGCCGACGCACTTGTTGAAAACATCCCCGAAACTGATCTAGAAAAGCAGAAATCTTACACCGGCGAATTAGAAAGCGAGAATCCTTGATTGGCAAGAGAGAAACTCAAATTAGCCGAATAAAAGCCTTATGGGTGGAGCTCGTACATAGCTATCATCGTATAATGTTTTCATACGTATTTCTTCACGTCAACTCCCCCCCCCCCGACCTAATGTCTATTTCCGCCTATAATTATTTATTTATATCATTTCCAAAATTTACGATTTTTTATAAATTGATAACAAACAACCCTACCTTCCCCTTCAAATCCGACTAGAATACTGCATAAACAAAACGGCAGCAGAGTTCTTTGCAGTGGCGTAGATATTCCAAAGCAATTCGGTGTGGCGCACCGGGCCTCAAAATTAGGAACCCAGTCCGCGTTAATTTTCAACTTCAAAAGTTACAATGTAATTTTCCCCGTAGCCGATAGGAGAGGGGCTAACAGCTGACGGGGGCCGGCAAGCTCGAACTGGAACATTTCGCCATCGCCGTTTCGCCGTCGAAAATTTATTGTAATCGTGCAGATACAAAACATTAAAATTTTAATGAATTTAAGACGTTTTGAGCTCTCATAAGCTGAAAATTACATAAAAAGAAATTTGAGTGTAGGAAAAATTTCTCTCCCTCAAAAAATAATACAAATTTTCTTAAAAAATATTGAGACTTAGAGCTGATTAGATTTTAATTCGTGAAAACTTTTAAAAAAAATTATCATATTATTTATATTTTTTAATTTTTTTCTAAAAAACTGTTAAAGTCATGCAAATGGCAAAATTACATTTTTTTAATATCTATGTACAGTAGAATACAGTAGAATATATTAAAATTTAAGAGGCATTAACAATATTAACAGATTAATATTTCGCGCAGAGTTGAATAATTGTTTCGATTGAAAAAATATACAATTATTAAAAAAATTAAATTCTAAATTTTTGAAGACGACACGGCGAAGTGACGACGGTAAGATATCCTAGACCACCCGTAGACTTTAGTAAAAGTCAAAAATATAATATACCGAAAAGAAAGAAAAATAACAAATAATGTACTAGTGGTGAGAAAAGCCCCCCCCCCTCCGGCCGAAGGCTTAAAATAATTAATTGCTATTATTTTGAAAGGCGAAATGCCGACTGAAGTTTTCCGTGTAGTTTTCAATAAGTGCTTCCCTGCTCCAATTTTAGTTACTTTTTTCTCGTTTAATAAATTTGGTTCTAACTGCGTTTGTTACTTTACCTACAGCAAGGAGGGGGGGGGGCGCTGGGAAAATCTGATATATAAGTGGACAGAAATCAATAGAAAATCGTAGAAAAATCTAGGAAATCTTAGGAATTCAGTCCATTGGTTTTAGTTGTACCGCGTTATACGGAAGCCGCGTTAAGTGAATCTGAGTAATAAAAAATTTTCTTCTCAAAAGATGTTTTGAAAATATGACACTTGAGATTTAATCTTCTCGAAGCACCAAGTTAATTTTAAGTTGTTGAAATGTTGTACAAAACCGCGTTACATCGAAACCTTCCGCGCAATAGGAGGGATTGCTATATTATAAATGATCTTTTTCATGCCCTCTCTATTTTATCGAAGAAAAATTTTTAGGCAATCCTATAGGAATTTTTTTTGTTATTAAAGTTAGAATTTATTAAATCCCCCCCCCCCCCATTAAATGTATTTTTAAATAAATACTGTATCTTACAAAATATAAAACACAAATTTTCAAAAAATAATAGGTGGATTTCTAAAGAACTTCAAAAATATTAAACACGGTGGTGTGTTTTATATCCCCCCCCCCAAGTTAATTCTAAGTTGTTGAAATGTTGTACAAAACCGCGTTACATCGAAACCTTCCGCGCAATAGGAGGAATTGCTATATTATAAATAATCTTTTTCATGCCCTCTCTATTTTATCGAAAGAAAATTTTTAGGCAATCATATAGGAATTTTTTTTTTATAAGGTTAGAATTTATAAATCCCCCCCCCTCCCATTGAATGTATTTTTAAATAAATACTGTATCTTGCAAAATATAAAACACAAATTTTCAAAAAATAACAGGTGGATTTTCAAAGAACTTCAAAAATATTAAACACGGTGGTGTGTTTATTATACCCCCCCCCCCCCCCCCGGGCATATTAATAAGATTACATTGTGGTAGCATTTACGAGATTCAAACGCAATTCGTAATATAATTGAGTCATTCCTAAGCTGAGCTTAACGTGACGGGATTACGTAAACCCCCGAAACCGGGGGGGGGGGCTAGGAACCACATTTTTCCGTAATGAGCAGAGACCTGTTTCTGTCACGTTTTAATTGTTTTCATTAGTCTAAACACTTTAAAAAAATTTAATTTAGAGAGCAAAAACTTGAAAAGCTGTTAGAAACAGGCCCCAGATGTATTGTGTATTCAGTCGTTTATAGTTCGGTGCCGTAGATAAGTTTTGTTTGCGAGAGAAGATGGAGAAGACTTACAACAATTAATATTTTTAATAATTTTTTTTTAAATTTCTTTGAGCTACACGGAGACACCCTATATGTACATTGCGGGAGGGGGGGGGTACATCCCAATATATTTTAATGTTAACTTCGTTGATTATACCCGAATTTAAGGTCCAGATCTTAGAGCCGTGCCTCTCGACTTCGAGTGGGTTTCAGTGATGTTTTTACCTAGTACGTGGGCGCCAGGAAAAATTAATAAAATATAATAAAAATAAAGACGCGGCTTTGTTATCGCACGAATGTAGGTATTTAAAATCAATAATATTAGTCAAACACAGATAAAATGATAACGAAGTGTTAGCGAGAGTTAACGGTTAGATAGGCAATTTTAGAAAAAACTTCCTTCCGCTAGACGACGCGGATGGTTTTCGGTTAATCAAATTATTTTTTTTTAATTTACGGCGGATTTTCCTATTATTTTTTTGTGTAAGCTTTCCAAAAATTCTCTGGTACCAATTGGATCGTAATTAAGTCGCCAATCAATTTCTCTAGCTTTTCGAACCGCAACAAAGCTCCCAATTAAATGCCCTGATTAATTTGAAATTGTGAATGGAAAAATTTTAACGAACGAAAATATTGTTAGGTTCGCACTTTCATAACGGGGAATATTTCGTGCACGTCCGCTTCAAATTTCAATTTTCGCATTATTTACGTAGGAAGTTATTTGGTTTCGTTCCTGTATCGATCCAAATATACAACTGATTACAAAAATATTAGC
Organism: Cantharis rustica; assembly: GCA_911387805.1. Classification (NCBI taxonomy): domain Eukaryota; kingdom Metazoa; phylum Arthropoda; class Insecta; order Coleoptera; family Cantharidae; genus Cantharis; species Cantharis rustica. The sequence continues at coordinate 67,616,867 of OU426878.1, forward strand.
AAAAACTGTATTTGCGCAAATAAGTAGTACAAAAATGCGTCTTATTTAATAATTGGAAAATAATCGCGTACGCCATTGTTCTCACAATCGGATTATTGCTCGACAATAAAAAAAATTATCTCACGTACCAGATAAACCGATGAGGTGTAAATAATTAAAGTTAAAACGATAACCGTCGATTATTAAAAATAATTTTGTTTACGCGTTCCAAAAACCGGCGGTGTCAACAACATTGTTATTTGGTAAAACAACCCCCCCCCCTTTGTCGTAAATAAATCGAGTTTGTTTTGTTTCAGCTTGCTTGTCTGCACTGCGAACGATCATCATTGTGGACATGTTGGGCTTGGAAAAGCTGACAAACGCAATTGGGTTGTTGTCAATGTTCCAAGGCATAGCGATATTATCGGGAACCGCATTTTCGGGCATGCTGAGGGAATACAGCGGAAATTACGACCTGTCATTTTATTTTGCCGGAGCCTGTATCACCCTGGGCGCATTATTCCTGATACCCATCAAGCTGTCGACGATGAACCCACAAAAGTACGAAACGTCGTAGTCGAAAAAGTGAGGTTAAAATCCTGATCGATTTAAATTTTTGGCGTTTCAAAACATCGGAACGGAGATAATTGAAAACAAATAAATACGCCGGGATGTTGACAAAATAGGTAAAATTACGATTCATTTTTTGCGTGTTGACTGAATGAATTAGCAAATTGTTTTGGCAGTTGTCCATTTGACACGAAATGTGTTGATAAATAAGTAAATAAAGGAAAGTACAAATTAAATTTTATTGTTTTAATTGAAAAAGATTACCTTTGAGGAAACGGTGACATTGCTGACATTCGAATTTGTCACTTCTCGTTTATATCGTTGATTGCTAAATAAATCACTTCCTTGGTCGGCGTTCACAACCAACGTCTTTCTGCTGCCGCCTGAAGCGTCGCCTCGCGCAAATATTGTTTTCTCATTTTCGAAGTCCAAGCAATTATAACTAACAATATGTGCAGCACAAATTACGAAACAAACCAACACTAATTTGACCGCCATAATTACTGCACCACGTTCATCTCATCACTAAACAAGAACAACTGACAAAGTAACGACTGACGAATGGTGTCGATGTTCGACACGACGGCGACGACCTTGAATCGTCGTAAACACGATTATAGCGGAAAATTGAAAAATTACATTTTTCAAAACAAAAAAATACGCTGTCACGTTAGTCCGTCACCACGATCATTTCAAACCGTCATTTTTAAAATTATACCTGTCAATTTTTAACGAAAATACAATTTTGACGCTAACTTATCCGTGTGGAAAATTTTGCAAATCGATGAGAAATGAAAAACAAGAACGCGAATGGAGGTCAAAATAATTTACAGGTTATAATCTGTTATAAGTCATTTGTATCTTGCATTTATTAATTAATATTAAATGCATTTCATGGTCAGTGGCGCAACACGAGATTGGCGGACGCCGGCTGAGATCAACATATCAATAAATTTTTTTCTCTGGGAGGTATGGAATATCCCTCAAAATTGCCTACTGAGACTGGAGGGTATTCCATACCCCCCAGACCCCCCGGTTTGAGAGTATATAAGCAATATTTGAAATTGTAATAGATAAATATGTTTTTTACCCTTTAACCACAAGAGCATCTCGCAATAGTAATAATCTCGACTGTGACTGTGGTAAAATCTGTACAAAAGTTGAGTTTCGTGACCACAATAGATATTAAAAATACATTTACTTCTGGCTTAAAACATATTAATTTGATATCAATAAAACAATACTCTGGGAGGTTAGGGAGGTATGCAAATTAAGTACTGAGACCCCCAGACCCCCCGGTTCGAAAGTATGTAACCAATATTTAAAATTCTAATAATTAAATGCGTTTTTTACCTCTAAACCACAAGGGCATCTCGCAATAGTAATAATCTCGACTGTGACTATGGTTATATCTGTACTGCGGTTACGGCATTTAAGAGAAAAGTTGAGTTTCGTGACTAGAATAGATAAAAAAAAATACATTTAGTTCTGGCTTAAAACATATTAATTTGATATCAATAAAACAATACTCTGGGAGGTTAGGGAGGTATGCAAATTAATTACTGAGATCCCCAAACCCCCCGGTTTGAAAGTATGTAACCAATATTTGAAATTCTAATAATTAAATACGGTTTTTACCCCTTAACCACAAGAGCATCTCGCAATAGTAATAACCTCGACAGTGACTGTGGTAATATCTGTACTGCGGTTACGGCATTTAAAAAAAAAGTTGAGTTTCGTCACCAGAATAGATGATACTAAAAACACATTTACTTCCATATAAACAGTTGAGAGTTATCTGAATATTTTTGCCAAAATGACTTTATGAGTTGGTAGAACTGGCTTAAAACATACAATTGATATTAGTTAATAAAATAATACGGTCAATACAATCTTTTGACTTTAAAAATTTTTTTCTACGTCCTCAGGGTTAACTCTTTTCTAATTTTTTTTTTTTTATAATTTTTGTATTTGGGGGTTTGGGAGGTATGGAGAGTATTTTATAACCCCCAGACGTATTCTATTACTTTTAGGTTCTTTAATTTTAATTTATTTTTTTTTAAATATTTTTTTAAAGTGAACTTCAAAATAAAATTTATTTTGCGAACTACCAAACTTTCTCGCAGACAAGTAAATTGGCGACCTCAAATATAAACAGTTGACAGTTACGTGTGCATTTATGTAAATGCTTATTCTTACTTATATTTTGCTAAACTTATTTACGTTCTTAGTTTTTAGCTTCTTTTTAATTTTTTCTCGAAAAACTGTTGCATCTGGGGATGTGAAAGGTATATAATGTTCACCCCCCCCCCCCCCCCAACTACTAGAAATACTGAGTACTACCTCAGTTTTGGTGCGAGAATAATAATAATAGAGAAATAATGATGCATCAACACCCCCCCCCCCCCCCGGCCCTGTTTTGTCAAGCAATAACCGGGGGGTTTGGGGGGTATGGAATACCCTCTAGTGCACTCTTTATGTTTATTTACGAATTACGCCGTAGGCATTGCAGAAGGATATTGCTTATTTCCCATACAAAAGCGGCCAATTTTCACAAAATAATGTAGAAATCTTCATGAATTATATCTGACGCGCATGAATAGATTTGCGAGATTCCTGCTGTTATAATCCATAATTTTCACCAATAAATTGCCAAAATAAGTTTATAAATTGGTAAAATCAGTAATAATTCTGATTAATACGACCTTAGTTTATATAAATTAATTTGAAATTTTTTTTGTTCGTTCTCAGTTTTTTGCCTTTTCTAATTTTTTTTTTTTTTATTGTTTTTGCTTTTAAAGATCTGGGGGTTACGAAAGGTTACCAAGTGCTAGCTCTGTTTTAGTGCGTGAATAAAAAACAAAAGCTGCACTGGAGGGTATTCCATACCCCCCAGACCCCCCGGTTTGTCAAAAAAATAAAATTACTTCTGCTTGTTCGGAGTGCTCCTAAAATAAAAGTTCGGTTGAACTGAATTAAAGTTTTAAAGAAGCAAAACAGTGAGTGTAAACCGGTGGGTCTGGGAGGTATGAAATATTTTCCAGTACACTCTTTCCATTTTATTCACAGAATTCTATATCCCCCAGACAAGGACGATCACATCGCTAATTTATAGCAGGAGTTATTTCTGAAAAGCAACAAAAATTATGAAAAATATATAATTTTTTATTAAAATCGCTCTCGTTAATCTATTCATGCGCGTCAGTGGTAAATTTTGAATTTTGAAATTGAAGTGGTTTAATTTTGAAAGATACATTTCACTTTAAGTGTACAGAACTAAGGGTCAAAGCAGTGTGCGGGGGGGGGGGGGTGTTGTAGTACATCAATTACGTTTGTTTACACTTTTAGCCTACGGGAAGGTTTCAGACCACATAGCTCCTCCCTATAATTAAGGTAGGTAATTAAGGAGAGTCTCAAAAATTTTTTTTACGGGGAAGCGTTAAACTGAGTACCAAAAGAATCCGAAAGAGTTCCAGCAGTATTAAAAAGTTCAAGAAAATCCAAGAAATTTTAAAAAATTCTAGTAATGTGATTTCCTTTTTGTCTGTGGGCAATGTGTGTATCTGTGTATTCCAAATAATTGAAAATCTTAGTGACTGGGGGGTCTGGGGGTATGAAATATTCTCCCAGCAATAGGATAGGTATTTTCAAATTGCTCTAGCTATTGATCAGTTTCAAATAAAATATTTTATAATATACTTATTTTAGAGAAAATTTAATGCTCTATAACTCTCTCTCAGAGAGCTTTTGTCTCTAACAATTGGTAAAGAAGTGAAGAGGCAAAGGTAAAAATTGTTTCTTTAAAATTCACGAGCGTGTTCCTCAAAAACTATGAGAGATATGCAAAAAATTAATAGGAACTTTTTTGTAGGAAATTTTATCAGCTACAATTTTGTACATAACTACTTTTAGGCTAGAGCTAACCGTTTCCGAGTTATAAGCCGAAAACCAAAATCAGAGATTTAAACATCCGCTGCCCCTATTGACTGACTGGTAGAATCCATTGTTTATAGAAACTTGAAAAACAACTTAATAGCTATTTTATTTTTATTTCAAAAAAAGTTTTATAGATGCAATAAAAATTTGTCATAAATAATTATGATTAATCAAAGTAATATATTGGTATTTAAACTCTGTGGTTTTCTAAATTTTTAATTTTGTATGACTAACCGCAATCATCCCGTGAGCCGCTCTGACGCGTTCAAAGTTCAATTATAAAATACTATTAGATTAGAAATTTAATTTCAAGTTCATCGGATGCCCTGGGAAGTGACAGAAAGAAGCAGCAAAAGTGGGGGGGGGGGGCGAGCGCCTCCGGAGCTCCGGTGACGTTAAGCCACTGCCTGGAAGCTACTGAAATTGAAGCTTCGGGCCCTATTGATTTAGAATTAAAAAATAATTAATTCAAATTTGGTCGCACGGTGATTAACACTCATCGGACTCTGTAATCGGGTCTAGGGAATTTTTTATTGCAGACATTTTACTGACTGGACAAAAAAGTGTTTCTGTAATATAATAAATAATTATGCAGGAGTTATACACCGCATAAGCAAAATTTACTGCAAGCTGTTGATTTAGGTTATTTAGTGCTAAGAGTCGACAAAATTATACAATAATTACGCTTTCTGCAGAATTAATAGTATATTATATAACAAGGGGGTTATGAAGTTAAATGTATATTATGGACTATACAATAAATTCCAATAATATTAAAAAATAATATTTATTATTATTTGTTTACAGATTTATAATTTTAGGAGTTTCCAAAAATACAATGATATTTATTAATAAATTAATTTATCACTGACGTGCAGTTGATACCGAGATTCCCAATAATTGTTTTACTAAACTAAGTTATCCGATGGAAAATAAAAATTGGAAATTGAGAAGAAAAATTACTTTTTATGACCCCGAAAGAATGCAAGTTTAAAAATAAACGGTAATAAGCCCAGAATAACTCGGAATAATGGGTTAATTTAAGAGATAAAAAGCAAATGCTCGACTCTTGAGCTTTTATTATATAATTATTTCATAATGAGGGTAATAGAATAATTTGGCTATTGGATAACGTGCCACACTTGCTTTTTATTTCCCAGCATCCTGTTTATTGTATTCTTCACTCATTTTTCATACGGGCTGGCTACAAAAATCTGCTTTAATAAACCGCATTTATTGAGATTTATAAATAAACAAATTATTCATATTTCCATATCCTCACCTAAATGAAACAAATTGTCCGGTTATTTTTTTTTGCACATTTAGTCATCCAGTGATTCATTATCATGTGATATTATTTTCCATAAGTAGCATAGCTTACAAGGTTTATTTATGTTATCACACTCCAACGATACATAAAATATTAATAAATATTTATATTACTACTAATATTAATAACGATAACAATGTACTTGAAATTATATTTAACAAATTTTTTTTTTTATTAAATTTTATATCAATCCAATACTTATGGATAAAAACAATTTTTTTTGTTTAAACCCTATTTTTTCAGTAAAAAAAGACAGATTCAAACCGGAACAGAGGCAAATTTGTCAAAAAATTCCCAAAAATCACAAACTCTTAATTTGGCCGTTCCCTGTACATCCTACCCATAAAATACGTCAAATCAAAATTAAAGTAGATAAAATTCTGCGTAAGAGTATAAAAAAATTGTTGTTCTAGTCCATCTGGTTTCCGAGATAAAACCTTTAATAGACACTCGATTTTTGTAGACTTTTGCTCAAAAAATAATTTTTTTTTGTGAAAAACAAAAGAAATAAAAATATCTTAATTTTTGGTAAAAATTGTAAAACTTATTTTTTTGAAAATTAATTTTTGTTTTAATTACATATTAAAAATAAATATTTTTAGATTTTAATGTAATATTATATTGCAATGAGTATTTAAAAAAAAATTAGAACTTGCTGAAAAATCTCCTATGGGTGCTTAATTACAGATTAAACGCCGAAATGCTAAATATTCTACGGGGAAACGGCGACGGCGAAATACGTTTGGTAAAGTTGATTAAACCCAGGCTTGGACTAATAAAAATTTACTTTAAAGAGCTTCAGATTTCAACAAATTAAAAAGATAGCAAACTGCAGTGAAGTACTTTAGTGCCGCCCGACGCAGGCAGTCTGCTTTTCAGGAAAAAGTTTAAATTAAAATTTTTTTTATTAAAATCTTTGTAAAGCGCCAAACCAGGATATTATGCTTATCAAAAAAAAACATTGCAATATATATTAGCCTTTGCGTTAAATTAATCTTAATTCTTTAAATTACTAATTAAACTTCGTACTAATTATCTTTGTTATTATTGTAACTGTAAAGTGGCCGGTTCTCTACCAGCATTAATTAATGTAACGCCAACTAAAATTTTTTAATTTTTATTTAAAATTTAAACTGAAATATAATTTTTTTGAATATAATGCACTCAGGTCATTGTTTTGGTCAATGTCAGATATGACCGCAGTTCAGTGGCGTAATAAAAGAGAAGGTATGGAAGCTGCACCCCCCCCCCCCCCCTAGAACAGAAGTCAATAAATTCGTAGAGCCTTTTGCGGAACGAAAGCTTTTTTAGCCCCATCCCAAGTATGAAAGTAGATGTAAGTCATATAATTTAGCTCTCAAAAAGTGAGGTTAAGGTTACACTACCGCTGCAGACATAAAGTGACCGCCAGAGCCCCCACCGAGCCTGAAACTCCACCAAAGTCAAAATAGATTAGGGAGCTGCCCTGGAAGCAGAGAAAAACGAGGTTACCGCCTTCACGTGCTCTCCGAAACATACAGATGGTCATAGTAAGAAAGACAATCCAGACTCTTCCCGGACGCAAACCGGGTATCTAAAACATTAGAAGCTAATCACTTTAACTATTGCGTCAAAAACCGAAAGAATAATAGCTTTACCACTGACGCGCATGGTAGAATTGTCGAGATTCCCGCTACCACGATCCATGATTTTTTAGGTATTGGTTTATCAAGTGTGTGCGTTCAGAGTCCCATTCACTTCGAAAAATTCTTGCGTGAAGTCCTGGCTTCGTGATACCAAGTAATTTTTTTATTCAAAAAAATTTTGAATTTTGTTAATCCGTTCATGCGCATCAATGGTAGACAGGTAACAAAAATGTGATCATTATTATAAGATCCAAAAGAGTAATTCCAAAAGTTTAATTTATACAAATAGTGTTTTAAGTATTTAATGTGCCGGGTGGGGGGGGGGGGTGAAGACCAAATATTATGTCCGCATAAAAATCCCATTTGAAATCAATTTTAATTCGATTGTAGTGAAATAAGTAAGGGCCTGTGCTTTGTGACCATCTGACGTGTTTGGCGGGAAGGGGAGAGCAAAAATTGCAATCAACAGTGACAAGAGACGGGATAGGGGGGGGGGGGAGCAAAAATTTGAAAATATTGTAAACGGACTTTATTGACGATTTTAAAGTCACATTTGACAATATTTGAGTAATTCCTTTTAGTGCATGGATACAACTCAACGTAAGCAAGGGGGGGGGGAGCGTAGCATTTCTAAAATCAAAAGTAGCCCCTTAAAACTTATTTGACACAGTAGTTTGAACGAAAAAATATTCAATTGTTTAAAAGTAATTTTATTTATTAATATCTCAAATTTTAAAAAATTAAAAAAATTAACTATAATTTTTAGTGACTTCCGTTTAGGGTAATATCCTTAATATTTTTTCAAATGATTGATAAGTAAATTTAACAATAAACAAAAGTACATAAATTGTAGTGTTTAGACCGGAAAGTATGGGGGTATGGAGGTATGGGGGTATGGGAGGTATGGGAGTATGGTATGAAATACACCCTGTTCAAAATAAGCAATGCAATAGAATTATACTCCGGCTTATGTTTCTTGACTATTAATCTTAGTAGCGAATAATTCTGCAAGCCATAGCGAAAAAAATTTGAGTTAATAAATCTCTTAACCCAACTTCTACTTTATTATTTGCAGTTGTTTTTTAAATTTTTTAATATTTTTGTTGAAATGCAAAGTGAAATTTTATTATTACATTGGTCTGGGAGGTCTACGTGTCTGGGGGTATAAAATACCACCATACCTCCCAATCTGTAACATTATTTCTAACATTTTTTTAAATTAATTTTATTTTACTAAATTACTAAGTTTTGAACAAAACTGAAAAAGATATGATTATTGTAACTTATCTTATCGTAATTTATTTGTTATTGCATTACCAAGAAATTGTATCTACATCAAGTGGGTACACAACAAACATGAAATCTAACTAAAAATGCTGGCACTTAACTTAAAACACTTTTATATAAAATCCAAAGGACGAATTTAAATGGTCAATAATTTATGTCAACAATCTAATTTAATAATAAAATTTTAGCTTCCATATATATTGCTATGTTTTTTTATGTTTACTTATAATTAAAGAATTTAATTAATTAATTATATTTAATTTAAAACCATTAATGTACGAGAAAAAATAATTTTGGGAAATATTTATACAAAAAAAACTTGTTTTAAATTGAGCAGTTTGAGCAATTTAACATAGCAATATATATATTTAAAAATATTTCGACAGTATTAAAAACCAGAAAAGGTTTTTCGAATAATTAATTTCCGGCATCAAAATTTAAATTTTTAAATTTCAAGTAGGCATACCGAAGCAATCAAACGCAGTGCGCGCGGAGCCTTAAACTACTAATTTTCCATTGGCCGAACTCACGTGTCAATTTTGACATGTAACCTCAAAATTTAAGTAAACAAAGTGCAAAATGCGAAATTTAAGATTATTAGGTAGAAATTTATATAATTTAATAAATAAGCGCGTTATACCGATAAATAATGAACATGTTTTTAATTATTGTTCGAGTACCGACATGTACAACAGCAGAAATATTAGAATCGAATCGGAAAACAGATACATTTACGAAAATGTTTTGCCCAATGTAATAATAGAAAAGAATATTTCAAAAATTGAAGACTGGAAAGGCGTCCGGAATTTACTCTTAAATTCCGACCGACAAATTACACCGATTAACATAGATTCGATGATATTTAATTTTTGTATCTCCAAGAACCTTTACGAACTTGCTTACAGCTACATTGAATTTATGAAGGAGGAAAATATCAAACCGAACATTTCGATTCTGTCGAAATATTTCAGGCTGTTTTATTTAAGCAATAGAAATAAATTTGTCGATGCAAACGCCGAAGAAAATATCGTGGGTTTGTAAGTTACTTGAAGATTTTCAATTTTTTTGGTCGATCACCGGAAATTCATGTTTTAGGTATCAACAGCTACAAAACAAATATAAAGTTTTTGATGCCCATATTGGGGAAAACATAATTTTGGGTTTATCCCTCACGACATATTGGGCTGAATGTTTAAAATTACTGGAGGATATTAAAACGCTGACTCCTCCCACGACCAAATCCTACGTGGCAATTGCTGCGACTGCTTTTAAAAATAAAAACAATAAATTAGCATGGAGTTTATTGGAATCTGTGATAGGTTAGTCGAGAAATTCTTGTTTGACTCCAATGCAATTTGAACGTTTGGAGTTTTAATTTCTAGATAGGAAGAATTTTAATGGTAGTGCAGCTTTTATGGCGTATTTGGAACAAATCAAGGACATGGTGACCCCCGAGGAAGCTTTTTCTGGTTTGGAAGTTCTTTTTAACTTCTTTAGACTTTATAATTTGAAGTGTGATCCGATAACAAAAGAAGATTTAATCGAAACGTGTCGGATAGCAAAAGTCAATATTAAAACTACAATCATCAACAAGAAGTAAATAAATACTTCTCGGGTGCTTTTGAATTTTCAGTCCTACCACTGATACGCATGAATTTAAAAATCTTTAAACGAAAACTTCAATTCGAAAATTGTGGATGTTGGTAGCGGGAATTTCGTTAAATCATTCATGTGTGTCAGTAGTAGACAAATAAAGAATAAGATCTACATAATTATAATACAAGAAATTACGCATACTTTTACCTACACCTGATTTTGGTTTTAGAGGTTGCTGCGACCACTGCGAAGAAAGATTGCTGAAATTTAGCTTGACTCCTAAACAATTCATCGAATTAAAAGATGAAGTGTTGGAGAATATTATCATCGGAAAAGATGTCTTCCGGAAAAGCGATCCCGAAGAATTAGCAAGGTTCGAATCGTTTATCTCTCAAATGAAGCCGTACGATGTGGTTATTGACGGCCTCAACGTAGCTTACTCTACCGGGGCTAATAAATCGTTACATTTATATTCGTTACTGGTAAAACTATGACATATTCCAGTTAGACGGCTTCTTAATTTTTCTTTTAGGTCGCAATAATGATAAAACATTTTGTTGCCCAGGATAAGACTGTGTTGCTGTTGGGTCGGAAGCACATGGAAGCGTGGCCCGAGCGAAACTGGACGTACATAACTCGAAACGCCGACATGTTTTTAACGAAATCTCTGTCTCATGACGATCCGTTTCTTCTATATTGCGCTCTTCATTCCGGATTAAAAACAAAAATTGTATCCAATGATTTGATGCGCGCGCATTTGTTTAAATTACAACAACCGCAACTGAAACTTATATTCGGTTATTGGTTATTGCAAAACCAACTTCAATTTAAGTATATCAACCCCCAAACTGGATCGGTGAAGTTCAAGGTTTGCCATTTACTTGAATCTTTCCATTACTAAAATTTTTATTTTTAGCCGTCGATGTCTTACATGAAAACTCCTCAAAAACAAAAGCATCATTGGCATATTCCTTGCGAGAGCAATCGAGCGGGTGAAGACGAGTGGCTGTGTCTCGAAATTCCCCTTTTTTCCGTATTGTGATTTAGAAATTCGAGCTTTTAAATAAATTTTTATAAAGCGAACTTGCCATTTTTTACCTTTCTGTTAATTAGTGTGTATTAAGATCTGAATAAAAAGCATCAAGTTGCTATGTGTCAAAATTTGACGTTTGATGAAATTTGAATCTTTCGGAAATACATTTAAATTCTCTGTAAATTTCTGCGACTGAAAATGGCCAAAGACAAGGACCAACCCGAAGTTGAGGTAGAAAAGAAACCCTGCAACGCACGGATTGACGAATTGGCGAAACCTAACAAACGGCTATTGGCGGCAGTATGGGAAAGTTATGGAGATTCCTTCAGCACCGATCGAAGAGAAGCCGTAAAGGAGCTACTGCAGGAGTTGTACGCAATGACGCCCGAGTGAGTACAAATCTGCTTATATGTCAAATGCCGGAGATTTTAAGTAGGACTTTTGTAGAGAAACCGAGAGATATTTTGCGGAAATACACAAAGTTTTGGCAAAGTTAGCGAGGAGGGAGAAACAGAAAGCCAGGTTTTTGAGAATATACAAGGAGAAGTTGAGGAAACGAGCAAGAGAGCGTGCGTACCGAAAATTTGGACGGTTGTTGCGGAAGGCAATGTATTACGCAATTAAGCATCCCGTTCCGGCGTTGGTGTCTCCTAGATTGAGACTCATGTCGGATGTCATTTTGGAGCAATTGTGCGATGTGAGGAATTTGCCCGTACCCAAACGAACTGATACCGGTGCGATACTTTATCATATAAAAATATTTTCTTACTTGTGTGTCAAAGCCAAGAGTTCCCGATGTTCAGATTTATTAGATAATTGAAGTTTCCGTGCCTTGACACGGATTTCGTTAAATGACAATGTTTTAATACCGAACGTTTTAGATTGCCTAGCCCAATTTTTGCTGAATTTATCCGATTGGATAGCTTTGGCCATAGAGCACATCTTCTATAAAATTTCGGTGCTTAAAAATAAGGAACTGGACGCGATAGAAGAACAAATGAGATACGAAGAAGAGTTACGAAAACAAGCCGAAAAAAAGCCGGAACCGAAGAAGAAGCCTGCCAAAACCAAAAAGAAAGTTAAGAGTGTCTCCGACTGAGACCGCAGATTGACCTAAATCAATTTAATTAAATTATGTAATATTTGCCTGCATTAAACACCGCGAAGTCAATTTATTGATTTCTTATTTAATTAGTTTAGCTTTAATTGATTTAAGCGCGGCTCCCCTAAAATCAACTTATTATTGTTAGTAGTAGAAGTTATGAAATTTAAAGGTAAGCTCGCTTTTTTTGTTAATTTTTGTTCACCAATATTTTAAAAATCGATTTCGGTAGCTATTTTTTCGCCCACGCATTCAAAGATAAACACCGGAATTGTTGGAAAAACTGTAATCTATAGTGAAACCGATTGGTCGGCGATAATAAAATAAATCGATTACTTTGTTATTTGCAGTAAATATGCGCTATTTTTACCGTCGGAAATTTATTATTCAATTTTTTAATTTTCAAAGGTGAAAGACCTCCCGATGCGTACTACCGAGCTGTGTAAATAAATTTTATTCTAAAGGAGTAGAAGAATGCATAGGTATAAATCTTCTGGGGGGTTTGGGAGGTATGGAATACTTTCTAAAAAAATATTAAGGCCAATATTTCACCATGAGTTTAAGCCCAAGATTAACGAAAACAAGTTTAATTATGAAATTAACGGTGGGCGGCACTAAAGTATTATTTTAACCAATTTCCGTTAGAAAAATCTAAAAAATTCCTCAAATTTACATAACAATAAACATAACATGTTTTATTCGGAGCTAATGTACTTTTTGTGTCTTGCAAACAAACTAACCGTTTTTGGGCAAAACTATTGTTTTTTTTTTTTTCTAGAAACGTCAAAAAAACTTAACCGTGTTATTTAAGTGTCAAACTTGAAGTTTTTGTGAAATCAATTGTTTTACTTTTCTGCCGGCGACGGGCGGCACTAAAGTACTTTAGCACTTTTTATTTTCAAGAACGTAAATTTCAAAAATTAGTATGACTTTGAAGAAGAAAATTTTCCGGTCAAAAAACAATTAACGCCAGTCCACCCTGTCCGGCAGTGACGATCCGTTTTCAATAAAATAAAACTAAAGCCGGCCCAACTTTTTAATTTACAAATAAATAAAAGAAAATTGCAGCTTTGCAATCAGGCTCCGGGGAGATTCGAACTCCCGATCTCCTGTTTACTAGACAGGCGCTTTAACCAACTAAGCCACGGCGCCGTTGTTATTTTATGTTAAAATCCAAGATTCTTTCAATTATACAGGATTATAAACTGAAAAAAAAATTATGCATCTTTGCATTAGGCTCCGGGGAGATTCGAACTCCCGATCTCCTGTTTACTAGACAGGCGCTTTAACCAACTAAGCCACGGCGCCGTTGTTACTTAATGAATTACCGAACGGATGTTTTTTGTAAATCTTAGATTCAAACACCGAAAAAAAAAATTGCGAAATGCAATCAGGCCCCGGGGAGATTCGAACTCCCGATCTCCTGTTTACTAGACAGGCGCTTTAACCAACTAAGCCACGGCGCCGCTTTCATTAATGTAAAAATACTCGACTACTTGATTTTACTTCAAAATTTTCCCTCTCCTTGAAGTGTTTTAAATTCTCAGTTTCGTATATAATTTTAGCTTATTAAACTGCGTAATTAGGAATAATTAAAACATAAAACGGCATAAATCAAAGCAAGCTAAAATTAATGGTCCGTATTTCAAAACAGCTGACAATAACAAAAACGTTCACAATGGGATCAAAACAAAATTGAACGGACCAATTAAAGCGAACCTAAATGTAATAATATCCTCGGAGAATTTTTTTATCAAATTTTATCGCACTTCCGTTCCGCGGTGGTAGTAAAACTTGTGCAAATATTGGCGGCGGTAATTCATTAATTGCTAAAATTGGGTTCGTTGTGAACGGAACACAAATCGGTTCTCCCACTTTCGCAGTGGCGACAAAAAATTGTTCTTCCGTTAAAATGTCTTAAATTGTCGTAGCTGGTGGTTGTATCTTTTAAAAGTGCGTCGCGGATGTGCTGCAATTATTTTAATTTTAACGGAGATGTTGCTTTAACCGGGGCGCTATTTTTGTGTTACTTTTTTTTGAAATTTAAGTTGAGGTATTCTGACGTCGCGAACATCCGTCGTTTGTTGCGGTCGTTGATTTTGGTTGTTTTCTAGTGGCGAGTGAGTGATGACGAAGAAATTCGAATTCGACTGGCATGTACCCATTCCTGAGCCTTTACTAACGGGGGGTACCTTCGATAGATGGACGGAGGAGAAGGACAACATAGAGTACGAGCAGAATGCCTTTTTTAGGGTCGACCAGTACGGATTTTTTATTTATTGGAAGAGCGAAGGAAGGGTAAGTACACCGAAGGTTTTAAAATGTTGGAAGTAACCCCAAGGGTTTTGTTAGGAAGGCGACGTCTTGGAGTTATGTCAGGTCAGCGACGTTCGTGCCGGCGGCATACCTTTAGATAGGAAACTACTCTTCAATCTTACCACTAAAAATGGGAACGACCTGGAAGATAAGTCCCTTACGGTGTGCAGCGGAACGGATTACATCAACGTCAGCTATCAACACATAGTTTGCCCCGATGCCCAAACCGCTAAAGTAAGTTTCTGCTCTACGGTTACGTTTTAGAAAAATTGAAATCTTGACAACTTTCAGAGCACGGTTTTAAAATTAACAACCTTCATGTTATTTTTGTGTTACATAGACTTTAGTCGGATAACAATGTTAAATTTGCCTTCGCATCCATCGAGCTCATTTTTTGTAAAAATTACTATCAATATGACCTATGCGAAGCCCAAACGTAGTTGTAGATTTATATCCGGCTGCGGCCATCAATAAAGTTGACGGCTTGTAAGCCAGAAATTGTTTTTGAAAAAGAACGGTAGAATCTTGATACGTAAAAGTATATTTTTCTTTTCGGTGAGTTTAGCGTTTAGGACTCTGTTGGATTTTTTTTGTAGGTAATTTAATTATCTACAACAGGAATTCCCGAATTATGTTTCACCACAGTGTTAAAAATGTAGGAAATTTGCAAAATTTAACTTTAAAAATTGTTTAAATTACCAATTTGTCTAATTCGGACATCAAAAATTGTGTATAAACTGACTCGGGGTCAAAGAACCACCACCAATAACCCGGGCCCAGAATTAAAAATTTTATTATGAAATTATGGTAGTTGAGGGAGTAAATTACAATTATAGATTTTATGGATCATTCGTAAATTTTGATCAAAAACGGCAAAAAATCATAAAAATGTAATGTGTGCACCCACCCCTCCCCAACTTACTTGACAAGCCAGTGCTGCTGGTCCGAAAAGAAGACGAGAGGATGAGAAGGACCCAAGATCGAACGTGGGAAGGTCAAAATTTCTATTTCTATTACATAATGATTTCTGTAAAAATCGTTGTGTAATAGAAACTGCTTTGAAAATGAGTCAAAATATACCTCTTTTCACCAAATTCCATTATTTGAATTTGAATTTCGAAGAAAACTTATTTTCTTGAGCTTTCCATTTTGCGGGGGGGGGGGATATTTTGACCAACACTGACGCGCATGAATGGATTAACGATTAATGCTAGGTAATATGTAACCTAAGAGCCTTCCAGGACATCAACCGAAATCTTCTCGTCTTCTATGCAAATCTTTCTTCGTCTTCTCGTTAATTCATTCGTGCGCGTCTTTGTTTGATTATAAAAAAATGGTATTTTTGATTGTGGCAGAGATAAGAAATTAATTTAGAGATGATAAAAATGTAATTTATGCACTGCATTGGCCGTTTTCATATGGTGTACTCTGCCCCCCCCCCCTTCAATTTACTTGACTGACGTCAGTGCTGCTGGTTCCAAAAGAAGAAGAGCGGATTAGAAGGACCTAGGACGGAACCAGGATCGAACGTGGAACTTTTGTGCGTCGCACTGAACTGTCGTGGTCTAACTATGTCAAAATTTGGATTTCTATTACATAATGATTTCTATAAAAATCGTTGTGTAATAGAAACTGCTTTGAAAATGAGTCAAAATATGCCTCTTCTCACCAAATTCGATTATTTTAATTTAAACTTCGAGCAAGACTTATTTTCTTGAGCTTTCAATTTTCAAAGCTAAATTTTGCGGGGGGGGGGGGGAGGAGTAATTTTGACTAACACTGACGCGCACGAATGGATTAACGATTAACGCTAGGTAATATGTAACCTAAGAGCCTCTCAGGACTTGCACTGAAGCCTTCTCGTTAATTCGTTCAGTCTTTGTTTGTTTGATTATAAAAGAAAGTGCTATTTTTGATTGTGGCAGAGATAAGAAATTAATTTAGAGATGATAAAAATGTAATGTATACACTGCATTGGCTGTTTTCATATGGTTTACTCTGCCTCCCCCCCTCAATTTACTTGACTAAAGTCAGTGCTGGTGGTTCGAAAAGAAGAAGAGCGGATTAGAAGGACCCAGGACGGGACCAAGATCGAACGTGGGATCTTTGTGCGCTTCACTGAACAGTCGTAGTCTAGCTATGTCACAATTTCTATTTTTATTACACGATGATTTCTATGAAAATCGTTGTGTAATAGAAACTGTTTTGAAAATGAGTCAAAATATGCCTCTTCTCACCAAATTCAATTATTTTAATTTAAACTTCGAACAAAACTTATTTGCTTAAGCTTTCAATTTTCAAAGCTAAACTTTGCGGGGGGGGGGGGGAATTTTGACTAAAACTGACGCGCATAAATGGATTAACGATTAACGCTAGATAATATGTAACCTAAGGACTTGAACTGAAGTCTTCTCGTCTTCTATGAAAATCTTTCTTTGTCTTCTCGTTAATTCATTCATGCGCGTATTTGTTTGATTATAAAAAAAATTGCATTTTTGATTGTAATAGATAAGAAGTATAAATAAATGAAAATTAAATTTTAGGGAAATCACAGAAATTCATGACATTTTTAAGCTACGCCAATTGACTTTTAAAGGCGAAAATTGCTTGCCTACTATACGCGATTTTCATCTTTACGGGTTTTTGGTTTGTTTCGCTTAAATTGTTAAACTTTTTTAGATTTTCTTAATTTTCTGCACAACTATAGAGCAGACTTGATATATTAAGGCTTCGGCCGACCCCCTAGCTGACTGAGAACACCGTAAACGTAGCGGTAATAGTTTTTATGTTACGCTTATTAATTTTTTTTGAATCTGTCTTTTACGGTCTATATTTTTACTAAAACTAAAAAATAATTAAAATATACTTTATAAGCCACACCATGGGCGGAGTTGAATTGAACGACCAATCGAACAACCGCATTCACGTTTTGGATTCTTTCTGATTCTCAAAATTTTATGTTTATATTGTTTGTAATTTAGGCCTTCAACCGCCATAATTTTATTACAAAATTTTTAAATTCGTAGACCCGGTTATCGAGCTATTTACATATTTATTTGACACATTTTTACACACACTGTAAAAAATTCAAAGTTAAAAATAAATTGTAATTGAATATTATCAAAAATTTGTAATTATTTTTAAAAAAATTTAATGATTAAAAAAAAACTGCGTTGCTGCAGTCAGGCTCCGGGGAGATTCGAACTCCCGATCTCCTGTTTACTAGACAGGCGCTTTAACCAACTAAGCCACGGCGCCGTTGTTTCATTATAAACTTATGATTTTTGTTACTTCTTGCAGGCACTGAAAAATAATTGATGAATGAAGCCTAATATTTGCACTTCTTCGCGAAAAATTTCTAAAGCTAGGGGGATTCTCTTGATTTTATTGTGTAAAATTTAATAACCCCCCCCCCCCCCCACTCACGATCTTGGGTTGGATGCAAAATATTATGTTGGTTTTTAAAAAACAGTTGATTTTTAATTTCGAATTAAATCACCGCGCAAATTTCCCATAAGGTTACGTATCTTTTTAGAAATTCATAATCAATGGCGGTGATTAGCCTACGGGTAATTATGATTACATAACTTAACATAAATCAATTAAAACATAACACCTTGAATAAAAAATTACCTACATATTAAGTACCTATTATTTTTCTCGGAGGAATCCGATGAATTTCGAAAAAAAATTTTTTTTTGTTACAAATACCGCAGTCATATTGATAGTAACTTATATTTATACAAACAAATTGAGCCTGATCGATGCGGGGTAGTAAAATTTATCGTTCTTATTCGGTTAGGCCTTTGCATGCTTTCGTAGTATTTGACAAAACTCACTTATTAATTATTTAATTAAAGGTTTGGTTGGATGGCTTAAGAAAAGTTACTCATAATGTGAAAGCCAATAACTTCTGTCCAATGACTTGTTTGAAAAAACAGTAAGTTTTACAAAAGCACAAATTTGCATGAATATTACGAATCGTGCATTTTCATTTTCATTTCTGCAAGCAAAACCGTCGAAATATTTTATTATCTTTTTTTATTATTAAACTTTTTTTTTTGTTTGCTTTGCATGGATCAGGTGTGGAAAGAAGCGTTACGAAGCATTACACATAATAGTAAAATCGTTAACGTTTGTCCTCGCACTGCTTTAATGAAACAGTAAGTTTTATTTGACGTTTTTTCGTTGAATCTATGTACTAGTCGCACCACTGTTTCCATCTGAATAGAGCGAAGCAGCCTGCGCACACAGGGAATTAAACAATGTGCCTTCATCACCGCAACCCGCACAGCTAACGGTTAGCTGATTAGCGTGCAAGTTCCTTCGTTCTGATTGGATGGAAAGTTGGTTGCGATTAGTCGCCCTCGTAGATTTTAGTATTTAGTGTAGGCAAACGCTTAAGGCTGACTTTGGGTATTTTTTGTGTGTGGGTGCTTTTGCACTGCTTATAAATATACTAACACGGGGTGACTTGATCCTGGTTTAATTGGGACCTTTCCATCTGTAAATTATTGTAGACGAATCAAAATTTCAGTTGGGCAGCCGCTTTTCATTCAAATTAATTTTCTCGAATATTCAAGATACCTGACTTACCGTCTGGCGGGAAAATTAGTTCGAATCGCGAATATATAAAATTGCAGTAGAATTTCCGATAGATAATTATGTAACACTGTAGATTTTTAGTTGTGTTTTATTTTACGTAATATACAGGGTGTCTTCAAAAAATTGAAACCTCTTTAAAGCAATTTTTTGAATTTCTGATTTCAAACGGCCATAACTCCGATATTATTGATTTTTTAGGCTGAATGGATTAGATCTTTTTTAAAGATCATTCATTTATCTACAAATTAGGTTAGAACCCCTTATCGTCTAGAATCAACGGATTTCGAGTTATAAATTAAATTAATGGAAAAAATGTTAAAAAATTCAGGTTATATTTTTTTTACTTTTTTTGCGAACCCTGTATCTCTTAAACGAAATGATTTTAAAAAAAATGACAGCTCAAACCGGATAGGGAATTTAACGGGCTACAACTTTGGCGAAATAAATTTTTTTGGAAAACCAACCATTTTGACAGAAATTTTGAAAATAATGATCAAGGTGTATTTTTTTAAACATTTTTTCTCTTAATTTAATTTATAACTCGAAAACCGTTGATTCTAGACGATAAGGGGTTCTAACCTAATTTGTAGATAAGCGAATGATCTTTAAAAAAGTTCTAATCCGTTAAGTCTAAAAAATCAATAATATCGGAGCTATGGCCGTTTGAAGCTATGGCCCATGGTCACGGGGACACCCTGTATATTCCGACGCGCGTTTGTGTTCTCTATTTGTTATTTATTATCGCAGCTTAATTATTCAATTTACGAATAATTTTCCATTCACATGTAGAGTTGATATCTTAAATTCGCTTAATTTTTTTCAATAAAATTTGTTGTACGAGCGGAAACGCTGTTTTTATGTTTCCTTCAACTTTTATATCAAGTCCAATGTACACCTAAAATTATACGTTCCGATGTATTTTACCTTTTTTAAAATGAAAAAACATATAAATCATTAACCAGTGCAATTGATACTAAATTAAAAAATAGTATGTTAAATAAATAATATAATATAGATTTTTTTTTAATTTTAAATTTTATTTTGTTATGAAAACAAAAGAAAAACGTAAATAATTAATAATCAATATAACGTAGATTTTTTTTTAATTTTATTATGGAAACAAAGGAAAAAGTTTAAAAATGATTGCAATCAGTGCAATAAACACCAAATTAAAATTAAACAATATAAAGTAGTTTTTTTTAATAATTAATTTTTATTATTTATTTAACCTCGGGATTTTAAATATTTAAATTTTATAAATCGCCGATTTTAATTATTGTTAATATATTGAAATGGTTTTTTGTTAGAAAATCTTCAACCTATTGTTTTCCTCGGGTTAACCCTGGAGTGCGGGAGCAGTTGATAATTTTTTAGGGGTCGAATGTTTCTAGCGTTTTCTACAGCCAAAAGTTGCTGTGGTAATTTTGTACCAAAATAAAATAAAATAAAAAAATTTCTTGTCAAAAAATAAATACTTCAAAAATAAATTTCAATCCAATTTAATTTAAATTTTCCGTAATGTAAAATTTTACTTTTATTCGATGCTAAAGAAGTTTGATTTGCCTTTATCCAAATCGACGGCTTATCAATTGCACCATTCGTTCGCACAAATATAATTTTAAATTTTCCAATTTTAAATTAACCACATCAATTAATCAACTACCGCTCGGTAGCAACTCATCAAAAAATATTCAAATTATCAAATATCAAAATAATCATCCAAAAAGGCGCAATAATGCATTCGCATAAAAATCACTTTATTTAATCAAAAATAATTACTCACAATTTCAAAAAATATCAAAACTCAGCGGGCATACAAAATCTCGCACCCGCTGTCGGCCATCCAGAAGCCCCTAACTTTTCCAATTTAAACGTTTAAAAATGAAATTAACAAAATTTTTACAATTTAGCACAGGGTCGGTCGGAATATTTTGTTTCACGACAATATATTAAAAATTTCACTATAGAAATAGAGAAAATACGTAAAAATAAATGCAATTATTGTATATTAATTAATGCTAGATTAAAATTTTAAAAAATGTAATTATTTTTTAATAATCAATTTTTATTATTTATTTAACCAGTTGATTTTAAATATTAATATATTAAAATTTTATTATGGAAATAAAGGAAAAAATTAATAATAAATGCGATCGGTACAATTAATATATAATTTTTATTATTTAAAATATTAATATATTAAGAAATACGTCAATTTCCAAAGTATTAGTAAATATAATAAAATAATTTAACACGAGAGCATTAAAAGGAACACCAACTAAACTAATATTATAACTACTATCTGGACTAACATTATTTATTATCTTTGGAGATCTATTTTTAAATTTATTTTGTATTTGTTGTCACTATTACCGAACTGGAATAAGTTTTATATTGTTTACTTTAGAAACAGCGCCTTCTGTGCAGGATATGATATAAACAAGTAATAAATGTTTTGTTTAATATTTAAAATTTAATAATTTAATAGTATATTACACGGCAAGGGTGTCAAGTACGCTGTTTATCGCGCGAGTGTTCCAAACATAATATTAATAAATTAATTTAATATATATTATTTAATATATTTTAATATATATTATATCACTGTGTTGAAGTGCCGTCCTAGGTAATTTATCAAATTATATAATACTTAGCAAATGAAAATATTTGGAACTAAAACATCAAAATGATTATAATATAATCTATTAAATCTTCTAATTCCCGAAAGAATTCTCGGAGTAAATACCTGCCCCTCTCGGTAAAATGAGGTTGGGGTTACATTATTGATCAATCGTCGTAAGGGGTCGTCCACAATTTTTTTTCTTACCTCCTGTATTAATTGGAGTAATCGGAGACTGGTATCACATTTATATTACCCCCCCCCCCTAATTACAATATATACAATTTATTAGAATCAATTACAAACAACGATTAATTTAAAGGACGCTCCTTTGAATAATACTAAATTTTTGCTTATCTTTGTTAGTTCAGAACGATAATTACATCGTAAAAAATATAATATGCAAATATTAATTTATTTGTCAGAAGATAAAAATCAATAAACCACCATTTTTAGTACTACCGTCTTAATGTAAAACAAAAGTTTCAGTTGGTTTTGTTATTATATTATTCAAGTCGGTGAGATTTTGCGCCAGAAATTCGCAACATTTTGTTTTCGTTATAGCAATTAAATTTGTTTACATAATTTTATTTTTATCCGCAAAGGAGGCCCTGAAAGTATTTATATATTTTGTTTTTTGGGTTTTTCATTCGCATGCATTCAATTTTTGGCATTCAGGGGAACCCCGAAATTAAATATTTCGCGTCCATTCGAATTATTTTATTTTGAGTGCCACTGCGTTATTAGTATTTGCAAGAATCGATTTTCTAATAATATTTCACGTCTGTTGAACATTTATCTCATTTTCCTGTCGCCTGTTCTATTCGATCGGAAATTAATTTTGGAAAATGTATTTTGTTATATTTAAATTTCCATTTCTGCTTTTTAATTGCTCGGCAGAATTTTTTAAACTAATAAACACTCGACGTTATTGAATTTTTTGCGCCAATCGCTCGAGATTAACAGTTTATTTGATTTATATAATTTCTAATTTTGTAATATCAACTTCAAAACCCAACAATGGATCGTTTATATGATTTATCAAATAATGAAAGCTACTTATGAAATTATTGTAAAGGAATAAATCAAAATATTTATACCACCAATGAATAATTTATTATTCACATTAAGCAAGCAAACTTATGTTTGTTTGGATTTCTAAATGCCACGACATGGCAAAAGAATGCGATTTTGTATAACGAGGTTTCGGTATCAAAAATGTTAAAATTTGTTGCTGCATTGCATTTTTTAATCTATACACTCAACCCCCCCTCGTCCCGCCCCCTGCATGCCCTGTTATCGTGTCACCCAGCAGCTCTAACCTTCACCATCTCCCATACTAACAAATTAACTTCACGAATTCATTCATTACCTAAACGCACCTCCTTCATTTTGTCTTTCAGTTGGATGCGCCTCGGATTTTTATCGGATCCTAGAGGAAAGGTGCCGGTTAAAGTGGTCGCCAGGACTTTCGCGTCGGGCAAAACCGAAAAATACGTTTATCAATGTCTCGCAGAGCTGGGTTTACCGAGCGGCAAGAACGACATTATTGAACCCGAAGATTTTACTTTCGATAAATTTTACGCTCTGTATCACAAAATTTGTCCCAGAAACGACATAGAAGAGCTGTTCCGTTTTATGTAGGTTTATGCCGATTTTTTGTGACCTTTCAATAAGATTTGTGCTTTTCAGTACTCAGAACAAGGCAGATTATATTAATTTGGACCAGTTTATTAATTTTTTGAACGAGAAGCAGAGAGATCCGCGCCTAAACGAAATTTTGTATCCGTTGTACGACGAAAAAAGAGCCGCCGAAATTATTACGACGTACGAAAAGGACGAGGAGTCCTTGAAAACGAACCGGCTCACCAAGGATGGGTTAATTAGGTAAGGGTTACTTTGGTGGTGAAGAGAAATTTAAATGAATTTTGGCTTTTGTTTAGATATTTAATGTCGGATGAAAACGCTCCGGTTTTTCTGGACCGTTTGGACATCTACATGGACATGGATCAACCACTCAACGCCTACTACATCAACTCGAGTCACAATACGTACCTCACCGGAAGGCAGTTTGGTGGAAAATCGTCGGTGGAAATGTATCGGCAGGTTTTGTTAGCCGGGTGTCGGTGCGTGGAACTTGATTGCTGGGACGGAAAAGGAGAAGACGAGGAACCGATAATAACGCACGGAAAGGCCATGTGCACGGATATTTTATTCAGAGACGTCATCATGGCGATTCGCGACACCGCTTTTGTTACTTCCGACTTTCCATTAATTTTATCCTTCGAAAATCATTGCTGCAAGGCTCAACAGTACAAACTAGCCAGGTATTGTGACGAAATGTTGGGCGACTTGCTGCTCAAGGAACCGCTAGAAGATTACCCGTTGGAACCGGGCGCGCCTTTACCTCCCCCTTCCACGCTGAGGAGAAAAATTCTCATTAAAAATAAAAGGTAAATCAAATTTCTTATCGTTCTCTGTTTAATCATGGTTTTCGTTTAGGTTAAAACCAGAGGTCGAAAAAATTGAACTGGAATTGTTCAGGCAGGGTCAGTTTATCATCGAAGAGGAAGAGAAGGAAGATGCCAGCGCGGCGATCGCGTCAACAGAAGTTCCGGTAGAGGTACTGATCACACTTGAGTGATCCTTTTATTCCTTCCCGACTCTCAAGTAGATCATCCAAATTATACATATTTTTATTTTATAATTACGATTTTAATGATGCATAACTCGGATGAAAAATAGTCTGTAACTCGGCAACGGTGCATCGTACCGTGAAAATTAATAGTGTATAATTTATAGAAAATTAAGTTTTCAATAAAATATGTCTGCTATAATTTTATCGTAACTCATCATGGAGTCAAATTATATTTTTTCTTAACTTTAATTAATATATTTTTTGATGAAAAATTACCTGTAACTCGGAAACAGTGCATCATATGAGGAAAATTAATAGTAAATAATTTATAGAGAACTAAATTTGCAATAAAAAATATATTATAGAATTTTCTCCTAATCATCGCGGATTAGCAGTTATTTCTGAAAACGTATGCGTGTCGGGTTATGGGCCCAAATTTTTGAATATTGACGTTTAAAATTGTCTAGAATTATTGCAGGTACGCTTAGGTATTTTGTTACTTTTCAAGTTAGGTTACTGATCAAACTTTTTATTTTATTTATTTTTTTCTAACCTTGTAATTAATGCATTTTCTGACGAAAAATAACCTGTAACTCGTAAACAGTGCATCGCACAGGAAAAAATAATGGTATATAATTTATAGAGAATTAAATTTGCAATAAAAAATATATTATAGAATTTTATCGTAATCATCATGGATTGACAGTTATTTGTGAAAAACGTATTGTGAGTCGAATTATAGGCCCACAATTATCAGATATTCAAATTTAAAATATTTTTCAATTATTACAGAGTACACTTAGGTATTTTTATACTCTTTAAATTAGGTTACCGATCAAATATTTTATCGTATTTATTTTTTCTTAATTTTAATTACTGCATTTTATGATGAAAAATTGCCTATAACTCGGAAACAGTGCATCGTATGAGAAAAAGTAATAGTAAATAATTTATAGAGAACTAAATTTGGAATAAAAAATAAATTGTAGAATTTTCTCCTAATCATTACGGATTAGCAGTTATTTCTGTCAGGTTATGGGCCCAAATTTGAAAATATTGAAGTTTAAAATTGTCTAGAATTATTGCAGGTACACTTAGATATTTTATTATTTTTCAAATTAGGTTAGCGATCAAATATTTTATTGTATTTATTATTTATATTAACTCATTTTTTGATGAAAAATGACTTATAACTCGGAAACAGTGCATCGTATGAGTAAAATTAATAGTAAATAATTTGTCGAGAATTAAATTTGCTATAAAAAATATATTATGGAATTTTTTCCTAATCATCACGGATTAGCAGTTATTTCTGAAAACGTATGCGTGTCGGGTTATGGGCCCAAATTTTCGAATATTGAAGTTTAAAATTGTCTAGAATTATTGCAGGAACGCTTAGATATTTTGTTATTTTTCAAGTTAAGTTACCAATCAAACTTATTATTTTATTTATTTTTTTCTAACCTTGTAATGAATGCATTTTCTGACGAAAAATAACCTGTAACTCGTAAACAGTGCATCGTACAGGAAAAATTAATGGTGCATAATTTACAGAGAATTAAATTTGCAATAAAAAATGTTTTCTACTTTTGTTCGTAATTACTACGGATTGACCGACGATGACCACTGAATCAGAACGTCTCTAGTTAAACTGCAATTTTATTCTTTATTAGTTTCCAATTAATATTTAGTAAACTTTTTCTATGGTTAATTCAATTTTATTATTTTTGTTCAGCAATTTTCAATGTAAATTTAAAAACATGTATAAATATTGTTTCCTGTAATACACAATTTTACGGAATTAACAATCATTACACGTCGTTATGTCCTCGTTTACGACAATTTCGACATAATTAAGAAAATTGACCGTAAAATTGTAGAAAAATAACCTTGTTGATTTTTTTTAATAGCTGCACGTGTGGCAATTAAAAAATTTGCAAATTTATATTGCTACTTTTATTTTTAATGAAATTAGCAATAAATAAAAACCTATCTTTACTAGAAAAACCTTTATTTTTTTTAAAACTCCCGCCATTTTTATTTGCTTACAAAGAATTTGCTGTTCAAATTTTAACTTAAATGTTGCTTTAGCCTACACCTACTGAAGTTCCTGGAGAAGATGTAGCTCCCGTCGTGCAATACACCGGTTCCACTACCAACGTACATCCTTGGCTCAGCTCGATGGTTAACTATGCTCAACCCGTTAAATTTCAAAGTTGGGACGTCGCCGAAGGTTAGCGTACTCTAAAAACATGATTGTAAAAATTAAACCGTAGCTCCATTGAAATTGCTTGCTTATTAAGCGCTACGGTTTAATTTCTTACATCGAAAACCATTTTACTGAAATCATCTGTTTCTCTAGGTAAAAATATTCACCACAACATGTCGAGTTTTTCCGAACCAGTTGGACTGAATTACCTGAAATCTTCCGCAATAGATTTCGTTAATTACAATAAAAGGCAAATGTCGCGCATTTATCCCAGCGGCACGAGAGCCAACTCGTCAAACTACATGCCGCAGGTGATTAACGTAGGTTTCTGGAATTTACACGCAATTTTAAGGGGGTATTTTAGGTTTTCTGGAACGCCGGATGTCAAATGGTGTCGCTCAATTTCCAAACGTCTGACTTGCCCATGCAACTGAATCAAGGCAAGTTTGAGTATAACGGAAACTGCGGATATCTCTTGAAACCCGACTTTATGCGAAGGGCCGATCGTATCTTCGATCCATTTTCTGAAAGTCCGGTAGACGGAGTGATCGCCGCTCAGTGTTCGGTCCAAGTTATTTCCGGACAGTTCTTGTCAGATAAAAAGGTAATTTGTCGTAAAATCACGAAAATTCCTTGATAACTTTCTGAATATTTTTTAGGTTGGCACGTACGTGGAAGTGGATATGTACGGTCTACCTACCGACACCATCCGTAAGGAGTTCAGAACGAGGATGGTGCCTGGAAATGGTTTAAATCCGGTTTATAACGAAGAACCATTTTTGTTCAGAAAGGTTGTGTTACCCGACTTAGCCGTGCTAAGGTTTGGGGTGTACGACGA
Source organism: Cantharis rustica (assembly GCA_911387805.1). Taxonomy (NCBI): domain Eukaryota; kingdom Metazoa; phylum Arthropoda; class Insecta; order Coleoptera; family Cantharidae; genus Cantharis; species Cantharis rustica. Next base: position 67,644,551 of record OU426878.1, read on the forward strand.
AAACGGTAAATTATTAGGACAACGCATTCTTCCGCTCGACGGCCTTCAAGCTGGTTATAGACATATTTCGCTAAGAACCGAAGCCAATTTTCCTATGTCGCTTCCCATGTTGTTCTGTAATATAGAATTAAAAATTTACGTTCCGGACGGTTTCGAAGATTTTATGGCTGCTCTAAGTGATCCTCGAGGCTTTATGGGGGCGCAACAGAAACAAAACGAACAAATGTCGTCTATGGGCATCGAGGTGACGGACAGTAAAGGCGAAGCGATGAAGGCGGATAAAAAGGAAGAGAAGAAAGAAGAACCCTTGGTTTTCGAGCCCATCACCATCGAGTACATAAAACAAGACAAAGGTTTTCAAAAGAGCACGAGGAAGCAACAGAAGGAATACGACTCATTGAAGAAAAAACAACAAAAAGAGAAGCTGTCGGTACAAAAAGCCCAGTGCACTGCAATAGACAAATTAATCAAGGGGAAAAAGTAAGTTGGCATGGTGTAGATTTGATTTTCGAGTTTTAATGGTTTTCTTTGCAGTAAAAGCGATCTGGTCAACGATCCGGCTGTTAGAAAACTCGTGCAAGAACAAACAACGCAGTGGAGCGAACTGATGGAACGACACAGGAAGCAGGAGTGGGAATTTTTACGCCTACAACTCGACGATCAACGGGATACGTTACGTAAACACATGGAACTTTTACAGGCGAGCCAGATGAAGCAGCTCGAGGCGAAGCACGAGAGAGAATTGAAGGAGATGAATGCACGGCAGGCTAAGATTTCGGTCGAAACGTCAAAAGAAGTGAGTTTTTTTCGCTGTTTAGTACGACACCAAAAATTAATTTCGTTTTAGATAACCAACGACAAAACGTTGAAGACGAAACAGGAAAAAGAGCGACGGTTGCGTGAGAAACAGCAAAACAATACGAAGCGGTTTCTGGACGAACGCAAGTCGGCCACAATTAAGCAGTTGAAAGAGAAGGAAAAATTGAAGCTGAAGCACGATAAACAGCTGGAGATGCTGTCGCACGATATTCAAAAGAAGATCGAGATGTACAAAAACGAAGAGTTGGAGTATGACATGTCGAGCAAAAAGGAGTTTTTTGCATAATTTTTTGTCTATCATTCGTAGTGTTATAGTCGTTTTACGGGTGCCAATTTTTGAAATCTTACTTGGCGCTTAATTTTTTCTCTAAGTAACATCATGTGCCATGTAATTTTAGTACTTTTTGAACCAAAAACCTGTACGATGTTAACATTTAAGGTGTTTAAATAATTTTTTGGAAAAATGTTGCTACACGATTTTATTACCTACTACTTACATTAGTGCACTTACAGCAGGGAGCTGTGGATTTTTATTACTCTAACTTGTGATTGTAGATTATTTTCGTTGCCGTTTTCATTTTCCTCGGTTGTTAATTTATTCGTTAGCCCATTTTATAGTATTTAAATAATCAAGTCACACCGTTTGAGTGATGACCGAGACATTTTTGTGTCAACATTGTGATTTAATTACATTTCTTATAAAATATTTAGTACGGACCAACATTTTTAGTCGTTAAGTAGAATATTTTAGATCTGATTATAATTATCTTTAAAAGGTTTTAATAATAATAATAATAATCTTAGTGCTTATTAAAAACGTCAGGCTTAAAACTTGTGCCACCAGTCACCTACGAAAAGTTGTTTTTGTCTGTTAAAGTATTTATTCAGATATTATAGATATAATTAAAATATTATGCATTAAAACTGAGCATTTCTTTACGACACTGCAAATTTTTGCCACATTGCCACAAATTAAAACCTCGTAAAGAACAAAATAATTTTATTTAGTTAAAAAATTAAAAAGAACACAAAAAATAAGATTCTATAAAAACTAATAGGACTTTAGTCAACACTATAAAAAATTTTAATTCAGAAACAAAAGTTTTTTCGACACTAAAACAAGAATATTATTTATGAAAAACTAAATAGCATCGTTGCCGATTTCTGATTTTGCACTTGCATCACAGTCAGTAATACTAATTAGGATACGACTTCCGTCTTCCACTTTGGGTTCATCAGTCTTGTGTGTATTTTCAGCACCCTCGTGCTGAGTATCATTAATCTGTACCAAATCTGCTTCAATTGCACTTTCTTCAATTTTTGTTTCATCTTTTTTGGGAGAATCAGATTCTTCCACTTTTTCTGTCTCCGTAACTTTTATTTGTTCGTCCTCGTGAGAATCAGAATTTTCCTCTTCCATTTCGTCTTTTTTGGTAGAATACGATTCTTTCTCTTTTTCTGTCTCCGTAACTTTTATTTGTTCTTCCTTGTGAGAATCAGAATTTTCCTCTTCCATTTTTGTTTCGCTTTCCTTGCAAACTGGTTCATCCTCTTTTATTTCGTCTTTTTTGGAAGAATCCGATTCTTCTTTTTCTGTCTCCGTAACTTTTATTTGTTCTTCCTCGTGAGAATCAGAATTTTCCTCTTCCATTTTTGTTTCGCTTTCCTTGCAAACTGGTTCGTCCTCTTTTATTTCGTCTTTATTTAGGGAATTGGAAGCTTCCACCACTTCAATTTCTTTGGATTCTTCTTGTATTTCTCTACTTCTAATTTGAGTTTCACTAGTGGTTTCTTCAGTATTTTTCTCTTCTTGATTTGTTTCATCCGTTTGATCTAATCGCTGCTGTAAAGTATCTTGCATATTTGTGCTCCTTTGGTTATAAGCAGCGACAATTTCGTCTTCTTTTGCAAAACTTACGTTGCCATTGGTTGCTTCAAACTCAAACTCTTTCTCGCATAGTTCTAACTCCAGGTCAACTCGCTTCAAGAGAGGTTTAAGTTCGTTAGTCTCTGCAACTTTTGGTGTAGTTTCCTCGAGCCTAATTAAGAGAGCATTGCAAATTTCCTCCTCGCCGGCGTGCTTTGCCAATCGTAGACAAAATTCTACACTTTCCCGTACTGCATTCGTCCGTCTTATCAGAGCCTTTAGGGCATCGCTTGTTGATCCCAATGCAATATAACTTTAAAAAAATTTCTTGTAGAAAATTTATTAAAAAAAAAATTAAATAGTTACCATTGAGCAGCAATCTCGTAATTCCCGCACTCCTCCGAAAATTTGGCATATTTTTTATAGATTCCGGCGATTCGTGAATCTTTAGGAACCAAACGAAGTTTTGCTAAAGCCAAAGCTTCACGATGCTTATTGTGCTCGCACAAAACGTCAATTGCTTCTGTAATTTTATTACAGGCCAAGAAGTAAGACGACGCTTCAAACGCCGAGTTTGGACCCTCCTCAGCAAGTTGCTTTGCATACGCTTCACAGGTATTGCGCCAAAACCTGAAACGAGATTTTTTAATTATTTCGATCTAAGTTTTTAATCCACAACTTACTGGTAGGACACCATGGGGGCCATGTTAACGTGCCAGGGGGTTACAGTGTCCGAATTGATCGCCTTGCTTATTTGATCTTCGATGCTGCCTTCCCATATGGACATGTGATTAAGTGCGTAATTGTAATTACGTTTTGTATGAAAGTCAACTAAAACTTTTGGTTAAACTGGAAAACTAAAATGCAAATAAACCTACCTTCCATTTTCAGGACGTTCTCAATGTTGTCTCTTGTTCCGAAAAGTTTCGTAATGTCGACATTGCAATTCTCTTCATCGACTCCGTTAGTCGTATCGGTGGGTGATTTGGGATTTTCTCGCATATCAAACAACTTTTCACAAATTTTGGTCATTCCGATAATGTCGCTGCTGTTATGATTCTGTGCCGATAAGGTAAGAACGCACTTGGGGTTCTGCTTAACGGTTTTCGTATCAACGAACTTATTAATCGCTTCCGGTTCGGAATCGCCGTTTGTAACTTCTTCGTGATAACCATTTGTTCCATTTTTCGATTTGGGCGGAAGTGTCTTCGCTATAAAAAAAAAAAGGTTAATAGCTGCAACTACAGACGACTTCAAACTTCACTTACTTCTCAGAACATTCGATAAATTCTCGGAGATCTTCCAATAGCGCAAAGTGTTTCCCTTTCCGCCGCTGATGATGAAATCTTCATGAACCGGACTCCAAATTACGCACGAAAACGTTGAAAATTGTTCTGCTTTGATCGATGCTATCACTTCCTTGCTCTTAACGTTCCAAATCTTAAACCCCCGAGATTAGCAAAGTAAAGAAACTGACGGAAAAACTTACGGTTATGAAAGAGGCATCCGTGACTGCTACCAATTTACCATTTTCATGTGGACTCCAATCTACGTCCATCATATGTTTCGAGTTACACGTAAATTTCGCCGCGATCTTCACTTGTTTTTCGCGGTCCTCGATTTTTTCTGTTAAAATTATTTCGTTATTACACAAAAACACATTAGAAAAATTAATTTACCCCCAAAGTTAACTCCTTCCAAGTCATATACCACGACATCGTTTGCACATGCAGCTAACCAGTGGTTGCAGGGCGAAAGTTCGAGGTCCTCACCGGTGACGTGCGGATGCCAAGCAAGAGATCGTATTTGTTTGGATTGTATGTACGTCGTGGTTAGGCATTCAAATTTTTTGTTGAAAAACGAAACGTGTCCGAATTTGTTCCCAACGGCGCAAACTTCGTAGTCAGGTTTCCACGCCATCTGACTAACCCAACTCTTGCTATCCAAAAGTACCTTCGGATCTGAAACATAAAATTTAGTTTGTTTTCGCAAAAACAGAAACGAGGCTGCGACATACATGCAAATGGTTTGGACGGATCAAACATGACGAGTTCGCCAAACATGACAACGTACAATGCTAAAGTGTCAGAATTTTCCGGCGTGGGACCCCAGTCCATGGCGACGACAGGCGAGTTACGGTATTGCACGTAGTAGTTACAAGGTTTAAAAAGTTGGCAAGCGTCCATGGCACCGATCTGTCCATCGTAGGTGCCAAAAGTTAGAAGATTTTCGTTCTTCGGATGCCAGGTCATGGCAGAAATTTTGTGGTGCATTTTACCGAACGAATTCATCAGGACAATTTTCGTGTCGGAGCTGCTCAGGTCGATAAGTCGACACGAATCTTCGCTTGTTGAGATAGCTAACCTGCATTTGAAAATTGTAACTAGAGTAGGTGGGAATGAAAAAAAGACTTACCGAGCCGGATTGATTTTCGAGGTGGATAAAACGTTAACCTGGCCGGCGATGGTCGGATAGGCGCTCAAGATTTCGCAGGAAGGAGAAAGAGCTGAATTTATGATCAATCTGTCTTTGGAAAGCGTCCAAGCAGCGGGTAAAGGAGTTTTTTGCCAGTCGGTTGGCGAAGACGTTTTGAAAAATTTGATGGGTGCTTTGATACTGAAGACGTATTGTTTGTGTTCGTTGTGAACCAATATCGATTTATAAACTCTGGAATCGGAATTTGATTATTAATCAATGGGAATCTCGTTAATTGGAAACAAACTCACCCGGTAGATAAGCTGGTGGTAAAGTTCCATTGCAGCAACTCTGACTTGGAAGAAGACGATAGTAGCGTGGTAGGCGCGACCCAAGACAGTGAAATCCATGCATTATCTTTTTCGGACTTTAAACGATACTTCTTATTAGGGGTGAATGGCTTCGTTAAATGCAACTCGGTTTGCATTGTCCCGTTTGAATAGGCACGCCAAATTACAATTTTGCTACACAAATAATAAGTTTAGAAAAACATTTTTCGGTTAGTACAGATGCTTACTTATCACCTACAGCGGAAGACGCGAGTAAGTACTCCTTTGCGGGTTCCGACGATGCAGAATTTTCCAATTGTTGGATTTCCGTGATTATAGTTTCATTTTCTGTTTCGGTTTGAATAAGATCCGGATTATTCAGACCGTCAATTTCGTTTACCTTATTAGCAAGGTCCATTTTGATTTTCAATGGTTTTCTGTTTTCTTTCTCGGAAGCAGGGATATGCACTCGGTTAGGAAAAATGTTATACTGCGCTGGACACCAAGCTAAATCCACAATTGGCGAATCGTGTTTCAGTAATCTGTACATCACGCGTCCTTTGTCTAAAACGTAATAAATAATTACACATCATACGGGTAAAAAAAGGGTTAACACTATTGTATCATAATTAGCTATTATCGTTCAAATTTACGTGAATTTTGGTTTCCCCTCCCATTCAATTGTTTTTTTTTCAAAATTTAGAAGGATTTCTCAAGAATCAGAAAAATTAACAATTAAATTCCAATCCTCCCGCACCATCCGTTACCTAATCGGCAAGGAAACAAAGGATAGGTAGAAACAACAGAATTAGAAAATTTTAACTTTTAAATGTTATCGAAAATTCACTTGAGCCATTTAACAGATTAAAATTATCAAAAGAAAATGTGGAGAGCATAAAATTTCCAAGTCAAATAAAGAATTGTCTATTTGAATTTTCTCGAAAAACTCTCGTTATCCATCGTAAAACAAACAACTTACTCCTTAAATCAGTAATCAGTATTGTCCCCCTGCTGTATCCGAAAGCAACTATTCCGTATTGATGGGGGCACGCAGACATGCAGGTCACTTTATCTTTTAAAGTTAACACATCTGTTATGGAAGTCAAATCGTCACTAGTAATTTTCCACAAAATTATAAACCCAGACTCGGAGACACTGATGATGCGATCGCTTCCACAAAATGTAGCACCTATAACCTTCTCGTTACGAGTCTGCAAAAATGAAACGGTTAGTAACCTTTACGATCAATAAGAAAACTTACCGTATGTCCAGCATGGGAAGCTTTTGCTCTCCACGTGTTGACGTCATGAACTTTCACGTTCTTGTCTTTACCGGTAGTCACGACCAACTTCTCGGGATTACCCCATTCCGGGTTGACATTAATCGAAGTAACCCTAAAATAGGTCACTAAACCAGGAAGTCTCAAAACAAAGCCCTTGCTTACCTGTCTTTATGAATCTTGTATACAATTTTCATGTTCGGGGAAGAATTTGGTTGGATTACAACCAAGTCGCCTAAACTTGCGTACAAATACGTATTATCGGGTGCACAAGCTGCAACCCCGTTGTCGTACCAATTAGGGGTCGGGGGTAACGAAAAACTATTCATTTTTTACGGGCACGTAAAACTAAGATTAGCTAAAAAGAAAAATTGGTTAGGAAATTCGTGAAAACCTTAAATTACAAAAAGTTACCCGAAATAATCACGAATAAACAGTTTTAAATGACACTTAAAGTCTACTTTAAACTTTTAATAAAACGAAATGTCGGCGAAATATCAAACCGTCATATTTGAAACAAATGTGCGTAGATTTCTTCTGCGCTTGCGCAAACTCTACAAGGCCAACTCTTCTGTACTACACAGGATGATTAGAAAATTATTACACTTCCGGTTATATACAACGAATATTTTAAATCTAAATTTAAATGCCAGCGAAAACTTTATACAACAAACAATTGAAAATACCAACGAATTAACAACTGAAAAAACGACGTAAATATTTATTTAAATAATTTAGAAACTATGATAATTACTTTACCGTTTATATACAGGGTGTCCCCGCGATCGTGGAGAACCTTTGAGGTGGTGATAAAAGACACTTTTTTAAGACAAATTTTTCAAATAAAATTTTTGTCCAAGTCCAAACCCTTGGGGGGTACTTCTCTTTAAAGCAATATTTTGAATTTATGATTTCAAACGGTCATAGCTCCGATGTTATTAATTTTTTAGACCTAATAAATTATACCTTTTTTAAAGATCATTCGCTTATCTACAAATTAGTTTATATCCTCTTATCGTCTAGAATAAACTGTTTTTGAGTTATAAATTAAATTAAGGGAAAAAATGTTAAAAAAATTCTAATTTTATTTTTCTTACTTTTCTTATGAACCCTGTATCTCTTAAACGAGACGTCTTAGAAAAAAACTAATGACCCAAACTGGATAGGGAATTTAACGGGCTACAACTTTAGTAAAATAATTTTTTTTGGGAAAGCAACCGTTTTCACAGAAATTCTGAAAATAATGAACAAGGTGTAGGTAAAAAAAAAAATAAATTCACAAAATTTTTAAAAATCTCATTTGTTTTACAATTTGTTTTAATGTCAAAACGTATTGTAGTGTTTAACGTTTGAGTGACATTGTTATAAAGCGCATTAGTTTATCGTTAATTACTTTGTTAATTTATTACTGTTAATTAGTTCGTTATTTATGTTTTTTACCTACACTTTGTTCATTATTTTCAGAATTCCTGTGAAAACGGTTGCTTTCCCAAGAAAATTTATTTGACCAATGTTGTAGCCCGCTAAATTACCTATCCGGTTTGGGCCATTAGTTTTTTTCTAAGACGTTTCGTTTAAGAGATACGAAGTTTACAAGAAAAGTAAAAAAAATAAAATCAAATTTTTTTAATATTTTTTCCCTTAATTTAATTTATAACTCAAAAACCGTTTATTCTAGACGATAAGGGGATATAAACTAATTTGTAGATAAGCAAATGATCTTTAAAAAAAGTCTAATCTATTAAGTCTAAAAAATTAATAATATCGGTGCTATAGCCGTTTGAAATCAGAAATTCAAAATATTGCCTTAAAGAGAGGTACCCCTCAAGGGTTTGGACTTAGACAAAAATTTTATTTAAAAATTTGTCTTAGAAAAGTGTCCTTTATCACCACCTCAAAGGTTCTCCGGTAACAAAAAATGTTAAACTAAAAGGTTATTTAAAATTCAAATTCACCTTGGTCCTCACCAGTTTGGGTGGTCCCCAAAAAACTAGATGCCAGCGGAACAAAAATGACAAGTAGTGATAGATTACCGTAAACTGAACGCAAAAACGGTTAACGACAAATTTCCTATTCCAAATATTACCGAAATTTTGAACAAATTCGGAAGATGCCAATACTTCACAACTTTGGATTTAGCTTCTGGTTTTCATCAAATTGAGATGAATCTAAGTGACATCCCAAAAACAGCATTTTCTGTTGAAAATAGACATTACAAATTTCGCCGTATGCCCTTGACAACGGAAAATGGATTGTGATAACAACAAACTAACTATTGGGCCGCCATAAGTGCAAAAGTGAAAAAAACAACATTCCTCTACAAGGTACATCCGTAATTGAACTTCCAAAATTCTGCGAGTTAAAAATAAAATACATTAAACTACAAAATTTTGATACAAAAAACAAAAATATGAAGTTTTTCAGCTTTTATCATTTAAAAACCAAATTAAAACTCGGCGCAAGAGTACTACATTGGTAATATAATAGGAAACTAATAATTAAACATAACAAAATGTTAAAAAAATACAATTTTTAACTGTTAAGTACAGACAGTTAATTATTATAAGATTAAAAAATTCTAAAACTTTTTTAAGTTATTTTTTATTAATAGGTAACTAATAATAAATCAATATCGTACATTAATTTCAGTTTTCCTAATCTAAACAAAATTATATGCAACGATGACTCGATTACTTTTTAATATAACTTTTAACGTTAACGACTTTTTAAAAGTATAAAAGTTAAAAAAAAACGAAAAGAATTTGTGTTTAAAATATATTTTATCATTTTTGTAAATTCGGGATAATTTACAGAATCCCTGCTTTAAGGTAGATTTTGACAACAGCGGATGGCAGATTTTGTTTTTGCAATGACGCCTGATTGGCCAAAAGTATGAAGAAGGACTTGATTTTGTATTTTTGACCAATCAGACCAATCAAATTTGAATTATGCGGGTAAATTTGTAAAATCAGTATAGTAGAAGGGCTAACTTGGTTCCAAATCATTTTTAGATTTTATTAAAAAAAATTTTTTAACCAAAATTGCAAATTTGGCCTAGTAATCAATTATAAGGTATTATTAACGATTTTGTTGCCTCTGTAGTGTTGATAAGCATTATTATGTTTTCGCCCTTTGTTTACCGATATCTAAAAATAATTACGAGTGAATTTTATATAACGTAATTTGATATTATAAAACTCATCATTTATTTACGTTTATATTATTGACATAAATTTTTATATAAAAGCCACTCAGCCGCTTCAAATTCGATCACAAGCTTTTAAAGGCAAAAAATGAAGCCGCTACTTAAAATAATAATAATCTGCTTTCTAACTTACCGAATCCATTGTTACTCGAAAACCAAAATTTTGAAAAATATAGAAAGTTTAATACAATTTTCGTTTCCGTTTTCAAATTGCTACAATTTAATTGTAAGCGGAGAACAATTTTCGAATATTCTAATAATGGCATTTCAAGAGTTGCAAATACCTTTGGTGGTGTCCGGGCCCGAATCCAAAGCATTTCCGGTTGACTGTGAGGCTTACATCGTAGTTACAGATAATTCCGTTTTTCTGCAAAAACTGTTCGCCCAGAATTCCAAAAGAAGTTTCAAACCGCACCGCAAGGTTTTAATTTTTTTCACATCGCCAGAAGAACTCCACGAACCCAGCGTATTGGAAGCAGTCGATGTAAACGCAGTTAACGTCATCAAAATTGAAAATCTCTACGATTCTTTAGAGCCGCAGCATAAAAATCTAACAGTCACCAGTTTGACCAACAACCAAATTTTACTGAAGTGCGATTACCGCCAACCATGCGCCATCCGTAAAGCCGACGTGGAAAGCATCCAGTGGATTCCTAAAATCTATGAAGGTAAACATCCCAGAAGCATCCACATGTCGGTTTTCCATTGTCCTCCTTATGTGGTACTTAATTCCAAAGGCAAAATTGCCAGTGGACTGGATTACGAGATTTTAAAAACGATAGTAAAAAAGTGGCCTGTCAAATTTAGAGTTTACACCAAGGCCGAAAAATATTCAGACTTCTTCGATTTTGTTCTAAATGACATACAAGATGGGAAAAGCGACGTGGGTTTGTGTGCACGGTGGCAAACCGCAGCAACGGCCGCCGATATGACACAACAATACACCCAAACCTGTATGACATTTTTGGTACCAAAACCAAGGCTGGTTAGCGTCCCTTACGTTTTTCAACCGCTGAACGTTTACTTATGGATCATCATAGTGGTTTTGATGTTTTTCCTTTCCATAATAATGCATGGGATAGCAGTGATTTACAATAAAATGACGAAAGTGAAGCACCCATATTTAGATTATTGGGAGTGCCTGGTTGACGTGGTTCAAGCGACCACGTTTGGTTCTTCCCAGTTGTTTTCCATAATTTCCAGAATAGTCTACATTCGCTTCATCTTTCTATGTCTCTGTTTCCAGTCCTTACTTCTTGTATCTACCTACTCAGCCGGTATCTCAAGCTTGTTGACCTATCCGCGTTACACTAAAGTAATCAAGACCCTTCAAGATATGGTCAACGAGAAAGTATACTGGGAGAGCCAAAACACAACATATTACCCACACCTAGCCAACTCTTTGAACCCAACCCACCAAGCTCTGAGCTCTTTGTGGGTAAATAAAAACTGGGACGACATCCAAAATCGATTGCGTTTTCAATATCACGCGTTAGCAGTTCAAAGTACGAACTACGATGACGTCCTGGTCAGAAACTTGGAAATCAAGAAGGAATTGAAGGATAACCTCATGTTACTGAATGAGTGTTACCGGAAAATTTACTTGGTTTACAATGTGAAGAAAAACTCACCATTGATGCGCTACTACAACCTCAAACTTTCGATGTTGAAAGAAAACGGGCTGATCAAGCACTGGCAGAAAGATTTTTCTATCAAAAATAATAATTTGTATCCTTATCAAAAAATCAAGCTAACCAGCTTTGATCCTTTTCGATTGGAACAGCTCATGGGAGGTCTTTATATTCTTGGCGGAGGAAACGCGTTGGGAATTTTTGTTTTCATTCTCGAAAAGAAATTTGGACCTAAGAGATGTTAGGTTTTAAGGTCCCCGCTTCCCAATCGGACGGTGTAGGCCATCATGTGGTTTATTTTATTTTAATGACGCATTTCGTCCTATTTAGATATTAGTTAAAGTTCCTAGCGTAGTAATGTAGAGTCTGTTAATAAATATTATCTTTTATAAAGTTTATTTGAACTCTTAATGTATTAAGTGATTACCCCCCCCCCCTCGTTTTTCTACGTCTACCATAACTTTGATTTTTTTTACATCGGGATGAAAAGTTGTGTTAAGCGGTTTACTCTCGACTAGATTTGATCAGAGGAAATTAGTTGGTTTTATTAGCCGACCTTACTAAGTCAGGCCGCATGAAGGCATATAGAGCGGTTGGGTACTTTCGGAATTCCTGACGATCTGATTGGAATGGATGGTGTATAGGTAGAACCAGAAACAAACTAAATTTTTTTGTATTATATTGTATTTTATATTACAGTTTATCGTAAAAGATTTTTAATTTCCCTAACCATTGTTATTAAAATCGCAAAAACTGTTTATGCCGGCGGTAGTGGCAAAAAAAAATTTCGCAATTCCCCAATATCGAAAATTAGAAATCTCAATTTTTTTCACCGTTTCTTATGTATTTCGATGAGAGAATTCGAATGCTACTTGCAGATTTTACATAAATCTGATATTTAACAATTTTATTTGTGTTTAAACTGAAGGAATTTTATTCTCGCTTGCTCACTGCTGGTTTTGCATTTTTACACCGTTTTATTGGCTTCCGCTACTCCCAAGTGTGGTTTTCGAACTCTACGCATTGAAAGTCGTCGACATGTGTGATAAAAATGCCATTGAAATATTAAAGTTTTTCTACAGATTCTTATGTATTACAAATAGAAAATTCGGATGGTGCTTGCAGATTTCACGTAAGTAAGATATTTAATATTTTATTTGGGTTTAAAATGAAGAAATATAATTTTCGCTTGCTCTCTGATGGTTTCAAATTTTTATACCGTTTTATTCCGTTCTACCAGGGCTAAGAGGTTTTTTCGAGCTCTACGCATTAAAGGGCGTCGATATATGTAATAAAATCGAAAATTCAAAATCTTATGTATTTCAATGAGAAAATTCTTCGCTGTTCGCCCAAAACTCTGAAACAAATTTCAAACCGCACCGTAAGGTTTTAATTTTTTCACGTCGCCGAAAGAACTCCAGGAATCCGCCGTGTTGGAAGCTGTCGATGTAAACGCAATTAACGTCATTAAAATTGAAAATCTCTACGATTCTTTGGAACCACCACACAAAAATATGACGGTCACCAGTTTGACGAACAATCAAATTTTACTGATGTGAGACTTGATGTGTCACCTTCGCATCTGCCGAATTGATCGTCTACACACTGCATAGTGTACGACACTGAAAAAAGAGTGAAAGCCTGAGTAAATGTAGGTGCTACTGTTGCTCTTTCAAGGCTTGTGCCTCTGATCTTAGGTGAGTCTGCCCAGAAAGTTGCTACTGGTTTAAGTTTAGAGAGTTTGGCCTTCTTCCTCTGGTCACTCTGAAAAGTGATGTTTTTCTCAGCATAACTTGTGTGATAGAGATTGTATTTTCCTCTTTCTGGTAGTACTAATGTTTTTCCCAATTCCTGATCCTTACTCTGACATTTGCACAGCCTAGCCCCTTCATGTTCGGGTGATGGTTTCTGTAGACCAGCTCTTTCCGCACCGCAGGGTCTACGCATTTTAGAGCGCGATTCCACACCGATTCTATTCAGCAGTCAACCCTAATACCTACCACAGCGTCTGTAAAGCCTGCGAGCGTTATACCGGTTTTTTTGAAAAAAATTGAAAAAAAAACAAAAAAATATCGATTTAGATAAAAGACTACTAGCTACCCCTACTTTAAAATTTTAAAGGGGCGATATATCGTTTTAAAGCTGAAAAAACCTTCGTTCATCAACTATATTAAAAAATTGGGTTTGGCGGATCCTTCGATGAGCTAGAGATAAAAATTGAAAGATGAAATAAAAAATTATTTTATTCGGAAATTATTTAATTTGTAGAAAATTGAAAAATTGGTCAAACAATAGTACAACCTATATTTTCAAACTTTCTGCACTAATCAGTCTATATTCTTGAATTACCATCAGAATAATTAACCTAGCAGGTGAAATCTATAACACCACTACTGATATACGCGTCAGTTAGTAAAAAATCAATATCTCTACACTATAATAAAAATTATAAGATCAAATAAATTCTACATTTTGAATTTATAATTTATTTATGTTTATATTATTTACGATAGTTTTATATAAAATTACCCAGTGGTTTAAAAATCAATCATTGTATGCTATCAAGTCAAAAAAATGAAGTTGCTGTTTGCAGTGGTAATTTTAAGCATTTTAATTTACCAATTTCATTGTTACTGGAAAACCGAAATTTTGCAAAATATAAAAAATTTAATAAAATTCTCGTTTCCGTTTTCAAATTGTTATAATTTAATCTTGAGTGGAAAGCATTTTTCGGATATATTAGTCATTGCGTTTAAAGAGTTGCAAATACCTTTGGTGGTAACCGGGCCCGAATCCGAAGCTTTTCGGTTTGACTGCGAGGCTTATATCGTAGTTACAGATAGTTCTACTTTTTTGCAAGAACTGTTCGCCCAAAATTCTAAGAAAGCTTTCAAACCACACCGTAAGGTTTTGATTTTTTTCACATCGCCAGAAGAACTCTACGAACGCAGCATATTGGAAGCCATCGATGTAAACGCAGTTACCGTCATCAAAATTGAAAATCTCTACGATTCTTTGGAACCACAGCACAAGAACCTGACAGTCACAAGTTTGACCAATAACCAAATCTTACTGATGTGCGACTACCGACAATCTTGCACCATCCGCAAAGCCGACGTGGAAAGCATCCAGTGGATTCCCAAAATCTACGAGGGTGAACATCCCAGAAGAATCCACATTTCGGTCTTTCATTGTCCTCCTTTTGTGGTGCTCAATTCCAAAGGCGAAATTGATAGTGGTCTGGATTACGAGATATTAAAAACGATAATAAAAAACTGGCCGGTTAAATTGCGCGTCTACGCTAATACTGAAAAGTATTCAGATTTATTCCAGTTTCTTCTAAACGACGTACAAAACGGGAAGAGCGACGTAGCTTTGTGTTCGCGGTGGCAAACCCAATCGATGACCGTCGATATGACGCAACATTACACGCGAACGTGCATGACGTTTCTGGTTCCAAAACCAAGGTTCGCCACTGTTCCTTACGTTTTTCAGCCGTTAAACATGTATCTGTGGCTCTTCATCGTTGTTCAGATGTTTTGTCTTTCCGTGATATTGCATGGGATAGCAGTGGTTTATAAAAAAATGAAAAACGTGAAACACCCATACCTGGATTACTGGGAGTGCCTAGTTGACGTGATGCATGCCATTACGTTCGGTTCCTCTCAGTTATTTTCCATAATTTCCAGATTGGTGTACATTCGGTTCATCTTTATATGTCTCTGTTTCCAATCTTTACTACTGGTATCCACCTACTGGGCTGGAACCTCAAGCTTGTTGACTTATCCGCGGTATACTAAAGAAATCAAGACCCTTCAGGATATGGTCGACGAGAAAGTACACTGGGAGAGTTACAACACAACTTATTATCCACATATAGCAACATCATTGGATCCAATCCAGAAAGCCCTGCTTCCTTTATGGGTCAATAAAAACTGGGATAACATCCAATATCGTTTACGTTTCGAGTACAACGCTTTAGCAGTGCAAAGAACAGACTATAAAGATGTGATCAACTACATGGAAATCAAAAAGGATATGAAAGAAAGGCTCATGTTACTGAACGACTGCTATCGCACGATTTACCTGGTTTACAATTTAAAGAGAAATTCGCCATTGACGCACTACTACAACCTTAAACTTCCAATTCTGAGAGAACACGGATTGATCAAGCATTGGCAGAAAGATTATGCTATAAAAAATGGCACTTTATATCCATATCAAAAAATTAAGCTAACCGGATTCGATCCCTTTCGTTTGGGACAGCTAAAGGGAGGAATTTACATTCTTGGTGGCGGAAACGTATTGGCGATTTTAGTTTTCATTTTGGAAAGAATATTTGGACAAAATAATGCTTAAGTTTAATACAATACAATTTTTATGATTTACACTGTACTCTTGTCACATTTGGCTTTGTTTAATAAAAAATATTTTAGTGTATTCAATCGCGGTTCACTTGTAATAATGTGCAAAATAAGAAAGTAGAACCAAAATTACCCACAAGGTAAATGCACCAAATAGACGGAAATGTGAAGGGACAGGGGGGGGGGGGGGGTTAAGACTGAAAAATTAAATAAAAAAGAGATATGTGTCACGCGGTCAGTCTCATCTTCTTTTTCTCAATTTATAGAAAAAAAACATTACAATATATTGAAATGAAAACTTTAGCTGTTTAAATTTAAAAAATGAAGTAAAATTTTTATTTTAAAAATTAAAGTGAGGAATTGGTAAGATCTAAGAATGAAAAGTTGTGTTAAGCTGTTTACTCTCGATCTGATCTGGTGGGATGTCTTTGAATCAGCAGGTCCTTTTTGTTTTTGTGCGGAATTGAGTTGGTTTTACTATCCGATCTCATTAAGTCAGGCCGCGTGTATAGACATATTAAGCGGTTAGGTACATTGGCAATTCCAGACCATCTGATTAGGATGGATAGGTAGGAACAGAGAGAACCTGATTTTTATGACATTTTTGTATTTAATAATGGTATTTCATATTTTTTAATAACCAATCAGTTTAAAATTTTCCATTATTTGCCAGTATTTCTTGAAAACTAAAATTGTTTTGTATTCACTTTATATTATAATAATTTATCGTAAAAGTGTTTTAATTTCACTAAACATTGAAATTAAAGTCATCTGACCACACTCGACTTCTCGTCACCATAGACTCATACGCTTCTAAAATTGATAAACCACCTACCTTGTTTAACAGGAATACGAATTGGGAAATATTTAAAAGCAGCCTCTCACATAAATTAAACCCCAATATACCATTGAAGACTGAGATTAAAATCGATGAGAAAACTAAGGAATGGATGGCAATTAACTCATGCTTCAAGTGATAAGGCCAATCTAAACAAAGCCTCGAAACAACTGAGAAGTAAGAAGTAAGAGTAAGAAACTTCCTAGAAAACCTTTCAGCTACTCAAGCAACCGACTACTCTTTGTGGAAAGTGACGCGAAAAATAAAAAAAAAACACGAAAACAAATCAATCCATTAGAACCAGCGATGGAAACTGGGCTCGGAATGATTTGGAAAAAGCTAAAACCTTTACCGACATCTTGCTAAAGTCTTTCAACCTCTTCCCAGAGAAATTCCTCTTGAAGAAGAATACCCTGTCCACCAGCTATTGAAAGCCCCTTATCAAATGAATTTATCAATCGCAAAATCAAAAATATTATCTACATATATGGACAGTCTCATGAAAACTTGGAATCCATCTTGTCAGGGGTGCCTCAGGGTAGTGTTCTTGGTCCTACGCTGTACTTGTTATTTACATCGCATCTGCTTGCAACCACCAACACAGTATCAGCCACTTTCACAGACGATACAGCTGTAATGGCATCTAGCGACGATCCGGATCTTGCTTCTCGATTTCTGCAATGTCACCTTAATAAAATCTAGGACTGACTCAAAACATGGCGTATTAAGGCCAACACCACTAAGTCGGTGCACATCACCTTCACCCTCAAAAGAAGAACCTGCCCAGCTGTAACGATGTACAGTAACGTCTTTCCGGAACAAGAAACGATCAAATACTTGGGCTTTCATCTTGATCGACGACTGACGTGGGCCAAGCACATTTGGTATAAGCGCCTCCAGCTGGGAATCGTGTATCGAAAGATGTACTGGCTTGTGGGCCGAAAATCACCTTTGTCCATAGACAATAAGCTACTACTATATAAAGCAATCATAAAACCTATTTGGACATATGGTATTCAGCTGTGGGGCTCTGCCAGTGATTCGAATATTGTAAAAATTCAGCGTTTCCAATCCAAAGTCCTACGTAGCATCTGTGAAGCTCTTTGGTATGTCCCAAATAATGTTATTAGTGCTGACCTCCAAATTAATAGTGTAAAGGAAGCAATTTCTTCCATGAGCAAGAAATATCAGCTGAGACTAACAGACCATCCCAACCCACTAGTGTGTGACCTACTGACTGAACTTCAGGTAAAGAGACTAAAGAGGTATATGTAATAATTAATCTAAAAGGAGAACTACCAATGGCTTGGCTCCACTGTGTCATTTGTTGTTATTGTTATTATCTTATTGTCAAGCAGTATTACTTATTGTCTTTTGGACAGATTGTAATGTAGTATTTGTGAAGTTAATAAAAAAAAGCAAGGAAGTGGATTTCTCTCGATATGCACTCGACGCTGTGATATTCGCGACATTATAATTAATTACACGTTATAATTCGTAAACTATTATTGCATTCTGCATTCTCCGCTCCGGTCCTCTCCGCTCCGGTAGTTCCGGAGTTTTAACAAGCGCTGTACCATTAAAACCGATTTAAACAGCGCCGAGGTAAGAGTGACTTATCTGCTAAAATGCAGAAATAAAAAATGTCCAAATTAACATAAAAATCAGTAAAACTTCTACAGTGTGGAAACGGGAGCAAAACTAATCCTACTGACAAACAAGCAAAAGATTAAAAACTCTAAAAATTTTTGTGGCAATTTACGGGTAGGATTAGAAAAACAACTGACCGCTGGCGCAATTTGCGGTCACCGCTGATCGGGCACCAAATCACCGGAGACTAAAATACTGGAGATCAAATTATTGACTACGTATAAGCTGAATAATATCAGATAAGAATCCATATACAGGGTGTCCCCGAATACACTTTACATAACATTTTTTGTTTTGTAGCTGGCTTTTTTATTATTTTCTGATTTTCTGTGAAAGGGATAGGTTTTTAAAAATTTTTTACTATAATACAGAAGTTGTAGTGCGTTAAATTTCATATCAGGAATACAACGTACAAATTTTTGTAAAATGTTTCGTTTAAAAGATACAGGGTTTTGAAAAAAAAATCAGAATAAAAAAAGCTCAAATTTTTTAACAATTTTTTACCTACTTTTATTTATAACTCAAAAGCCGTTGATTTTAGACAAAAAATGTTTCAATCTAGTTTGTAGCTTACTTAGCGCTCTTTAAAAAGGCACTAATCAATTTTTTTTAAATCAATATTTTCCGGGCGATGGCTACGTGAAAGTGAAAATTAAAAGTAATGCTTTGAAGAGACATAATTCTCGACGACTTGAATTTAGAAAAAAAAAATTGTTCAAGATATTTCTTCTACCTAAGTTATGTAAAGTGTATCCGGAAACACCCTGTATAAACCAAAATGCTGCCATAATGATTTTACAGGAGATTTGCGGTCGAATCCTCATAGCTACACTACTGATGTGCGCGTTAGCCTTGACAACATTTTTTATATTATCATTTTTTTATAATAATTGTCTAATATATTAGAGTAAATAATTACTATACAAAATTATGAAAAATGTAGTTTGAGTAGTTAATAACAAATCAATGCCTAGTAATTACAATTTTCTTACTCTAATAATAATTGTAGGAAAATTTGTGAATTTGATATTTATTTAACTTTACATAAAAGCCACCGGTGGTGGTTTAAAATCAACCATAATATGAAGTTGCTACTTAAAGCGGTCATTTTTTCCATTTTAATTTATCAATTTCATTGTTATCCAAAAACCGAAATTTTGAAAAATATAAAAAATCTAATAAAATTTTCATTTCCAGTTTCCAATTGTTATAATTTAATCTTGAGTGGAGAGCATTTTTCGGATATATTGCTTATGGCATTTAAAGAGCTGCAAATACCTTTGGTGATAACCGGGCCCGAATCCGAAGCCCTTCAGTTTGACTGTGAGGCCTACATTATAGTTACAGATAATTCCACTTTTGTGCAAGAACTGTTCGGCCAAAACTCAAAAATAAATTTCAAACCACACCGTAAGGTTTTAATTTTTTTCACATCGCCAGAAGAACTCCAGGAATCCGCCGTGTTGGAAGCCGTCGATGTAAACGCAATTAACGTCATCAAAATTGAAAACCTCTACGATTCCTTGGAACCGCAACACAAAAACCTGACAGTCACCAGTTTGACCAACAACCAAATTTTACTGAAGTGCGACTATCGTCACCCTTGCTCAATCCGCAAAGCTGATGTAGAAATCATTCAGTGGATTCCTAAGATCTATGAAGGTAAACATCCGAGAAGCATCTACATTTCAGTCTTCAATTGTCCTCCTTATATGGTACTTAATTCCAAAGGCGAAATTAACAGTGGGCTGGATTACGAAATTCTAAAAACAATAATAAAAAACTGGCCGGTTAAATTGCGTATTTACACCAAGGCTGAACAGTTTATAGACTTCTATGACTTTGTTCTAAATGATATACAAGACGGGAAGAGCGACTTGGCTTTGTGCGGGCGATGGCAAACCAATGTAATGGCTGTAGATATGACGCAATATTACATCAAAACCTGCATGACCTTCTTGGTTCCAAAACCAAGGCTTGTAAGTGCTCCTTACGTTTTTCAGCCTCTAAACATGTACCTGTGGATCCTCATAGTTGTTTTGATGTTCTGCCTTTCCCTAATATTGCATGGAATAGCAGTCGTTTATAAAAAAATGATGTTAACCCACCCGTACCTGGATTATTGGAAGTGTCTGGTTGATGTGATTCAAGCGACCACTTTCGGGTGTTCCCAGTTGTTTTCCATAATATCCAGGTTAGTGTACATTCGTTTCATCTTTCTATGTCTCTGCTTCCAGTCTTTACTACTTGTTTGCACCTATTCGGCCGGCATCTCAAGCTTGTTGAGCTATCCGCGCTACACCAAGGTAATCAAGACTCTTCAAGATATGGTCGACGAGAAAGTGCCCTGGGAGAGCTACAACACAAGTTTTTACCCACACATAGCAACATCATCAAACCCAACCCACCAAGCACTACGCCCTTATTGGGTCAACAAAAGCTGGGACGACCTCCAAAACCGCTTACGTTTCCAGTATCATGCATTTGCGATTCATAAAACAGACTACACAGTGATCAC
The DNA here is from genome assembly GCA_911387805.1 of Cantharis rustica. Lineage (NCBI taxonomy): Eukaryota > Metazoa > Arthropoda > Insecta > Coleoptera > Cantharidae > Cantharis > Cantharis rustica. The sequence continues at coordinate 67,665,466 of OU426878.1, forward strand.
CGGCGTTGAATTTGAGAAGGACGTGAAAGAAAGCCTCATGGTACTGAATGAATGTTACCGGAATATTTACCATGTTTTCACATTAAAGAAAAACTCGCCATTGACGCGCTACTTCGATCTTAAACTTTCGATTCTTAAAGAGACTGGGCTGATCAAGCACTGGCAGAAAGATTATTCTACCAAAATTGGCACTGAGTATTCCTATCAAAAAATACAGCTAACCAGCTTTAATACTTTTACCATGAAACATCTAAAATGGGCTTTTTATATTCTTGCTGGGGGAAACGTGTTGGCAATTTTAATTTTCGTTCTCGAAATGAAACGTGGACCCAGACATCCGAATTTGAACTTTAATATTTGAACTTAAATAAAATTACATATTATTTGAAATCGTCCAAATTTTATGTATAATGAAAATATTTATTTTTTTTTAAATAATTTTTAGGCACACAAAAAGTTAATTTATGAATACTAACAAAGCTTTCTGCATAGCAACAAATAAATAAAGATGCATATTACTAAAAATACGAAATAGCACAGATAAACACTAATAGGTTTTGTAAACACGAATTTGTAAAGTATTCTCTCGTCAATTATTTAATAAATAAATACTTATTATAAATTATTTTTTATTGTTACCTTAAAATTCATGGTTGAAATCTTCTAGTAGGTTGTATTACTTCACGAGATAAAGCTGTGAAATAAATCGGCAATGTTTAATAACAAAAAGTGTTTAAAAAAAGAATAAAAACAAACATCGGAATGTTGAATTAACTAATGAGAAAAAAAGAAAGAATAAAAAAAAATATAAGTAGTATAAAAATAAATAAAAAAATTGAAAATTAAATAGTGCAACACACAATCAAGATGATCGTGGTTAAGTGTTATAAAGTGAACAGTTACAGGAGGTTTAAGGTCGAATCCTCATATATTGCCATGTATTTTTCAAAAAAAAAGTTAAGATTAGGAATGTAAAATAATTTATTGATTATTGAAAATTTGAAAATTTGTAAAAATTGAGATTGGCAATAGAGATTGAAGAGTAGGGTCAGTGAGAGATAAAAATGTGAACACCACAGCGGGTCTTGAAAATTTTTTACTCTGCTGATTTGTAAAAATATTTTGAAGTTTGAGAATAAAAATAGTGATTTTTTTATTGTTGTTTTAATTAAAATTACAAATAATAAGTGAGAAAAATATATTTTGAAAATAATTTATATTACATCACAATATATATACTACCGGTGTACGCGTTAGCATTGACTATCTTTTTCATATTATAATTTTTTCACAATAATTGCACAAAATTATATAATTATTCTGAGAATAGCATGAAAAATGTTGTTTATTATTAAATAGTAATAAATCAATACCTATAGTAATTACTATTTTGTAATTACAAAATTGACGCTAAAAGCATCTGCAAGCCCGTAAGAGTGATGACATGGGTTCCGGGATCCCCAAAGAAATCTGAACTCATCCTAAACAGACTAAAGGTCAAAAACCATGTAACAATTAATTGTTACATTTTTTGTTTCTTTGAATTTGTTTAATTTTGGTTTAGTGATTATTTGGATTTCTGTAAATATTGTTTTATTTTAATTTAAAAGTTTTGATTTTTACTTTGATTTACTTTTTGGAATTCTCAAATGAGAAATATTTGTTTTTGGTTAATATAAAATTTTACAAATGTCGATTGTAAATTCACATCTGGCAAACAAGTTTTATGTGATATAAACTAAGTTCACAAATTACGTTGAACGAATAATTTTGGTATTTTCTGATAACAGAAAATTTGATTTCTTTTACAACCATTTTTGCAAGTGACCTCAGTTGCTTGGATTTGACTTGATTACCTTTATATGTTTATCCTTAGGAAATACTAAGGTAATATTTCATTTGAATAATAATTATTTGACATTTTGGAAATCTAGTTTTGTGCGAGTCCTACTTTATTTATTATTTATTATTTTTTGTTGAGCTAGTGGAGCGACAAGAATTTTGTAAAGTCGTTTCATTCCTCAGCTGGCGCCCAAACAAATTCTCCTTTTATTTTACGTAGCCATCATTCTTTTAAAGGACTCACAAAGCTGTAAAGCTACCCAGCTTCTTCGACAGTGGGTAAAAACCCAAGAGCTAACCTATCTACTATTGCCATCAGTATAGACAAAAAGGGTTTCTGTAACCAATAGGAGAATAACGTTACAACCAAGAGCTCAGAACTGAGATCTGGTCAGTGTTGGAAGAAGTCTGACGCAAACGGCTAGCAATTAATTCTGTTGATATAGAGAGGGCGTTTGACAACACCTCCTTTGAATCCATAGAGAGATCTGTTGACAGACATGGAGTTGACCTGACCATAACGGGCAGAATTGGCTGAACCCTAAGAAACAGGAAAATTAGAACTTGACTGGGACAGACAACTGCGGAGGTTCCTTCAGGACTAGAGAAATTTTCTCACTCTTGTTGGTGTGCTTGGTGGTGGATGGCTTTCTATGGAACCCAGAACAGGCGGGGGTACATAGACAAGAATTTGATGACGACATCAAAATCCTTGTCATTGGTGTATTCGATTATGTAAAACGCTCTAAGAAAAGTCGAGAGATGGTGCACCAGAGAATAACTTTCGGCCAATCCGAGTAAAATCTCTGTTGTGGCGTTCACACGACGTACAAAACTGCAGGATGTGGGAACTCTGAGAATGTAAAGGAAGAGACTGCCCTTAAAATCTTAAATGGTACTTGAGTTGTACACCAAAGTGGTGATATCCAAGAATGACATACTCTATGCAAAGTCAGGATAAGGGAGAGCACTAATCCGCTCAAAAGGTAGCAAAGACGAACGTGCTTAGGCATTACGAGGGACAATAACTTCCGTTTCCAACACCCGATTCAATAATTGTGTTAGTGTTTTACTTTCACTTTAAAACTGGAAAATCCGTAACCCAGTTATTCTGAGCGCTACAGCGTCTCTCTCACTAACAAAGAGTTTTACTTCAGAGTTCTGAGCCTTAAGCCACCCGTTTACCTTCCCAGTCGGTTCTGGTTTTCAATCCAAATGTGAGCTTGCATGCCTTAGGCAACTCTTCCGCAGGATCAGCTTCTGGATTCCGAGGAGTCTGTCTAGAGAGTTGGAGTAGAGTTGGTCCAGATATTTATGTTTTTGATCGCTTTAACGGGAGCTTAGGTTTGTGTTCTTCTCGTTTAGATGATTTTAATTTTTCCAAACATAGAATAAAATGTGTTCTTCTCGTTTAGATGATTTTAATTTTCCAAACATAGAATAAAATGCGTCCATGACGATTTTATATGGGATTGTGGTCGAATCCCTACAGTCCCATTTTTTTTTAGAATAATAATTTTAACGACCTAAATTCAAATTTTGCATATTGTGTGTTTTTTTTGTACTTAATTTTAAGTTTATTAACCTATTGCAACTTCTATCATTCGGTTCTCGTAGGATTTTGTTGTCATGAGTAATTTGGTTCAGCTTTCATGTTTTCTTTTGGTTCCTACGAGTTCGAATATAGAAATATGTAGTTTTGTTTTATAATCTTAAATTTATTAATGTGTTAAACCCTACCTGGTGTTTGACGTTAATTGTGTTGTCTAACCTACAGGCAACAACTTTATGACAGTGTATTGTTTTACTTAATTAAGTGTGAATAATTTGCCTTTTTAGTAATGTTTTAAGTCATTCTAGTATTTCTAATTTTTATGTGGTTTAGTTTAAGATCATTCATTCACCATTTAGAGTTAAATCCATTATTTCACAAGGTTAAATCAAAATTATTATCAGTTTTCAATTATTTTAGTGTAACGATACTTTCTCTTGTATACTATATTATTTGGAATTCGCATCTGATTAAAATTATAATCTCACTGTAGATTATTTGTGTTCTTTTACAACCATTTTTAGTAGAGGATTTTTGACTCGGACCAAACTCCATTTAAGGTAGATTCGTTTTTGACTTTCGTCCGAATGGCGCTCTTTATTTTGTCTCTTACCGAATGTGATTTAGATCTCTCGATTAAGCTTGGACTCAGGATTTCCTTGAACTTGCGATCCACGACCTCGCTTCGGCTGAAGCTAGCGGCAATCCTGTTCATCCAAGTGAGTTTTAAGATACATACTTCCCCCTTATTGTGTCGTCTCGGCCAATTTGGCCCGTTACAAAGTTGAAAACCCTGATTTCTTGTTATAATTAATGCGAATGCCAAAGTTGATTGCCATATTGTTCTATTTTTTAGATAAATAATAATATCTTACTAATAATTTACCTAGTTTGAAGACCATTTTTGTTGCATTTTTATAGTTTAAAACGTTAAAACTTAATATTATTTTATAATAATCAATAGATAAGTGGTTTAGGTAGTGTAACTCGATATTAATCATATTGTTACGAAAGAATGCTTAATTATATTTGATGACTAATGTATGACGTCATGTATGATGAGTCATACATGATAACGGCATTAGTCATTCAAATATCGATGAATGTACGATCTAGAAAATGCGAGGAAGTGACTGGAAATTCCTGGATGGTTATGGAATATTCTGGAAGGCTGCATTTAAGTATAAATGCAGCGCGATTTCCTGTTACGAATCAATTCCAGTTTGAACACGCGACTCTTAACATAAATCAAGTGAACATAAATACAGTGAAGTGATAACGTTATACCGAGTGTTTAAATAAATATAGACCTAGTGTTAAATATAAATTATAGTGTAAATAAATTGTAGTGTAATTAGTGTTAATCTTAGTTTAGTAATTGTTATTAATCGTATCTGTAAATATTTGTGTTAGCCCTTTTAGAAATAAATAAACGACTTAATTTTCGTTACATTGGTGTCAGAAGTGGGATTTAACGCGTAAAGGGCTAAAAGACAGTAGTGATTAACTAGTTTGTATTCGCGCGTGAATGCCGGTTACCCGGTCGCAAAGTGCTAAAATGGAGAGGGAAATACTTAAATTTTTAAGAGACAATTTTAAAACTCTAGAAGAAAAAATGAAAGTTAATTCGAAAACTTTAGAAGAAAAAATGGAAGAGAATTCTAGGAAAATAGAAGAAAATTCTCAAGAAATTAGAGAAATCTTAGGAGAAAACTTAAAAGATTTGGAAGAAAGACTTGAAGAGAAATTGTTAATAAACTCCAAGATTCTAGAACAAAAAATGGAAGAAAATTCCAAGACTTTAGAAGAAAAAAATAGAAGAAAACGTTAAGAAATTGGACGAAAGAATAAAACTTATCGAGGCAATAATAAATGAAAGCGATTGCCCGGATGAAAGAACAACAACTACTATAATAAATCCGACAGCGGTGGTAAAATCGGACTATGAAGCCAAGCTTACCAATATAAAAGTTAAACCACCAACGTTTGATGGAAAAGTAGAATAGGTTGACCAGGAAGGGCAAAAGCCAACCTCTACTAACAGTGCCCCGGAGATAACCATTCGTGCTGCATCACCGGCTAATGTGATAAACGGTAGTTATGTCGATAGTAAAATAAATAAAAAAGTAAATCTTCTCCGAAGAACTACAGTAAGCGATGATAATTGGCAACCTAAACAGCTACTTCGAGAGCAAGAAAACGATTCCGACCTGAAAGTTATTTTGGACTGGAAGGTCGAAGGACAACGGCCGACTTGGGAAGAAGTAAGCGCCTTGAATAGTAACGTCAAAACGTATTGGGCCCAGTGGGACTCCTTGAAATTAGAAGATGGTCTTCTGAAGCGATCCTTGAAGAACGACAGTGGCACTGAGTGTAAACTTCAGCTGGTAGTGCCGAGAAGCCGAGTGTGGAAGTGTTGCAGCATTTGCATGATGGAACTTCGGGAAGACACTTCGGCATAAAGAAGACCCTAGGAAAAGTTAGGGAAAGGTTCTACTGGGTGAACTGCAAAGAAGACGTCAAGGAGTGGTGCCGGAAGTGCACGCTATGTGCATCGAAAAACGAACCATTGGGAAGGCGCAAGGCACCTATGAGACAGTATAATGTGGGAAGTCCATTTGAGAGAGTGGCAATCGACATCGCGGGTCCATTCCCTGAAACCGACGCCGGGAACAAGTACATTTTGGTGGCGATGGATTATTTCACTAAATGGACTGAAGCCTATGCAATACTTAACCAAGAGGCTGTTACTGTCGCGGATGTACTTGTGAAAGAGCTCTTTTGCCGATTTGGAGTCCCTCTAGAGCTACACTCCGATCAAGGTCGAAACTTCGAGTCAGCGTTATTCCAGAACGTCTGTCGCATGCTGGTCATTAAAAAGACTAGAACAACACCTCTTCATCCTCAATCAGATGGCATGGTCGAACGAATGAACCGAACAATGGGAAGGTACCTTGCTAAGGTAGTCTCAGAACATCAACGAGACTGGGACCAATATTTACATCTGTTCCTGATGAGTTACCGGTCATCCGTTCACGAAACCACTGGACAAACGCCAGCTTGTGTAATGTTTGGACGTGAAGTACGCTTGCCATGCGATCTTCAGTTTGGGAGCAAACCTGGAGAAGAAGTTGCTGGGAATGATTATGTTGGAAAATTGAAGAAAAAGATGCACGACATTCATGACGCCGTTCGGAAGAATATTCAGTTGGCCAGCGATCGGATGAAAACCCAGTATGATGTGAAGGCAAAGGAAAGTGGTTTTCAGCCTGGTGACTTGGTGTGGCTCCATAATCCACAAAGAAAGCGTGGATTGTCACCAAAACTGCAAAGACAGTGGGAAGGCCCATACGAAATAGTTACCAAAATCAACGATGTCATATATCGAATTCGAAGACCACCAAGAGGCAAGCCAAAGGTGGTTCACGTCAACCGGTTAGCCCCGTATGCTGGTGATAACAACAGCGATTCAGAAGAAGATGCCAAAATAAGAAAAATAACTAACAGATCTGGAAGCCATCTTCAAGGATTAAATTTTGAGAAGTTTATGTCCACCTACAAAGGTACCGCCAAAGCAAGATTTGGAGTGACAACTGAAGTGCAACAAGATCTTTTCGACGTACCAAAGGACTACTCACTCGCGCACTGCGTGGCCCAAGATCTTCGCATGTCCCGTGGAATCGCCGTTGTATTCAAGAAGAAGTTTGGACGTTTGGATGAGCTCCAATCACAGCAACTTGCTGTCGGTAAAACCCTGAAGCTACGTGACCAACAACGATCGATTTACTACTTAGTAACCAAGCGGTTTTCCCATCAAAAACCCACTTATAAGGACTTATGGAAGACTTTATTGGAGCTTCGCAGGGATATGATAAGTCGTAACATCAAGAAGCTGATGGTGCCCAAGCTTGGCTGCGGTTTAGACCAATTAGACTGGAGGACTGTCCGTAACATGCTAGAGGTCGTGTTCCAAGGAACGGAAGTTCAAATATTGGTCTGCAGTTACAATCCAAGCAGTACACCAAAAGAGCAGAAGAGTGTCGACTGTTATTTCTACCGCCAAGGAGTATGCAGAAATGGTAACAATTGCCGCTACCGCCACGATCCCTTCTATAGATGTTAAGTCTCCCCTGTTCTGGGACAGAACAGCCTTAAGGAGGGGGCAGTGTAACGAAAGAACGTCTAATTATATTTGATGACTAATGTATGACGTCATGTGTGATGAGTCATGCATGATAACATCATTAGTCATTCAAATAATGCTTTGATATCAATCGAGAAGCGCAAAGAAGTGACTAGAAATTCCTGGATGGTAATGGAATTTTCTGGAAGGCTGCATTTAAGTATAAATGCAGCGCGATTTCCTGTCACAATTCAATTCCAGTTTGAACGCGCGAGTTTTAACATAAATGAATAGTGAATACATAAATACAGTGAAGTGATAACGTTATACCGAGTGTTTAAATAAATATAGACTTAGTGTTAAATATAAATTATAGTGTAATTAGTGTTAGTGTTAATCTTAGTTTAGTAATTGTTATTAATCGTATCTGTAAATATTTGTATTAGCCCTTTTAGAAATAAATAAACGACTTAATTTTCGTTACAATAAAAATCAGTGAAAGTTCTACAGTCCGCGTTGGCCTTGATTGTATTTTTTATGCCATATTTGCAAGGATTGTGCTGAAAAAGATGCCAGATGTGTAAACTGCTGTAAAGCTAAAAAAGAGTTAAATTTAAATAATCTTGATTAGAATCATAGCACGTGGAGCACGGAATGTCCAATTTATAAAAGAAAAGCAAATTTTGAGAAGAGCAGAACTGCATATTAGCAATTACATAATATTGAAGGTGTATATTTAAACATAAAAGGTGTCATCAACAACTTTTGTGAAGTGGAACTTATGATTAATGAATATAGACCGGAATTTGTTTCATTGAGTGAGACTCATTTGTCAGAGATTGACGACGATAGTTTGATTCAGATTGACAACTATGCTATGGTAAGAAACGATTCTACATCGCAACATACGGGGGGAGTAATGATTTACTTTAAGAAATCTTAGAAATGTGAAGTGATCAATAGCATGACGATTGATTTGGAATTGTGGTGGTTACTTGTTAAACTAAGTGATGGAAATGATGTCAGTGGCGTAGCTAAGAATTTGATTCGGGGGGGGGGGGCTGCGAGCACAGCAAGCCGTTTTTAATAGCGTTTTGAATTTGTAGTATTTATTTATTTATAGCATTGTACACATTGTATAAAGTTTGTTAAGTTTTGCTGTATAAATAAAGGTGGGAGAAGTAAGACTAGAGAAAGCACGGCCAAGAGGTCGATGCAAAGAAGACAGAGGTGGACGCTTTTGGCGTCAAGCGGATGAAACACCATACCCGCAATTAAAATTAAAATTGTTTTTGAAAATAAATAAGTTAATTTGAGTTTTTGTTGATAACATGTGCGCTTCAATATCACATACAAAGGTAAACTTGAACAATTTTAATTTACAATTTTAAAAACGAAGAAGAGTCTCATGTACTATAAAATTTTCTACGATTGCATGGGGGTGGTTTGATTTTTTTATCGCACCATAAATAAAAAACAGATACCCTTCATGACAATATATTCGGAAACATCAATATTGAACTGATTAAGAGATTTCATTGTATATTTTAGCAGCTTTTCTTCATGGTTTTTTCATTTTTGATGCGAAATCAGCCATTTGCCTTTAAATATAGTATCATTAGTGTTTTGAAAATCATTTATATAGAAATCTATACATGGTTTGAAGTCATTGTAAAATTACGAATTAATAATTTAGGGGGGGCGGGTCCGAGACCTAACAAGAGAGTTCGAAAAGTATGGTATTAAAGATAATGAATTGAGGTGGTTTGTATCTTATTTGGATAAGCGGAAACAGAAAACGGTGATAAATGGAGTCGTCTTTGAAGCAGTGGAGGTGGATTTAGGTGTTCGACAGGGAACAATTCTGGGAGTGTTGTTTTTCTTATTATATGTTAATGATATGAATAAGGTGATTATGAAAGCAAAATGTGTAATATATGTAGATGATTCTCACCTATATGTTACAGGTGATAATGTTGATGATTGTATAAATATTGTTAATCAGGAGTTAAAAATCCTCAGTGCATGGTTTCAAATGAACAGGCTGAAAGTTAACATAAGCAAGACGAAATGTATGATAGTAAATGATAGAACAGGTAGAAAGCTTAATGTTTTAATGGATGGGGTAGAATTAGATGTTGTTAAGCAATACAAATACTTGAGTGTTGTTATTGTGTGTTTAGGTGGTATAATGATTTTATACCAAATAAAGTTCATTTATTATTTATTATTATTTATTATTATATTTTTCCATAATAACTGTCTAATATATTAGAGTAAATAATTACTATACAAAAATATGAAAAATGTAGTTTGAGCAGTTAATAACAAATCAACCTAGTAATTACAATTTTCCTACTCTAATGAAAATTATAGGAACGTCGTTGAATTTATAATTCATTTAACTTTATATTAAAGCCACCGGTAGTTTAAAATCAACCAAAATATGAAGTTGCTACTTAAAGCGGTCATTTTTTCCATTTTAATTTATCAATTTCATTGTTATCCGGAAACTGAAATTTTGAAAAATATAAAAAATCTAATAAAATTTTCATTTCCGTTTTCCAATTGTTATAATTTAATCTTGAGTGGAGAGCATTTTTCGGATATATTGCTTATGGCATTAAAAGAGTTGCAAATACCTTCGGTGATAACCGGGCCCGAATCCGAAGCCCTTCAGTTTGACTGTGGGGCCTACATTATAGTTACAGATAATTCCAGTTTTTTGCAAGAACTGTTCGGCCAAAACTCCAAAATAAATTTCAAACCACACCGTAAAGTTTTAATTTTTTTCACATCGCCAGAAGAACTCCAGGAATCCGCCGTGTTGGAAGCCGTCGATGTAAACGCAATTAACGTCATCAAAATTGAAAATCTCTACGATTCTTTGGAACCGAAACACAAAAACCTGACAATCACCAGTTTGACCAACAACCAAATTTTACTGAAGTGCGACTATCGCCAACCTTGCTCCATCCGCAAAGCTGATGTAGAACTCATTCAGTGGATTCCTAAGATCTATGAAGGTAAACATCCGAGAAGCATCTACATTTCAGTCTTCCATTGTCCTCCTTACATGGTACTTAATTCCAAAGGTGAAATTAACAGTGGGCTGGATTACGAAATTTTAAAAACAGTAATAAAAAACTGGCCGGTTAAATTCCGTATTTACACCAAGGCTGAAAAGTTTATAGACTTCTACGACTTTGTTCTAAATGATATACAAGACGGGAAGAGCGACGTGGCTTTGTGTTCGCGTTGGCAAATTCAACCGATGACCGTCGATATGACGCAACATTACATCCAATCCTGCATGACGTTTTTGGTTCCAAAACCAAGGCTTGTAAGTGTTCCTTACGTTTTTCAGCCGTTAAATATGTATCTGTGGATCTTCATCGTTGTTCTGATGTTTTGTCTTTCCCTGATATTGCATGGGATAGCAGTGGTTTATAAAAACCTAAACAACGTGAAACACCTATACCTGGATTACTGGAAGTGCATAGTTGACGTGGTGCTTGCCACCACGTTCGGTTCCTCTCAGTTATTTTCCATAATTTCCAGATTGGTGTACATTCGGTTCATCTTCCTATGTCTGTGTTTCCAATCTTTACTTTTGGTATCCACCTACTTGGCTGGAACCTCAAGCTTGTTGACCTATCCGCGTTACACTAAAGAAATCAAGACCCTTCAGGATATGGTCGACGAGAAAGTACACTGGGAGAGCCAAACACATAGCAACATCATTGGATCCAATTCAGAAAGCCCTGCTTCCTTTATGGGTAAATAAAAACTGGGATAACATCCAATATCGTTTACGTTTCGAGTACAACGCTTTAGCAGTGCAAAGAACAGACTATAAAGATGTGATCAACTACATGGAAATCAAGAAGGACATGAAAGAAAGGCTCATGTTACTGAACGACTGTTACCGCACGATTTATCTAGTTTTCAATTTAAAGAGAAATTTGCCATTGACGCGCTACTACAAACGCAAACTTTCGATTCTGAAAGAAAACTGACTAATCAACTATTGGCAGAAAAATTATGCTATCAAAAATGGCACTTTATATCCATATCACAAAATTAAGCTAACCGGTTTCGATCCCTTTCGTTTGGGACAGCTGAAGGGAGGAATTTACACTCATGGTGGCGGAAACGTATTAGCAATTTTGGTTTTCATTTTGGAAAGAATATTTGGACAAAATAATGCCTAAGTTTAATACAATACAATTTTTATGATTTACTCTGTACTATTGTCACATTTGGCGTTATTCAATAAAAAATATTTTAGTGTTTTTAATAATTCATTCAACCCCGCTTCACTTGTAATAATGTGCAAAATAATAAAGTACAAACAAAATTACCCACAAGGTAAATGCACCAAATAGGCGGAAATGTGAAGGGGGAGAGGAGCAAGACTGAAAAATTAAATAAAAAACAGATATATGTCACGCGGTCAGTCTCATCTTCTTTTTTTCAATTTATAGGAAAAAACATTGCAATATATTGAAATGAAAACTCGAGCTGTTTAAATTTAAAAAATAAAGTAAAATTTTTATTTTAAAAATAGAAGCGTCGAATTGGTAAGATTAAGAATGAAAAGTTGTGTTCAGCGGTTTACTCTCGACCTGATCTGGTCGGGTGTCCTTGAATCTTCAAGTACCTTTTGTTTTTGGGAGGAATTGAGTTAGTTCTACTATCCGACCTCATGAAGTCAGGCTGTGTATAGACATATCGAGCGGTTAGGTACATTTGCAATTCCAGACCATCTGATTAGGTTGGATAGGCAGGGACAGAGAACCTGATTTTTATGACATTTTTTGTATTTATTAATGGGATTATATTGTGGTGGTATTTGATTAATTTTCCTTTTTTTCAACCATACTCTTTACCACACTTAAAAAAAACCTCGACTAGCTCTTATCGCGGTCGAGCAATTCGATCTCAGGAGCGAATTCCTTTGACGATATTGTTTTCGTTGTCAATCAAAAATATTATAAATGAATCCTCTTCTAAAAATCAATTAATTATTCTTTCAATCTCAACTAATTTAAATTCCAAGTTAAAATTTTAATTTTCATAAAGGGATTGAAGTTTTCAATTTTCAATTCGGGATCAATTCGTCGGCTTAGCAATTTCGGCACACTCTCGTACTTACAAATTTAATTTTATAATTTTCCAATTTTAAGTGCAAAATGAATTTTTTACTCAAAATATTCTTTTTCCAAAAATTAATTATCCAAATCAACTCACTATCGCTCGGTAGCAAACCATCAAAATAATCCAAATTAACTTCAAATCTCAAAAATAATATTTCCAAAATAGCGCAATAATGCATTCGCATCAAAATTATTTATTTAAATCAAATCAAAATAAAATTTTATTCACAATTATCAAAAATATCAAAACTCAGCGAGCATACAAAATCTAGCACCCGCTGTCGGCTATAGTTGGCCAAAAAAGCCATTATCTCTATCTTTTCTCCCCACTCTGTAGTTTTCCAATTTAAACATTCAAAAATAAAATTAACAAATTTTTACAATTTAGCACAGGGTAGATAGAAATATTTTGTTTCACGACAATATATTTTTTTAATAACCATTCAGTTTAAAATTTTCAATTATTTGCCAGTATTTTAGACAAAAATGCTTTAATCTAGTTTGTAGATTACTTCGCGCTTTTTAAAAAAGCACTAATCGATTTTTTTTTTAAATTAGTATTTTCAAGGCGATGGCTACGTGAAAGTGAAAATTAAAAGTAATGCTTTGAAGAGACATAATTCTCGACGACTTGAATTTAGAAAAAAAAATTTGTTAAAAATATTTCTTCCACCTAAGTTATGTAAAGTGTATCCGGGAACACCATGTATTAACCAAAATGCTGACATGACGATTTTACAGGAGATTTGCGGTCGAATCCTCATAGCTACACTACTGATGTGTGCGTTGGCCTTGATTGCATTTTTTATATTATCATTTTTTCATAATAATTGTCTAATATATTAGAGTAAATAATTACTATACAAAAATATGAAAAATGTAGTTTGAGTAGTTAATAACAAATCAATGCCTAGTAATTACAATTTTCCTGTTCTAAATGATAATTGTAGGATAATTTGTGAATTTGAAATTTATTTAACTTTATAAATAAAAGCCACTGGTGGTGGTTTAAAATCAACCATAATATGAAGTTGCTACTTAAAGCAGTCATTTTTTCCATTTTAAATTATCAATTTCATTGTTATCCAAAAACCGAAATTTTGAAAAATATAAAAAATCTAATAAAATTTTCATTTCCGTTTTCAAATTGTTATAATTTAATCTTGAGTGGAGAGCGTTTTTCGGATATATTAGTTATGGCATTTAAAGAGTTGCAAATACCTTTTGTGATAACTGGGCCCGAATCAGAAACTCTTCAGTTTGACTGTGCGGCCTACATCATAGTTACAGATAATTCCACTTTTTTGCAAGAACTGTTCGGCCAAAACGTAAAAATAAATTTCAAACCACACCGTAAGGTTTTAATTTTTTTCACGTCGCCAGAAGAACTCCAGGAATCAACCGTGTTGGAAGCCGTCGATGTAAACGCAATTAACGTCATCAAAATTGAAAATCTCTACGATTCTTTGAAACCGCAACACAAAAACTTGACAGTCACCAGTTTGACCAACAATCAAATTTTACTGAAGTGCGACTACCGCCAACCTTGTGTCATCCGCAAAGCTGATGTGGATAGCATTCAGTGGATTCCTAAGATTTATGAAGGTAAACATCCAAGAAGCATCTACATTTCAGTTTTTAATTGTCCTCCTTATATGGTACTTAATTCCAAAAGCGAAATTGACAGTGGGCTGGATTACGAAATTCTAAAAACGATAATAAAAAACTGGCCGGTTAAATTCCGTATTTACACCAAGGCTGAAAATTACATAGACTTCTATGACTTTGTTCTAAATGATATACAAGACGGGAAGAGCGACTTGGCTTTGTGCGGGCGATGGCTAACCAATGCAATGGCTGTAGATATGACGCAATATTACATCAAAACCTGCATGACCTTTCTGGTTCCAAAACCAAGGCTTGTAAGTGCACCTTACGTTTTTCAGCCTCTAAACCTGTACCTGTGGATCCTCATAGTTGTATTGATGTTTTGCATTTCCCTAATATTGCATGGAATAGCAGTGGTTTACAAAAAAATGCAGTTAAACCACCCATACCTGGATTATTGGAGGTGTCTGGTTGATGTGATTCTAGCGACTACTTTCGGGTGTTCCCAGTTGTTTTCCACGATTTCCAAGTTAGTGTACATTCGCTTCATTTTTCTATGTCTCTGTTTCCAGTCTTTACTACTTGTATGCACCTATTCGGCCGGAATCTCAAGCTTGTTGACCTATCCGCACTACACAAAGGTAATCAAGACTCTTCAAGATATGGTCGACGAGAAAGTGCCCTGGGAGAGCAACAACATCAGTTTTTACCCACACATAGCAACATCATCAAACCCAACCCATCAAGCACTACGCCCTTATTGGGTCAACAAAAACTGGGACGACCTCCAAAACCGCTTACGTTTCCAGTATCATGCATTTGCGCTTCAAAAAACAGACTACACAGTGATCAGCAGCGTCCAATTTGAGAAGGACGTGAAAGAAAGCCTCATGGTACTGAATGAATGTTACCGGAATATTTACCATGTTTTCACATTAAAGAAAAACTCGCCATTGACGCGCTACTTCGATCTTAAACTTTCGATTCTTAAAGAGACTGGGTTGATCAAGCACTGGCAGAAAGATTATTCTATCAAACATGGCATTGAGTATTCTTATCAAAAAGTACAGCTAACCAGCTTTAATACCTTTACCATGAAACATCTAAAATGGGCTTTTTATATTCTTGGTGGGGGAAACGTGTTGGCGATTTTAATGTTCGTTCTCGAAATGAAACGTGGATCCAGACATCAAAACTCTAACTATGATATCTGAACTTAATAATTAATTTTAATAATTTTTAAGCACACAAAAAGTTAATTTATGAATACTAACAAAGCTTTCTGCATAGCACAAATAAATAAAGATGTAGATTACTAAAAATACGAAATAGCACAGATAAACACTAATAGGTTTTGTAAACACGAATTTGTAAGGTATTCTCGCATTAATTATTCAATAAATAAATACTTCTTTTAAATTATATTTTTAATTATTTTTATTGTTACCTTAAAATTCATAGCCGCTTGTATTACTTCACGAGATAAAGCTGTGAAATAAAGCTGTTTAATAACAAAAAGTGTTTAATAAAAGAATAGAAACCAACATTGGAATGTTGAATTAACTAATGAGAAAGAAAGAAAAAATAAAAAAAAATCGAAAGAACAAAGAACAAAAAATAGATAACAAAAATTGAAAATTATATAGTGCAACACACAATCAAGATGATCGTAGTTAAGTGTTATATAGTGAACAGTTACAGGAGGTTTGAGGTCGAATCGTCATAGATATACAATACCGGTGTACGCGTTAGCCTTGACTACCTTTTTTATATTATAATTTTTTCACAATGATTGCACAAAATTATATAGTTACTATGAAAATAGTATAAAAAATGTTGTTTTTATTAGATAGTAATAAATCAAAACCTATAGCAATTATAATTTTGATTACAATTGACTTACAAAATTGACGCTAAAGGCATCCGCAATCCCGTAAGAGTGATTAGATGGGTTCCGGGATCCCCAAAGAAACCTGAACTCATCCTAAACAGAATAAAGGTCAAAAACTAAGAGCTCAAAACTAAGATCTGGTCAGTGTTGGACAAGAAGTCTGACGCAAACGGCTAGCAATTAATTCTGTTGATTGATAAGCTCTCAGAAGTCAAAAATTTGCTCTGGGAACTGTTTTAGATATAGAGAGGGCGTTTAACTACACCTCCTTTGAATCCATGGAAAGATCTATTGACAGACATGGAGTTGACCCGACCATAACGGGCTGAATTGGCTGAAGCCTAAGAAACAGGAAAATTAGAGATCGACTGGGACAGAAAACTGCGGAGGTCCCTTCAGCACTGGAGAGATTTTCTCACCCTTGTTGGCTTTCTATGAAACTCAGAACAGGCGGGGGTACATGGACAAGAATTTGCTGACGACATCAAATTCCTTGTCACTGGTGTCTGAGATTATGCAAAACGCTCTGAGAAAAGTCGAAAGATGGTACATCAGAGAGGAACTTTCGGTCAATCCGAGTAAAACCTCTGTTATGTCGTTCATATGACGTACAAAACTGCAGGATGTGGGAACTCTGAGAATGCGGAGGAAAAAACTGCCCTTAAAACCTAAAATGGTACTTGGGTTGTACACCAAAGTGGTGATATTCACGTTGACATACTCTGTACAAAGTCAGGATAAGGGAGAGCACTAACCCGATCAAAAAGCTGCAAAGACGGGCGTGCTTAGGCATTACGGGGGAAAATAACTTTCGTTTCCAACACCCGATTCTTTAAAACCGAAAAATCCGTAATTCAGCTTTTCTGGACGCTACAGCGTTCCTCTCACTAACAAAGAGTTTTACTCCACAGTTCTGAGCCTTAAGCCACCCGTTCACCTCTCCAGTCGGTTCTAGTTTTCAATCCAAATGATGGCTTTGCACGCCTTAGGCAGCTCTTCCGCAGGGTCAGCTTCTGGATTTCGAGGAGTCTGTCTAGAAAGTTGGAGTAGAGTTAGTTTAGATATTTATGTCTTTGATCACTCTGACGGAAGCTTGGGTTTGTGTTCTTCTCGTTTTGATGATTTTAATTTTCCCAAATATAGAATAAATGCGTCCATGACGATTTTATATAGGATTTGTGGTCAAATCCCTACAGTCCAATTTTTGATAAACGCGTTAGGAATAAATCAATATATTTCTTAATTATAATTTTTTACAATAATTAATTTATGAAAAAATAACGTCGTTCGAGTAGTTGATAATAGGGTAAAAGCCGGATAGTTGCCTCAGTGGGATACATGCCCCGGTTTTGAATACAATATGTTAGGGACGTTGGTGGCGATAGGGCTTTACTATATTAGAAATGACCCTCCCACAGGACTATGTGCCATCTAAGCTATCAAAATAGGCGCACGCGTTTTATCCGTATCAAAAAGGATAGTCGCTCTATTTACTTATGCGGATAGTTGCCCCTAGAGCAACTAACCATTCTGTACATTCTTTAACAAGATGATTATTGCGCAGAATGTTTTGAGAATTACAATTTTACTAAATCAAAATCAGATTGAATTCAATGTGAGATCTGTCGAATGTAGTTGCATGAAACTTATACAACGCAAAGTTGCAAAGTTGAAAACCCTGAATTCTGGTTATAATTAATGCTAATGCCAAAGTTGATTGTCATATTGTGTTCTATTTTTTAGATAATTTAATATTTGGTTCTTCAATTTGAATTACCGCCTTCACAAAAGAAAGTTCTAAACTAAACCAAAGCTGTGATCGTCAAACAAACCTCGCACGTTGTGATTCCCCTCGTAGTAACACTTACAAGTCCTTTTAAATCTACGGATCGCTCTTTGAATGTTAACGTCTCTACCTTGTTTACCTAATTTTAAACTCACCTGAACTAATATGTGCCAGTGGCGGAACCACTGACAGGACACCTGAAGGAATAATTAGTACACACAAAATTAAATAAAACACAGGATTCGGTTCAACGATGAATATTTATTTAACCGAAAAGAAAAAGATAGCCCAACAACCAATTTACCAGCAAAGTTAATCTCCTTGATATCATTTAATTCGGAATACTTAGTTAGAAATTTAATTTAATAACTGTTCGATAATTAATCCCACTGATTGTAACATTTGTAATTGTTTATTCATATGTAATGACCAACCACAATCTTTATAATACTTTGTAAAGAAGCGCCTATATGTATCTCGATGACCAATTAAATTGTTTTATATTATGTAAGATCTTTCAAAACCACCTTCAATTATTATGTTCTTCCTTTTAAATAATAAACTCTTAAATGCTAAATTGTCCGCTCTTAACTACTAACTCGTCAAACTTAAATCTAAGATCGTCACCACTTAATTTCTAACTGGCCAATACTTAAATCTAAATAAATCGTCCATACTTAAACCTAGCGTCATCATCCTAAATTATTATATAATCGCAAATAATCATAAAGAAAACTTTATTAATATTATTAACAGTTGTTAAATATCATTATTGGTATTATCTCATTAAGAGATATTTTGAAAAAAAAAATCAAGCAACTTCCTTACATAATTTGCTGGCACAATAGAAGGTCCTAGATTGCGGTTACCACTTCTATGTGATCACCCAGCTCGACGACATCTTGAGACGGCCATCTTAAGATAAGCAGCGTCCCCTTTCCTGTTGTGTAATTCATCTAAATTAAATTATCTAATGCAATATATTTTTCTACACCAAACAACCGCCATCATATTAATTATCATAAACAAATACCCCTACTTCGTATTGCCCACAATAAACTCCAATCACCACTGATAATTTGTATTATAAAGATACCTCCTAGGCCACATATGAATAACCAATCCATTTCATTACATTAGCCCCATCCCGTTTAAATATAAATAATGTATAAATCATAATCTCAAACCAAAAATTTAATCTTAAAATTAAAGATGAAGTAATTTTAAAATAGTTTTAAACTTGTGGCAAATTTTCTTGACCTCGTGGTCGTTAAATTATTACATAAATTTCTAACGTAATCCTGTATTATATTCTTTTAGAAAACTAAATCAAATATTTAAACTTACATATTTTAAATTTATCGATGGCTACAATTAATTATATTTAAACGAATTTAAATTCAAATTACTGAATAAGTTTGACACACTTGTTTTCACAAAGATCAACCGCCCTCTTTCGATGCTAAAAATCTTCCCACCCGGTTCTTCAAAACTGCCCTTGACCTGGTGTCATAACAACTAGTAACGGTTTATTTTAACCAACTAACTTTAGTGTAAAATTAAATGAACTAGGATACCACTCGTAATTCTTCACAAGATAAAGCTGTGAAATAAATCAGTAATATTTAATAACGAATAAAAAAATCGCAAAAACAAATTACGTCAATAGCTCAAAAATAAATAAAATAAATTTGTAAATTAATTAGTGCAACACACAATAAAAATTATATTGATTAATGTTATAAACTGGGCGCTAGGTGATTTAGTCTCCGATAATTTGAACCCCGAGATAAATTGCCCCCGGTAATTAGATCCCGTTGCAAAGTGGTCTCCGGTAATGTGACATCCGACAATTATTACCCATGGTAACTTCACCTAACTGTTAACGCGATTAAAAATAAAATTTACAAAGCGTCTGTTATTGGCTCATTCAATTATCTAGGGGCTGTCAGTCAATCCTTGCCACGATTTCATGACTATTATTTTAAGGTGAATCCGATATTTCTCGTGGTTGCGTTTGTCAAAACCCACCCTCCGCTCCGGACCGTTTTGACGAACGCTGTACTCGCTAAAAATATCCCCCTAGACCGGTCCTACTCGGCAAAGTTTGCTACTAGCAAGTAAGTAGACTTCCTTCGATATGCACTCGACGCTGTGATATTCGCGACATTATAATTAATTACACTTTATAATTTGTAAACTATTATTGCATTCTGCATTCTCCGCTCCGGCAGCTCCGGGCCGTTTTGACAACCGGTATACCATTAAAAACATCCCGATAGATGCTCCAACTCGGCAAATTGTGCTGCTAGCAAAGGGTGAATCCTTTTTGATGTGCACACTAATTTATTTGCGCTACTAGCATGAAGTGAATATTTTTCTCTGTGTACACTAATTATGCTGAGTTCGCTATAATTCCAAAACGATTGAAATTCAAATATTAACCGGAGCCGAGGTAAGAGTGACTTATCTGCTAAAATGCAGAAATAAAAAATGTCCAAATTAACATAAAAATCAGTGAAACTTCTACAGTGTGAAAACGGGAGTAAAACTAATCCTACTGACAAACTAGCAAAAGATTAAAATATAACGACTTTTTTCTACTCAATTTACGTTCAACTCTAAAAATTACCAGGGGCTAATTAACCGTCTGTATAAGATGAGCACTAATTTGAAGCTGCCTTGTTTATTATTTTCGGATTTTCTGTGAAAGGGATTGGTTTTTCTAAAATTTTTACTAAACCGAAGTTGTAGTCCGTTAAATTTTATATCCAGAATAAAGCGTCAAAATTTTTGTAAAGTGTTTTGTTTAAAAGATACAGGGTTTTGAAAAAAAACTCAAATTTTTCAACATTTTCTTCCTTATTTTTATTCATAACTCGAAAGCGGTTGATTTTAGACAAAAATGCTTTAATCTAGTTTGTAGAATACTGTGCGCTCTTTAAAAAAGGACTAATTAATTTTTTTTAAAAATCAATATTTTCCGGACGATGGCTACGTGAACGTGAAAATTAAAAGTAATGCTTTGAAGAGACATAATTCTCCACGACTTGAATTTAGAAAAAAGAATTTGTTAAAAATATTTATTCCACCTAAGTTATGTAAAGTGTATCCGGGAACACCCTGTATAAACCAAAATGCTGCCACGATGATTTTACAGGAGATTTGGGGTCGAATCCTCATAGCTACACTACTAATGTGTGCGTTGGCCATGATTGCATTTTTTATATTATCATTTTTTCATAATAATTGTCTAATATATTAGAGTAAATAATTACTATACAAAAATATGAAAAATGTAGTTTGAGTAGTTAATAACAAATCAATGCCTAGTAATTACAATTTTTCTGCTCTAAATGATAATTGTAGGAAAATTTGTAAATTTAAAATTTATTTAACTTTACTTAAAAGCCACCGGTGGTGGTTTAAAATCAACCATAATATGAAGTTGCTACTTAAAGCAGTAATTGTTTCCATTTTAATTTATCAATTTCATTGTTATCCAAAAACCGACATTTTGAAAAATATAAAAAATCTAATAAAATTTTCATTTCCGTTTTCAAATTGTTATAATTTAATCTTGAGTGGAGAGCGTTTTTCGGATATATTAGTTATGACATTTAAGGAGTTGCAAATACCTTTGGTGATAACCGGGCCAGAATCAGAAACCCTTCAGTTTGACTGTGCGGCCTACATCATAGTTACAGATAATTCCACCTTTTTGCAAGAACTGTTCGGCCAAAACTTAAAAATAAATTTCAAACCACACCGTAAGGTTTTAATTTTTTTCACGTCGCCAGAAGTACTCCAGGAATCCGCCGTGTTGGAAGCTGTCGATGTAAACGCAATTAACGTCATCAAAATTGAAAATCTCTACGATTCTTTGGAACTGCAACACAAAAACCTGACAGTCACCAGTTTGACCAACAATCAAATTTTACTGAAGTGCGACTACCGCCAACCTTGTGTCATCCGCAAAGCTGATGTGGATAGCATTCAGTGGATTCCTAAGATTTATGAAGGTAAACATCCAAGAAGCATCTACATTTCAGTATTTAATTGTCCTCCTTATATGGTACTTAATTCCAAAAGCGAAATTGACAGTGGGCTGGATTACGAAATTCTAAAAACGATAATAAAAAACTGGCCGGTTAAATTCCGTATTTACACCAAGGCTGAAAATTATATGGACTTCTATGACTTTGTTCTAAATGATATACAAGACGGGAAGAGCGACTTGGCTTTGTGCGGGCGATGGCTAACCAATGCAATGGCTGTAGATATGACGCAAAATTACATCAAAACCTGCATGACCTTTTTGGTTCCAAAACCAAGGCTTGTAAGTGCTCCTTACGTTTTTCAGCCTCTAAACATGTATCTGTGGATTCTCATAGTTGTTTTGATGTTTTGCATTTCCCTAATATTGCATGGAATAGCAGTGGTTTACAAAGAAATGCAGTTAAACCACCCATACCTGGATTATTGGAGGTGTCTGGTTGATGTAATTCTAGCGACCACTTTCGGGTGTTCCCAGTTGTTTTCCATGATTTCCAAGTTAGTGTACATTCGCTTCATTTTTCTATGTCTCTGTTTCCAGTCTTTACTACTTGTATGCACCTATTCAGCCGGAATCTCAAGCTTGTTGACATATCCGCACTACACGAAGGTAATCAAGACCCTTCAAGATATGGTCGACGAGAAAGTGCCCTGGGAGAGCCACAACTACAGTTATTACCCACACATAGCAACATCATCAAACCCAACCCATCAAGCACTACGCCCTTATTGGGTCAACAAAAACTGGGACGACCTCCAAAACCGCTTACGTTTCCAGTATCATGCATTTGCGCTTCAAAAAACAGACTACACAGTGATCACCAGCCACCAATTTGAAAAGGACGTGAAAGAAAGCCTCATGGCACTGAATGAATGTTTCCGGATTATTTACAATGTTTTCACATTAAAGAAAAACTCGCCATTGACGCGCTACTTCGATCTTAAACTTTCGATTCTTAAAGAGACTGGGCTGATCAAGCACTGGCAGAAAGATTATTCTATCAAACATGGCATTCAGTATTCCTATCAAAAAATACAGCTAACCAGCTTTAATACTTTTACCATGAAACATCTAAAATGGGCTTTTTATATTCTTGCTGGGGGAAACGTGTTGGCGATTTTAATTTTCGTTCTCGAAATAAAACGTGGATCCAGACATCAAAACTCTAACTTTGATATCTGAACTTAAATAAAATTACATATTTAAAATCTTGCAAATTTTATGTAAAATGAAAAAATTATTTTTTTTTAATAATTTTTGGGCACACAAAAAGTTAATTTATGAATACTAACAAAGCTTTCTGCATAGCACAAATAAATAAAGATGTAGATTACTAAAAATACGAAATAGCACAGATAAACACTAATAGGTTTTGTAAACACGAATTTACGCTTGGGTTTGTGTTTTTCTAGTTTGGATGGTGGTAATTTTTCCAAATATAGAATAAAATGGGTCCATGACGATTTTATATGAGATTTGTGATCGAATCCCTACAGTCCCATTTTTGATAAACGCGTTAGGAATAAATCAATATTTTTTTGACGTGAAAACGTCTTATAAATTGATATACCGGCTGCACGTACGAAAAATTGTCACGTTCCGCAAGCGAAAGCGCGGAACAAGCGAGAAAGAAGCACAATCGGCTTTGCATCATACATAGACATCATTTGACTTATAAAATGCCATTAAAAAAAACTTGTACGGCATGAGGTTCGATCTCGCAATCACCAAACGATGCAATTATGTTTCATGCACATAACGCACTAGCCTATTGAGAGTTAATGTAATAACATAGTTTTAATTCGTATTAGCTGTTACATAATAGTATATTACGTGCCGAGGTGGAAAATGCTTCATTACAGCCGAGCGCTAAGTTAGTTAAGTTAACAACTCTAAGCGCGAGGCTGGAATGAAGCTTGACACCGAGGTATGTATACAATTTTATTTACAATCAGTTTGTAAATAATTAAAGATCATTAAATTTCAGTTTATTAACGCACATTATTTGTTAGTTCCATTTCTTGCCTACCGACAATGCGACATTGCAGGTCGGGAAGTGAACACTTCCCACCCTAAGGTTGGAAGTAAAACAAAATAGTTTTCTGATTGGTTGTCAAGTGAAAGTAAATAATAAACAGCTTCCGAACTTTTTAAAAGTCAGGGATGTGTCGATTACTAACTGATTGTGAATAAACATAATTCAATTCAATTCATAAAAGTAAGAAATTTTTCATCAATGTTTTCTTATGACGTGATCATGTAAAATTATCGTTCGTAAACCGACTTTTTAATTATAATTTTTTTTCAATAATTAATTTATGAAAAAATAATATCGTCTGAGTAGTTGCTAATACATCAAAACCTAGCAATTTCAATTTACTTATACTCTAATAAAATTATAAAAAAATGTAATTCTACATTTTGAACTCATAATTTATTTAACTTCATTTATTTACATTAACTCTATATAAAAGGCACTCGCTGGTTTAAAATCAATCATTAATCTTTCAAGACGAAAATGAAGTTGTTATTACTTCAAGTGCTCATTTCTTGCATTTTATTTAACCAATTTTATTGTTACTCGAAAACCAACATTTTGAAAAATATAAAAAGTTTGATCAAGTTTTCGTTCCCATTTTCAAACTGTTACAATTTAATCGTGAGCGGAAAGCAGTTTTCGGATATTCTGGTAAAGACATTTGAAGAGTTGCAAATACCTTTGGTGGTAACCGGGTCCGATACCGAAACATTTGGGTTTGACTGTGGTGCTTACATCATAGTTACTGATAATTCAACGTTTTTGCAAAAAATCTTTGCACAAAATTCCAAAACAATTTTCAAACCGCACCGCAAGGTTTTAATTTTTTTCACGTCGCGAGAAGAACTTCACGAACACAGCTTATTGGAAGCCGTCGATGTAAACGCAGTTAACGTCATCAAAATTGAAAACCTCTACGATTCCTTGGAACCACAGCACAAAAACCTTACAGTCACCAGTTTGACCAACAACCAGATTTTACTGACGTGCGACTACCGCCAACCTTGCTCCATCCGCAAAGCTGATGTGGAAAGCATTCAGTGGATTCCTAAGATCTATGAAGGCAAACATCCCAGAAGCATCTACATTTCAGTCTTTCATTGTCCTCCTTATGTAGTACTTAATTCCAAAGGCGAAATTACAAGTGGGCTGGATTACAAAATTTTAAAAACGATAATAAAAAACTGGCCCGTCAAATTGCATATCTACACCAAGGCTGAAAAGTTTACAGACTTCTACAACTTTATTTTAAATGATATACAAGACGGGAAGAGCGACTTGGCTTTATGCGCGCGATGGCAGACCAAGGCAATGGCTGTAGATATGACGCAATATTACATCCAAACATGCATGACGTTTTTGGTTCCAAAACCAAGGCTTGTAACGGCTCCTTACGTTTTTCAGCCTCTAAACATGTACCTGTGGATCCTCATAGTTGTTTTAATGTTTTGCCTTTCTTTAATATTGCATGGGATAGCAGTGGTTTACAAAAAAATGAAGTTAAACCACCCATACCTGGATTATTGGAAGTGTCTGGTTGATGTGATTCAAGCGACCACCTTCGGTTCTTCCCAGTTGTTTTCCATAATTTCCAGGTTAGTGTACATTCGCTTCATATTTCTATGTCTCTGTTTTCAGTCTTTACTACTTGTGACTACCTATTCGGCCGGAATCTCAAGCTTGTTGAGCTATCCGCGCTACACCAAGGTAATCAAGACTCTTCAAGATATGGTCGACGAGAAAGTGCGCTGGGAGAGCGAAGATACATCTTATTACCCACACATAGCAACTTCATTAAACCCAACCCATCACGCAATACTCTCTTATTGGGTGAACAAAAACTGGAACGACGTCCAAAACCGCCTACGTTACCAGTATCATGCATTTGCGGCTCAAAAGGCAGACTACACCGTGAACACCAACATCCAATTTGAGAAGGATGTGAAAGAAAGCCTCATGTTACTGAATGAATGTTGCCGGAAAATTTACCAAGTTTTCATGTTAAAGAAAAACTCGCCATTGACGCGCTACTTTGATCTCAAACTTTCGATTCTTAAAGAGACCGGGCTGATCATGCACTGGCAGAAAGATTATTCTATCAAAAATGGCACTGAGTATTCCTATCAAAAAATACAACTAACCAGCTTTAATACCTTTACCATGAAACAACTGGAAGGGGCTTTTTATATTCTTGCTGCGGGAAACGTGTTGGCGATTTTAATTTTCGTTCTCGAAGTGAAACGTGGACCCAGACATTAAAACTCTAACTTTGATATCTGAACTTAAATAAAATTATATATTTAATGTCTTGCAAATTTTATGTATAAGAAAAAAATTAATTCTAAATAAAATTGACATAAGCGCTCAATTTGAATTACCGCTTTTCTATTTCTAAAAAATCAATTAACGACATGAACAATTTCCAGACTGTTTCAAACAATATTCACTCAAAATATTATTGAGTGTTTTTACGCACACCAAAGGTTAATTTATAAATATTAACCTAAGTTTTCTGCATAGTCACAAAGAAATAAATATACAGATTACTAAAAATACAAAATTGCACAAATAAACACTAATTGTTTAGATTTTAACCTCTTGATATGTAACATACTATTTTTTTCTTTTTGAATAATTCCTTTACTTCCCTTTTGCATTGTTGGATGGAAAGTGACAGTTTATTCCCGTAGAACAAGAACTAAAGCAGTCACTTGTATCCCCGATTAATTTTAATTAATTTTATCTATTGTGATGGTATTTTCTAAAAAAAACCTTTTCCACCTTCAATTTACCTCGGCTGGCTCAGCTTTATCGGAAGCAATAAAACGCTCAGTAGTGAGTTCCTGTGAGTCACCCCGTCTATCTTGCGAGCAAATAAAAACTCATAATTTTGAATAACGAAAAAATGTTATTTATTCAAAGGAAAATTTTGTTGCGACAATTTCGCTTTTAGGCTTTATCGTGTAATTGGTGTTCGACCACTGAATTTGAAATTTTATTTACTCTATTCAAAATCTGGCTAAATTTCAATCTCATTTGTCGTTAAGTGTTAATTGTGTAGCAAATAATATTATACAATGTTATTACAAATTTTGATTTATAATAAAAATGTTTTCCACTATAGAGTAATTTAATTTACAAATACCTTGTATGAATCTCGTGCGATTTCGTGAGAGCGACTCGTTGTGTCGACCTCAATTGGCTTCTGTGCGTTGCAAGTGTATCACATGTGTGTTAAGAACAAATTTCTGCAAACCATCTGTTGTAGGTTAAATTTTCGTACTCAATTTGATTGAAACTTTTCAATCTCTACACCGTTGATGCTGTTTTCAATAATATCCAAATAATACAACTTTAAACTCAAAATTAGTGTCTTAAGTTTCATATCAACCATGTCAATTACGAAACAAAATTTAGCTTTGGTCCCTCTTTTTTGAGAACTTTGAATAATTTTTTTTGCGTTGTGTCCAATTTGTAGTTGTATTTGGAAGTGTAAAGATCGGACCTTAATTAAATATAGAAAAAAATTGTTCTAAATTTATCAAATAGTAAACACGAATTTGTAAGGTATTCTCGCGCCACTTACTTAATAAATAAATGTTATTTATAAAGGATTTTTAAAATTTTTTTTTTCGCTACCTTAAAATTCTTGGTTAGAATCTTCTAGAGGGCGACTGTTTTTATTGCATTTTTTGGTACAGAACGTTAACAATCAAAGCCAAGTTAACGATGACGCCACTCGTAATTCTTCACAAGATAAAGCTGTGTAATAAATCGGTACTATTTAATAACGAATAAAAAAATCGCAAAAACAAATTATGTCAATACCTCAAAAACAGATAAAAAAATTTGTAAATTAATTAGTGCGACACACAATCAAAATCAATCAAGAACCCAAATGTAGCTATGATGATTTTGTAGGTAATATGGGGTTGAATCCTCATAGCCCCACTACTGATATACGCGTTAACTTTGATTACACTTTTATATTATTATAATTTATTCGCCATAATTGTATAATATTGTATATTAATTACTATACAAACATGAAAAATGTTGTGCGAGTAGTTAAAAATAAATCAAAACCTAGCAATTACAATTTTCCCTACTTTAAGAAAATTATAAAACAAAATATAATTCTACCGTTTGAACTAATAATTTATTTCAACCGATAGCTTAAAATCAACCATAAACATTCAAAACAAAAAATTAAGTTGCTACTTAAAGCGGTCGTTTTTTACATTTTAATTTATCAATTTCATTGTTACCCGAAAACTGAAATTTTGAAAAATATAAAAAATCTAATAAAATTTTCATTTCCGTTTTCAAATTGTTATAATTTAATTTTGAATGGAAAGCATTTTCCGGATATATTGGTTATGGCATTTAAAGAGCTGCAAATACCTTTGGTGGTAACCGGGCCCGAATCCGAAGCTCTTCAGTTTAACTGCGAGGCCTACATCATAGTTACAGATAGTTCTACTTTTTTGCAAGAACTGTTCGTCCAAAACTTCAAAATAAATTTCAAACCGCACCGTAAAGTTTTGATTTTTTTCACATCGCCGGAAGAACTCCACGAATCCGCGGTGTTGGAAGCCGTCGATGTAAACGCAATTAACGTCATCAAAATTGAAAATCTCTACGATTCTTTAGAACCACAGCACAAAAACCTGACAGTCACCAGTTTGACCAACAACCAAATTTCACTGAAGTGCGACTACCGCCAACCTTGCGCCATCCGCAAAGCCGACGTAGAAAGCATCCAGTGGATTCCTAAAATCTATGAAGGTAAACATCCCAGAAGCATCTACGTTTCGGTCTTCCATTGTCCTCCTTATGTGGTACTTAATTCCAAAGGAGAAATTGATAGTGGTCTGGATTTCGAGATATTAAAAACAATAATCAAGAAGTGGCCGTTCAAATTGCGAGTCTACACAGGGCTTAGAAATTATTCAAACTTCTACAATCTAGTTCTGAATGACATACAAGAAGGGAAAAGCGATGTGGCCTTGTGTGGACGGTGGCAAACTGCAACTTCCGCGTATGTGACACAACAATACACCCAAATCTGCGTAACATTTTTGGTACCAAAGCCAAGGTTGGTAAGCGTTCCGTACGTTTTTCAACCGTTAAACGTTTACTTATGGATCTTCATAGTTGTTTTGATGTTTAGCCTTTCTCTAATATTGTATGAGATAGCGGTGGTTTACAATAGAATGACACAAGTGAAGCACCCATTCTTAGATTACTGGCAATGCCTGGTTACTGTGGTTCAAGCAACCACGTTCGGTTCCTCACAGTTGTTTCCCATAATTTCCAGAATAGTCTACATTCGCTTTATCTTTTTATGGCTCTGTTTCCAATCTTTACTGCTTGTGTCCACCTACTCGGCTGGAATATCAAGCTTGTTAACCTATCCGCGTTACACTAAGGTAATCAAGACCGTCCAAGATATGATCGACGAGAAAGTGCACTGGGAAAGTGAATATTCCATTTATAACCCACACCTAGCAACATCCATGAATCCAACTCACCAAGCTCTGAAGTCTTTGTGGATAAACAAAAGCTGGGACGGCGTTCAAGATCGATTACGTTTACACTATCATGCGCTTTCAGTTCAAAGTACGGATTACGATGATGTAATCATCTCAAACTTGGAAATCAAACAGATCCTGAAAGATAACTACATGTTACTGAAGGAATGTTACCGGAAAATTTTCATGGTTCATAATGTAAAGAAAAACTCGCCATTGATGCACTATTACAACCTCAAACTTTCGATTCTTGAAGAAAGCGGGCTGATAGCGCATTGGCAGAAAGATTATGCTATCAAAAATGGCACTTTATACCCATATCAAAAAGCTAAGATAACCAACTTTGAACCCTTTTGCTTGGAACAGTTGATGGGAGGAGTTTATATTCTTGGTGGCGGATATGTATTAGCAATTTTTGTTTTCATTCTCGAGAAAAAATTTGGAATTAAGGGTCCAAGGACCTAAATGCCGACATGGTATGTAAAGTAAAACTTTAGCTGTTTTAACGTCTTCGACGTTCCAATAATGTTCTGGCAACTACTGTAGGTTTTCCTTTCACGTTTGTGTAGCAAATTGGTGATTCGATAAATTGTGTCGTGTCATACACCCTTTAGACTAAGGTTAAATCTGAAAAGTAGCAAATGCAAATAAATATATAACTTTACTGTTAAAAGTGTTAATTATTTTTTTTATTCTTTTCTATCATCACCACTTCTTTACGAGTTCTTTGCGTAGTAGTGTATTGTTTGTTTGTCATCCCTGTCGGTCTCCAACCACAGTCTCCAAAGACTTCAGACCGCAAGGTGGGTTACCCGAGCAAAGCTTCACCAGCTTTTTAGCTCCTTTGTGTCTTTGATCCAATTCAGTTCGCGGATGCATTGCAGCACCACACCCGAGATGATCTTATGATGGCTTAGTAAGTATTTGAATCGTTTTACTTTGGATATCATTTTCTTAGACTACCTCTGCGCGATCCCTCCAGGGGATCTTCCGTTTAGTTTCTTCTCTTTTTGATGGTGCTAATTTTCCCAAAATATAGACTAAAATTCGTCCATGATGATTTTATATGATATTTGCTTTTGATTACTTTTGATAAATGCTTTATTTAGGAATATCTCAATATATTCTTTATTACATTTTTTAATTACATTTTTTTGACTTTTTAGTCTTTAAATTTTAGTTAGTGAACTATCAATTATGAAATTTTTTCATTCAGTAGATTAATAAAAGCCTACAATTTACAAGATAATCCTAAAAAGAATTTATATTATTTTTTATGTTGGTAATAATTTTGACGAAAAGTTTTTCTTTTTTTCAGTTGCTTTTTTTTTCTGATGGTAAGTTAAGAAAAAGCTTTTAAAAATATTATTGTAGGAGTAGTAGATAATACATCAAAACCTAGCAATTTCAAAGTTCTTACGCTCTACTAAAATTACAAAAAAATGTAATTCTATATTTTGAACTCATAATTATATAACTTTATATTATTTACATATACTCTATATAAAAGCTACCCACTGGCTAAAATCAATCATTACGCTTTCAAGACGAAAATGAAGTTGCTACTTCGAGTGCTCATTTCTTGCATTTTAATTAACCAAATTCGTTGTTACTCGGAAACTAACATTTTGAAAAATATAAAAAGTCTGATCAAGTTTTCGTTCCCATTTACAAATTGTTACAATTTAATCGTGAGTGGAAAGCAGTTTTCGGATATTCTGGTCCAGGCATTTAAAGATCTTCCAATACCTTTGGTGGTAACCGGGTCCGATACCGAAGCATTTGGATTCGACTGTGGTGCTTACATCATAGTTACTGATAATTCAACGTTTTTGCAAAAAATCTTTGCTCAAAATTCCAACACAATTTTCAAAGCGCACCGTAAGGTCTTAATTTTTTTCATGTCGCCAGAAGAACTTCACGAACCCAGTTTATTGGAAGCCGTCGATATAAACGCAGTTAACGTCATCAAAATCGAAAATCTCTACGATTCTTTGGAACCACAGCACAAAAATCTAACAGTCACCAGTTTGACCAACAACCAAATTTTACTAAAGTGCGACTACCGCCAACCTTGTTCAATCCGTCAAGCCGATGTGGAAAGCATCCAGTGGATTCCTAAAATCTATGAAGGTGAACATCCCAGAAGCATTCACATTTCGGTCTTCCATTGTCCTCCTTATGTGATACTTAATTCCAAGAACGAAATTGACAGTGGGCTGAATTACGAAGTTTTAAAAACGATAATAAAAAAGTGGCCCATTAAATTGAGAGTCTACACCAAGGCCGAAAAATATCAAGACTTCTACCAATTTGTTCTAAATGATATACAAGACGGGAAAAGTGACTTGGCTTTGTGCGGGCGATGGCTAACCAATGCAATGGCTGTGGATATGACGCAATACCACATCCAAACATGCATGACGTTTTTGGTTCCAAAACCAAGGCTTGTAACTGCTCCTTACGTTTTTCAGCCTCTAAACCTGTACCTGTGGATTCTCATAGTTGTTTTGATGTTTTGCCTTTCTCTTATATTACATGGGATAGCAGTAGTTTACAAAAAAATGACAAAGTTAAACCACCCGTACCTGGATTATTGGGAGTGCCTGGTTGACGTGATTCAAGCAACCGCCTTCGGGTCTTCCCAGTTGTTTTCCATAATTTCCAGAATAGTCTACATTCGATTCATTTTTCTATGTCTCTGTTTCCAGTCTTTACTAATTGTATCCACCTATTCGGCCGGAATTTCAAGTTTGTTGACCTATCCGCGCTACACCAAGGTCATCAAGACTCTTCAAGATATGGTCGACGAGAAAGTGCGCTGGGAGAGCTACAACACAAGTTTTTACTTACACTTATCAACATCATCGAACCCAACCCATCAAGCACTACTCCCTTATTGGGTCAATAAAAACTGGGACGACCTCCAAAATCGCTTACGTTTCCAGTATCATGCATTAGGGACGCAAAAAGCAGACTATACAGTGATCGTCAACGTTGAACTTGAGAAGGATGTGAAAGAAAGCCTCATGTTACTGAATGAATGTTACCGGAATATTTACCATATTTACAATTTAAAGAAAAACTCGCCATTGACGCACTACTACGATCTCAAACTTTCGATTCTAAAAGAGACAGGGCTGATCCAGCACTGGCAGAAAGATTATTCGATCAAAAATGGCACTGAGTATTCCTATAAAAAAATACAACTAACCAGCTTTGATGCCTTTACCATGAAACAACTGAACGGAGCTTTTTATATCCTTGGTGGGGGAAACGTGTTGGCCATTTTAATTTTCGTTCTCGAAATAAAACGTAGACCCAGACATCAAAACTTGAACGTTGATATCTGAAATAAAATTACATATTTAAAATCTTGCAAATTTTATGTATAACGAAAAAAAATCAAATCTAAATAAAATTGATATGAGCGCTGAATTTGATTTACTCCTTTTTCTATTTCTAAAACCTTGAGCCGTCCCTGTATCGCATAAAATATTATTATTACTTATATTGGTAGGAATGATAAATACAAAAACGTCCAGAGGTCATACATAAAAAATTTATTTTTTAAATTGTGAATGACACTTACAATTAGCAATTGGCAAGCAACAAAAATCAATTAACGACATGAACAATTTCCATACTGTTTCAAACAATATTAAGGCTGGGGACGAATATACAAAATATACGCTATATTGACCCTTCGGAGTTCATGGTTTTCTCCCAAACTAAATCATATATGTAGAAGAAACTGTTAGCTATGTTTTTGTAGGTTCATAATTTAAATTAAACTTTTAATTACATTATGAAATTAAAAACTGTAAAAAAGAAAAAAAAATTTTATACCGAATTTTTCTCTACAATAACACGCGGATATATGCGAAGATTACATATCAATAAATGAAATTGAAAAAAGTTAATTAATAACAACAAAATGAATGAACTCGTGTACTTATCATTTTATGCAGATTTTGAACTTTCGAGTTCGAAAATAGTTCAAGCTTTTTAAAAAAGATGGAGCCTCGAATTAACGGCTTTTGCGAGGTAGATATTAGATGAGAGAATGAAATCGAGGATAAGGGATTAAAATTAAAGGGATTATAGTACCCCAAAAAGGTTAGTTTTTATTACAGATAAAATGTTCTATCGATTTCGACAATTTGTAATAATTCTAATTTTAAAATTAAAAATTTTGCAGATGAGGTGACATCTATTGGATTTTAGCACAATCACGTGAAGTGTGTAACTTTGCTAAATTTTAAATATTTATATATATTTTTGCGCCAGTAGCGATGCATGCGGATATTTATAAAAGTTTGTCAATCCCCGACCTTAAGATTATTGAGCGTTTTTACGCACACAAACAGTTAATTTATGAATATTAACTTAAACTTTCTGCATAGCAACTAATAAATAAACATGCAGATTACTAAAAATACGAAATTGCACAAATAAACACTAGTAGTTTAGATTTTAGTCTCTTTGGTATGTAATATACTATTTTTTCTTTTTTGACAGATTCCTTACTTCCCTTTTGCATTACTAGATGAAAAGTGACACTTTATTATTAAGAACTAAAGTAGTCAGTAGCATCCCCGATTAATTTAAATTAATTTTATCTATATTTTTATTAACGGTAACCAAAGATAATGTTTCCAACATTATATGTGCCTGTGACCCTGTTTTATTATGGCAGATCTTGGGAGTCAAGTGGGAAATTCGTGGCTGAATTTTTTGGAAAAACTGTATATGTAAACACATTGCTCTTCAGTGCTGAAAAACCTAAGATTTGCTACGGTTTGCTATTTGTAGAGCCTATGTGAATGTCTATTCCACCATGGCAGCCATTATGATAGAGTCTTCTATAAAGTTCAGTTTAACCGTTAATCTTTAATGTCAGCCCCCCCCCCCTTTTTTTTTACGTATCTGAATCTCTGAAGAGTTTCATCCGCCTAACTTCTACTAAATATTTTCCATCAGGCTGAAAAAATGTGTTAAGCGGCTTACTCTCAACCTCATCTAGTAGGTTGGCCTTGAAGCATCAGATACCTTTGCTTTATGGTCGGAAGCAAAGTTTTGAGCTGGTGTCAATTTTTTCAAAAATTCTCAAACTTTCTTGTTTTATTGTATTTTATTCACTTTGCATTGTTAATACCATTAAAAATTAATGTGTAAGTTTCATAGTAACCTCGTAAATTACGAAACAAAATTCGCTTCGCAAAGCGAATTTTTGAATTGAGGACCATGGTATCCTCGTTTTAAACAATGTTGAATAATTAATCTTTTCTATATTTTTATCAACAGTAACCAAAGATGATGATCAAAAATTAGGTGTTCGAGCATTGTCTCTAACATTAGATGTGCCTGTGACCCTGTTTTATAATGTAAATCCAGGTGGTGTCCAATTTGTATTTTGTTAAATTTAATTAAGATTAACAGTTTAAAATTATAATAATACCAAAATTTAAAATTAATTTCTAAGTTTATTTCAAGTCCTTGGTTACTAAAATCAAGTTTCATGATTTGCGTCAAGTTTTGGAAAATTTCCTTCTGCTATTCACTTAATTTTTACTTCAAACAACGAACGGATTTTTTCACTTCCAGTTAAACTAACTAAAAAATTATTGGTTGCGTAGTAACGGTAGAGAATTTCCCATTTTTTGGATACAATGAATTATGACAATTTTACACATACAGGGTGTCCCCGTGACCGTGGAAAACACTTGAGGTGGTGATAAATGGCACTTTTCTAAGACAATTTTTTAAATAAAATTTTTGTCCAAGTCCAAACTCTTGGGGGTTACCTCCTTTTAAAGAAATTTTTTGAATTTCTGATTTCAAACGGTCATAGCTCCGATATTATTGATTTTTTAAGCTTAATAGATTACAACTTTTTTAAAGATCATTCGCTCATCTACAAATTAGGTTATAACCCCTTATTGTCTAGATTCAACGGATTTCGAGTTATAAATTAAATTAAAGGAATAAATGAAAGTTTTATTTTTTTACTTTTCTTGCAAACCTTGTATCTCTTAAACGAAACGTTTTTTAAAAAAATTAACAACCCAAACCGGATTGGGAATTTAACGGGCTACAACTTTAGTTAAATAAATTTTTTTGGGAAACCAACCGTTTTCACAGAAATTCTGAAAATGGTATAAGTAAAAAAAAAATAAATTCACAAAATTGCTAAAAATCTTAATTTTATTGATAAAGTTGTAATGTGAATCGGCCTTTTGTTAGTAAATTTATATATTAATAATCATTTTAATTCAAAAACTTAACCTTCACGTCATCTATCCTACAGAGGTAGTTTAGTAGTTTTCATATTTGCCGTAATCAAAGTCGAACTTGCGCGGTTGAGTCAGTTGGAAAGTTACGTTCACAGAGTGAAAGTGCAATTTGATGTGCATTTTTCTTTTATTGCCAATTCTTGGAAAAATATGATGAATTTTTTGTTACGTTAATTTTTGGTGTGGCTAAGGTCAATGTGTGATCTCCTAGCCGTCTTGCAGTATTGCAAATTTACGCCCCCAGGAATATCAGAAGCATTAGCGACACATGTGGTTGTCGTTTTGTTTTACGAATTTGAAGAAATTTGCCATCATTACTCTGAAATCTGTGAATAATAATCAATTTTTGTAGTTCTCCTTACCGGCTTTCCAGTTACAATTTTGTAACTGGATTTTTGTCTCAAAAATCCGGAGTCATCTGGCCGATGATCGTTGATGAAAATTATTTACCGTTCTTTGTTCCGCCATTATTGAGTAAGTATTTAAACAAAACTTTAACAAATTTTTGAAAATTAATAATCTTTCAATAATCAACCAATCTTGACAATTCCTTTTCGTTTGTTTTGATAAAATTAAATTTTCATTAATTAATCTGATGTGCGACTCAAGTGTTCATGTTCGTGAAGTTAAACTTTTGATCGTTTGAACATCGAAATTACCAATTTTGAGAGAGTGATAATTTTGACGTCACCAGTTATTAAATTTTATGTATTTAGATTTTATTATATTAATTTTTACCGCTTACTAACACTACGTTCATATCATTCTGGTCTCATAAGAATTATTATTTTTTTACAGGGCGGACTAACCCTATGATCATTATTGTATTCTATGAGCTGGAAGGTAGAAACCATTATATCGCTTAGTATTTTTTTATTTATATTATTTTAGTGTTTATCATAATATAACCTGTGTCGTAGAATATTTATGTCTTATTTGGGTTATCTACCCTACAGGTAACTTATTCTCAACTTGTAACTTCATTTATATTTTTAAAAGTAATCTATGCTCAACTTGTAACTCCACTTATATATTTTTAAAGGTAACCATTTATGCCATTAGGCTATCATTTAAATATTATTGGATATTTCTGTTTTTATATGTGTGTTAGTTTTAAGACCATTCATATACCATTTAGGTTAAGCTTACTTATATGAAAGGTAAATCAAAATTTCCATTCTATCATGGCAACCATTAGACCACCATTATTGGTGTTAGGGACTTGGAATTGAAACTTTCGTTTCCAACACCTGATTCAATTATTGTGTTAGTGTTCTACTTTCACTTTAATGCTGGAGAATCTGTACCTCGGCTTTCCTAGGCGCTACAGCATCTTTCTCACTAACAAAGAGTTTTAATCCCGAATTCTGAACCAAGTTCAGTCGGTTCTTCCGCAGGGTCAGCTTCTGGATTTCGGCAAGTCCTATGGAGAGTTAGAGCGGTCATTCATTGTACTCGGAATTCCGTCCAGATATTTTAATCACTCTGAGGAGAGCTTGGATTTGGGTTCTTCTCTTTTGGATGACTCTTTTGGAATTTTCCCAATATAGAATAAAATGCGTCCATGACGATTTTATCTTACATTTGATAAACGCGTTAGGAATAAATCAATATACCTATTTTATAATTATAATTTTTTTTACAATAATTATTTATGAAAAAATAATGTCGTCTGAGTAGTTGATAATAATATATATCAAAACCTAGCAATTTCAATTTTCTTACACGCTAATAAAATTTTTGAACTCATAATTTATTTAACATTATATTATATTTACATTAACTTTATATGAAAGGAACCCGCTGGCTAAAATCAATCATTACGCTTTCAAGACGAAAATGAAGTTGATACTTCAAGTGCTCATTTCTTGCATTTTAATTAACCAATTTCATTGTGACTCGAAAACTAACATTTTGAAAAATATAAGAAGTTTGATTCAGTTTTCGTTCCCATTTTCAAATTGTTACAATTTAATCGTGAGCGGAAAGCAGTTTTCGGATATTCTGGTAATGGCATTTGAAGAGCTGCAAATACCTTTGGTGGTAATAACCGGGTCCGAAACCGAAGCATTTGGGTTTGACTGTGGGGCTTACATCATAGTTACTGATAATTCAACGTTTTTGCAAAAAATCTTTGCTCAAAATTCCAAAACAATTTTCAAAGCGCACCGTAAGGTCTTAATTTTTTTCACGTCGCCAGAAGAACTTCACGAACCCAGTTTATTGGAAGCCGTCGATGTCAAGGCGGTTAACATCATCAAAATTGAAAATCTCTACGATTCTTTGGAACCACAACACAAAAATCTAACAGTCACCAGTTTGACCAACAACCAAATTTTACTGAAGTGCGACTACCGCCAACCTTGCTCCATCCGTAAAGTTGATGTGGAAGGCATCCAGTGGATTCCTAAGATCTATGAAGGTAAACATCCCAGAAGCATCCACATTTCGGTCTTCCATTGTTCTCCTTATGTGGTACTCAATTCCAAAGGCGAAATTGACAGTGGACTACATTACGAGGTTTTAAAAGCGATAGTGAAAAGGTGGCCTGTGAAATTGAGAGTCTACACTAAGGCCAAAAAATATACAGACTTCTACGAATTTCTTCTAAATGATATACAAGACGGTAAAAGCGACTTGGCTTTGTGCGGGCATTGGCAAGCTAAAGCAATGGCTGTGGATATGACGCAATATCTCATCCAAACATGCATGACGTTTTTGGTTCCAAAACCACGGCTTGTAAGTGCTCTTTACGTTTTTCAGCCTCTAAACCTGTACCTTTGGATCCTCATAGTTGTTTTGATGTTTTGTTTTTCCCTAATATTACATGGAATAACAGTATTTTACCAAAAAGTGACAAAGGTAAACCACCCGTACCTCGATTATTGGGAATGCCTTGTTGACGTGGTTCAAGCGACCACCTTCGGTTCTTCTCAGTTGTTTTCCATAATTTCCAGAATAGTCTACATTCGCTTCATCTTTTTATGTCTCTGTTTCCAGTCTTTACTAATTGTATCTACCTATTCGGCCGGAATTTCAAGCTTGTTGACCTATCCGCACTACACAAAGGTAATCAAGACCCTTCAAGATATGGTTGACGAGAAAGTGCACTGGGAGAGCCACAACACCAGTTTTTACCCACACATAGCAACATCATCAAACCCAACTCATCAAGCACTACGCCCTTATTGGGTCAACAAAAACTGGGACGACCTCCAAAACCGCATACGTTTCCAGTATCATGCATTTGCGACTCAAAAGGCAGACTACACAGTGATCACAGGCTACCAATTTGAGAAGGATGTGAAAGAAAGCCTCATGTTACTGAATGAATGTTACCGGAAAATTTACCAAGTTTTCATATTAAAGAAAAACTCGCCATTGACGCGCTATTTCAATCTCAAATTTTCGATTATTAAAGAGACTGGGCTGATCAAGCACTGGCAGAAAGATTATTCTATAAAAAATGGCACCGAGTATTCCTATCAAAAAATACAACTAACCAGCTTTAATACATTTACCATGAAACAACTGAAAGGGGCTTTTTATATTCTTGGTGGGGGAAACGTGTTGGCGATTTTAATTTTCGTTCTCGAAATGAAACGTAGACCCAGGCATCAAAACTTGAGCATTGATATCTGAAATTAATTAAAATTATGTATTTAAAATCTTGCAAATTTTATGTAATATAACGAAATAATAATCAAATCTAAATAAAATTGATATGACCGCTGAATTTAAATTACCCCATTTCTAAAACCTTGTCCGTTCCTGTACCGCATAAAATATTATTAATTGCGCAAATAAACAATAATAGTTTAGATTTTAGTCTCTTGATATGTAACATACTATTTTTCCCTCTTTGAAAGATTCCCTACTCCCCTTTTGCCTTGCTGGTTGAAAAGTGACACTTGATTTCCAGTGGTCACTTACCCCTCCGACTCTTCTTATTTCTTAATGATGTACTAAAGGTACAACATTGTTTCTAACATTAGATGTGCCTGTGACTCTGTTTTATTGTGGCAGATCCTGGAAGTTAATTGGAAAATATATTGATGTCAGAACGACATCTTTCGGACTTTCCTCAAAGTCACAGCTCACCGAGACAGTTGAATTTACAATTGAGACAATTGTAGTTTACAACTACATACCTAATCCATCCTTTGTATTAGTGCTGCGCTCTTAACAATGCTCTGCAATTTCACTTTAAGGCTGAAGAATATCCCTCCTTTCTTGCTAACACCGAGCATTCACCCAGAAGAAGCACCCAGACAGCTTATCTGTCTGATTCTCCTTCGATCTTGCCTCCTTCTACAAAATTGTCAAAGTACAGTTAGTAACGGGCCAAATTGGCCGAGATGCCACAATAATGGGGAAAAATCTTAAAACTAACTTGGATGAACAGGATTGCCGCTAGCTCTAGCCGAAGCGATTTCGTGGATCGCAAGTTCAAGGAAATCCTGAGTCCAAGCTTAATCGAAAGATCTCAATCACATCCGGTAAGAGACAAAATAAAGGGCGTCACTCGGACGAAAGTCAAAAACAAACGAATCTACCTTAAATTGAGTTTGGTCCGAGTCAAAAATCCTCAACTAAAAATGGTGGTAAGAGAAGGTAGATCAAAAAAAAAAACAAATAATCGACAGTGAGATTATACTTTTAATCAGGTGCGAATTCCAAATAATATTCTAGACAAAAGAAAGTACCGTTACAAAAACTGATCATTTTGATTTAACCTTGTGAAATAATGGACTTAACTTTAAATGGTGAATGAATGATCTTAAGCTAAAACATATAAAAATCAAAAATACCAGAATGACTTCAAATATTATTAAAAGGACAAATTATTCACACTTAATTAAATAAAACAATACACTGTCTTAAAGTGGTCGCCTGTAGGTTAGACAACACAATTAACGTCAAACATCACGTAGGGTTTAACACATTAATAAATTTAAAATTATAAAATAAAACAAAATATTTCTATATTCGTACTCGTAGGAGCCAAAAACATGAAAGTTGAGCCAAATTACTCACTACAACAAAATTCTACCAGAACCGAATAATAGAAATGGCAATAAGTTAGTAAGACTTAAATACTAAAGGTGAGTTGTACAATGTGGGTTTAAACCAAAAAAATTAGATTAACCAATAATATTTCTTAAAAAACAGCTTTTCGAAGTATTTCATTGGTTAATCCAAATTTTCTGGTTTAAACTCACATTGTTACCATCCGCACGACGCTGGATGAACCACTGCATGATAGTTAAATAAAATTTAAACGTGATTTGACTCTAGAAAATGCACAAATTGAGAACGGTTGATGGTTAGAAAAATTGCAGTAAACACTTAAGATGTAGGAATCCTTTGTTCGTACGAATTGCAATGACGTCACTATACAAAATATCGGAGGCAAACAAGAATTGTTGCATCGATGAACATCCACTAGTTGATTACAAATTTTGACTGAATTCTGATTTATCTTAAAAATTAAAGATGAAAATTGCGATAGGGAATGACGATTTTGGTTTGTTTTGAAGCGATGGTAACATTTCCATAAATATTTCGTTAAACGATATGCACTCACATGTACCGGAAGTTGGTTTACCCATTTTGGATAAATACAAGTTTGCAAAAGAGCAGAACGGCTAAATGGTCAACCCCATACCATTCATAGCCCGATAACTATCCAAAATTCACCACAAAGAAAATGATGCTCCACAAAAAAAAAAACAAGTCATCCTCCGAGTACGAATACCTCAGTACTGAATTATAATCAAAGCGCAAGAGCTACTTTTGAAGCGGAAATTACAAGAACCACAATTGCTAAGACTTTCACAAACTAGATGACGTCGAAATGCATTTTAGAATTAAAAATAATTAAAAACGGGAATTTAATTACGGAAACTAAAGAAAAAAACCGACTCACATTACAAGTTATAGTGGTTTGCAACCACTTACGGGAGCTGACTTCAATACAAGTAATCCGTTGAATTTATCCTGAGTAAAGGAACCAGCAGTATTATGTCGCGGAAGATTGTGGTTCGATACTTGGTTGCGCTGACTATACCGCTGTGATCTAAAGCCCAATATCGATCTGTGGCCCTGCACTGAATGTCCCCAGATTAAGATTTTTTTTGTTTTGGTTATAATATATCAATAGGTCAGGCATTCCTTTAGGGGGTGACAAATTCTTGGAATTAATTGGAAGATACGCAAATGTCAGAAGGATATATCTTTCGGACCTTCCCCAAAATTACAACTAAGCCGACTTTTTAGCGTTAAAACGCTTACGATTATGCATTGTATGTATGAATTTTTATTCCACCATAGCAAACATTAGACCACCATTCTTGGTGGTGGGGACTTGCGTTGGAATTAAAATTGTCACCTGAGATTCAGTTTCCAACACCTGATTCAACTTATTATTGTGTTAGTGTTCAACTTTCTCTTTAAGGCTGAAAATCTGTAGCCTAGCTTTCCTGTCCTGCTTACTAACAGAGAGTTTTACTGCAGAGTTCTGAGCCATAAGCCACCCGTTCACCTCGCAGTCGGTTCTGGTTTCCAATCCAAATGGTGGCTTTGAACGCCCTAGGCAGCTTTTTCGCACGGTCAGCTTTTGAGTGTTAGTGAGTCTGTGTAGAGAATTTGAGCGGTCAATCAATTTACTCGGATTTAGGTCCAGATATTTTTAGGTTCCACTTTCAAATTGTTACAATTTAATCGTGAGCGGAAAGCAGTTTTCAAATATTCTCAATGCCATTTGAAGAGCTGCAAATACTTTTGGTGATAACCGGGTTTTACATCATAGTTATACTGATAATTTAATGTTTTTTCAAAAATTGTTTGCTCAAAATTCTAAAACAAGTTTCAAACTGCACTGTAAGGTCTTCAATTTTTTCACAACCAAAGCTATAATTAGATATCCGAGCATTGTTTCTAACATTAGATGTGCCTGTGACCCTGTTTTATTATGGCAGATCCTGGGAGTCAATTGGGAGATTCACAGATTACCGGGACAGCTATTGTCTGTACTGTCTCGTGTTGAAATTAGAGTGTTTTAATAAATATTATGTTCTATAAAGTTTATTTTAACTTTTAATGTACCAAGAGCCACCCCCCCCCACCCCGGTCATCCTCCTAATTACTACTATTTTCCATCAGGCTTAAAAGTTGTGTCTGATCTGATCGGCTGGGCTTGAAGTATCAGAAGCCTTTTTTTATTGAAAGCAGAATTTTGAAACTTTTTTGTTTTATTATTTTTTATTCACTTTGCATTGTTTGTATTATTAAAAATTAATGTCTTAAGTTTCATATTAACCATGTAAAATACGAAACAAAATTTCGCTTTGGTCCCTGTTTTGTGAGAATGTTGAATAATTCTTTTTGCGTTGTGCCCAATTTAGATTTGGAAGTGTCAAAGACCGGACCCTAATTAAATATAGAACAGAAATCGCTCTAATTTTATCAAATAGTTTTTGTAAACACGAATTTGTAAGGTATTCTCGCGCCACTTACTTAATGAATAAATGTTATTTATAAAAGATTTTTTATCGTTACCTTAAAATTAATGAATCTTCTAGCAGGCGACTTTTTTTGCATCTTCTGGTACAGAACGTTAACAATCAAAGCCAAGTTAACGATGACGACACTCATAATTCTTCACAAGATAAAGCTGTGAAATAAATCGATAATATATAATACCACAAACTGTTGAAAAAACAAAAATCAAACAATTGAATAAACTTATAAAAAAAAGATTAAAAAAAGATTAAAAAAATATTTGTAAATTAAATAGGGCGACGTCCAATCAATATCATCGTAGTTAAGCGTCATAAAAAATCAAAATGTTGCTATGATAATTTTGTAGGAGGTTTGCGGAGGAATCCCCATAGCCCCATTTACGTTACTTTGACTACACTTTTATATTATAATTTTTTTACGTAAATTCTATAATATTATATATTAATTACGATACAAACATGAAAAATGTTGTGCGAGTAGTTAAAAATAAATCATACACTTAGCAATTACAATGTTCCTACTATAGAGAAAATTATAGAACAAAATGTAATTCTACCTTTTGAACTTATAATTTATGTCAACCGCTAGCTTAAAATCAACCATCAACAT
This sequence comes from Cantharis rustica, assembly GCA_911387805.1. Classification (NCBI taxonomy): domain Eukaryota; kingdom Metazoa; phylum Arthropoda; class Insecta; order Coleoptera; family Cantharidae; genus Cantharis; species Cantharis rustica. The sequence continues at coordinate 67,709,485 of OU426878.1, forward strand.
TCAAAACAAAATATGAAGTTGCTACTTAAAGCGATCGTTTTTTACATTTTAATTTATCAATTTCATTGTTACTCAAAAACTGAAATTTTGAAAAATATAAAAAATCTAATCAAATTTTCATTTCCGTTTTCAAATTGTTATAATTTAATCTTGAGTGGGAAGCATTTTCCGGATATACTGGTTATGGCATTTAAAGAGCTGCAAATACCTTTGGTGGTAACCGGGCCCGAATCCACAGCCCTTCAGTTTAACTGCGAGGCCTACATCATAGTTACAGATAGTTCTACTTTTTTGCAAGAAGTGTTCGCCCAAAACTTCAAAATAAATTTCAAACCGCACCGTAAGGTTTTGATTTTTTTTACATCGCCAGAAGAACTCGACGAACCCAGCATATTGGAAGCCGTCGATGTAAACGTAGTTAACGTAATCAAAATTGAAAATCTCTACGATTCTTTGGAACCACAGCACAAAAACCTGACAGTCACCAGTTTGACCAACAACCAAATTTTACTGATGTGCGACTACCGCCAACCTTGCTCGATCCGCAAAGCTGACGTGGAAAGCATCCAGTGGATTCCTAAAATCTATGAAGGTAAACATCCCAGAAGCATCCACATTTCAGTCTTTCATTGTCCCCCTCTTGTGGTACTTAATTCAAAAGGCGAAATTGATGGTGGTCTGGATTACGAAATTTTAAAAACAGTAATAAAAAACTGGCCCATTAAATTGAGAGTCTACACCAAGGCCGAAAAGTTCTCAGACTTTTTCGATTTTGCTTTAAATGATATACAAGACGAGAAGAGTGACGTAGCTTTTTGTTCGCAATGGCAAACCAAATCGCTGGCCGTGGATGTGACGCAATATTACACCCAAAGTTGCATGACGTTTTTGGTTCCAAAACCAAGGCTTGTAAATGCTCCTTACGTTTTTCAGCCTCTAAACAAGTATCTGTGGATCCTCATAGTTGTTCTGATGTTTTGCGTTTCCCTAATATTGCATGGGATAGCAGTGGTTTACAAAAAAATGGCGAAAACAAACCACCCATACCTCGATTATTGGGAATGCCTAGTTGATGTCATTCAAGCGACCACCTTAGGATCTTCGCAGCTATTTTCCATAATTTCCAAGTTTGTGTACATTCGCTTCATCTTTCTATGTCTTTGTTTCCAATCTTTACTACTAGTATCGACTTATTCGGCCGGAATTTCAAGCTTGTTCACTTATCCGCGCTATACTAAAGTAATCAAGACCATGCAAGACATGGCTGACGAAAAAGTGCGCTGGGAGAGCTACAACACAACTTATTACAAACATTTAGAGTCATCATTGAACCCAACTGATCAAGCCGTACTCCCTTATTGGGTTAACAAAGATTGGGACGACATCCAAAACCGCTTGCGTTTCCAGCACCATGCATTAGCAATTCAACTATTGGACTACACAGTGACCACTGACATCCCGCTGGAAAAGGACGTAAAAGAAAACCTCATGTTACTGAACGAATGTTACCGAAAAGTTTACCTGCTTCACATTTTAAAGAAAAACTCGCCTTTGACGCGCTACTACAATCTCAAACTTTCGATTCTTAAGGAGAACGGACTAATCAAGCACTGGCAGAAAGATTATTCTATCAAAAATGCCACTGCGTATTCCTATCAAAAAGTACAGCTAACCAGTTTTGATGCCTTTACCGTAAAACAACTGACGGGGGCCTTATATATCTTGGGTGTCGGAAACGTTTTGGCAATTTTAATTTTCATTCTAGAATTGAAACGAAATAAACATCAAAACTTGGACTTGAATATCCAATCCAATACAGTGTAAAATAATATATTTATTAAGAGCTTAACGTAACTAAAAATAATAATATATTGCTATGCCCCCAACTTTACAAATTTATGTATTTTCACCTTCTTATGAAAATAGTTGAGATTACACAGATTTTTACTTAGCAAGATGCTCTTAAGTAATATCAAATTGTAAATTAAAATGCTCTTTCTTTTACCTTACATAATATGGTATTGGATTTTTGTCTTCATGTGCGTGCTCGCTTCGCATGTGATATTCCAGCTGGCTTGACTAAAATTTCACTAAATTCTTCACTTTTCCAATTTATTGGCACTTCACTTCATTAATTTAACAAAAAAATAACTTAACTTAATTTATTTTATTGATTTTAAACAATTAACAATTTTAAATTTTCATTGCGGGAATGATGTTCGTCCGCTCAACGCGAAGGCGTTATATATAATTTAATAATTTATAATAACAAAAATAAATGAATTAATGGTTCTATGGTTTCGGTTTTCGAAACACGACAATATTTATAATATTGCAAGTTTTGTCATTTAAACACTTAACTGTATGGGTATAAAAAATATTGTTTTCTGTAATAGCACTCAACAAATTTTACTAAAATAAATGAGCACCAAATTTATATTAAATTTAAAATAAAATATTTCTGAATTATTAACGCAAAGATTTATTTATAAAACCTCGGCTATCCCTATACCACATAACAAAAGCACATCTTTTGTGCCATGGTACATTTTTTCAGGATAAAATTACACCGATTTGTAAAACAAATGCCATCTTGCAACTAATAGCAAAATTGAAGATTTTGAAGAAAATTTACCTCTGTTTTTAACAGTTGATGGTAATAATCATCAATCCAAGGAGATCGTCGGCTTTACGTGCCCTCCGAAGTACGTAAAAGCAGGCCATTAGGAAGTTTAAACTCTCCCTTCATTAAGGAATAATTAAATTAGTCGATTTGTAATCAATAGATAAGTGGTTTAGGTAGTGTAACTCGATATTAATCATATCAAATTTGTTAGAAAAACCAAAAAATTCACAAACACATTTTAGAATCAAATGTTTTAAGTTAACACAATATAAATACACCGTATGTATTGTCGTGTTTCAAATGGATTCGCACTCACCCTATACATTTTGATAGAAAATTTTATTTTATGGAGTTTAAATGGTAAGATTGTAAAATTAGAGAGGTGGGGGCGAATGACAGAAAATACAAGGCTTTCTGCCAAAGATGGCTGCCCGTGCTGGTCGTTGATTTTTGACTTGGTGAAGTATTTTGAAATTTTTGATATTTTTTTGAGATTGTGAGTAACATTTGGATTTCTTTTTTAATAAAGAGATTTTTATGCGTTCGCATTATTGCGTATTTTTGAAATTTAGAATTAATTTGGATTTTTTTGATAAGTTGCTACTGAGCGGTAAGTGTGTTGATTGATTTGATTGACTTGGAGAAAGCGGTTGAAATTATTGAATTGGATTTGAAAAAGAATTAAAATTGGAAAATTTAAAATTACATTCGTAGAAAAGAATATGCGATAGATAAGCCGACGTTTTGGATAAGGGTAAATATCGAGACTTCGTTCCTTTTGAAATCGAATAAAATTTTTATATTCTCTTTTCATTCTCTTTCCGCTTCCTTTTATTTCTTCTTACAGACCTTCCACAAATTGATTCTTGTCCGAGGCCGGAGTCTTCTCTCTTCTTTTCCACCCCCGACTCATCTAAAACTTCCGGTTCTTCTTGAATTCATTCTTGTTTGACTTCCTTGATCTTGTTGAATTTTTCTTTGTTTTATTTTGTTCAATGGCTTCCTTTTTTTTGCTATCGCGTTTTTCTATTTTTAAAATTTGTTTCTTCTTGTTTTATTAATTTCGCTTGTTTTGCAGTATCTAATCTTTTAACTTCTTGTTTTGATACTTCCAGTTTTTCAATTTTGAATTTTTTAATTTCTAATCTTTCGGCTTCTTGCTTTATAATTTCCAGCTTATAAAGTTGGAGTAAAAGACGGTCGTCAGCTAGAGCGGTTAAGTGCGTTGCTGCTAATGCCGAATGCCTAGTTCGACTCCGGGCTCAGTAAACTTTATTCTGACCGTCTCCCCTCGGAAGGCAATAGCAAACCACCGAGATGTAATCTGCCTGGCACATCCTCTCTGGAGATAAAGTGCATACTATTCCCGCGATTCAGAGCCCGCGTTAAGCAGTAGGTCCCCTATGTGTGTGATAATACTTCAAACGCACAACACAGACATAGGAGAGAGGTCGCCAACGTCCGGGGAACCGGATATGTCACATAAAGAAGAAGAAAAGTATAGGAGTATAGGAGTATAAAGTAAAAGCTATAAAGCTTCTTGTTTTTCAGCTTCTAGTTTTACAGCTTTTTGTTTTTCAAATTCTAATTTTTCAGCTTTTTGTCTTTTAATTTCCAATTTTAACGCTTCTAATCTTGCAGCTTCTTATTTTTCTGCTTCTCGTTTTTTAATTACTAATTTTTCAGCTTCTAACTTTTCTGTTTCTAGTTTTACCATCTCTAATTTTTTAGCTTCTAGTCTTGCAGATTCCATTACTTCTTTTTCTTCGAATAATTCTGTTTTCTCTTCATATTTTTCTTCAATTTTTAATCTTTTAACGATTTCTTTTTCATGTTTGTAATCTTCAGCCCATAATTCTTTAATTTCACAACCAAAACAATTTCTAATATCTGCGATGTCTTGTCTGATTTTCAACATTTCCTGTTTCCTTTTTTCTTTGTCTCTGGTTTTTTCTTCCAGTCTTTTTTTTTTGATCTAATCTTCTTTTTTCTTTTCTTCGTAGTATTTTTTAAGCGCTTTAAAAGCTGCCTCACAAAATGCTGCTTCACCTTCGTACAATCCACTCTCCGACATTTCCATTTTCGCAAATGAAAGTTGCAATGTAAAACTTCGCCTCACCGTGCGGGCTCCAATTGAAAGAGATTTTTCAATCCACTTATTTTACCTCGGGTTAGCCCTAGATTGCGAGCACTTTGGATAATTTTAGGGCGAGGGTTCTAGCGTTTTCAAAAAAAAAAAATTTTAAAATAAAAAAATAAATGTTTCTACAAAAGAAGCCATAATAGATGCAATATAAAAATTTAATTGGATTTCAAAGAGAACGAAGTCTCGATATTTAGCCTTATTCAAACCGACGGCTCATCAGTTCGCACAAATATAATTTTTAACTTTCCAATTTTAACTGCACATCGAATTTATTATTCGGGCTTATTCTTTCGTCAAATCAATCCAAATTAACCAAACCAAATCGATACACTACCGCTCGGTAGAGACTTATCAAAAATTATCCAAATTAAATTTAAAATTAATTTAAAGCTCTAGGAAATTAAGTTTCACAATTCGATTCAAGTTTTTGAAAATGTTCTTCTATGATTCACTTAATTTTACTTCTACACCAAACAACAAATTCATTTAGGGCCGGTCTTTTCACTTCCAGTAAAAAATTTACTGAAGAACTAACAAACTTTTGATTGCGTAGTAACGTAATTACTAGTAAACGTAGTAAAGTAATTTTCTCATTTTTTGGTTATAATTGTAATATTTTAATAATGACAATTAAATTTGACGTTAGTTTAATTTAGTTTTGTAAAATTAAATAAAAAATCGTCAACGTTACTAGGCAACCAAAGATAATAGTTTTTTGTAAACACGAATTTGTAAGGTATTCTCGCGTCAATTATTTAATTAATAAATACAATTTATAAATGATTTTTTCAAGCGACTAGGGCCCTTTGAGCCTGTAGGAGTATGACCGGCAAAATCTGGGGACTAAAACCTAAAATGATACTTTGGTTGTACACCAAAGTGGTGATACCGACGATCACATACTCTGCTCTGATCCGATGGCACAAAGCCCGGATAAGGGAGAGCACTAACCGGCCTAAAAGGCTGCAAAGACTGACGTTCTTAGGCATTACGAGGGGCAATAACATCCGTTTCCAACACCTGATTCAATTAATGTGTTAGTATTCTACTTTCACTTTAAGGCCGCAAAACTTGTAGCTTAGCTTTCTTGAGCGCTACAGCGTCCCTTTCACTAACAAAGAGTTTTACTCCAGAATTCTGAGCAATAATCCACCCGTTCATCTCCCCAGTAGATTCTGGTTTCCAATCCAAATGGTGACTCGTCCGCAAGGTCAGCTTCTGGATTTCAGCGAATCTGTTTAGAGATTTTGAGCGGCCAATCAATTTACTAGGATTTAAGTTCAGATATTTTGACCCTATGCCTTTGATCACTCTAAATGAGTCTTGGTAAAGGAGTCTCTCTTTTGGATGGTGCTAATTTCCCCAAATATAGAATATAATGCGTCCATGACGATTTATTATAGAATTTGCGGTCAAATCCCTTCGGTCCACTTTTGATAAACGCGTTAATTATAATTTTTTACAATAATTAATTTATAAAAAAATAATGTAGTCTGAGTGCTTGATAATACATCAAAACCTGGCAATTTCAATTTTCTTGTACTCTAATAAAATTATAAAAAACATGTAATTCTACATTTTGAACTCATAATTTATTTAACTTTATATTATTTACATTAACTCTATATAAAAGCTACCCGCTGGCTTAAAATCAATCATTAAGCTTTCAAGACGAAAATGAAGTTGCTACTTCGAGTGCTCATTTCTTGCATTTTAATTAACCAATTTTATTGTTACTCCAAAACTAACATTTTGAAAAATATAAAAAGTCTGATCAAGTTTTCGTTCCCATTATCAAATTGTTACAATTTAATCGTGAGCGGAAAGCAGTTTTCGGATATTCTGGTAATGGCATTTGAAGAGCTGCAAATACCTTTGGTGGTAACCGGGTCCGATACCGAAGCATTTCGTTTTGACTGTGGTGCTTACATCATAGTTACTGATAATTCAACGTTCTTGCAAAAAATCTTTGCTCAAAATTCCAAAACAATTTTCAAAGCCCACCGTAAGGTCTTAATTTTTTTCACGTCGCGAGAAGAACTTCACGAACCCAGCTTATTGGAAGCCGTCGATGTCAACGCAGTTAACGTCATCAAAATTGAAAACCTCTACGATTCCTTGGAACCACAGCACAAAAACCTGACAGTCACCAGTTTGACCAACAACCAAATTTTACTGAAGTGCGACTACCACCAACCTTGCTCCATCCGTAAAGTCGATGTAGAAAGCGTCCATTGGATTCCTAAGATCTATGAAGGTAAACATCCCAGAAGCATCCACATTTCGGCCTTCCATTGTCCTCCTTTTGTGGTACTTAATTCGAAAGGCGAAATTGATAATGGTCTGGATTACGAGATATTAAAAACGATAGTAAAAAAGTGGCCGATCAAATGGAGGGTCTACTCAAATGATAACAATTACACGCCGCGATTATATGACTTTATTCTAAAGGATGTAGACGACGGGACGAACGACTTGGCTTTGTGCGCGCGATGGCAAACCGAAACAATGGCGGGGGATCAAACGCAATTTAACACCCAAACCTGCATGACTTTTCTGGTTCCAAAACCAAGGCCCGTAAGCATTCCGTACGTTTTTCAACCATTGAATGTGAACTTATGGATTTGCATAGCTGTTTTGATGTTTTGCGTTACCCTGATATTGCACGTGGTAACAGTGGTTTACAATATAATAAACAAAATGAAGCATCCGTATCTAGATTATTGGGTGTGTCTGATTGACGTGTTATATTCGACCATATTCGGTTCCTCCCAGATGTTATCCATAATTTCCAAATCGATATACATTCGCTTCATCTTCGTATGTCTCTGTTTCCAGTCTCTACTCCTTATATCAACTTACTCGGCAGGAACCTCAAGCTTGTTGACCTATCCGCGCTACACTAAAGTAATCAGAACCCTTCAAGATATAATCGATGAAAAAGTATACTGGGAGAGCCCAAACAGGACTTATCTCAAATTACTAGCAACGTCCCCGAACCCGGCCCATCAAGCTCTGATCTCTTTGTGGGTAGATAAAAACTGGGACAACGTTGAAGATCGATTACGTTTGCAATATCATGCATTAGCAGTTCAAACTACGAATTCCGATGATGTGCTAATCAGAAACATAAAAATGACCGAAGACCTGAGAGAAAACCTCATGCTACTGACTGAGTGTTACCGGAAAATATATATGGTTTACAACGTAAAGAAAAACTCGCCGTTATTGGACTACTATAACTTCAAACTCTCAATTCTTAAAGAAAGCGGGCTGATTTATCACTGGCAGAGAGAGTTTTCTATCAAAAACAACAATATATATTCGTATCAAAAATTAAAGCTAACCACCCTTAATCCTCTTCGATTGGATCAGCTCATGGGGGGTTTTTATATTCTTGTTGGAGGAAACGTATTAGCAATTTTTGCTTTTGTTTACGAGAAAACATTTGGAAGAAGAAGTATTTAGTTGCTTAAATGAATGTTTCTTCCGTAGAAATAAAATCAAGCAGTTACTCGGTGTTATTTAGACTTTTCTGCAAAAGGTAATACTTTCAAATTGTTTCCAATTTATCATTCGATTAATTGTGCCGTGTCATAGGTCCCTTAAACTGGAGTAGCAATTTAAGGTATTTTATTATTTATTCAATATTAAATTATAGAAAAATTAATTTTAGCGGATTTGGGGTGTTCACGATGTACTTAAGGGTAGCCCATAGTTCCCTCTAACTAGATTGGTTTGTAGTTTGTTTTTAATTTAAATGTCACATTTTGTCGGCCTTGCATAGTAGCACAAATATCAGCACTACAATAAAAAAATAAAAAGGTAGATTACTAAAAATACACAATTGCACAAATAAACATTAGTTTAGACTTCAGTCTTTCGATATATAACATAATATTTTTCGTGCTTTAAAAGATCTCTTCCTCCTCTTTTATACTTCTGGATGAAAAGTGATACTTTACTCCCTTAAAACAAGGACTAAAGCAGTCACTTGACTCCCGATTAGTTTTAATTAATATTATCTATATTTTTATCAACAGTGACCAAAGATTATGTTTCTAACATTAGATGTGCCTGTGACCCTGTTTTATTATGGCAGATCCTGGGAGTCAATTAAGACATCACAACTCAGCGGGACAGCTGAAATTTTTGGAAAAGCTATATGTGAATACATTATTTTTCACCGCTGAAAGACCTAAGATTTGCTACAGTTTACTATTTGTGAAGCTGTGTAACAATGTCTATACTAACATGGCAGCCATTAGATGGGGTATTGTATTGAAATTAGAGTTTGTTAATAAATATTATGTTTTATACAGTTTATTTTAACCTTACTTTTTTACCTCTCTGAATCTCTTAAGAGTTTCATCCACCTAACTTCTACTAAATATTTTCCATCAAGCTGAAAAATTGTGTTAAGCAGCTTACGCTCAACCTGATCTGGTCGGCTGGCCTTGAAGCAACAGATACCTTTTGTTTATGGTCGGAAGCAAAATTTTGAGTTGGTGCGCTTTTTCCAAAAATTCTAAAGCTTTTTTGTTTTATTGTATTGTAACGTTATTCGCTTTCTTTCTTTTCTCTTTTCGTTTTTATTATCTAAATATTTAGGCTTCACCCTGTATATCGTTTCCTTCCGTTTATTTTTCTACCGACCTCTATGTGTTTGAATTAGGAAGTAGTAACTACGTTAAGTTGTTGGTTGTGTTTAGGGTGGTCGTGAAGATTTTAAATGTTTCAATAAAGCTTAAACCCCGAAATTTCGTTTTGGTAATTATCGTACCGTCAATTTCGCCTTTGCCAGTTCTGTAGCTATTCGGGTTGCTAAATTGCTTTGCCATTTTAAGGCACTTCGCACATGTGCTTAATTTCGTTTAAAACTTCGTGTACCGAGAATTGTGAAAGTCATCCCTTGCGGAAAAGTAAACCAACTACTTCGTCATTCATCTTTAGTTCCAACCAACCTATTTTTATGCTTTTGAGTAATCTTTAGTTAAGAGTCCTACCTAACCTCAAATGCCAAGTTTTCGCGGTAAAACGCGTACATAATTCCAATCTCCATGGAAAAGACCATCTTTATAATATTGTTGAAGTCATCTGTAATTACTTTTTCAACCTATGCGTGACCCATATCAGCGCAGCAACTATTGTTTAAAGCCGAGTAGAAAAATTACTTTGTCTTTTACATCTACATCAATAAGGTCAGCTTAGTGACGCCTTGTTGTTACTACATTCTTTTACTAACTGTGTGCACCTGTGTTTTGAACTCATATATATTGTGGTGGATTACTAAAAGTCGAATCTCAAGAATTATTTAATTACTGTTATTTGAGAATTATATGTTTATTTGGCCGTTGGTCGTAACTGTTAAGTTTTATTGTTAATCAACACTTTGTTCCCTACGACCACCAAGCTACTTCTGTCCAGGAAAGGTTCCGTAGCAATTTCTCGATCAAGCATTGCGGAATTAGTTATTGGTGGGAAGTTAGATTCAGTTCGAGTGGCGCCCTCTTATTCTTACTAATTTGTGACCCCCCCCTTATTTTGTCTTTTATGTTTATTGTTTATGTTCGTTTCATCAAAACGCAACATTAAATTTTTCATTTTGATTTTAAACAGAAATTAATTTTTATTTTACAATTTGTAACATCTTAAAAACAACACATTTCACACTTGATTAAAAATAACGATGCAATACCAGCGAAGCTGAGAAGGTTGATCAAGATAATCTTAAAATATACGAGAACTACAATAAAGATTCCCCAAGGAGAGACCAATAGCTTTGAGATTAACAATGGAGTGGGACAGGGCAATGCCTTGTCGGCGACATTGTTCAACCTTGTCTTAGAAAAGATCATTCGGGCTACCAACTGTATAGGAACAATAGTGACCAGAGAGAACCAGATACTGGCGTACGCGGATGATGTTGCCATAGTTTCCAGAACAAAAAGAGGTATGACAGAAACATTGAGAGTCATAAAAGAAGAAGCAAACAAGATGAGCCTGAATATTAATGAGAACAAAACAAAATATATGAGGTGCTCGAGAAGAGACGATAATAATAGCGAAATAACCATCGATAACTGCATATTTGAACAAGTGGAAAATTTAACTACCTGGGAGTCCCGATAAATAGAAAAAACAAGAGAAGATCAAGAATAAGACAAAAGATTCAGGCAGGCAACAGAGCATACTATGCAAACAAAAATATACTAAGAGATAAGCAAATAAAGAAGAAAACTAAAATAAAACTGTACAAATCGCTGATTAGACCAGTGCTAACATATGCGGCTGAGGTGATCTGCATCACTAAAAGAGAGAAAGAGGAATTGAAAATTTTTAAAAGAAAAGTGCTTAGAATAATAGCAGGCCCCACAAGACTGGACAATGGTGAATACAGATCAAAAACAAAAACAGAACTACGAGATAAGATGGACGGAGAAGACATAGTAAAGTTCATTAAAGCCCAGAGACTGAGATGGCTGGGACATGTCATGAGAGCTGACAGCGAGAAAACGATCAAGGCGATAGTGATGTAGAAACCAAATGAAGATCGTACTAGGGGCAGAACAAGAGCAAGATGGTGGGACGGAGTGATGGGAGATTTGGAGAAGATGGGAGTGAGAGGATGGAAACAATTAGTGATGGACCGTACAGCATGGAGAATAGTGGTTAACGACGCAAGAACTCACAAAGACTTATAATGAAATGTATGTAAATAAACATGTAAACTAAGAGGATTAATCCACCTCAACAAAAGGATTTTGAAAGTCTACGGACAGCCATATTCTTACGAATGTAGCGCTAATTAATAATAATAATAATTGTTTGCATCATTAAAAATTAATGTCTTAATTTTCATATTAACCACGTAAATTAGGAAACAAAATTCGCTTTGCAAGGCAAATTTTTGAATTGAAGACCATGGTCCCCATTTTAAAAAATGTTGAAAAATAATTAATCTTTTCTATATTTTTATCAACAGTAACTAAAGATGATGATTAAAGCTATAATTAGGTCTCCGAGCACTGTTTCTAACATTAGATGTGCCTGTGACCCTGTTTTATTATGACAGATCCTGGTGGTGTCCAATTTGTATCCCAAGATTAAGATTAATCGCTTAATATTAAAATAATACCAAAATTTAAAATTAATTTCCAAGTTCATTTAAAGTCCTTGGTTCGCGGTTTCTATTTTAACCTTATCCAAATCGTCCTGTTATCAATCGCACCATTCGAACGTTTAAATATAATTTTAACTTTTCCAATTTTAAATATAAATTATTTAAATTATATAAATTATAAATAGAATTTATAATTTCAACTGCTCTTTCCAAATTAACCAAACGACTACCGCTCGGTAGCAACTAATCAAAAATTCAAAAAATCCGAAATATCACTTTCTTTAAATCAAAAATTACTCACAATTTCAAAAATTAATTTCACAGAACCAAAAATTAACGAACCAAAAGTCGCACCGCCTACTCTTGCGACAACTCGTGGCAAAAAACCTTGAATTTTCTCGCATTCGCCCCCACCTTTCAAATTTTTACCAATCTACAATTCCAACTTATTAAAATAACATTCTTTAATAAAATTAATTTTTACATGTTTATGTAAGTTATGAATTAAATTATTTTTCAATTTCATCTAGCATGTAAAAATTAATTTTATTAAAAAATATTATCACATGTTAATAACATTAACCATTTTATTAAAATAACATTCTACCAAAATGCACAGAGTAAGTGCGAATAGTTTTGAAACATTACAATATATAAAACAATGCATAAGAAATGTCAGAATCCATATACAGGGTGTTCCAGGATACACTTTACATAACATTTTTTGTTTTGTAGCTGCCATGTTTATAATTTTCTCTTTTTCAGTAAAAGGGATTGGTTTTTCAAAAATTTTTACTAGACAGAAGTTGTAGTCCGTTAAATTTCCTATCCGAAAAGAGGTGTCAAAATCTTTATAAATTATTTCGTTTAAAAGATACAGAATTAAAAAAAAAATATATAAAAAATTACAATTTTTCAACATTTTCTTACCTACTTTTATTCATAACTCGAAAGCCGTTGATTTTAGCCTAAAATTGTTTGAATCTAGTTTGTAGATTACTTCACGCTATTTAAAAAAGCACTAATCAATTTTTTCTAAAAAATCAATATTTGCCGGGCGATCGCCACGTAAAAGTGGAAATTAAAAAAATTCTTTGAAGAGTCCTAACTCTCGACGACTTGAATTAAAAAAAAAAAGTTCAAAATGTTATGTAAAGTGTATCCGGAGACACCCTGTATAAACCAAATTGTGCCATGATGATTTTACAGAAGATTTGGCGGTCGAATCCTCATAGCTACACTACTGATGTACGCGTTAGCCTTGATTAAATTTTTTCATAATAATTGTCTAATATATTAGAGTATATAATTACTATATAAATAGTATGAAAAATATTGTTTGAGTAGTTAGTAATAAATAAATGCCTAGTAATTACAATTTTCCTACTCTAATGAAAATTACAGAAAAACTTTTGAATTTATAATTTATTTAACCTTACATAAGAGCCAACGGTAGTTTAAAACCAACCAAAATATGAAGTTGCTCCTTAAAGCAATCGTTTTTTCCATTTTAATTTATCAATTTCATTGTTATCCGAAAAATGAAATTTCGAACAATATAAAAAATCTAATAAAATTTTCATTTCCGTTTTCCAATTGTTATAATTTAATCTTGAGTGGAGAGCATTTTTCGGATATATTAGTTAGGGCATTTAAAGAGCTGCAAATACCTTTGGTGGTAACCGGGCCCGAATCCGAAGCCATTCGGTTTAACTGCGAGGCCTACATCATAGTTACAGATAGTTCTACATTTTTGCAAAAACTGTTTGCCCAAAATTTCAAAATAAATTTCAAACCGCACCGTAAGGTTCTGATTTTTTTCACATCGCCAGAAGAACTCTACGAACCCAGCATATTGGAAGCCGTCGATGTTAACGCAGTTAACGTCATCATAATTGAAAATCTCTACGATTCTTTCGAACCACAGCACAAGAACCTGACTGCCACCAGTTTGACCAACAACCAAATTTTAATGATGTGCGACTACCGCCAACCTTGCTCCATCCGCAAAGCTGACGTGGAAAGCATCCAGTGGATTCCTAAAATCTATGAAGGTAAACATCCCAGAAGCATCTACATTTCGGTCTTCCATCGTCCCCCTTATGTGGTACTTAATTCAAAAGGCGAAATTGATAGTGGTCTGGATTACGAAGTTTTAAAAACGATAATAAAAAACTGGCCCATTAAATTGCGCGTCTACACCAAAGCTAAAAAGTTCTCAGACTTTTTTGATTTGGTTATAAATGATATGCAAAACGGCAAAAGTGACGTGGCTTTTTGTTCGCTATGGCAAACCAACTCGCTGGCCGTGGATGTGGTGCAAAGTTACACCCAAAGTTGCATGACGTTTTTGGTTCCAAAACCAAGGCTTGTAAATGCTCCTTACGTTTTTCAGCCTCTAAACAAGTATCTGTGGATCCTCATAGTTGTTCTGATGTTTTTCATTTCGCTAATATTACATGGGATAGCAGTGGTTTACAAAAAAATAACGAAGAGAAACCACCCCTACCTTGATTATTGGGGATGCCTTGTTGACGTGATTCAAGCGACCACCATGGGGTCTTCCCAGTTATTTTCCATAATTTCCAAGTTAGTGTACATTCGCTTTATCTTTCTATGTCTCTGTTTCCAATCTTTACTACTTGTGTGCACCTATTCCGCCGGAATTTCCAGCTTGTTGACTTATCCGCGCTACACCAAGGTAATCAAGACCCTTCAAGATATGGCCGACGAGAAAGTGCGCTGGGAGAGCTACAACACAAGTTATTACCCACACATAGCAACATCATTGAGCCCAACTGATCAAGCCCTAGTCCCTTATTGGGTCAACAAAAATTGGGACGACATCCAAAATCGCCTGCGTTTTCAATACCACGCATTAGCAATTCAAAGATTAGACTACACAGCGATCACCGACATCCCGCTGGAGAAGGACGTAAAAAAAAATCTCATGTTACTGAATGAATGTTACCGGAACGTTTACCTGATTTACATGTTAAAGAAAAACTCGCCATTGACGCGCTACTACAATCTCAAACTCTCGATTCTTATGGAGAACGGCCTAATCAAGCACTGGCAGAAAGATTATTCTATCAAAAATGGCACTGCGTATTCCTATCAAAAAGTACAGCTAACCAGTTTTGATGCCTTTACCGTAAAACAACTGACAGGGGCTTTATATATCTTTGGTGCTGGAAACGTGTTGGCAATTTTCATTTTCATCCTGGAATTGAAACGAAATGGACATCAAAACTTGGACTTGAATAACCAATCCAATACGATGTAAAATAAACTTTTAAAAAAATAATATTTATAATATTGCAATGTTTTGTCATTCAAACACTACTGTATGATTAAAATATATTGTTTTCTGTAATAGCATTCAGCAAATCTTACTAAAATAAATGAGCACCAAATTTAAATTAAATTTAAATAAAAAATTTCTGAATTATTGACGCAGGTTTATTTATAAAACCTCGGCTATCCCTGTACCACATAAAAAAAGTAAATGATATACTCGACATGACCTATTTCTTTAAGCATATATTTTTCGTATTAGATTTTGATGTATTTAACCCCCACCCAAAATAAACAAAAATTGGATTCAGCATTTCGAATATATTGACAAATTGGTGTGATCGTACAACAATTAAAATACTGTTACGAAATAGTGATTAATTATATTTGATGACTAATGTGTTGTGTCGGGTATATCGAATAATTGCGTAGTATGATATATCTCAGCATTTATTTAATTGAACGAGCTGAATACGTAACTATTTGTATATAATTCACATTGACATGTATTATAATTTCTAATGTGTCAAAAATGTAAAAATGCCATGTCCACTACTGATTTGATTAAAGTTAAACATTCAACCATAACATTATTTCTTCCTTCCCCATGGAAGCATTAAATCATGCGTATTTTCAGATTAGAGAGAACCGCTGTGGTGGTCGTCGGAGGCGCTCCGATCGGTGGGGTATTTGTATGGCCATGATTGGTGGTGAGGCTACCTGTTGTGGTTGTGCTTTCTCTTCTTGTTGGTCAGGTTGTGGTATCTCTATCTGCTCTCGTTGATCTGAAGGGTGTGTGCCGTCGCTTTCAAATACTCGTGTTCGATGAGGTAGTTCTACGATATCTTCACGTAGAAATACTTTTTCCTGTCGTTGTCTTATTTGATCTATATGTCGTTTGTAGCGTTTACCATTGTAGTTAAGTTCATAGTGTAAGTCTCCCAGACGTGTGGTGACACTACCCGGAATCCATTTGTCCATGTTAGAGTTTCCGGACATGAAGTATACTAGTTGACTTGGTTGGAGCGTGGGGAAAGTTGCATTATGCTCAGCTTGATGTTTTTCGGTTAGTCGTGTATAGATGTCTTCTGGTCTGACCAGATCTAAGCGCGTCCGCAGGTTGTGTCCTAGTGTAATGAGAATATTTTTTACTAAAGCAAATAAACTCCTCACCAAAAAACTAGCTCAAGGTCAAAAAACTAGCTCTGTTAATTTTTGGAAGCACAGAGCGCAGATTTTGAAAGAAAAAGAATTTGCTTCCACTTTCGCAAAATAAAAATGCCGATAGTTATAATCGGATAATAAACAAATAAGTAGGTACAATCTACTATTAAACGTTAACAACAATTTCCGATTTACACTTATGAGTCGGCAGCAATAATGTGGCTTATGGAAACGTTGCACAACAATCGGAACCACAACGTTCCAAATGAAATTAACACACAGACAGGAATTAGCGGTAATAAAGAATGACTTACCCAAGCGCTCAGGTACGTTTACAAGATGCAATACGACAGTAGTTTCACCACCAAAACCTTCTGTGTTTCCAAAATGAAGACAATGCTGTCAAAGCTTCGTATCGCCTCGCTGCTTGAAACACCCGTAGCTTGCAGAACTGCTTGGTCGGAAGGCCGAACAGAATTCGCTTCGTGCACAATCCCGAAGCACCTTGCACTGTTACACAACACAATAGATCGTAGATTTTGACTCAAGGATGGCAAGATAATCAAACACGTCCCTCTCGTCGTTTTCAAAGTTGAACACGCGTTCATTCAATTGACTTCTAATGTCGACGTTGACTTTGTTAGCTAACACTTTTATTTGACGCTTCAGGTTAAATCCCAACACTGGACCCTTGCGCAATTGCAATTATCTTGAATATGATAATCTCAACAGACTTCTAACTGCACTTCTAAAAATGCCTCCGTCGTACTTGACGATTCAACATGAAGTCCCCTCGCTTGCGCGCGAAGTTAGTAACGAGCCGTGCCATACGTCGCAAAGAGTTCGTCAAAGATTACAGTTGTTGTTGATGTAGTAGTTTTGACTTCAAGCCATTTGCTGTATGCATCGACTACAATAAGCAGCATTGTGCCTGCAATTGGACCTGCATAGTCAATGTGTATTAGTTGCCAAGGTCCTTTCGGGTATTCCCAATGGTGGTCTCGATAGTTAGGTGGGACATGTGCGTGTTCTGCACATTCGACACATGACTTGGCTATGTTTTCGATGTCACCATCGACGCCTGGCCAAAATACAAATAAACGTGCCATACCTTTCATTTTTACGATATCCACGTGAGCTGCGTGTAAATCTTTCAAGATTGCTTGTTTCAATGATGCCGGTATTACGACTCTGTGTTCAAATAATAAACAATTTGCGGCAAGCGTATAGTTTGCTTCTGGCGATTTATAATTAAAGCGTGATACATTTTGTCCCGATTCCAGTAGTTGGACAATTTTACCTAGGAGCGGGTTCTTTCGCGTTTCTTTGGCTATGTTCTCAGAGCAAACGGACAATTGGGTTATTTGGTGCAGCGTGAAATGATCAAAATCATAATATTCTTCTGGTTTTCTTTCACTTTTTAAGGTGAGGTTGTTGATTCTGTTGCCGAAATTTGCCAGTGGTGTACGAGAACAGTAATCAGCATTTGCATTATCCTTGGTCGGTCTGAATATAACCTCGTAGTTAAAATATGCCATACAATCTGCATAATTGGCCATACGACTAATGCATAATACTGGTAATGATTTTTCTGGGTGTAAGATTTGTGTTAGCGGTTTATGATCCGTGATCAGTGTAAAGGGACGAGCATATACGTAATGAAAAAATTTTTGTACGGCCCATACCTACCATGGCAAGTGCTTCTTTATCGATTTGGGGATATTTCTGTTCAGTAGTGGTCATTGTGCGGCTACCGTATGCGATTGGTCGTTCTTAGCCACCTTCTAATCGCGAGCTGTGCTTTTGATTTGTTGATAAACACGGTGTAGAGGTGGTTAGTGTGCCAATTTGCTGGTTAGTAGTGAATAGTTTGTGGAAATTAATTTCAGTTAAGAATTCCATAATCCATTCTCTTCCTAGGAGTGTGTCAAAGTTTTCTTCAACTTCGTATATGTCAACACAACGTGTTATGGACACCAACGTGGCATTAACCGAGAGTCGACCAATGCACTTGACACAATGACCAGTGTGGCTCGAAAACTGTCTATTCGTGTAGTGTAGCTTAAACATTGGTTTGATAGCCATTAGAGTATTTTTGCTCATAATGCTGCATGGCGCGCCTGTGTCGAGTTCCATTTGTAATGTGAATCGGCCTTTTATCTTCTTTTTCGTTAGTAAATTTAAATATTAATTATTTTTAATTCAAAAACTTAATCTTTACGCCATCTACCCCACGGAAGTAATAGTTTATTAGTTCTCGCTAACGCCGTCAAGTAAAACTTGCGTGCGTCCTTTTTCACCAGTAGAAGTTTGGTCACTACTCCGAGCGCCACGAATCTGGGGTTGTCCGAAATATTTAATGCAACATCAACGATACATGTGGCCATCGTTTCGTTTATCGAATTTGAAGGAATTTACCAACATCGCTCTTAAATCTACCAATAATAATCAATTTCTGTGGTTATCCTCTCTACTGGCTTGCAAGGTACTATTTTATTTATCGAAAATCTGGAATCATCTAGCCGATGAATGCTGATGAAAATTTGCTGTTCTCTGTTCCGTCATCTTGATGCCTTGACTAGTGACTTCTTTAAAACTTTAACAAATTCTCGATTGTGTATTAAAAGCATTTCAACGTACTACATATCTTTGCAATTCATTTTCGTTTGTTTTGGTAAAATTAAATTTCATTAATTGAATTGATGTATGACTCGAGTGTTCATTTTAGTGAAATTAAACTTTTAATCGTTTGAACATCGAAGTAACCGATTTTGAAAGAGTAATAATTTTGACATAAACCTACATTAAAGTTTATGTACTTTATATTTTATTGTGTAATTTTAAGGCTTACTAACCTTTACGTTTTCTATCATTCTAGTCTCATAAGAATTATTTTCACAGGGTGGACTAACTAACCCTATATTCATTATTTTTATTAATTGTATCGCTTATTATTATTTACAGTGTCTATCATAATACTACTCGTGACGTAGAATAATTAAATATTATTTGGGTTATCTAACCTACAGGTAATCAATTTACAAATTGTGACTTCATTTATTTTTTTTAAAGGTGATCACTTTGCCGTTAGGCTATAATTTAAAATTATTTGGTATGTCTCTTTTATATGTGTGTTAGCTTTAAGATCACTCATTTACCATTTAGGTATAGGTTCATTAATTTGAAAGGTAAATCAAAATTATTCTCGACACTGAAATATTTCAACGTAATCGTTATTAAACGTACAGTTTTATATTCAATTATTTGTTTGCGAACTACCTTCTTCCTACCATCCGATTTAGTGACAGTTCGTTCTTGAACCGAACTCAACTTTGAAGGTAAGATGCATTTCGACATCAATCCGAGTGGCGCCCATTTAATTAATTATTCCCGAATTCGTATTACGTCTTTCGATTCGCCTTGGACTCAGGATTTCCTTGAACTTTGCGATCCACGACCTCGCTTCGGCTAGAGTATCATCCAAGTAAGTACTATCTGATACGTTCTCCCTTATTGTGTCATCTCGGCCAATTTGACCCGTTACAAGCCAGGGTAAGGTAGAGCACTAACCGCCCTAAAAGGCGGCAGAGACTGACGTACTTAGGCATTGCAGGGACAATAACATCAACGCCCACCGCTTCCATGGGAGCTCTACTAGCAGCCAACAGTTAGATAATGAACGGCTATGGTGAGATTAATCCAAGAAGGGGACATCACACCACAATCCTAAACTCAATAAAGAGCAATAGCGTGCTTAGCATGCAATCGGATAGAACCAGCACCGTGAGCGACTTCCCGAAACCTCTTATTTCTTATAGTCATAATACCTAAAAGTGAAAAGATAAAAACCTCATGAACGTTGAGTCTTCGATATGACGCCATTTAGTATACGAATGTTTATAGCACTAACCTGGAACCTTCCGCTACTGTATTCCAGGCAGAAATAATGGCGTTATTGGTCTGTTCTGAGAAATTATGCAAATAGAAGAATCTATATCATGACAGACAGCTTTAAAGGCATTGGAAAGAGTTGAATCAAACTTCAAGGTTGTCAAACAATGTAAAGATGCTCTAGTAAGACTTGGCCTATGCAACAGCGTCACGCTGAGCTGATGTGGGTGCCGGGATACCAGGACATCAAAGGAAATGAAGAAGCAAACTTTCTAGACAGGAAGACCTAGATTAAACACCGCAGCACATATTATGTGAATGCCCAGCCTTGGCTGAGAGTAGACTACGTCACTTCGGTTTTCCAACTGTGTATACTCTCGAAGAGACGTAGTTGTTGGAGTAAAACTCGGAATGTCATGAACCACAACCCGTTAATAATAATAATAAGTTAAATGTTAGTTACGCCGACAAATCATTTTTCAGTGTTCACGTTAACAAAAAAATTATGATCTGACGGCATCGTTTGGCTCAATGTGGGCCTGAATTAAATATCTTTAGGTTAAGAATTCTTTTTGTGTTGCTCATAATATCTCACTAGAATCTTTGGAATTAATTGAGAGATACGCAGATACCAAAAGGATATCTTACGGATCTTCCCCAAAATCACAATCCAGCCAAACAGTGACTGAACTGCGGTCGGAGATTAACCTGAATATTTCTAGATATAAAAAACAACATTTTGGATTTGTTGGAAAGGCTGCATAATAAAAGCATTATTTTTCAGCACTAAAAGACCTACGATTATGCATTGTAAGTTAGTTGTATAAATTTCCGTTCTACTATGGCAACCATTAGACTTTCTTGATGGTGAGGACTTGCGTTGGAATTGAAGCTGTCACCTGATATTCCGTTTCCAACACCTGATTCCATTATTTTAATGTTTTCCTTTCATTTTCATTTTAGCTGCGCTTTCCTGGGCGCTACAGCGTCTCTCTCATTAACAAAAAATTTTACTCCAGCGTTCTGAGCCTTCAGCCATCCGTTGGAAACCCGTGGTTTCCAATCCAATCCGTGGTTTTGGACGCCCTAGACAGCTCTTCCGCAGGCTCATAGCTTCTCGATTTCGATGAGTCTGTCTAGAGATCTTTGATCATTCTGAGGGGAGCTTGGGTTTGTGTTCTTCTCTTTTGAATCCTAAATATAGACTAAAATGCGTTCATGACCATTTTATATGAAATTTCCGGTCGAATTCCTACAGTCCCATTTTTGATAATCGCGTTAGAAATAAATCAATATATTTTTTACAATAATTAATTTATGAAAAAATAATGTAGTCTGAGTGGTTGATAATTCATCAAAACCTAGCAATTTCAATTTTCTTATAATCTAATAAAATTATAAAAATAATAGTTAAGATTATTAACAAGTGATAATATTTTTTTATAAAATTAATTTTTACATGTTACATGAAATTGAAATAAAATTTAATTGATATCTTACATAATATTGTTCAAAGACTATTTTAATGAATGACATAGCTTGAGACACACTGTTATTTTTCCAGGATGCCTGATGAGATTCCGAAAATCGAAACATAAAGTTATATAAGTTATATAATATTATTACATAATACTTATTCACTCAAAATACTTTTTCGTACAGATTATAGCATTTTTACGCACGCGACAGGTTAATTTTTGGATATTTACTTAAGTTTTCTGCATAGCAACAAATATCAACACTACAATAAAAAAAATTTGGTTGCGTAGTAACGCTAGGATTTTACAGATTATTTGCGGTCGAATCCTCATAGCTACAGTACTGATGTACGCGTTGGCATTGATTAAATGTTTTCATAATAATTGTCTAATATATTAGTGTATATAATTACTATACAAATAATATGAAATATGTTGATTGAGTAGTTAGTAATAAATAAATGACTAGTAATTACAATTTTCCTACTCTAATAAAAATTATAGGAACGCTGTTGAATTTATAATTCATTTAACTTTATATTAAAGCCACCGGTAGTTTAAAATCAACCAAAATATGAAGTTGCTATTTAAAGCGGTCGTTTTTTCCATTTTAATTTATCAATTTCATTGTTATCCGCAAACTGAAATTTTGAAAAATATAAAAAATCTAATAAAATTTTCATTTCCGTTTTCCAATTGTTATAATTTAATCTTGAGTGAAAAGCATTTTCCGGATATATTGGTTACGGCATTTAAAGAGCTGCAAATACCTTTGGTGATAACCGGGCCCAATTCCGAAGTCCTTCAGTTTAACTGCGAGGCCTACATCATAGTTACAGATAGTTCTACTTTTTTGCAAAAACTGTTCGCCCAAAACTTCAAAATAAATTTCAAACCGCACCGTAAGGTTTTGATTTTTTTCACATCGCCGGAAGAACTCTACGAACCCAGCGTATTCGAAGCCGTCGATGTAAACGCAGTTAACGTCATCAAAATTGAAAATCTCTACGATTCTTTGGAACCACAGCACAAAAACCTGACAGTCACCAGTTTGACCAACAACCAAATTTTACTGATGTGCGACTACCGCCAACCTTGCTCCATCCGCAAAGCTGATGTGGAAAGCATCCAGTGGATTGCTAAAATCTATGAAGGTAAACATCCCAGAAGCATCTACATTTCGGTCTTCCATCGTCCTCCATATGTGGTACTTAATTCAAAAGGCGAAATTGATAGTGGTCTGGATTACGAAGTTTTAAAAACGATAATAAAAAACTGGCCCGTTAAATTGCGCGTCTACACCAAAGCTGAAAAGTTCTCAGACTTTTTCCATTGGGTTATAGCTGATATGCAAAACGGCAAGAGTGACGTGGCTTTTTGTTCGCTATGGCAAACCAACTTGCTGACCGTGGATGTG
Organism: Cantharis rustica; assembly: GCA_911387805.1. Classification (NCBI taxonomy): domain Eukaryota; kingdom Metazoa; phylum Arthropoda; class Insecta; order Coleoptera; family Cantharidae; genus Cantharis; species Cantharis rustica. The sequence continues at coordinate 67,732,627 of OU426878.1, forward strand.
GTGCAAAGTTACACCCAAAGTTGCATGACGTTTTTGGTTCCAAAACCAAGGCTTGTAAATGCTCCTTACGTTTTTCAGCCTCTAAACATGTATCTGTGGATACTCATAGTTGTTCTGATGTTTTTCATTTCCCTAATATTACATGGAATAGCAGTGGTTTACAAAAAAATGACGAAGGGGAACCACCCCTACCTTGATTATTGGGGATGCCTTGTTGACGTGATTCAAGCGACTACCATGGGGTCTTCCCAGTTATTTTCCATAATTTCCAGGTTAGTGTACATTCGCTTCATCTTTCTATGTCTCTGTTTCCAATCTTTACTACTTTTGTGCACCTATTCGGCCGGAATCTCAAGCTTGTTGACCTATCCGCGTTACACCATGGTAATCAAGACCCTTCAAGATATGGTCGACGAGAAAGTACGCTGGGAGAGCCTTGACACAACTTATTACCCACACATAGCAACTTCATTGAACCCAACCCATCAAGCAATACTCCCTTATTGGGATAACAAAAATTGGGACGACATCCAAAACCGCCTACGTTTCCAGTACCACGCATTAGCAATTCAACGATTGGACTACACAGTGATCACCGACCTCCCGCTGGAAAAGGACGTAAATGAAAACCTCATGTTACTGAATGAATGTTACCGGAACGTTTTCCTGATTTACATGTTAAAGAAAAACTCGCCATTGACGCGCTACTACAATCTCAAACTTTCGATTCTTATGGAGAACGGACTAATCAAGCACTGGCAGAAAGATTATTCTATCAAAAATGGCACTGCGTATTCCTATCAAAAAATACAGCTAACCAGTTTTGATGCCTTTACCGTAAAGCAACTGGCGGGGGCTTTATATATCTTTGGTGGCGGAAACCTGTTGGCAATTTTCATTTTTATTCTCGAATTGAAACGAAAAGGACATCAAAGGTTAGACTTGAATATCCAATCCAATTCGATGTAAAATAATATTTTTATTAAGCGCTTAACGTAACTAAAAATATAATAATAATATTTATAATATTGCAATGTTTTGTGTGTGTCGCTCAGGATTGTTTTAGTTATAATACTGTTATAGGTTATGGGTTACAGCTGATTGGTTGTTTTAGGTTTTAAACCGCTTATATCAGTCTTATAACAGTGTTTTAGCACTATTGAACTTTTATGATAAATGTTTTTTGACATTTTGCTTATAATAGCTTTATAAACCTGTTGTAACTTTTTATGAATACAGCTGTTACTGTATAGGTATAAAAAAATTTGTTTTCTGTAATAGCATTCAGCAAATCTTACTAAAATAAATGAGCACCAAATTCAAATTAAATTTAAATAAAAAGTTTCTGAATTATTGGTGCACCTTTATTTTTAAAACCTCGGCTATCCCTGTACCACATAAAAAAAAGTAAATTATATACTCGACATGACCTATTTCTTTAACCATAGATTTTCCGTATTAGGTTTTGGCGTATTTGGCCCCCACCCAAAATATTTCGAATATATAGACAAATCGGTGTGATCTTACAACAATTAAATTACTTTTACGAAATAATGATTAATTATATTTGATGACTAATGTTGTAACGACACAAAAAGGGGAATATGTCGTAATACTGCTTGGAGGAACAGGATTGCCGCCAGCTCTAGATCGCTAAAATTCAGAGAAATTCCGAGTCGAAGCTTAATCGAAAGGTCTAAATCAAATCCGGAGTAGTCAAAATAATGGGCGCCACTCGGACTAAAAGTCACAAAGAATCTTACCTTGAATTGGGTCAGGCCCGAGAAGACATCCTCAACTAGATAGGTTAGTAAAAAGAAGGTAGATCGAAAACAAATAATCGACAGTGAAATTATACTTTTAGTCGAGTGCAAATTCAGATTAACTTGGTGGATAAAAAGAAGTATGCTACATTAAAATAATTGAGCACCGTGAATAATTTTGGTTCGCCTTGTGAATTAATGGACGTAACTCTAAATGGTGGATGAATGATCTTAAAATTAAAACACGTAAATCATAAATATCAGAATGACTTAAAATATCGCGAAAAAGGCAAGTTATTCACACTACGATTACATATAAAAAAAACATACACGTCAAGTTGTTGTCTGTAGGTTAGACAACCCAAATAACGTCAAACATATTTAACTATTGAAACGTTAAATAATAAATTTTTATCATATTCGCAAACTATAAACAAAATGATACTGTATTCTTACTCGTAAGATCAAAAACGTGACAGACGAGCTAAATTACCCGCAAAACCAATGCTACGAGAACAGAATAATAGAAGTCGCATTGGTTAGTAAACCTTAAAATTAAACAATGAAATACATAGCACATAATACTTTAATACGGTTGACTTCAAATTAATTAAATTGATGTTCCAAACAAGTAAAAATGAATGGTCGTCGAAAATTACAAGTACAAAAAATTATATCACTCGGATAGCACTAGAACGGTAGTTGAAAGTTAAACGTAATTTAATTATTGAAAATTTAATTCACCAAAAACGAAAATAAATTTCAAAGTTTAGGTAATTAAAGAAATGTTTTCAACACAACAAACGGGAAGTAAACACTTACGAGTAGAAATCCTTTGTTTGCATAAGTTACCATGACATCACTATATAAAATCGGAAGACAAAGAAGAATTTTGATGTATCTTGAAAGTCAATGATGATATCAGCAATAGGGAACGACGCTTTTGTTTGTTTCAAAGCGATGTTAACATTTCCAAATAAATTTCGATGAACGATATGCACTCACATGTGCCGGTAGTAGGTTTACGAATTTTGGACTTCTACAGATTTGTAAAACAGCAGTACGGCTAAATGGTCAAACCCAGACCATTCATAGCCCGACAAATATTAATAAAATTTCATTATTCACTAAAATTTAACAAAGTAAATGCTGCTTAAAAAAAACAAAACAACGTCATTCTACGAGCAGGAATACCTCCGTACTGAATTACTTGAAGCGGAATTTAACAGAACTACAGAAGCTATAACTTTTACAAAATAGAGAGCGTCGGAATGCATTTTTGAATTAAAAATAATTACAAATTGGAACTCAACGATGGAAAACAATTAAAAAAAGCAACTCACGTTACAATGTATGACGTCATATATGACGAGTCATACATCGCTGTCATTCAAATATTGTTTAGCTTGCACTCTAGAAATCTATAGAAATGTATAGGAATTCTATTGAAATTGCTCTTATGAAGAGATGCAAATACCTTTGGTGATAACCGGGTCCGATACCGAAACATTTCGGTTTGACCGTGGGGTTTACATCATAGTTACTGATAATTTGATGATGAAACAAATTTCAAACTGCACCGTAAGGTCTTAATGTTTTTAACAACTAAAGCTATAATTAGGTATTCGAGCATTGCGTCTAATCTTAGATATGACTATGACCCTGTTTTATTATGGCAGATCCTGGGAGTCAATTAGGAAATTCACAGCTCACCGAGACAGCTATTATAGCTGTATTTTTTGGAAAAGCTGTATGTGACACATTGCTCTTCAGAGCTGAAAGACCTAAGATTTGCGATTTGTGAAGCTATGTTGTTAGCCTGTATGAATGTCTATTCCACCATGGCAGCTATTAGATACGGTCTCGTGTTGAAATTAGAGTGTTTTAATAAATATTATGTTCTATAAAATTATTTTAACCTTTCATGTAAAGACCCCCCCCCCCCTGACTTTTCTATGTCCTAATTTCTACTATTTTCCATCAGGCTGAAAAGTTGTGTTAAAATTTTGCGCTGGTGTCCCTTTTTCCAAAAATTTTGAAACTTTTTTGTTTTATTGTATTTTATTCACTTTGCATTGTTTGTATCATTAAAAATTAATGTCTTAAGTTTCATATTAACCATGTAAATTACGAAACAAAATTTCGTTCTGGTCCTACGTTTTTGAGAATGCTGAATAATTTTTTTCTGTGTTGTGTCAAATTTGTATTTTTTAAAATTAAACTCTCAGGTTTATGGTTATTAACCGCTTCATATTAACATTTAATATTAAAATAACGTGAAATTTTTATTTTGCGTAGTTTTGTGGTTGCGTAGTAACGTTAAGGATATTCCCATTTTTTTTAAATCAAATAGAAAATCACTAACGTTACTAGGCAACCAAACGTTTAGTTAGCTTAACTGGAAATGTCAATACCGGACCCTAATTAAATATAGAACAGAGATTGCTCTAATTTGATCAAATAGTTTTTGTAAACACGATTTTGTAAGGTATTCTCGCGCCACTTACTTAATAAATAAATGTTATTTATAAAGGATTTTTTAAATTATTTTTTATCGTTACCTTAAAATTTATGGTTCAAATCTTCCAGCGGGTGATTCTTTATGTTACATTTTTTGGTATACAACGTTAACAATCAAAGTCAAGTTAAGGATGTCACCACTCATAATTCTTCACAAGATAAAGCTGTGAAATAAATCGGTAATATTTAATAATAAAAAGGGTTAAAAAAACAAAAATCGGATAGTTCAATAAACTAAAGAAAAAAAAATAAAACAATCAAAAGAACAAATTGGAGATAATAGCCCTGGAACGAGGCAAATTTCAGGATTGGAAATCAAAGTTCCGTGTAAATTTGCCTCTTCATGGGGGCTGTTTACTCAGGTACATCCAGAATGCGCAGCATGAGCTTTGTACTTATGTCAATAGCTCAAAAAAAAATTAAAAAAATTGTAAATTAGGAATCCCTATAGCCACACTACTGATGTACGCATTAGCTTTGATTACATTTTTTCAGCATAATTGTATAATAGTATATATTAATTTCTATACTCATGAAAAATGTTGTGCGGGTAGTTAAAAATAAATCAGAACTAGCAATTACAATGTTCCTACTATAAAGAAATTTATAGAACAAAATGTAATTCTACCTTTTGAATTCATAATTTATGTCGGCCGCTAGCTTAAAATCAACCGTAAACATTCAAAACAAAATATGAAGTTGATACTTAAAGCGGTCGTTTTTTACATTTTAATTTATCAATTTCATTGCTACCCGAAAACTGAAATTTTGAAAAATATAAAAAATCTAATAAAATTTTCATTTCCGTTTTCAAATTCTTATAATTTAATCTTGAGTGGAGAGCATTTTCCGGATATATTAGTAATGGCGTTTAAAGAGTTGCAAATGCCTTTGGTGGTAACCGGGCCCGAATCCGAAGCCCTTCAGTTTAACTGCGAGGCCTACATCATAGTTACAGATAGTACAACTTTTTTGCAAGAACTGTTCGCCCAAAACTTCAAAATAAATTTCAAACCGCACCGTAAGGTTTTAATTTTTTTCACATCACCCGAAGAACTCTACGAACCCAACATATTAGAAGCCGTCGATGTAAACGCAGTTAACGTCATCAAAATTGAAAATCTGTATGATTCTTTGGAACCACAGCACAAAAACCTGACAGTCACCAGTTTGACCAACAACCAAATTTTACTGATGTGCGACTACCGCCAGCCTTGCTCCATACGCAAAGCCGATGTGGAAAAAATTCAGTGGATTCCTAAAATCTATGAAGGTAAACATCCCAGAAGCATCTACGTTTCGGTCTTCCATCGTCCTCCTTTTGTGGTACTTAATTCAAAAGGCGAAATTGACAGCGGTCTAGATTATGAGATTTTAAAAACAGTAATAAAAAATTGGCCTATTAAATTTCGCGTCTACACCAAAGCTGAAAAGATCTCAGAATTTATCGATTTGGTTAAAAATGATATAAAAGACGGCAAGAGTGACGTGGCTTTTTGTTCGCTATGGCAAACCAAATCGCTGACCGTGGATGTGACGCAATATTACACCCAAAGTTGCATGACGTTTTTGGTTCCAAAACCAAGGCTTGTAAGTGCTCCTTACGTTTTTCAGCCTCTACACAAGAACTTGTGGATTCTCATAGTTGTACTGATGTTTTGCGTTTCCCTAATATTGCATGGGATAGCAGTAGTTTACAAAAAAATGACGAAGACAAACCACCCATATCTCGATTATTGGGAATGCCTGGTTGATGTGATTCAAGCGACCACCTTTGGGTCTACTCAGTTGTTTTCCATAATTTCCAGGTTAGTGTACATTCGCTTCATCTTTCTATGTCTCTGCTTCCAGTCTTTACTACTTGTATGCACCTATTCGGCCGGAATTTCCAGCTTGTTGACCTATCCGCACTACACGAAGGTAATCAAGACCCTTCAAGATATGGTCGACGAGAAAATGCGCTGGGAGAGCTTTGTCACAAGTTATTACCCACACATAGCAACATCATTGAACCCAACTGATCAAGCCATACTCCCTTATTGGGTCAACAAAGATTGGGACGACATCCAAAACCGCTTGCGTTTCCAGTACCACGCATTAGCAATTCAGCGATTGGACTACACAGTGATTACCGACACTCCACTCGAGAAGGACGTAAATGAAAACCTCATGTTACTGAATGAATGTTACCGGAGAGTTTACCTAATTTACAGTTTAAAGAAAAACTCGCCATTGACGCGCTACTACGATCTCAAACTTTCAATTCTTAAGGAGAACGGACTAATCAAGCACTGGCAGAAAGATTATTCTATCAAAAATGCCACTGCGTATTCCTATCAAAAAGTACAGCTAACCCGTTTTGATGCCTTTACCGTAAAACAACTGACGGGTGCTTTTTATATTCTTGGTGGCGGATACATGTTGGCGATTTTAATTTTCATTTTCGAATTAAAACGAAATCGACATCAAAACTTAGACTTGAATATCCAATCCAATGCGATGTAAAATAATATATTTATTAAGCCCGTAACGTAACTAAAAAAAAAAAATATATATTTATAATATTGCAAAGTTTTGTCATTTAAACACTTAACTGTATATGTATAAAAAATATTGTTTTCTGTAATAGCAAATCTTACTAAAATAAATGAGCACCGTATTAGGTTTTGGTGTATTTAGCTCCCACCCAAAATAAACAAAAATTGGATTCAACATTTCGAATATATTGACAAATTGGTGTGATCGTACAACAATTAAAATACATAAGCAGTGAATATTTTAAGTTTACAGATAAATTTATTTACAATGGTAACCATCGACGAGAAGTTTAACTTAAAAACGTCCAATTTGTTTATTGCGCAAATGTAATATCTACACTTGAAAAAATTAAATTCTTGTATCACTTTTAATTTCTTTATACTTATATTGCAACTTTTTTCTATTTACATGGACTCTAAGTCAAACAAATTTGACTTTTCAATTCTAGCGCTTTAATTGAGCAAATCACACACAATATAAAGTAATTATTTTTTTTAATAACACCAAGATCAAAAAATTACATAAACAATTATTTTTCAATCAAAAAACACAAGAACGAATTATATCACTTCTTTAAAATTATTCTATACATGGCAAACAAATTTCGTTATATACTGCGCTAAATTTTTTAATGTAGGTTTATTATCGTACGCTTTTATCCTCCCAACAATAATAATAACCTAAATCCTAGTCAGCAGTTTCCTTTCATCATCAATACCGAGCTATAGTCCGTAAAACTAACGAAGTTTGCTCACCCTGGAAGCAAATAATTAATTACATTTAATTACAAATTCGTTACTTTTGTGTCCCTTGCTCAGAGGATATGCATAATAAAATCTTAAAAAAAAAAACATAGAGGAACAAAACTTAGCACCTTTAAATAAGAAACACGAAAAAGCACATCTTTCGTACACTCATTACACTGATTGGTCCATGGTACATTTTTCCATGATAAAATTACACCGATTTGTAAAACAATCACAAATAAAACAAATGCCGTCTTGTAACTAATGGCAAAATTGAAGATTTTCTAAAAAATATAAAAATTTAACAAGTGTCAATTTTTATCACCGACATTTGTTTCAATGTCAAATTTGACACTTGTCAATAAAAAAAGGGGCCCACTTATATATCATAAAAAAAAGGTAACGATGTGGATTTCTTAACTTTTAAGTACCAAAATAGCAATTTAAAAGCATCCATGACAATACAAACTAAAATTGATAAAAAAATATGTCACTTCACTAATCACAACTAAAATCCATACCAGTCTACTTAAGAAGGCCATAAAGTACAGTCAATTGTTTTTTTTATCAATAAACTCAATATATTCTCATAATAATTCCTATTAAACGTTATGAGTATTTTTCCCTTAAATTACAGAAATCTAATAACATTTTTTTTTTAGCAAAGTATGGACTATCATCATCTCTTTGTTCTAAGCAAACCTACTTAGACGTAGTACCTACCTACAAACGAAGCTAAGACTTGTTGTTGTTTAAGCAACAGTAGGTACAATTAAAACAGCATTGCTATCTTTTACTAGCCCATTGACGATTTTTGTCATGTAAACTAAGTTGTTCCTGTAGATACCTCAAATCCTGCAACATTATCTTCTTTTCCTCCAGCAACCGCTGTACGTCGTCCTGCGCCGATGCAAGACACGAACGCAAAGTGTCACTTTCTTCTTTACACAATCTCAAATTCCGATTTTCTTCCGATACACGATCGAACGCAGCCAACCGACGCCTCAATTCCTCATTATCCAAACGCAATTGTTTACAATTTTGTTGTAGGATTAAGTTCGTCACATCAGTTTCGTCTACATTAAAAAGATGTTAAAAGTTAGATTAAAAATTAAGTTAAACCAAGTACCCGACAACGTCGAAGTCGAAGTTTTCAGTCCATTACTTTTTGGAGGTACAATGCAAAATTTTCCGTCTGTCCCCCTGGTTATAAAAAGTTGCGATATGTTTAAATCGATAGGAATAGGACCGGGCGAGGTTATATTAACCGGCGGTCTATCTTCATTTAAGTGAACCTCTACGTTATCCAACGTAATCTAAACAAAAATAGAAACATTACAGATAAAATCCAAAAGCCTTGCTACAAATATTACCTCCATAGGAATAGGAACCGGAATGATCTCGTCTTCGGCGAGGTCCGCCAAACCCGTGACCGTGCTCATCGACAATTCCAGGCCCAAATCGTTCACTTGCACGTTCAAAAAATCGACAAACACTTTTCTTAAATTATCCTTATCGCTCAAGTTCATTTGAGCCAGTGACCTTGAACTTGGAAGAGAAAGACTGTGATCTAAGCGTAGTTTAACTTTAGGATTTGTGTTTTCGCTCGCCGTGCTCCCGGTCCATGCGCGCGCTCTCGAACTAAATTTGCTCTGTTGGAATCAAAAAAAAAGTTATTACGGCTAATCCAATCCAGTTGAACTAGATTTTCTAAATTGTTCATGCCAATTGCCAAATGTGTAAATATGTCAGATCTTGTTATTGAAGTTAATAAAAAAAAAGTCTCCCGGAATTGAAAAAAGCATTTAGTATGTCGTTTTGAATTTTGCAGGCTGGTCAGGTTACTATTTCTTAATATTTAAATAATCTAATAAAATTATCTTAAAATCACCTGATGATTTTTTTAAATAACAACGAAAAAACAACTTAATATTAATATTATGCAATATTTGAAAAGAATTATTTAAATTAAAGAAAAGGTCAAAATAAGATAATTTAAAGCGAAATTCAAAGATATTCCTCATTCCTCTCAGCGGTAAATTTGAACTTGCCTGTCGGACTTACAAGAAAGCACTCGGACTTAATTTTAACTAAGCACATACTTTTACGAAATCAAAGAAATTTCCTTTTAATCTATTCTATTACGATATAAATCTAAGCTAAAGCGTAAAATGAAGAAGCAGCTCAAATAGAGAAAGGAATTTGCTTCGAAAATTACAAAATCTGTTATAAGAGTTCTTTGTGAAACTCACCGTAAGAATCTTATTTTGAAATATTGGAAAGGATTTTTAAAAAAATTGTTCGGATCTGCTTTTAACTACTACTAATTTTTGCAAGTTCTGAGCTAGCCTGCAAAAACTTGGCCCATCCAAATTAACGCGTAAAATCGAGAGAACTTCAATATCAATCAATATAAAAAAGAAAAATTGATTTTCTAAAAATAAATAAATTTATTCGAAACTACCACACCTAAGCATGCGAATACAATGCCTATGACATGAAATCTGCCAATACCTTGATCTTGTTCTGTGCCACACAAAACATTCAGAAGCATGCCAAAAATACAGAGAAAAAATCATGGGTTACAGTTTTAGCTTTAAAATTGTGACTGAGCATAGTTTCCAAGTAATTTATGTTTGAATTTAATCACATACAGATAAAAAAAAGTATCAAAAGTGTTGATGGCAAATTTTTTATCGAAATAATTTACCTGAAATTCGTCCCACGGGATGGAACCACAATCGTCGTTTGTTATATTACCGACTTGCACCTTAATGCTGGAGGAATAGCCGGCCGATTGCTGTAGAAACTCAACTTTACTCAACTTGAACGTGGCGACGGAAACCTGAAAATTACGTGTAAGAGATGAAAACTTCGAGAGAAAAATTCCTTATACCAAATCTTTCCTCTTGCAACTACTGGTTAGCGAATGGTCGCTGGTCGTCGTTAAGGTATTATCTTCTTCCAGAACTTCGGTGGCAATTTCCACACACTTAGATTCGTACTGGTAGCCCGGTATCCTAAACATGGCTTCCAAGGATTGAGTGTTACGATCACCCTCTTGTCCCAGATTAACTACCACGTAATTTTCCGAGTCGCTCGAGGCGTCGCTGCGAATCGAAACGGTGTCGCTTAAATCGTCAGGACTCGGCTTCAGCGCGCTATCTATCGATGTCATCAAACTGCTGAAACCTTTTTTCATCGACGACAAACCCACATTGAAATTATTGGGTAAATTGATGTTGGTAAATGGTGCGGCGTTTTTGTTGCTAGTAGGTTTTTGCTCAGCGTTGTGCTGTACAAAATCCATCGAGTAGCTAGAAGAAATTTCACTCACGGGCGTACCTATACCGTTCGTGATTGGTTTTTTAGCAATATCCGGTTGGGTGATTGACTGAGTGCTGTTTTGCCACATTGTAGCCGTCGAACCTGGAAGGGTTTCGTTTGGTTGCTGACATACATTAGGACCTAGTGACTCACCACCAACTAGGACGTCGTCAGGTATGCTGGAAGAATCCGGTACAAATGATTCCAAATCACCACCCGACGACTCTTTCCCCGGACATTGGGAAGGCATGACAAAAGTTACCTCCAATTGTGGAATTAAAGCACCCACTGCAATAGATCCGCTGGTTTCAACCTATAAAAACAATTGATTGATTATTAGCAGCGATAGAATTACATAAAATATCGTTTACCTTAAGTATTCGACTCGAATCCAGCGATAAAAACGTAGCCAACTCTGTAACCTCTTCAGACAACCTCAATAGAAACAAATACTGATAGTGGTTAATTTGCAAACTAACTAAATTTGATATATGCGCTAGCGCGTGGATGTCCGCATTTTTGGGTCCATTATCCAAAGAACCTATAGTCGAATTAGGATCCATATTAGCGTGAAGCCATATCGTTACCGGAACGGCGTCCAAGAAAGGAACGGCTTTGTTACTTCCAACAGCCCTAGCGCCCAAAAACTCTCCCCAAACGGGTTCCAAACTAATGCACCACACGTCTTTCGCTTCCACCCACAATAATTCCCTACTTAGCTGCTCAATCTAAAGAAACAAAAAGAATTGACCCAAGTTGCTTTTAAAAAAACAGAAGTTAATAAATTACCATGGCGTTAACAGAACTAACGTCTAGTTCTTTGGGGAGAGTACGTATGTTGTCCGAGGTGGATATGTGGTCCAAAAACTTTTGAGTGATGATGTAAAAATCGTTCGCGTTCGAAGGAAACTCGCTGCCAAAAAACAGGGACCCCATGTGAAATGAATCAACGCACTTGGCCAAATCTGCGCGCGACGATTGATCCAAACTTCTGACATTCGTGATGGTCACCCTAGTCACTTGGAAGTTTAACGTTTTGGGCCTATCGCGTTGGTTATGATATTCGATACCACTTTCAAATGTGATCTAAAAAATGCGTATTACCTTTTGTGAAACAAGAAATAACAAAAGAGCAAAATTTTACCTTTGGTAAAATAGCTTCAATCTTAACGTCGATGTAGGTGATGTTCTTGCCGGAAATATCCTGCTTGGAATCCAATAACGACTGATGAAGGTTTAAAGCAAAGGAATTAAACCATAAGCAGCTGTCAACGTCGAAAATAATTTGTATCGGATGAACCTGAACGTAGAATTTCGGTGGTGGAACTACAACGCAAAAATTCTAAAATATCTAAACAGAATCTTATTTAATGACTTACGCGGGAAAGGGATGTCGTTGGGATAGTAAAAATAAATGAATTCGGCGTGGATTATATTGGTGTCATCGGGAAGCATCATCATGGTTCTGTCCCCTGAGAAAAATAATTTAATATACCAAGAGTGACGGTCGCGAGTAGGCCTGAAATTTCTTTTTAAATATCAACATAGCGATTTATCAATATATCAATAATCCTGCAGTGACTATTCGATATATTGATATTTTTTCGATATCGCCCAATCCCAGTCGTAAGCAACAAATCGAAACTAAAACTTCTAAACTAAAATTTCAACCTAACAACCTACAAACGTTTCTAACAGACAAACAAAATACCTGTGCCAACATTTTTCTCTCTCCTTTTATGTTGGGCTATGTGATTAAAAAATTAATAAAAAAACCGTTAAAATTGCGATTCTATTTAACTCACCCGTTATGAATTCTTTCAGCGACTGCTTTTTACCCGACGTGGTCACTTTGTACAATGCAAAATCTTCTATACGAATTATGGCGCAAGCCGTCATCATTTTGGCGAGTTGTTCCAAAACATAAGTTTTGACTTGAGTCGGGCTTGGAGGTTTTTTCGTGTGGTCACCGGTGGGACTGTTTGGCACGTTAGTTTGTTCTGGTGTATGCTAAGGCATAAAAAAAATTTCACTGCTCTAATAACGCAATTGGATCTCATCCGTTATTTGTTTAACACTGACGCGCATGAATAAATTAAAGAGATTCACGCCACCACGATTAGGCTCTTAGGTTAGATGTTAACCAATGATTTTTTTATTAAAATACCTCTCGTTAAGTGGTAGACAGATAACCGATAAGATCCACATCATTTTTCGTACTCACCTTGGTAGATCTGGACAGTGGAGTGTGGTGCGTTTTGTTGCGTTCGATTAAATCCAAAAAACGCGACTTAAACAACTTATCCGCTTGTTCCTGCCAGCGGTTGAGTGGCGTCGATTGCTCGTGGTAACGCGGCCAGTGTTTTCTATCGCCTTTAGCCAAATGATACGGATAAAAGTCGACTTGAAATTGACTAACACTAATTTGCAAGGCTCCGCCTTCTTTTAAGTTTGGATGAGACGATCGTCCAACTGTAAAAACATTTTGTAAGTTGTGTTCGGATTCACAATCCACCGACTCACCGCCAGGATCGTCGCACAAATGCAATACGATACGTTGCGATAAAAAATGATATGAAGTTTCTACTACATCGTAATGAGAAAATATTTTTGATATCGCCGACACTCCGTCTTTCGCTCTAGCTTCTTGTGCCAGCTGAGCCTGATATTCGGGTAGTTCCTACAATTTAGGGTGAGAAAACTGAAAAAGTAATTTTGCGTTGCCAAACCTCCAATTTACGAGCGGCTTTTTCTTTTCTGGTTAACGCAGTCGCCTTTTGAACCAAATCGCCTAGAGAATCGAGAAAGTGAAGTGCAGCTTTAAGTTGCGAGTCAGTTAAAACCCACAAGAGATCGTCTAATATCACAACTAAACGGGATCCCATGATAAAACAATCTGGACAGGAAAGAGAACAGTTTATAAAAATTTACAAAATGTTAGATTTACGAACCCGACAGTCGCTTCTTGATTGTAATTCTACAACGCGCCTGATTGGTCAACAATCTAAGGGGAGTTAAATTTTTATCCTTCGTCGATTTGGCTTCGATTCGAACCGTCTGCCATTCTAATTCCTTAAAAATTAAAAGCTGACCCTTTTGGGGCTCTTTCAGTCTTGTCATGCGTAAATCTGATTTCTCCCAATTTGGACTTTTCGATTCGACTAAAATTCTGGAAACCTTAAACGAAATTGGTTACAAAGTGAGATTCATGTTACGACGGCTTTTGGTTACCTGCACGCTTGCCGTGAAAGCCGGACTGTTGAACGTTATATTCACGGTGTTTACGGTTACCGTGATGCCATCTATCACTTTGTGAATAAAACTGTACTTTCCGGGCACCCCGGCGTAGGAAGACAAACCTGCTTGCGCCGACATTGGCCTCAATTCCTCGCATGTTTCGGCTGTTATGTTAACCTCGTCTAAATTCTGAAATAAAAATTAAGAAATGCATTTATCGGGCAGATTCATTTGACATTAATTGGAAAAAAAGAGAAAATCTATCAACGGGTGATAAACAAAAAAGAGGATAACAATACTACCAATGGTATACTTGATATCGTAATAGAGTTTTCTATTTTTTCTTTATTGATTTTACTTGAATAAATTATTGCAGCTTAAAACTGGAAAATATATTGATATTTTATTACTTTAAAAATGTGCAATTAGCATTAACTTGTTAATCTATGATCAAATAATTAACACGTCATCGATGTATTTTTAAATGTAAAGCGCAAAATAGCCGGAAGATAAAGATACACACAAGCCCATTGTTGGCAAACAAATTTCGACAAAATCTAATAAGATTTACAAGTTCATCGACATAATTTTAATGACTTAGAAAAAAACCCGATAAAGTATTTGCCAAGTAAACAAATTAGAAAAGTCTAACCTTCTGACCTCAACCTTTGCCATCACAAACTATGAGTAATCAATCCGAAATTACTTCTAATAACAAAAAGATTCTTACCAATTGTATAGGAACGCTTTTTAGTTTAGTTAACTGAATTCTAAAAGTCACTTTGTTGCATAAAGCACTAGTTAATCGTAGCCAAGAAGGAAGTTCAAGTAAATCCGTTAAAACAATCTCGTTAAGTTCCAAATTGGTCAGTTCGCCTTCCCCTTTGAAAGTACTCAGGTTCACTTTGTCCGCAGATAAATTCTTGGTAAATCTACAAAGGACGACACAATTAAATCGAAATAAACACCGTCAATCGAACTACAAACCTAGAGAGATGTTTCAACAGTTGGTTTTTTATTATATTCGCCATTTTTTACTACAATAAAATTCTAATCTAAAATTTAAACGAACTGTTTTCTTACATTGCTACACACTTAATATAAACGAGAATTAATTAAATAAACTCGAAATGTTTATTCAAAAACCCGAACATAATCTGGGTTTTATTTTTACGCAGCGATCTGACAGATCGGACACTGTCAGTCTTACGTCGTTTCGACGCGCAAGCGTAACAAAATTTTTGTTTATGTCAATTACCCAGCGGTAACAACAATTTAATTTCGTCTTTCGATCGAAAACTCATAATTTCGAAACGGAATTTTTTCGAAAAACCACCCTTTGATCTCCTATGAGTCACGATTTTTAAATGCAATCCCGGCATGCGCACATCGAACGTCAAAAACATATGTTCGGGTCATAGGCGCCGATTATTTAAAATTGCAATGGGAGTCACAGCTTTTACGCTAAAAAATTGTAAAATTTTCCGGCTACATTTCAGTTCCGTGCGGTCATGAAAATACGACAAAAAAATAAATTTCGTAATAATTCGAATTCAAATTTAATAAATCTAACTTTTTTAATTTGCCGCTAGATGGCGCTAACAAAATTATCTACCTCCTCTGCGTTCCGCTCGCGATCGTCGTTCATTCATTTTCCAGTGTCATCCAAATAGTTACACGTGTAGCTTGAAGAACTCAACACAAAATGTCGTAAGTAATATTTTTCTAATTTTATTTCGATCATCCGCATTTATTTTAACGATTAAAAGGAATCATCGGATATATTGAAGGTTGTTTTGTAGTATTTCGCTAAAATTTTAATATTTTAGGTCGAAAGTTTCGCGTGAGACGCTTTACGAAACCGTAAATGCGATCTTGACCAATTCGCAAGACAAGAAGAGGAAGTTTTTGGAAACCGTGGAGCTTCAAATCGGTTTGAAGAATTATGATCCCCAAAAGGACAAGCGTTTCAGCGGCACCGTTAAGTACGTTTCGACCTGACTTGGTGTCTTTTTAGGTTACTTGCACACGTGGTTAGTTTTTCCAGCTTGAAAAGACATCAAAATCAGGAAGCCGAGGCTTCACCTTGGCGGACCTGTACCCAGGGTCTTAAATAAATTGGGGAGATAATGGAAACATTATCGAACATTTTATCTCGACAGGCTAAAGAACATCCCTCGTCCCAAGATGCAAGTGTGCATATTAGGAGATCAACAGCATTGCGACGAAGCCAAGGCTAACAATGTACCCCACATGGACCAAGAGGCATTGAAAAAACTCAACAAGAACAAAAAGTTGGTCAAGAAATTGGCAAAGAAGTACGATGCCTTTTTAGCTTCCGATGCTTTAATCAAACAAATTCCACGTTTGTTGGGTCCAGGTCTTAACAAGGCCGGTAAATTTCCAGCCCTTTTGTCTCATCAAGAATCGATGGTGCAAAAAATTGACGAAGTCAAGGCCACGATCAAATTCCAAATGAAGAAGGTTCGTTTTAATTTTAAATTATACATCACATTGGCATCATTAAGCCAACAGATTATTGGCTTATTTAGTTTGTATGGAATAATGATGCAAAATCGATTTACATTTTTCGAATATGCAATTTTTTGTTTTATAAAAGTGGCTCGAAAATTGTAGTACATTTTTTTGTCGTTTTAAAAATTTGTTTTTAATAACTTACTTTTTCCGTAGGTATTGTGTTTGTCGGTCGCCGTTGGTCACGTCGATATGACTCCCGATGAGTTGGTGCAGAATGTTCATCTTTCCATCAATTTCTTGGTGTCTTTGTTGAAGAAGCATTGGCAAAATGTTCGTTCCCTTCACATCAAATCGTCGATGGGACCACCACAACGTTTGTATTAGGTTGCTTAAGTTATGTGATCTATAATTTTAATAAATGACTCTTAAAAAAATGTTTGTGTATGATACCTGCCCTCGTTCGGTTTTATTAGGTGCATTTTGAGTGCATTCCGAAGAAGTAAAGTAATTAATAATAATTTTACATTTGATCGTAATTTTACTTAGTATGAATATTTAATTGACTTGTAACCTATATCCGTCTACAAAATTTAATTTTTATGAAATAAGTTTACCCGTGAATGTTGATCCTCGCGGATTCAAATTAGTAGACAATTTTTGAATATACTTAGGATGTTACCGGGTTCCCACTTGTATGGAAAAAGTCAGAATTGAAAACTTTTACCACCAATGTTGGGGAAACAGTTTTAAATTTGAAAGTATAATTTATTACTAAGCGTTGAAATTTCAACCGATGCTGATTCTGCAATTTGCAGAATCATATTTTTGCATTTTATTTCAGTTTTTAATATACAAATTTATCTTGTAATTTGGTTCAACGTACGAATAAATTTTTTGCAAAATTTGCAAACGCGTTCAAATTCTTTAATTTAATATAAATAAAATTGTGTACTTTTTTCGGTCCAAATTGTTCTATGATTACTATATTACGTTACTAAAATATCGGGGAATTTTTTGTAAAAAATTTAGTAAGAACCACAACCCATGTGGCGATAGACAACATTGAGGGAGACGGATTTCCTCCGAATTTTTGGCCATATTCAAAGCTGGCAAGCACTCGCTCGATTGAAGCGAGGGCCCTTCAAGACTTGATAACTGCTCCCACCTTATATACTAGTCATTATCTTCACCAGTGTCACCAAAAGGCTCAACCTACGCTGTCAGCCTACGACATACTATGAGACGCTTACAAGCCGCTCTCAAATACCTGGGCATAGAGAGGCTACGAAACGCCCATATTTATCACTTAAGACACGGCATTTGATAGGTTCCCAATTTTATTGAACAAATACAATTTTGCTTTTCGTAATTTTTTGCGCATATCTGCCCACCCTCTACGAGAAACTTGGCGCCGTCACTGTTTATAAAATACGAAAATGATTCCCCCAAACGTCCAGAATTGGCGGGGGGGGGGGTTTAACGTGGCAGTTTCAGTTGAAACAATAATAATTGAGGATTTTATGAAGCAGTTAAAGTTTTCCGGAATTAATCAACTCGAGCGAGGCTATACCGGGTGTTTTATAGCCACTACCATATTGAATTTGAAGGCCTCGTGGATATAAAAATAGTTGGAATGAATTTTAATTGCCGCCACAAGCATGGTCTGCTGTTAATAACAAAAAAATTTGCATTTAACACATAAAAGTCACACAATTTACATAATCGTATATTTACTAAATTAGGATCACGTGATTAAAATGTCGAAACCACTTATTAAGCTGATAAAAGTCGTAATTAACTAAAGCTTCTAATTGTTTAAAAATTTCCGATGATAAGGTGCACAAGTCGTGATAATCTTTTATATAAAAATTATTTCCTTTCAAAATCCTATTAATAGAATGCGGTGCGACTCCAGGGGGATCTCTTTTTTCCTGTGCGTTGCAAGAAGCGCGCGTTAACACACGTCAACGGGGTCTTCGGTAGGAATACGTCGGATTCAGAAATCTATCGACCAATTAAACACAATTTTGTTATCAGACGTACACAATGATAACAAAATATTAATACATATATTTTTACAATAACTTTTATCCTTTCGAGTCTCGGCCAGATATTATTGCACGTCAAATAAAAGTGAAATTTTTGAATTTTTCCATTCCTGCTTTTTTAAATTATTATTTAAGTGATTGTGCTGTGATTTGATTTTTAAATTTAAAAGTGAGGAAGTTTGCAACTTAGAATGATTAATCATCAAGTAGTGTCGACGTACAGAATAATTAATGTTAATATTTTATTATTGCTATTTTTCTATAGCAATAATTTCGATGTATAAAAAATTCAATAATTTTTCGAGTTAAAAATATTTTTTTATGCTATAGTGATAAAGTGCATCCTGTTTTAATCAACAACCAACAGTGTAGTATTGCATCCTCTCGGTTTTAAACGTTTAAATTTGCTGATGCAAAATGTTGATTTCGACAATTATTATTATTATCATTTCTCAAAATACTGCAGTTCTTCCACAAAACATCGAATTACCTAATGTGAACCAAGGAGTAAACAACATAACTGATATTCTAGGCGAATCCTTGCCAACTGCAATTACGAACCAACAAGTGAGCACCGCAACCGAAATACAAGACGAATCCTCGTTAACTACAATTTCGAACCAGCAAATAAGCTCTGCAACGGAATTTTCAGAAGAATCCGTCCCATCAATTGGAATTTCAAAAAGATCCGTACCATCTGCTAAAACAAATACCACGACCGAAACTCGAGATAAATCTTCGCAAGCAGATTCAGACACACAAATGAACGAAATACGGAAAGAATCGTCAGCTTACGGCGATGTGGATCAAAAAGTAAACAACACAACCGAATTTCGAGACGAAACAACAAATGAAGAACAAATGACCAACGCGACCCCAAATCCAAGAGAATCCTCGGCCGACACTGATGTGTACGAAACAACAACCACCACAAGCAATATTCAAGAAAATCCGTCGTCGGTTGTAGATGTGGACTATGGAATAACTAACAGGACCGACCCTCCTCCTGTCATATGCAACATGTCAAGTAAGTGATTTCTTTTTAATTTTTTTAACATCAGGCATTTGTAGTTCCTGAGATAATTGACCGGATCCTCTCGATGCTTTATGATTTTTTACGGCAAAACGGTTGACCCTACAGTAAAAACTAAAGAGATCGAATTTATAGAGGACAGCATGATAAACATGCTCACCAAATCTGAATATTTTCCGATACGTAGTTTATGAGTTATGATCAAAAAAAGAAATAAAAAGTTTGAACTCCCTGATGGTGATTAAAAAAAATGTCGCTTCAGATTTTTTTTTTAATTTTACTCTATACGGAAATGTCTATTTTTAATTTTACTCCATCTTGAATAGCTTTTTTTCAATTGTTTTCACAGAAACAAAATTTTCTTCACGTCGCCATTTTCAGTTTAATTTTAAAATTTGAATGCGGCACTGGAAATATTTAATTTTGCTGAACCAACGAATGTTTATTCTAACCGTCCTCCATCGGTAAGCAATGGCAAACCACCGAGGTAGACCTACCCTGCGTTTGTTATAAAACTGCTATAATACTGCTGTCCGGATCCTCTCAGTGCTTTATGATTTTTTACGGCAAAACGGTTGACCCTACGGTAAAAACTGAAGGGATCGAATTTTTAGGGGACAGCATGATAAACATGCTCACGAAGTCTGAATATTTTTCGATAAGTAGTTTATGAGTTATGATCAAAAAACGAAATAAAAAGTTGTCAATTTTACTCCATCTTGAATAGTTTTTTTTCAATTGTTTTCACAGAAACAGAATTTTCTTCACGTCGCCATTTTCATTTTAACTTTAAAATTTGAATGCGGCGCTGGATATATTTAATTTTGCTGAACCAACGAATGTTCATTCTAACCGTCCTCCACCGGTAAGCAATGGCAAACCACCGAGGTAGTAACCTACCCTGCGTTTGTTATAAAAATTGCAACCTTGGGTTTATTCACAATTCCTGTAAACTTTCCATCTCGGTCACTAATAAGTTAGATTTCCGGCATTTTCACTGATAAGTTTATTTAAAAAAAAAAATGTAGGCAAAACAAGAAATAATATATTGTCAAATGTAATGGTGGATTGTACATCAGTGCAGAGTTCCGAGAAAAAATTATTCATCTCGGTGCGTGCTGGCAAACCGCAATTCGCTTATCTCATCGTTTGATGTCAACTTCTGATATTTAAATCCGATACCCCGCTATGAAGGAAAAGTTTTAATTTTTTGCACTTTGACATTTTTCTTGACACCCATGAAATCCGTACGAAACAATGTTTAATTTAATAATCCTTTGAAACGAAAACATTGCTTTTCCTCTTGACTTGGGAAAAATTTGCATTGTGGTGTCCGGGCTATCGGCTACGTTGATAACAACTTGACTAACACATATCCTGCAGATATTATAAATTTCCTGCTTTTGGGTATTTTTCAATTGTTTCTTTTTACTTTTGGAGTTAGTATGGCTACCACCAAAAATTTTTCGGTGAAAGGAACCATTTGCAGCCAGTGGCGCAGCCAAGGGGGGGATAGCCCCCCCCCCCCCCAGACACCTTCTTTTTTTAATGACCATAGTCGTTTTTACCGGTGCAATGAAAATTTTTTTTAAACAAAAAAAATGATTCTGTTCGATATGATTGTAGTTAGGTATTGTTTTTAGTGTAAGTACTTGTTGCTTATTGGTAGCTAATCAACAAAGTCAGTTAATTTAGGTCTGGCATCCTCGGGCCCCCAGGGGCGGATTTACCAAATTGTCGTCTATGGGCACTACTTTGAGATGCCACCCCTGTTATACTTAAGGGCTAACAGGGGTGGTCCGGCGCAAGAGGGAGGGGCGTGGTCAACGGATTTTTAGTGTTTACTGAAACAGTGGTAACCAGTGGCATAACTACCAGTGTTCGATCGAACAAGGGCCCGGCTCTGCCACGATCAGAATTCAAATTTTTGTGATTTTTAGCACTAAACAGTGAAAACATCGCTAAAATCAGAAAATATACGGCGCATTTTCAAAATAAGTTGTCTGCCACATTTCTCATGTATACCTATTTAAAATAATTATAAATTATAATTATTTACTGTCTGTTTCGACTTTCGTTAAATTAAACTTGAAGCCGGCATCGATAAAGAAATAAACGGACCGTAAAAGTAAAATTTCGCATCTGGTAGCAATACAATAGGTAATAAAAAAAATAAACTCTCATCCTTAGCCCTTAGCAGATTCCGAAAAAATCACCAAACACACCTTAAAACTCAGTATATTTTACGTAAAATGTTAAGAAAATAGGTGCTGATCAATTCGTTAAAGTTTCTCTTAAAAGTTAGTTTAACGAGAATTTTAAGGTGGTAACAGTGTAATTTTTGCCTTATAAAAATTTTATAATGTAAACAGGCTTTAAGATTATTTAAAAAAAAATTCCACGTTAATTTAATATCTATTTAGGGGCCCGCCAGTTGGAAACACAGTCCCGTAGCTGCCTTGTTACGCCACTGGTGGTAACACAATAATTATATAAATATATTATAATTTCACAATAATTATACTCGAAAATAAGATGCCACCGCCCCTTTTTCCGAAAAATTGTCGACTGCAGCGCTCGCCTTCGGCACAGCTCGCTTCGCTCGCATCCTTTATCCCACCCCCCCCATAACAAAATGGCCGGATTCGGCCGTAGTTGCCTTCTGGAAGTGCAACGTTCAACATTAATTTTTTTTTAATTAAATTAAAAAAAACCTACTTATAACCGACTTGAATTAAAAACTAAAATCGCGTCTATCTATTTCGAGTAGGAATGACTTCCGAGATGTTTTTAATGAGTGCCGAATCTGCTATTTTCGATTCTGAATCCCCACTATAACTTATTACTCAACCAACATTTGTTTCAGGTTTTGACAATTTGAAGGTTACGCCTGACAAAGTCTCCAGGACAGCGTACTTGACGTGGGATTCCAATAGCACGGCCGCTTGCGATTATAAATACAAAGTGACGACAAAAACAGATTATCCAGAAAGTTTGATCGAGAGCGATTACGTAACTGGACACAATTATACGGTTAGAAATATTATACCTTGCGTATTGTACAACTTCACCGTCGAGTTACAAAGGCCAAGTGTCAACGAAACATTGTTTGTTCTCTCTGACACTTTAGAAATTGATATTCCAGGTAAGAAAAAACTTTTGCTGTAAGTTATTTTTTGCATTGCGTCGATTTATAGCTTAAGCTTGTCCAAAACAGTGCCACGAAAATTCATCTCTCGAATTTCCTATTTGCTTATCTTATCTCTATTATCCAACTCGTTGATTAAGATTTCATTCGACAGCTGAATCAATATTCCGCTTCGCTTGAAGCTTCGCTACTACAAAGCATTTCTGTACTTTTGTGAATTGATCTTTCCAGAAGAAGATAAAGTGAACAATGTCACTTACGATGTAACAACCGATTCCATATTTCTTAACTGGGTTTCGAGTCCGTACGCCCAAATATGTAAAATAAAGTACCGAATAACTGTTAATGTCACAAATTCAATAGAAAATATCCCTTATTTCCGCATGGAACCCAACACAAAACATATCGTTAGGTATTTGAGCAGTTGTACCTACTATAACGTGACCATACAGGCGTCTGGTTTACGAAAACGCGATGAAAAGGATAGAGATCCGTTGATGTACGTTATTAACACCCGTAAGTACTTCCCCGGAGTATTTTCTTCCAAACGAAGGTTTGCCCACTCGCGTTTATCGATTTACTTTTCTTTTCAGTACCCGAGCGCGTGACCGACTTAAAATTGAACGTAAGTGGGAATTATTCACGGTTAACGTGGAATCCACCACCTAACCAGGAGTGCCTCAGAGGTTACAACATCTACGCCTCCAATTTTAACACGACCACCTTGGATACGCACTATGAAACGAACGAAAGCTTAATCTGCACCACAATCGTGATTAATCCAATTACCAAAGACAATCGCGAGGGAAAACCGTCCGCCATCTTAAGTAAAGTTTTCTTCTTCTCAAAAACGCATTAATTACCCTTCTCGCATTTTTAGAACCTGGTTTGGTACAAAATGCGGCAAGTTATCCAATTTCGCACGAAGCAATTCAAATCTATTGGAATTATCCGTTAAACCAAACTTGCGTCGATGGTTTTTTAGTGAAAGTGACAAATCACAGTGAATACTACACCAGCGATACCTCGTTTCTGATCGACAATTTAACGGCATGCACGTCTTACGAAATAAAATTATATGCCTTAACGAAAAGAAGCGATTTAGGAGATCCTTACATCCTGAATAACAGTACTATTGCACCCCGTGGTAAGTTGAAAATTTTCGTGGTATAAAGTTTAAAATTTTTCCTCTTGCAGAAGTTGGTATGGTGGAAAATTTGATCTATGCGGTCAATGATAAAATCGTCACCCTAAGTTGGAATCCACCATCGAACGCTAAAACTTGCAAGTTTAGCTACCTCGTGAACGTTTACGACGAAAATAATCAAATTTTTCGTCACAACTTAACAACCGAAACGAACCTGACGTACAATTTCACGGGTGCCGTTTACTGCTCTCAGTATACCATTACAGTTCGCACGTTGACGCAATCGGCCCAAAGCGACGGAAACACACTTGTCGTCGAAATACCTGAAGGTAAAAAATTAAACTAACTTAACCTTGTGGCGAGACGAAAAATTTATGTTTAAGTAAGGACTGCACCCACGTGTACAGCTGTAAACGTAAGCACCACTCGCGCCGTGTTAAAATGTAAATTTGAAGACTTCGCTAAGAATGTCTGTCCAATAGAGAAATTAACTGTGAAGTGCAATGACGTCACCAGACTTGCCGAAAATCTGAGCAATCGAACCAAGGTGGAAGTACACCTCGAAGGTTTGCACGCATATTCTAAATACGCATGCACCGCACTGACGAGAACCTCATCTGGAGAGTCGCCACTAAGCAACCCATTCGATTTTCGCACCCAACAAGGAGGTACGAACCCAAAAAAACTGTTTTCAAGTTTTAATTAGGATTGTTTTAGTTCCCGACCAACCACAATTGAACCAAATCGACACTTACACCAACACTTCGTTCTGGATTTCTTGGAAAGAGGTCAAAAATATTCCTGGTGTTTTCAAAGATTACCGCATCCAAGTGGAAGCTCTTAGGCCGACGTACTACATTCCTCCGCAATGCCAACGAAACGAAAACAAAACTTTCGACTATATAGAGTCTCCAATCAATAAAACAACTTTGCAATTTTCGCGAGCGTTTCCAAGTTATCAATACCAAGTTTCGGTCCAAGTTGCCACGGAAGCTGGGTATGGCCCTCCGAGCGATATCCGATCTGTTATCACCAGTGGAGGAAGTATGAAATTGGTGTAAGTTTACTCGTACCTTTGATATTTACAATTTGTAATATTCCAGTTCCAGAAGAGCCACGCAACACAAATTTCACCTTGCTTAATTTTACAAATGGAGAAGAATACAACGTCAGCGTGGTCATAAATTGGATCTATCCGTGTTTCACCAATGGACCCGTCAGTCATTTCCACATCAAAATTAAAGGAAAGTCTAACGTTAGCGACCAAATTGAAGACCATCTGGTCGAAAAAAATGTGTCCGTCAACGACCCCATCGACAACCTCAACTACGAATACACTTTGGAAAACTTAAAGCCCGCGTTTCATTACGGTATTATCATCAGTGTGGTTACCGAAGAAAATTTGGAGAGCACTCCAGAGATGCTCCAGTTTATTTCCTTCGAGAGTTGTAAGTAAGCACATTTTGAATTGCGCTGTTTTTTTACTGTAAATTTTAGTTCCAGGAGCTCCAACTATCAAACCAATATTAAATATTACCAAACACACGTTCGCCATAGAATGGGATAAACCAAAGGAAACGAGGGGAAGACTACGAAAATACGTGGTGCATGTAAACAGTGTTGCCCCACGTTATTGGATACCAGAAGAATGCGTTGTAAACGAAACCAAACAGCGCGATACTGCCGAAGTACCAGCTGACGAAAGACATTTTATATACAAAAAAGGAATGCCATATCAAATCTACAACGTCTCCATGAGGGCCGCCAACAGAATTGGCTTGAGTCCGTTAAGCGAAATGCTGGTAACAAATACGTTGGAAGCCGAACCCGAAGACGTTAGAAATTTGCGAGTGGAGTTAGAATATTCGAAGACGGAAGAGTACAGTGCTCTTGCAAAAATATCTTTCGATCATCCGTGCCATACGTACGGAATTATTCAAATTATTAATGTTATTTTAATAGACAACGAAACTGAACACCAGATCATCGATTATATTAACGTGGTTTCGGAAAGATATAACAAAACATTTTTGGATTTACTCCCGGAACGCACGTACACGATAGTCGTTCGGGTCCATACGAGAACATACGAAAGTGAGGGAATTACCCACGTTTTTAAAACCGATGCCGGAAGTGAGTGTGCATCACAATTGCGAGAAATATTTTAAAACCCTTTGTTTTACTTTCAGTTCCGCTACTTCGTAAACAAATAATAGCGCCCGTTCCGCAAGATTCTGGCACGGCCACGTTCACTCTGAGTAAGGATTTATTTGATGAACAAAATGGAAAAATTTTGTACTACGCCATAATTTTGGGCGAAATCGACAGCAATGAAAAATCTACGTTTGGAGGATTACGCGTAAATTATGATTGGCCTACGTTGGCGGAAAATTTTACGGCGAACGATAAAGTGAAACCTTATCAGGCCACCCCCGAATATTGGAATCCCTTCGAAGGTAAGGATAACTAGATGAATAATAAAATAGTAATATCGTATTCGTTGAGCCCCACGTTGGGCGTCGATTTCATTAATCTCAGGTCTTGACATAATATTCGTGTATATGTAAAAATCTGTTCCAACTTTTTATATGAGCGACTCATAATTATCGGCCCATGTATAATCAAAAGTTCAAAAGCCCAAAAAAGGCTCAAAAATTCTCCACGGTCACGGGGACACCCTGTATATGCTATAGGTACGCTACAAACCTTTTTTTTTTCGTTTATTGCGTTTTGGAAGGGAGAAAATCTTAAGCACCAGCCCGTGCTGGGTGGTAGTGTGGGGTCCGCCCATTAAAAACCCCCTCCCGGATGTCCACGGGATTTGTCTTACGACATTTCTTTCGATCGCATCAGCCAATTCCTTTTTCCGCCCTTTCGGGTTTACTCTTCTTGCTGTTCTGCGTTTTTCTGTCTCTCAAGCTCTTCTTCGTGTTTCGTCTTCAAGACGAAAGGCCTGGGTGAGCTTGTGATTTATTTCACCGTGCTTCCGCTCAATCCACGGCAATAGAGCCGGGATAAGTTTTCTGGTCCAGGTGCCTTTCTTCCCTTTGGTCCATCTATCGATCATGTCGAGCCTATTTCTTCTTTTCTGTGCCGTTGTTCTGGCTTTTGTTTCATAGTTATGTGCTCTTTCAAGCGCCATTAAATGGATCGGAGGGATGGCCGCGATCACCGCAACTGCTTAGGCACATATGCCTCTGAACCCTTTTGTAGTGTTGTCTGTATGCCCTAACCTTCATTGCTTCAATCCACACTGGCGCACCGTACAACATGACGGAGTTAGCCACCGACGCCAGGATCCGCCTCTTGATGTATCTGGGTCTGCCGATGTTTGGCATCAGCCTTGCCAATGCGGCATCCATTTTGGCAGCTTTCTTAGACGTTTCCTTTATGTGGATGTCGAAGCACATCCGGCGATCTATGGTCCTCCCCACTGTCACCGGGCATCCACCCAACTCTATTGCAAGGTCTTCACATTTCCTCTTACCAATGAGGAGCACTGCCTCCGTCTTCTCCGGAACCAAGGTAAGTCCCCTTCTATCCATCCATTCGCTAATCTTGCGCAGTGTAACGTTGGTTATATCTGTAAGGGCGGCAGGTGTCCGCGTCGCGGCAACTACAGAAATGTCGTCGGCAAACTCAAATACTTCCACTCCTTCCGGAAGGTCCAGTCGCAGAACCCCATCGTACATTATATTCCACAGGTGTGGCCCCAATACCGAGCCCTGAGGAACACCGTCAGTGATAGGTTGCTCTTCCACCAGCATCTCTTCATCTATAATTATAGGCCGCTCGTTCAGGTAGCTTCTCAGGACGTTAAGCAGATATGGTGGAATATTCCTGTTCTTAAGTTCTTCGGCGATGCACGCCTATTTTGCCGAGTTGAAGGCATTTTTAACGTCCAGGGTGATCAACATACGGAGCCACTTTTGGCCTTGGTTCCTGCTTCTGTAAGTGCCTTTAGGGCATCTACAGGGGTATATGAGCATTTTCTCGTAAAGTTTGCCCATACTGTCTATAAGCAGATTGGTCTGTATGAGCTGCGATTAACGTGAGGTTTGTTCCCTTCCCACACAGCACCAATCTTGCCCTCTTCCATGCTTCTGGGAAGGTACCACTCTTCAGGCATTGGTTTAGGACATCCGACGACCATCTTGACGACCTCCACTGGTATTAGATCCGGTCCTGGTACCTTTTTTTTGTGCGTTAGGAGTGGGGAAATTTTCAAAAGACACCACCCAGATGTTTTGGGTGGTAGTGTCGGATTTTTACCGACTAAAACCCCACTCCTCATCTCGATAAGGTTCCAGGCTTCCTCGCTACCCAGCATCAGCTTCACGATGTTGGACGGAGTAAGTTCTTGCCCCAACTGCGTTTGAGCGGTTTGTCTGCAGTCGCCCCATTTGATGCACTTAAAGATAGTGTGCTCGGCATCGTCTTCCTCACCACAGAAGAGGCAGTTTGGGGTATTCGCTCTCTTAAAGCGGTGCAGGTAACTTCAGAAGCATCCATGGCCGCTCAGAGCTTGCGTGGTCTCGTATTTAAGGTCGCCGTGACTCCTGTTGATCCACGGTTCAATGTCCGGGATCAGGCGATGTGTCCATCTCACCGTGGGAGACGCCGTCCACGAGACCTGCCACCGCCGCTGGATTTAAGCTTTTTTTTCTTCGTGCAGGTCTTTATTCTTTGTGCGGTATTTGCACTCCCTCAGCTCGGCCTTTAGGCGGATCGGCGTAATTGCAGCCAGCACCAGAACCGCTGCCGTAGACACCGTTCTGTAGGCACTGCAAGTCCGCAGCGCGCACTGCCTCTGGGTCGTTTCCATCAAGCGTCTGTATGACACTTTTTGCAGGGCTGGGGCCCAAATCGGTGCCGCGTACAGCAGGACCGAATCCGCCACTGAGCACAGGAGTCTTCTCTTCCACACAGAGAAAAAACATGAGTACTATTTAAAAAAAATTATGTACATTCTTAAATTATGGTTATTATTTATGGCCAAGAAAAGTATTTTAAAAATGTACAATGGTATATTTTAAATATTACCATGAGAAATGAACGGTGGTTGTATTACATTGTACGTAATAACTTGTAGCTTTTACGATATATTGTAAACACATTTGCAGTATTTACTAATAAATTCTATATAGAACAATTGATTTTGTAACATTCTCTGGTAGTATTCACAAATTATTTCTAAAAGGAACCGTTGGTTTGTAATTTCATTGGTAGTATTTATAAATCAATTGTAACAGAAACAATTGGATTTGTAAAATTCTCTGATAGTATCCACATATAATTTGTAAAAGGATCACTAATTTTTGTAATCCCACGGTCTGCTGCCTAGTTTTTACAGATACAATAATAATACTTTATAAAAATGTATTATGTTTTTAAATAAAATACTAATTTTTAAAAACAATTTTAAAGAAACTATCAATCAATTAAATTTGTTTTCTATATTCTATATGAAATGGAAAAAATGTGGTTAAATCATTAAAATAAGATAAATTTACTGTTTATTTTATTGACTTATAAAATAACATAAAATAAACAAACAAATAGAAAAATAAGCAAATAAAAAATAAAAAAAGGTTAAATTATTTTTGAAAGTATGAAAAAATTTCCGTTTTTGATACCATCAACGCAAAATTGTCAAAGTTAAAAAACAAAATTATTTTGTTACAATTAAAGAAATAATTTCACATTACGGTATAACAAATGTCGAAACACACGTATAAATCAAATCAAGTCAATTTATGTATGTATATATAAATTAGATAAATTTGAAGGATTTTAATTTTATTAACTAAATATTTAAGAAAACCATTTTGTTTTGAAGTTGAAAATTTTACCTTGGTATTGAGAAATAGTAATTTTCGAAACTAGTATAAAATTATTTATAACCATTTATTTCATTATCCTTTCAATTAATTTTTAATTATATTTAATAACAAACTAACACTTGTATGAACCCCACTGCCGGGATCTTTTATATTGTAAAAATATTTGTTTATAACTTGCCACACAGCTTCACTCGGTTTTGGATATGAAAAATTAAAAACAAAAAAAATCATAAAACAGACGTCCAAAGCCCTTAAAATATTGTGAAATCTAAATTTGATATTATCCCAGTACACATAAATTTCTTTTGGATCCAAAATGCTTTCTCCGATGATTCCTATATAGGGTTGGATGCTAGTTTCATGTTCATTTTGATGAATAATATAAGAATCCCATGCGGTTATTGTACGATGAATATTAATAATCGACAACTGGGAATCTTTAACAGTAAATCTTTTGGTACGCTTAGTACCATTACTAGCTTTGACAATAGTTCTTGTTGTCGGAACTAAAATAACGGGAAGCAAGTACAAAAGTGCTGCATTACGACCATCTAAAAATTAAAAAAAAAGTAAAATATTATTGCTATTATATGATACGGAAATTATAAATTTACCTTCAGTTAAACTGTTTTTTTGTAGATTTAGTTGCGTAAAGAGTTTTATACTATCCAAATCTTTAATTTTTTCTTCCATTACTGGTAATAATTTCTCAAAAAACGTATCAAATTCTTCATAAATTTTTGTATGACATCCATATAAATAATTAAAATCGTTAGAAATCTGAATAAGAAGTATCGTTAAATCGTCAAAAATCTATCCAACTTATGTACCTACCAATTTATATCCATAAGACTGTTTGTAATGTGGCCAGTTAGCATAAACTTCTTTCATGTCTCGACTTGATTTGATTTGATTTAAACGTGTGTTTCGACATTTATCATAATGCGAAACTATTTCTTCAATGCTAAGATTATCAAATTTCAAAGCTCGAATGTATTCTTCCTCCTGATGTTCATAAGAATTAAAACTTTCTGTTCTTTGCTGATTCATTTTCACATGGATATCAGCAACGGATTTTTTTAAAAATGATTTTTTGTTATGAAATTTGTTGTACAATTTTCCTCTGGGGCATGCATTTTTTCTATGACTGTAGTAATATTCCTAAAAAAACAACATTACAACATTAAAAAAAAACATTTGTAATATAATAATATAATTAATAGATACCTTTGTTTCTCCATTGAACGAACTTACTATTTCTTTTGATAAATTGTCACAATCTAGAGTTGTGAGCTCTAGTTTTTGCTGTAAATAATAATCTACAATTGCATCCAATAATAATTTTCGAACATCATTATTACTAATGCGGCCATTCTTTTTATAATGTTCCAATACATTTTTTCCATGAACAGAATTATTTAGTATATTAAATAATGTAACTCTCGACTGCATATTATTATTCTCGGTGTGGGTGGATTTATTTTTATTACAAGAGCTAGCGCACTCTGCATTATCAGAAACTATCCCAAGTTCTTTAGAATTTGTACTTTCCATCCATTTACACCAGGTATTAAAAAATATTATTTGTATTCCTTTAGAATACTTTGGTGGAAGTAAGTTTCTGGCCATTTCTTTATGTAGACACTTTAAAACACTAACGTATAGTTGCTCTTCTGAAAGTTAAATTTTAGGATTATCAACAGAAAACTAATTTTCAATATTAATCATTACCTATAAAATAATCGTATAATTCTTCCAAATTCCAACTTGTCAGCAAATTTTTTAATTGGTTAAGTTTTTCAAGAGTGTTCTCCTGTTGTAAATATTTAGATTTAATTTTTATACTTGTAGCTTTTTCACCTAGTTGCATATATGATTTTCGATCTGTTAGTAATTCTGTTTCGTTATTACTTGTTACTGTCGTTATAATTGATGAGCTATATAAAGATTCGGAATCTTGCTGATCATAAGAATTCATTATCTCAAGAGTGTCTCTAATAATAGCATTATTATTGTAATTAAGAATAGAGTTGCCATTATTAAAATCGGCCATCCCGCCAATTGCATCCATAATAATTCTTGAAAAACAGTGCTGATTACACAAGATGACAATATTTTCTTACAATTAAAAACAATAAAAAAAAAATAAAAACAAAAAAAAAATAATATACATTAAAAGTGCTCTTTTAAACGCACCATTACTAAGCCGTTTGTAATTTTATGTGAATTAATAGGTGGTCCCGAAAATGAATCGATGCTTATAATTTTCAAAGTTTTATTAACATTATCATCATTATCAGATGTTTTAATTGACCAAGAAGAGTAATGGGGATTATATTTATTAATAGAAATTTCCTCACAAATAATATACGGAACACTTTGATTAAATAATATAATAATTTCTAATATTTTAAATAAAACTAACTTGTCTGTAAACATACTTAAAAGAAATTTTTGTTTATATTTAGTACCTTTATAAATACATTCAGAATAGCATGTATAATTTGAATCATTGCTGGTATAATTGAAAAAAGAATTTATTTCAGCGTTATAACAAGATAAAACAGAATGACGATTTTCAACTTTAAATGTTAATGTAGATTGTGCTTCCATCAAATAATGAGCAAACTGTAGCTGAAATTTTTTTGCCAAAGTTAATGATATATTTGATCTGCTGGTTATTGATCTAGCATACATTTTAAACGGTTTATGCTTTGCTTCATATCGAAAACACCAATTATGTCTTGGTGGACCAGAGTTTAGAATTACCGTAACGTAATGCACCATAAAATGGTGTTTGGGTTTTAAAGTGTCATTAAATAAACGTACATAATCAGCATGATGCTTTTTAATATTCAAATTTAACAAATCGAGATAATCCCGTGGAATGTCAAAACTAAGTAAAATGTCAATGATTTCAAGTAAATTTAAAAAAAATATCCATACTTCATCTTCTTCTAATATTAAATCGCCAACCATCAATGGAAAAAAATGAATAAAGCACATCATTTCGCGAGCAGTCATTTTTAAATGCGCATTTTTTAAATGATTTTGAGTTATTTCAGGTGACATATTTCCTATTTCAATTTCTCCATAATTAAACATTTGTTTTCTTGTATTTAACAAATCTATAGAAAAGTACTTGGCATTATATACGAAATAATAAATGATGTGGCACATATCGTAATGGCACACGCCTTCAAATAAATCATGCATTATATCGACTGCATAATTTGAAGTGACATGAAATGACGGAATTATATTGAAAATACACTCTTCTCTTACTCCTGTAAAAGAAGAATTGTTCTGTAAAACATGTAGTTGATAGTTTTCCTCATTTCGCAATAAATTTTTATCCTCTTTAGATGATAAACGCGTTTCGTGAATATTTTGTGTGCAAAATCTACAAAAAAAAGTAGCCGAAAATGATCGAGTAAATCCAAGAACAGTGTTTAAGCCCAAATTATCACCAAGTACTAAACCCAAAATAAAGTGAACACGTTTACTTCCTGTGTTTGTATTTATATCTATGCCTACTTCTTCAAGTTCTTTTAATTGTTGAACTAAGGCACGCATGCATTTTTCAATACCAAATTGTTTAAAATCATTTCCTTTAATTACAGATGCTAAATAAATGTTGTCTAGTTTTGTTGAATCCAAAATTGGAAAAGAGTAATAAATCATTGTCATCGAGCAGGTATGTGATCCAAGGGGATTATTTATTTCTACATCGTCCGTATACAAAAAAAAAGGAATACAAATTATATCAGATCCTATTAACGTACTTACTTTTTGTTTCCATAAGTTTCCTTGTGTAAAATTTGTAAAACTATACTGACATTTTGAAAATTTTTTTATTCTTTCAATCGCATTTATTAAAGCATCGTTCTTCTCAAAAATCTTTTTAATTTGAAATTTAAGTGGAAGAAGCACGCCAGTTGTAATTACATTATCAAAACTAATTTCTCCATTAAAAAATACCTCCTTTATTTCATCATTAATTAAAAATTGTTGTATATTACTTAAAAAATCATTTTTATATAACCACTGAAACAAACTATATTCTGACTGACAATCGAGAAAAGGATTCTCAATTTTTGATATTAATTCGTTAAACTTCAATTGATCTTCACTTCCGCTATTATAATTGTTTTGGAAAAAATTAGTAACACTAGAAATTATGGGGTTCACGATATATTCAATTACCTCTTTCTGGCAGTTTACTACTTCTTTTCTTGCTACAGTATTTTTACTGTGTAGACTTAAAGAAAAAGCAATTCCTGATGGAATGCTTTTGCTATTACTACACAAATTATTACCATTGTAAGAAATAATATTATCTGTTATGTGATCAACGTTGTTTTCATCATTATTAAACAAGCAGTTAGCATCAAAACCGGCCTCGTCGTTAGCTTTACAATTTATTTCATCACGATGCGTTCCTGTGTTAATATTTTGGCCAGTGCTATTTACTTTACATGGGTTTGATTTAATTTTTTCATTTTCGTAATGTCTCAAGAAATGTTTGCGGTAACAAGCATATCTATTAAATACTTGGTTACATTCGCTGTAATTACATTCATATGTACCAACACCTCGTAATCCATGGAATAATCGAAAATGTTTTGATAGATCACGCCATACGGTAAATTTAGTATTGCATTTAAAACATTTCATATTTAAATTTTATTCTTGAAACTAAAATAATATAAAAAATAGTTCCAAGTAGTGTATTGACAAATACTAAAAAAAAACGCTTACATATCTACGAATATGCAATGACCGGGCCCACACAGATGCATCGACCTTCACTATCAATGCAATTAACCCCTTAATGTACACATTAATTTCGAATTTTCGGTCAAAAAATGATCGGATATTTCTCACGTGAAAATTTAGTGTTTCTATATTAGAAATCCCCGGCGTTGAATGAGAATTTGGTGAATAAATATAATAGTCGCCCATGTCCAAGGCGAGCGTTTCCAAAATGCCAGTAAATAGGTACATACTATATTAAGGGGTTAATTGGGGTGTAAAAGCTAAGATTTTTAAATTTTTAAAAGCAAATGATTCTAAGAAAATAGTACTTGCAATAATTTATTATAATTGGCATTATGTAAAATAATTATACTTACATTAAAAGGTAAAGGTGGAAAATATCACTTCTTTGTAAAATCTAAAATGCACAAATAAATCACGACACATTTGCATTGAAGTACAAATATAAAATGAAATTAAGCATTACATTTTCCAAGGTGATGGCGAGTTGAACCGTTGAAACAAGGCGATCATTCTTATCATAGAATTTGCAGCTTATGTCACGTAATCATTCTCATAGGTATATTTGCGATTTCAACAAGTTATTTTTATATTCAACAGATATAATTTTATACTTATTTTACAAGAGATGTTTATAACATCTACAAATATTAGGTACGTTAACAAATTCCAATAAAAATTTTACAGAAGATCATCGTAGATATCACAAAATTTCAATATATTTAAGAAAAGTTTTGTACAATGTACAAAATTTGATAAATTATTTTTACAAAAAAGCCTCTGTTAATAATATAAATTATTTTTCTCTGTGCATCCTGCCGATGGCCTCCATTGTTGTTGAGGCTCTGGTTGCGACCCTCATGATATGCAGCTTGAATGTGAGGGCACTGTCGATATCCATACCCAGCATCCTAACCTGGTCGCACGTTGGAATGTCGTGCCCCCCCAGCGAGAACTTCACCGGCCTGATACGCCTCTTCCCCGAGACCACCACCGCCTCAGACTTATCCGGAACGAGTTTCAGTCCTCTGGCGGACATCCAGTTGAATATGCTGGCCACCGCGCCGTTGGTTAGTTCTTCTAGTTCGTCTTCGGTCCTGGCCTCCACTACGACCGTGATGTCGTCCGCAAAACATGTTGTACTCACCCCTGGTGGTGTGGGGAGCCTGAGACGCCGTCGTACATCACGTTCCATAGACCGAACCCTGCGGGACCCCACTGGACACCCGCATCGTGTGCCACCAAAGCTTCTCCTCAATCATGAGCGTTCTACCGTGGAAGTAACTTGCAATTATGTTCAGAAGGTACGGCGGTATATTTCTCCTGGTTAGTTCTGCCATGATCAGCTCCCAACTCGCCGAGTTGAACGCATTTTTAACGTCGAGAGTGACCAGGGCCACAAAGCGTCTCCGAGTTCCCCTTCCACTTCTCGCTGCTCTGATCTTCTAGACCATGCAGTCGTAACCGTCGATGGTGGACCTGCCCCTTCGGAAGCCGAATTGCTTGTCCGAGAGACCCCCGCTCTTCTCGATTTCATCTTGTAACCTTTGTATAGTAGCAGTCTTTCCAGGAGTTTTCCTGCATGGTCTAGCAGGCAGATGGGCCTGTAGGAGCTCGGCTCCTTTCTCAGTAATAGAAGTATGCATTTCTTCCAGATCTCTGGGTATCTTCCCTCCCGCAGGCATCCGTTGAAGACCTCCAGCATGATCTCCGGCCTGGTGTCCTCCAGCTCTCGGACCGAGAGCTGGTCCTGGTGCCTTGCCCTTTGTTAGTTCTTTACCGGCTCTTATTAATTCTTCCCTAGTGAAAAAAAGGTATGGTTAATATTTCTTCTCTCGGGAAGTTGTCGTTCACGTCCGGGAAACAATTCTGCAACTATTTGACACACTCGTTGCGGTGTGAGGCCGGGTACATTGGTTCTCATGATCTTTTTGGCAACTATTTTGTACCCGAGTCCCCAGACATCCGCATTCGCCTCTCCAAGGAGTTCATTCCAGCTCTTCTTCTGGCTTTGTCGAATAGCGGCTTGTAGTTCTCTTCTGGCATCGGCATACGCCGTATCCTCCTCGTAGGGTAAAATGCCACCACTGTACGGCGAGCATAGATAAGAGGTTAGTTAAGATGACGTCAAAGCAGAATTCTCAAAAAGTAAACAATTATTATTATTCTGAATGGTGAAAGGTTTAAGGATAAAACATAAATAGCTTTCCGAAAAATGTAGAACTTTTGAAATATGTTGACTCGACCCCCCCCCTGCCCACCTTAAAAGTTTCACGTTTACTAAAATTGAACATATCCCCGAAGTTCGAAACTTTTTAGTGGTCTATCTACTTATGTGTTACCTTTTATTTTTATAACGATTACCTCATTTCTGAAGCACTCCAGCGGTAGCACAAGTAAAAGTCTGTATTTTTACCCTACGAAGGCCTGTAGCGTACCGGAGAGGCCAAAAAGATTTAATACCATGTAATGGCAAGAAAATACAAACAAAATCCGGAGAATGTAGGCCGTTCTGTTATTAAGAAGTTCGAGCTGAAAGAATCCAAATAAATTTTCGGCTCATTTGAAGTTCAAAATGTTTGATTTAAATTTTCAGATAACGATTTACAAAACGTGACGATAACGTTGGGCGATAACTCCTACGAGGGTAACAAACCTCTCACCCCATCCGTAACGTACACATTAAAGGTTCGAGGCTTTACAGAAAACTGGTACCGAGACAGTCCGACCGTTACCTTCAGGATACCAAGTATAAAACAAAAGAATATCAAAAAATCGATTAACTATTTGGCAATTTTCAGGCGAAACCAAATTGGGTTTGATTCTCGGCCTAACCTTCGGGATTATGGGAGCGTGCGTTATGGCTTTTGCGCTTTTTATCATTTGGAAAAAACGCCAAAATTGGTATAGACTAAGAAGTGAAAGTTTTAAGGAGAAAAATGTAAAACCGTGTTTTAGGAGCAAAAAGAAGGAATCAATAAAATCGATTCCCCTTACCCCGATTCCGATAACAATTTCAAATTTTTCGCAATATTACAGCGACCTGCACGAAAACGGCGAAAAGTTAAAACTGGAATTTTCACTGCTCGCCAGTAAAAGTAGCGAAATAGTCGCCAACTTTAGTCACGCTACGTTGCCGGCAAATAAAAAGAAAAACAGATACACCAACATTTTACCATGTGAGTATTTTTGACTAAATTTTTACTTACTTATCCTAAAGGATCATTTTGTAGACGATGAAACGCGCGTTAAGCTGCTGCCTGTTAACGAAGAAGAGGAACCGGAGAGCGACTACATCAACGCTTCCTACATTAAGGTGAGCGAATCTGACCGAATACGAAGGAACTTACATTGTTTTAAATGTTTAGGGATACACCGGAGAAGTGGAATACATCGCAACACAAGGACCACTAGAACACACAGTTATAGACTTCTGGAAAATGGTTATACAAGAAAACTCCTCTCTGATAGTCATGGTGGCTCAATTCGTAGAACAAAACAAGGTATTTCCCCTAAATCGACACAAATGATTTAATCAATCCTTGCGCTTTCAGGACAAATGCTACAAATACTTTCCCAATGTCCACGAAAACATGGAACTGGAAAATGGTGTTGCGGTCAGGTGCTGTACCGAACTAAATTTTAAAAACTACATTGTTAGAACCTTCATGATCCAAACGGTAATAAAACCAATGGGTGCGTACAATGCAACACTAACATAATAATTTTAGGAAACACAACAGTGGACGACGACGCATTTACAATTCACCGATTGGCCTGATTTTGGATGTCCCGAAGGCACCGAGGTTTTAATAGAATTTTGTCAATTGATGCGTGATCACGCCGGAAGGAATCGGGATCCGATTATCATTCACTGCAGGTAAGGTTAAAAAAATTAGCAGCAACATTTTGTAAATTTATTTAAAAAAATAATTTCATGTAAATTATGTTCGCCGCCTAATACTGATAAAATTGGAACTAACATTAATAATACTAAAAAAATCACAAAAATGTTCGTAACTAGATAGGCGATGGTGGACGTTATATAAAAATGTCACCTACCTCCTCGTCTAGTTACCGTGATGAATATCTAAAAATCTACGGCTAACGTTTGGCACTTGGTTTCTTTCGTAATAAAAATAAAAGAGGTGGCGTGGTATGAATGCCACCCGCAAAGGATTCGAAAGGGGAATAACAGAAACTGCTAGGGTTAGGAATTACGTGAAGTCGTATCATTTATATTGTATAAATTACTGTATATCTGAATTTATGCAACACAAATAACACGATGGAAGACGCTTCACTCCGACGGGATGAACAGTAGGCTATAAAATCCTTAATATTAAATAAAAACAAATGGGATCCTTCCTCGTTTGTCTTTTGTTCTTAAAAATACACTGCGGCGGCAAGTAGAATTAAAAACGATGCGATTGAAACAAAACTACCAACTAAAAAACATAAAATACCACGACAAACAATTTTTGGCATGATAATACTTCAGTTACAAAAACTCACTAACCTTGTAAAAATATAAAACGTTTGATAACAAATTTCTTATTACAATGCGTGTTCAGAACGTTGGTTTCGATCTTAACCTTCTGAACGCGCGTTGTACGCAATTAAACAATAAGTATTTAGGAATGTTTGCGTATGAATGATGAAATAACTTAAAACTAATATCACAAATGAAAACAGGTTTAAAATTGACGCGTAATATGGTTATCAAAATTCACGTTGACGCTCGCATGTTATCAAAAGATTTATTATAAAAAGTACAAATCTGTGGTACGCAACTTTTCGTGGCATCTACTTTAATTTCTAAACCTAAACTTACCCTACTTAATAATTGACCTTCTGATTATTAATATTTTTGTTATTTACACGATTTTTTGTCGACAGCGCCGGAGTCGGAAGAACTGGTACGTTGATAGCGTTGGATATACTGATTCAGGCGATAAGCAGCAAATCCGACATCGATATATTCGGAACCGTTTTGAATCTACGAAGAGATAGAAAAAACATGGTTCAAACTGAGGTAAACAAAATATTCAAAACTTCGTCGATAACTCCTAAACCGTTGCTGCGAGAAAGAAAAGTTCAAGAGAAAAATTGTAGAACATTAGTTTTTCTACAACTTCCCTTCTGTTACTTTTTTTGTAACTACACCGGTTTAGAAGTTATAGACTAAAATTGACTGCAGTGTGAAAAAGGGACCATTGATGCGCACGAAGGAATTAACGAGAAATATTTTATGTGCATGTAACTTCGTTAAAACATCCCCGAAGAGGGTTGGTAACAGGAATCTCGTTAATTCCTTCATGCAGGTCAGTTATAAAAAGACTAATAAGATTATTTTCAGAAGCAATATTTATTCATCCACAACTGCGTGGATGATGTTATACAAAATCCTACGTATATTAGCACAGCGGATGGTAAATTTTTCAAAATAAATTATGCTTGAGATTCACCGAATTGTAATTTTCAGAAATGTTCATAAAGGAGCCGATTTACGAAAACCTGAATGGTATTAAGAATGAACAATTGGGCGTCGACGTGCAGGAGAGTAAATTTTAAAATTACAAATCCAGAAAAAGGCCACATTGGATGTTTTGAGCGTTAAAATGTGATATAGATTTAATTATGTTATGAACTGTATATTGCCATTGTATAAAAATTAGGTAAAACAATTGATATAAATATTAGCTATAGGCTGTGATATCATAGGGGTATCCTTAAAATACGATGGATATTTTATATTTTACAACAAATAACGCAAAATAAATGTAAGTTTTTGTTAAATTTTGAGTTCAATTTTTAGGTAAAACGAAACTTTTCTACGAAACAATGTTTCTTACCAATTTAAGGCCTCAGTGTTGCTTAATCATGTTGTGGGTATGCATCCAAGGTGGAAGATCTTGCTTCATGTGTGGTGGAGCCATAGGATGCGTCCCCGGTGGCGGTACAAGGTCCCTTCGGTGATTCAACATCATGGGCATGCTGTGCGGTGTTGGTGCATGCATTGGTCCCATCATGTGGGCATCTTGCATGGCCACGTGCATCGGCATGATCCTCTGGTTGTGGTGCTGATAATTCATATGCGGATGATGGTTAGGAGGTGCGTAAACATTTTGCTGCTGAACCGGTGCCGCCACCGACTTAACTTCGCCACTCTCGAGGTTTACATTATTGTTGTTCCGAGGTAACTTACTTGATACCTTCTTATTTTGTTTTACCGGCATATTATCTTTATTTACGACGGCCTTTTCGGATAAAATTGATTTGTTGCCATTCTTTTCGTAATAAAAACCCATGTCAAACATGAGCCTCCTCAAAGTCATCAAGGAAAAGTTGGGTAAACTATCGTCAGAGTTAACTTGCTTTAAAATTGTATTCAAGGAAGGCACAATGTTTCGGTATTTTAAATCGTATATTACGTTGCGTATGGCTTGCCTCACGCCTTGGTCGTATTTATTGTCCCTACTATTAATATTAATATTTTTACGTATCTTAGTTTTGGAGGGTTCTTTGAAACCTTCGGCGCTAGCCTCTTCTTTACGGAACTGAAAGATACTCTTTTCACTGCACCCGGTAGCTTTCGCAGTTCGCCTAACCAAGTCGGTAACACACTTATCGGGATATTGGTTGTGAAGATATTTGAAGACATTCAGAATTATAGTCTTCTCCTTGCAGGAATACGACATCCCCTGTTTCATTTTTTTAATCTCCATTTCTGCCATTTTTTTGAATAAAGCTACCAAATTTAAAAGTCAGGTTAGATAATTTCGCACGTTATAATGAAAAGTCTACCTTTTTTATGTATTTTTGATGAAAAATTGAATTAACAAACGGAGTTTTTAAATTAACCTCATTAACGAAGTTACTTGTTTATGCTGTCAAAATTTTGATCATTTGACAAACAAAACAAGTGGCTGGTGATGTCACAGTCAGGAGCGCACGGAATCAAAATACCCGAGCAGGAAAATTGCGACCTTTTTAAAAATTACCCCAAGTAGACATTAAGGAGATTTTAAAATTTTTTAACTTTTTAAAATCTAAAAGTTTTATGTAGGAAATTTTATGTACTTTAATTTTTATGCTAACTGTTTAGACCCAAAAACGTCAAAATAATTAGTTATTAACAAAAAACCGTTTTTCGGCACCTTTGCACACAGGTCGAGAGAGGGAAAAACTCCAAAATTTATTTTATTATTTATTTCTAAAAAAAAAGTTGAAGTATTCAAAATTTCCAGCATTAGTGCAGAAAAGATGATAAAAATAGAAATCTTAAGTTGCCAAAAAATAATCAAAAATGCGGCATAATCGGGCAGCTTTGAAAACAATGGAATGTACGTTTGTCACAAATTTAATAATTTCGTTCTAGTGTCTGTTTTAAAAAAGCATCAAGTTCTTTCTCCCTGTTTAAAATGTTACATAGTAAGTCGGTTTTGAAATACTTCGAACCGTTGTTTATGCGCCGATTGGTTAGACGTCTGAACGTATCCGATGCCCGTAACGACTCGAATAAAAGTACTGCGATTACAACAACCACTACGGTGACACCACCAGAAGTTCCGATATCGCCACGTAAGTTTCTGTCCGAACTGGATCCCTTTTTAAAAATTTTCCTTCAGTTCCAGTATCCACAAGTGAATCACCTCTACCGATCACCTGTCCATCGTCTACACTTCCTATATCATCGATGTTTCCTGAATCGGTAGAAAAACCCAAAACAAAGTCGATGGAATTTGTCGAAGATTCCCCCGATTTATTTTTACGGTTGGAACAACTCGAATCCGTTCCTGACACGGAAGCGTTGAGAAAGTCACTGCCGTTTGATGAAGTGCCAGGTCCGAAGGCGTTGAAGCGCATATCGAAATTTTGGAGTTCTGTTCCTATTTTGGGTACACAAGTGACTGCTAGTGCCATTCAATACTTGCTTAGTGCTGGTAAATAGGCAATCACTGTTTCCACTTTTTTTCACTTTTGTTTTCTCAAAGGTAGCCAGTTAAGTTGGGGCACCAATTTGTGGATGTTTAAGTGGCTGTTGGACGAGTACGGACCGGTGGTTCGTTTGCACGGGCCGTTAGGTGGAGATGTGGTAATTTTGAGCCGCCCCGAACACGCGGGTGCTATTTTTCTCAGCGAAGGACGATATCCTATAAGGTCCAGTTTGGATTGCGTGGAAAAGTATCGACTTCAATTCAGACGATACAAGCAAGCAGGGCCGTTCATAATGTAAGTGACTGACTTTCGTTGAAAATTTTCCATATCGGGTGTCTTTTAAGGTACGGGCCAGAATGGGAAAAATTGCGAAAACATCTCGAACGACCTTTACACAACAGCATGATTCAGCAGTACGATGAGTTGGTGCAATCGTGTGACGATTTCATTGTTAGGATTACGCGAATACGGAACAGGCAGGACGAAGTTCCGGTTACGTTTCGGAACGAAATTTACAAATGGGCGATGGAATGCATGTGTTCGATAACGTTGGGCAAACGTTTGGGATTTTTGGATCCGATCGGGTTGAGCATCACTTCTGAACCCGCTCGATTGTTAGAAGGTTTGATCGGAGCGACCGAAGCCATACGGCGTTGCGAATCTGGTTTGCACATGTGGAAGTTTCTGGAAACGCCTGCTTGGAAAGAGCTCGTTAAAAATTGCGACGTAATCGACACGATCATGAACAAGTACATCCACAGAACCCAAGACCTTATGCGTCAGAAGAAAATTAGCGTTGATCCTAACCAACGACAGGAGTCAGTTTCGCTTATCG
Organism: Cantharis rustica; assembly: GCA_911387805.1. Taxonomy (NCBI): domain Eukaryota; kingdom Metazoa; phylum Arthropoda; class Insecta; order Coleoptera; family Cantharidae; genus Cantharis; species Cantharis rustica. The sequence goes on from OU426878.1 coordinate 67,776,010, forward strand.
AAAGTTTGATGATCAAAGATGTGATGAGTTCGGAAGACGTTTTGACCATTCTCTTGGACATGGTTCTGATCGGTGTGAATTCTGTTGCTCATAGCATTGCGTTTTTGTTGTATCACTTGGCGCGTTATCCCAGAGCACAAAGAAGGGCATACGAAGAGATTTTAAATGCGCCTTCGCAGGTAACAAGCTCTTATTTAAAAACGATGCGGTACGTGCAAGCTTGCATCAAAGAAAGTTTGCGTTTGAAACCTCCGATGCCTATTTTGAGTCGAGTTTTGTCCAAAGACGTTTTGGTTTACAATTACAGGATTCCTAAGGGCACTTACATTTTAATTGCCACTCATCTTTCAAGTTTACGAGAAGAACACTTTGAGGACGCCTATCGTTTCAAACCCGAACGTTGGTTGGATTCCGAAATTTATATGGATAACGCAAATTTCGCTTCCCTGCCTTTCGGATACGGTCCGAAAGCCTGTTTGGCTCGTGAGTTGGCGGAAACACAAATTTCGTTACTGCTAACCAAGGTAAGTGCTTGTCTCGACTTGCTGCCACAAAAATTAACTTTATTTTCAGATACTACGGAAATATCGCATCGAATATCATTATGGCGATATCAACAGCACGCACCGCCTTTTGGCAGCTCCCGATCGCCCCCTTAGACTTAGATTCGTTGATCGACGTTAAAGTTGTAATAGTTGTATAAATATAAAAGTTTAACGAAATAATATATTTTATTTAAAAAATACTTCCGACAAACATACATTGTTCGTTAATCTTAATAAACATTATTTGTTTGAATATCCAAACACAAATTTTGCACTTACATTAGTGATTCCCCAAACTTTAAATTTAAGTGATGGTAGAAATTCAAAATGTCTTTGATTAATAAAAAAAAATTAATGTTAATTTAACCAAAACCCACCAACACACTAATAATAATAGAAAATACAATTCTAACTAAAACATCGCATAATCACACCAATTAAATTAAACTTTGCATAAATTTGGAATGTGTTCGTATTAAAAGTTCTGGTGTATAGTAACAGAATGGGTATTATTATTGAGGTGTGGGTGTAATCTGAGGTGGTGCTAATTTCGATGTGAAAGTCACTATGGTCATCAACAACTGACGCACTATTCCCGGCATACTCGGTTTCGATGCGGTCGATTCGATCAAAACTCGAAGTTCGTGGAACATGTTTCTCGTGTACGGGTTACGTCTCGACATATATCTTTGCATCAAGAAGTGGTAATATATGAAAGGAGCCACCAATCCTGCCTTTCCCCTATAAAAAACATTTTTATTAAAACGAGTGATGTGGAGCGGGATTGTGGCTACGTTAATACTTACATCAACACCATGATGACGCACACAGGCATCAACACTATTTCGGTGAAGCTGATTAATCTCAAAATGTTGCGTGACTGAAATTCGACTATCGAAATCAGCAAGCGTGCACCCCACCATGCATTATGTCCAAGTGTCTGAAATTAAATTATTTTCGTTAATCTCACTCGAAAGTATGTTACGATTAAAATTGCATTGTTTTTAAAATTACACCTTGACTCACATTTCTAATCCCACCCCCCTATTATAACAAACTATGTGCCATTGCTACTTCTTCGAATGAACTTGACTAAAGCCAAGATGACTTACTAGGGAATGCAATCTACTGGATTTGATGAGTCACGGAGGGAGGGGGGGGGGGGAAGTAACCATATTGGGTTTTAATTCACAGCAGAATATTCGATATGAAAAAAAATGCCCGAGAGAGTACAAAAGAGTGAAGCTTCCGACCAAGAAAGCCAAAGTACAAAGAGGCTACGAGAAGTAAGTGCTACGTCAGTCCTTCCGTCATTCGTAAACAATTGAACAAATGAGAAATAAAATTTAGAACGTTCAGGCACACAGAATAGTAATATTGGGGAAAAAAGTTTAATTTTGTCGTCATCGGCGCCATCTATTGACGTCATTTTGAATTATTATATATTACCCGGCAGACGTTGTCCTGCCCAAAATAGAAAAGTTCAAAATCTTTAAAAAAAAAAAAGATTATGCATTTATTGCAATTCTTATTGGTAAACAACATTTCTAGTTTCTCTGTCAGGTGCAAATATATTGTCACGTTTTTTTAAAATAAATTAAATAATTGCTTAGTTATGAGATGGTACCTGATTTGACTCTGAGGGAAATTGGGGAAATCGCAACCACACTGACCTATCGGCCGCCTTTGGCCATTTAGACTGTGTCGGATATAGTTGATCAGCCTCACTCGGAGAAATCACAACCAGCCTGGCCTGCCGGCTGCCTTTAATCATTTAGGTTGTGTCGGATGTAGTTGTTCGGCCTTCGGCCTCACTCAGGCTTTTGGGAGGAATCTCGTTAATCTGTTCATGCGCGTCTAATATTTTCCCATTCCTACTCCGTGCTGTTTGCTGGGTAAGAAGTGATACCGGTAGCCGTCTGGCGTTGATAAGTGATCGATTGTTACCGATCACTGAGAGTTGAAGATTGAAGATTATTACAGTAGTAATATCGGTATTAAAAAATTTTGGGGTGGGCCACCTTTATCACAATAGTATAAAAATAGTTTACGACCTATTCTCAGACCTACCAAACATACACAAAAATTTTTATAAAAATCAGTCAAGCCGTTTCGGAGGAGTTTGGTTACAAACACTGTGACACGAGAATTTTATATAATACATAGATTGTAGCTAATTTCACTTGTGTGAGAGCAATTATTCAAATTTTTTTTGAACTTTGGTAAAATCAAGTTGTACTATAGAACATAATATAGTTAGGTTAAATAATAATATAATAGTAAATACATAATTAGATATGTATCGAAGTAATATTATAATATTTATAAATTTTTATTACGGTTTGATTTTTGTTGACCTTCCAGTATATAATATTTTATTAATATGTCAACACATAATTTTTTTTATTTTTTAATATCACCTTTTTATAAAAGGCGATTCGATAAGAGATGTCATTTTGAATTACTCAGTGTTTCGCCGTCGCCACTTCGCCATTTACTTAATTTACCGTCGAAAATTAAGTATTTAATTTTTTTTAAATCTCAGAAAACTGAGAACGCATTTACGTTACATAATTTTTCAATTAAAACTTCGTAATGTTAAATTACTAATTTTCATATTTTATTATATAATTAATCTAAATTTTTAATTTTTAATATAATATTAATTTGGTATTAGTATTGTTTATTTCGGTTTATTAACATCTGCAATTTAAAAAATATATATTTTCATTTAGTGAACTTATTCTGAAATTTTTATTCGTTTTTTTTTAACTTTTTAACATTTTTTCCCTTAATTTTATATATAACTTGAAATCCGTTGATTCTAGACGATAAAGAGTTATAACCTAATTTGTAAATAATTAAATGATCTTTAAAAAAGTTCTAATCCATTAAGACTAAAAAATGAATAATATCGGAGCTATGACCGTTTGAAATAAAAAATTCAAAAAATTGCTTTAAAACGGGGTACGCCCTCCCCCAGGGTTTGGACTTGGACAAAAATTTTATTTAAAAATTTGTCTTAGAAAAGTGTCCTTTCCACGGTTTTCCACGGTCGCGGGGACACCCTGTATATAAAAAATGAAACAGTTGCTTTATTTTTTATTTTTGTAACGAAACTGTTTTTAGAGTTCCCCATAATACTAATGTCTAATTTTGGGGGTCCTCAATTCTAGACATTTGTGAAACACTGTCCTAGATCGACATCATCCACATATGTTTAATTAAAACTTATAATTAATAATAGACATAAAAATTGCAAAGTATATAATTATTGCCATAGATTAAATCAATTTTCCCATAAATAATGTAATTAACATATTATAAAATAATAATGCAGTTCTTCAAATAAAATTTTAAAAGATTTCGATATCATTATTTATGTCTACCACTGACGCGCATGATTAGATTAACGAGATTTTATCATTTTCGCCTTTCTAAGATGTTTTTACCAAAATAAACTTGATTCTGTTTATTAAATTTTTGAACATAGCTCAATTTCAGTGCATCTCGTACGCAATATTAACATAACCTAAAATGTAGAGAAAAAATTGCATGTACAGAAAAAACAGAAGTTTTAAAGAATCGCTTTTTTGCAATTAAAAAATTAAAAAAATGAAATTAAGCTGTTTGCAAAAATGTAATCAATAGCGAAAAGAATCTACGGCTTTAATCGAACTACATTGATTTACAGATAATAGACTCTAATTCCACTTAGTATAATGTAGACCATTTTTGCGTCAGGAAAAAACTATATCGAAAAGTGAAAACTACGTTTTTTCTTGCCCAAAAAAAAAAACAGAGCTATAATCGATTATATCTCGGAAACATTAATTTTTTCATACCTGTACGTAAAATGTAATCTACTTTTTATTAATTAGTAACCTAAATATAATTAAACCTGAAAATTTCACTTTCAAACCTGGTGACCAGAATCGAGAAAGAAAGAGAGAGTTAACGAGCTCCAAGCCTGTTTACAAGATTTAGACGTAGTCCATCTAAAGTATAAACAGCAGAGAAAGCTCGTCAATTTTTTGGTCCCACCTTTGCGCCGGTAAGTATCTTGACACTTTACACGATGTTTAAGTAGCTAATTTATTCCAAAATTAAAATCTATCAATATTTAATATTCTTAATTGTTTGTGATAAATAACTGAACTTTTTTCCAAGTAATGTTATTATTATTACTCGAATAAAATTATAAAATTTAATTATAGCAATTAAATAATTACGCACTTATAGAAATTCAAATTTTATGCAGTACAGTTTGGGCAATCCCGATTTAATTTTTTTTTCGTTGACCCATCCGCAGCAATTATCTGAATCCGCCGCCGGCTATCTTGACATAACAATGGAGGTTTTTGTTGCGAACTTTGAGTTTCAATTGCAAAAATTATCTAACGATAAAATTAATGACGTAAGAGCTTAATTAGTCTGAAGGCTAATAAATTAATTACAGGTGAAATGTAAAAAAGCTAAAAAAAAATTACAGGACTGATGCAAATTAGGATAAACAATAGTTGGTTGAATTTCTGCACTGTAATATTTCAACTTTTACCGTAAATTTAATTCATCAAAACTAAAAAACTGGTTTTGGGTTGAATTAATTAAGGTATCATTTGACCTTCATATGGAAAAATATAAATAAATTAATGTTAATGGTCAAATTAAATCGGAGATGGTCAGTAGTGACGTCAGGGACATGACTTAGGCCTGCAATAAAAGGTACTTACGTCTAACAGCGTCAAGGAATAGCTGGACGAGTGTAGTATGGCAAAAAGTACCACCGGAAGAAGAACCACTACAAAAGAGTTAAGAAAAATATCTCCTGAAACTTGGCGTAATATTATTCAAAGTTCACAATAATATAATAAAAAAGGATACGTGTTACGGGTGAAGCATACATAAAAATAAAGGAGTAAAGTAAGTAATGGCAACTGTCCTCCTGGAAAAGTTGAGCCACGAACTGTCGGGTTAACTGTACGACTCCTAATCTTTGGTGCAACCGTAGGGCACTAATAGCTGCGTTGGCCAACAAAACTTTGTAGTAGGAATTTTGGGAATTTCTGCAACATTTGAAATGTAAAAACCTTACCCGTAAGTAATCGCTGTGAACTTACCCAAATATTGGAATAAAATATCCGAGGGTGAAAACCACCGTTAAAACTCGGATGGCCCAAAGGGCCACATCGATTTTGTGTGATATAACATGGACCTTTAGACCCTCAAAATTGAGAGTTCTCGGCGGTGGAGCCGGCCGTTCGGAATTTTCATTTCGTGCACTGTCACTCATTTTAATTATTTTCTATACAAACCGCACTCGAAACAAAATCGATTCAAATTGAAAATTAATGTCACGTATTAAGTTGTAAAACTTCTTGTGCATTAAAAAATTAACGATTCGCACAATTAAATTATCATTAATAGGACGAAACTATTATTACTACAAAGTCTACGTCGTCCTAATTTCTGTCAAGTGATATCAGAAACAGTTGTGCGGATAACTTCAAGACGCATGGTAATTCATGTCAGGAGCGCACCGATACAACATTTTGATGCAAAAGTATTTCAAACATCGGCCTCTATCGTCGAAAGTATAGTAATTAGTAGTAGAAATTTATACTACAAAAAGTAAACTTTAATTTTATTTCTCTTTTTTATTAGGAGTGACAGACGCTTTCCATTGGTTAGAATAAATTTACCGCCATTTTAAGCTTACATTTAAATTTTGTTTCATTCGCATGTAATATTCGAGTTAAAAAATTTTTAAAAAAAATAAATAACAGATATATGACGTCAGTAGGTAGTATGATAAATATAGAAAATCTTAGGAATACCATAGATGAGCTTTGATGAGAACGTAGGAGTTTTAAAGAGCAGAAGAGATATTGATATTAGTATTTACTGAGGGAGAGCGGGGGGGGGGGGGGGTCTTTACGAAAAGTAATTTGTACTACTAATTATTTAAAATAAATTTTAATATATATTTATTTAATTAAATATATTTATTATTTTTATTTTTGTGATAAATTAATATTTAAATTTTGTTCTTTCTTTTATTGTATAAAAAAATAAAAAAATTTGTAATAAATATCAAATCCTATGGACGGTAGGGAAGATTACAAATTTCAATCTTCGCGTACTGACAGAGGGGAGTCTTACTGTAGGAGACGGGAGGGGGGGAGAGAAATTAAAAAAAGATCCTTACGTAATTAATGGATGCTCCTTAACTTAAATTATAAATTTATGGCATTTATATTTCTAATAATATAATTTTTATTAATTTTTTATTTTTGTGTTAAATTAATATTTAAATTTTGTTTCTTTTTTTATTGTATAAAAAATAAAAAAATTCGTAATAAATTTCAAATCCTGGGGACAGTAGAAAAGATTATAAATTTTCCCGTATTAAATATCGCTCTAATTCGATAATTTTATTGCTTTTGCATTGATTCATTTTTCTTTTACACCGTACTTGATTTTTAAAATATAAATAAAACCAAAATATTTCTAAAATTACCAAATATATTGTAATTTTTCTGAAAACTTCAGTCGTTTAAAAATTTAAAAAAATTAATTAATTTTAATTAAAAATTTTTGGATTTCAAATTTTTGAAAATCATGTACGATTAGCAACGATATTTCTTATGTTATACGCCGAATAACAAAATTTTTTGGGGAAAAAAATACGGGTTTCCTCATTTTCTATAAACAACATATATCAGCAAAAACGAATTCTGAAACATGAGGATTTTTTAAATGCTATATTTGTAGGGAGGGGGGCAGAAAATTTGACGCAGAGACGATGACGGGGGGAGAGCAAATCCAAACGATCAAACGATGAAAAAGCTCTGTATATTATTTTTTACAACTTTTTTTTTTTCAAGTAATAAAAATAATACTTATTTATATATTAAATTTAATATAAATTTATTTAGACGATTTGCCGCTTAAAAATCCCACAAAAAAATTATAAAATGTAAAATAACGACTATAAAACAATGTAACACGGGTAGGCTTTGATTAATTGAATAATCGCGGCCTTCGTTTGTCAACTGAAGGTAAAGTTCGCTGCCACCAGAGACTGTTTATAGCCAGCCTCAAACTTTTTAATCGAAGATCGGAGACGTAGGATTATTACCAAGTCGATCGCCTTTTTAACAGCAAGAAAAGAATAAGAACATGTAAATCACAACTAATTTATTTAACACAAAAAAAATAAAACAGTACAAAAAAAAATATAATTGAAAAAAAAATAATTGCTGAGAATTAATTTACTAAGTTAACTTTCTGTTACAATGAAATCGTTGGACTCACCTAAATAAAAAAAAAACATAATTTCAAGTATATAAATTTGGTTATTACCTTTTTGGTCGTTTTAGAAGCGCACAAAACAAAACAAAAATTTAAAAGAAAAGAAACTATTTGAACCACTAAAAAAAATTAAAATAAAAATTGAATTATGAATACTTACTTAAAAAAAAAAATATTTTATGTGAATTAGCACAACACTTTTTTTAACACCCCGGAACGAACTGACAGGTTAAACTTAGCGTCTTGTCGGAAATGGACTGCCTTTGTCGGAGATAAACCGCCCTATTTATATGAAATTTAAATTTTGTTCTTTTCGTCAATTGTATAAAAAAATAAAAAAATTTGTCAAATCCTAGAGATGGTAGAAAAGATTACAAATTTCGATCTTTGCGTAATAGCAGAAAGGAGTCTTACATGAGAAACAGGAGAGAGGGGGGAGGGGAGAGGTAAGAGTTAAAAATATTCCTTTGTGGACGCTCTCTAACTTAAATTATAAATTTATTGCATTTATATTTTTAACAATATAATTTTTGTTAATTTTTTACTCTTATTTTTATGATAAATTAATATTTAAATTTTGTATTTTCTTTCATTGTATAAAAACATAAAAAAAATTGTAATAAATTTCAAATACTGGAGACGGTAGGGAAGATTATAAATTTCAATCTTCGGGTAATGGCAAAAGGGAGTCTTATATGGAAGACGGGGGGGGGGGGGTTAAAATCATCCTTACAGAATTAATGGATGTTCCCTAATTTAAATTATAAATTTATTGCATTTATATTTCTAATAATATAATTTTCATTAATTTAAATTTTTATTTTTGTGTTAGATTAATATTTAAATTTTGTTCTTTTTTTTCATTGTATAAAAAAATAAAAAATTTTGTAATAAATTTCAAATTCAAGATTATAAATTTTGATCTTCGCGTAATGGCAGAGAGGAGTCTTACATGGGTGACGGGGGGGGGCGAAAGGAAGAGTTAAAAATTGTTCTTACGGAATTAATGGACGCTCCCTTACTTAAATTATAAATTTATTGTATTTATATTTCTAATAATACATTTAAATTTTTTTTTCGTTGTATAAAAAAATAATAAAATTTTTAATAAATTTCAAATCTAATGAACGGTAGAGAAGATTGCAAATTTCGATCTTCGCGTAATAGTAGAGAGAAGTCTCCCCCTGGGAGACGAAGGGGGGAAAATTAAAAATTGTTCTTAGGTAATTAATGGTCGCTTCTTAACTTGAATTATAAATTTATTGCATTTTATATTTTTAAAAATATAATTTTTATTATTTTTTTATTTTTATGTTAAATTAATATTTAAATTTTTTACTTTATCATACGAAGTCTGAGAAAGTATTGTAATGGTGCAGAAAAAAAAATTGAGATTTTGATGAATTTAGACATTTTGGGGTCCCAGAAGCGGAAAATCGTCATTTTTAAAAATGTCTGTATGTATGGATGTATGTATGTGGTTAAATTTTGTGTGCGCTCTACCTTAAAAAGTAATAGAAATTTTTTAACAAAATTTTGTATTTAGTACATAAATATTGAGACTTAGAGCTGATTAATTAGAGCAAAATAAAACAATATTTTGTAAATTAAAAAAAAATTTTTTTTCTTATTTTTAAAATTTTATTTTTTAATCATCTTCTCCTCTAAAATAATAATAAAAAAATCGGTATACGGAAACGCAAAAAAAAATAAATAATATAAAAAAAAATAATAAAAAAAAATTTTGCAAATAATTTTTTTCTTATTTTTAAAATTTTAACTTTTTAATATATTCTCCTCCAAAATAATATTTTTTTTTAATTTGCCTATTTTAATTTTAATTTTTTAATTGCCCTAAAAGCATTCATTGCTGAATACAACATTGATATAATTTTAATTTCAGAAACACACTTTACAAAGCGTAGCTACCTAAAAATCCCCAAATTCACTATATACGACACACAACACCCTGATGGAACTGCTCATGGTGGTACGGCCATAATTATCAAAAATACAATAAAACATAACCTTTTGGACAAATATCAGCAAGATCATCTACAGGCCACTAGCATTTCTGTAGAACAGTGTAATGGAGCAATAATAATATCCTCAGTCTATTGCCCTCCGAAACATTCAATTAAACAAGAGCAATTTGAGCACTTTTATATGAGCCTCGGTCCCAGATTTATTGCAGGAGGAGATTACAACGCCAAGCATACTCAATGGGGTTCAAGATTAATTACAACCAAGGGTAGAGAGTTACTTAAAGCGATGGAAGCTAATAATTTGGACCACATTTCAACAGGAAAACCAACATACTGGCCTACGGACAGAAGGAAACTTCCGGACCTTCTTGATTTTTGTGTAGTGAAGGGTATACCAGCTAATCGTTTTAAAGCTGAATCTTGCTTGGATTTGTCGTCGGATCATTCCCCGGTAATAGTAACACTAAGCTCTAGAATAACAAACAAAGAGAAACCTCTCTTCTTAACTAGTAAGAAAACAAATTGGGAAAAGTTTAAATGCCTGCTAGACGAAAATTTAGTACTAGAAATTCCTTTAAAAACTAACGAAGATATCGATGAAGCAACCGAACACTTAACTCTAGCAATACAAAGTGCAGCTTGGAACTCAACACCGTTGCGTAAAGAGGCTAAGGATACAGAAGAATGTCCGATTACTATAAAACAAAAGATTTCAGAAAAACGCCAACTGAGGAAAATATGGCATCAAACAAGAGCTCAGCAGGATAAAAGCAAACTAAATAAAGCTGTAAAAGAACTTAAACAGTTGTTTAGTAATTACAAAAATGAAAATATACAAAACTACCTGACAAACCTATCTGCAACGGAAGCCACGGACTATTCACTTTGGAAAGCAACTAAGAAATTAAAGCAGCCCCAGGATACCTATCCACCACTTCTAATGGAAAATGGGCAATGGGCTAAGAGTGATAGTGAAAAGGCGATGCTTTTTGCAAGACATTTGGGCAGCGTTTTTACACCATTCAAATCTGAAAATCACACTAAAGAAGAACATGTAAGACAATTTCTAGATTCTCCCGATCAGCTGGAACTACCAATCAAACGCTTCAAAAAAACTGAAATTAAGTTTGTCATTAAAAACGATCTTAGTCCAAAGAAAGCTCCCGGCTACGATCTAATAACAGGAAAAATACTAAAAGAGTTTTCAGATAAAGGGTTTAAGTATGTAACTCAGTTGTTTAATGCTATCTTACGTCGAGAATACTTCCCAGCGCAATGGAAAGTCGCCCAAATGATTCTCATTCCAAAACCTGGTAAACCAATTGAGGATGTAAAGTCGTACAGACCGATCAGTCTCTTGCCGATATTATCAAAGCTGTTTGAAAAAATGATCCTAAAAAGAATGAGACCAATCTTAGAGGAACTTTGCTTGATCCCCAATCATCAGTTTGGCTTCAGACAGCGGCATGGTACTGTCGAACAAATCCATCGAATTGTGACAGAAATACATAAAGCATTCGAGAACAACAGTTACTGTTCTGCAGCGTTTCTTGACGTCACTCAAGCTTTCGATAAGGTCTGGCATGAGGGCCTGTTATATAAGTTAAAGGAGAAAGTACCTCATAACTACTACAGAATGCTGAAATCCTACTTGACGGATAGACATTTCCTGGTAAAGTACCAAGATGAGCACACACCACTAACACCCATTCGCTCGGGGGTACCCCAAGGTAGCGTAATTGGACCAATATTATATGTTCTGTTCACAGCTGACCTACCTACATCAAAGTCTGTCACAACGGCCACGTTTGCAGACGACACAGCTATAATAGCCATCCATAAACACCAAAATATAGCTAGTGAAATGTTACAAAGAAGCCTCAGCGAAATAGAAAAGTGGTTGAAAATGTGGAGAATCAAAGTGAACGAGACAAAGTCTGCACAGATAACCTTTACGTTGAAGAGAAATACATGTCCACCTGTACTTCTGAATAATTGTCAACTTCCTCAAATGGATGAAGTTAAATATCTGGGAATCCATCTAGATAGAAGGTTAACATGGCAAAAACACATATTTACAAAAAGAAAGCAAATGGGACACAAACTTCGAAAATTATATTGGCTCATGAGTAGAACATCTAAACTCACAACAGAAAACAAACTGCTGATTTATAAAATAATTATAAAACCTATATGGACTTACGGGATCCAGCTGTGGGGCTCTGCGTCCAACTCAAATATAGACATTCTTCAACGCTTTCAATCAAAAGTTTTGAGAATGATTGTTGATGCCCCTTGGTACGTCACAAACCAAATAATTCAGCGGGACTTGGAGATGCCAACAATTAGAGAAGAAATTAATAATTTCTACAAAGCTTATCATGAAAGACTCGAAAACCATCCAAATCCACTTGCGGAAAAGCTTAGCTACAATAATAGCTGTGAAGTGAGTAGACTAAAGAGGTTTAAACCCTCTGATCTTAAAACAAGATTTAGTGAATAAATACAAAAATTGTAATCATGAAATCGCGTACTTATGTTGTACAAAATGTTCAAAAACTTAAATAGAATTTGCTGTGTTACTATGTAGCTCTAAGTTTAACTTGAAGATTATATAAGAGAGTGTATCACTGGATCCACTCTCACACGTTAATTTATTGTATGTCACAAGATTTACTGAATGTTTCACAACAGATTGTAAATTATAAATAAAGTCAAAAAAAAAAAAAAAAAAAAATTTTAAATTAATATTTAATTTTTGTTCCTTCTTATTGTATAAAAAAAATTATAATAAATTTCAAATCCTAGGGACGGTAGGGAAGATTACAAATTTCAATCTTTGCGTAATAGTAGAGAGGTGTCTTACGTGGATGCCGGGAGGGGGGGGAGGCGAGAGTTAAAAATCGTCTTTATTATAAATTATAAATTTATTGCATTTTATATGTCAATAAAATAAATTTTATTTATTTTAAAATTATGAATTAACCCGATTGCAGTAATGGCGACGACGGTAAAGTGATGATGGCAAAATATCTCATCCTTTTCATTTTTCAAAACTAAAATTATGAATTACAAAATTAGGACGACCACGCCACTGGAAGAAATTCCGTTCCGCCAATGAATTTAAGGTTAATTTGACGAAAATTTTTTAGAAAACTTCAAAGTCCATTTTAAATCGATTAAACCGTAAAAAGTTCGATAATGATAAATTTCTTTATCATTTTTATGTTAAGTTCGAACGGCGTCCTACGGCGCAAACGCCTATTCGGTGGATTGGAGAGTGGCACAAATTTAAACCTATCTATATTCGAACTCTTCAGTTCCAATAAATCGTATTCGGGCGAACAACTTTAAAAATGTACGCGATTGTTGCATTTGTTTTAATTATTTTGATAATAATAATTGGCGCGAATTTTAAATTTGTGCCGTACGATGAAAAATATTGGCAGTTAAAATGGATGGAATTAAAATACGAATTAATTTATCAGCTAATTGGATTTCGGGGAGTGTTTGAAGACAAAACAACGAAAGCGAAGAACAACAAAGTCGGTAAATGTTAACTTGGCTTACTTTTCAAGTGCATTCATTCAACTTTCTCTTCAGTTTTCACTCTCTTACAATTTTTAAACTTGTCAAAATTTATTTAGCTCTACCAAATGCGAGTGGAAAAGTTGTGGTAATAACCGGAGGGACGAAAGGAATTGGCATGGAAGTTGTAAAAACGCTAGTTAAATTGGATGCTCACGTTGTTATCGGTAAGAAATTGGGTTTCAAGTGGGAGTGCAATTAATTAAGCCATTGTAAAATGTTCCTATCTTATTGCCTTGTTTTACGGCTTAATTATTGATAAAAAAAATACTGGCCCACACGAATGCGTCGTTAAAGTTATCAATATAATGAGGAAAAGTCGAATAATTATACATTTACCCTTTATCTCGTTATCTTTTCATGCGCGTCCCTAATTAATTTTTTGTCCAAGACATGAATGGATTAACGAGATTCCCTATCTCGTTAATCCATTCGTGTGCGTCAATGGTGAACAGAATAAACCTGTATTTTAGGTTGCAGAAATACGAAAGCTGCCGAAGTATTACTCGAAAAAATACGGAACTACGGTATAAAAACTGGCAAACTGGAAGCTTTTCCTTTGGACACAAGCTCGCTGGATTCGGTGCGTTCGTTTGCCCAATCGGTGAAAGAAAGATTCAACAAAATTAACATTTTAATTAATAACGGTAAAAGTCCGGCTTACTTTGTTTATAGTCTACAAAAAAGATCTTTTTAGCTGGCATCATGTTCGGACCGTACAAAGAAACCGTGGACGGCTTCGAATCCCAGATAGCGACAAATTACTTGGGGCACTTCCTATTAACCCATTTGATGCTACCCGAACTGAAGGCTGCGGGCAACGAAAAATGTAAAGCTAGAATTGTGAACGTTTCGTCTATCGCTCATGTAGCAGCAAATATTAACTTTCAAAATTTAAATTTGAGGTAAAATTATATTAAATTTACTTAAAGTTAAATAAAACTTTATATTTTAGAAACGAGTACGTCCCCGGTTTGGCGTACTCGAACTCAAAATTTGCTCAAATATTATTCACCAATCACATAAATTCCATCTTCGTGGAAAACAACATTCCGGTGTCGGCATTTTCAGTTCACCCTGGTTTGGTCAACACAGCTTTGTTCCAAGATACCACGATTAAGAAATTCGGAGGGTGGATAATGCCGTTGCTGCTTAAGGTGGTAAAAAAATAATGTCGGTTACAGTGGATGTAAACCTCTTTTTTAGACGCCTTCCGAAGGATCTAAACCAGTTCTATACGCAAGTTTGTCTGACGATATTGAGCAATTGGGTGGAAGTTACATAAGTAATTGCGAAATCGTACCACCCATACCGTTGGCATTTTCTTCGAACGCTCAACAAAAACTATTCGATATGACCAACGATATGTTGCACATTAAGGCGTTTGGGAAAGAAATTTAAGTGAATCGGGTGTTCGGTGAAGCTAATTGTTATTATTTCTGTTGGGTTATTTTTATACTGACTATTTATTTTAAATAAATTAAATAATATTAACTATATAATTTTTATTCAAGGTTTGAACCATACAGGAACAAACTTAAAAAACATTCCCGACACGATCGGATTGTCTTCTGAACTAAGGTTTTTAAAAAACTATAATTTATAAATTTTTGTTAAAAATATAATTTATGAGGAGAGATCATGGCAATATATACAAATCGGGGTGAGTTAATTTTTTTATCAATAGTAAATTAAAGCAAACAAAACATTAAAATGCTATTATTTTTATTCAAGGACAGTGAAGGACCACCGAGCCAACTATTAGTCATTCGGATTGGTAAATATTGTATAAATTAGTGTTTAATAAATATTAGCTGAACTTCTCAAATACCAAAAGAATATAAATATGGAGTCCTTGAAATTCTAAGGAAAATTTGCAGTCATTTATTTTTGGCTTTTATTTATCGTCAAGCTTTCATTTCGCCATCGGCCGTCAATAGTTTAGTATTCTACAAACTCTACATTTTTTTAACTATACAATATCATATAATAGAATTTAAAAATTAACAAAGCAGTTAAACCACAAACATCCAATTATTTTTATTGTTGCAACTGAGTTCATTTATTTTGTACAATCGAGAATTCAAATCTCTTAAAACCTTTTATCTGCTTTATTTATTATTGTTTTGTATTATATTTACCGCCCTCGATTGCCCCTCTTTATATTCTGAGATTAGAGTAATTAAACTTTCAATACTTAACAAAAATAAATTGAACGTTACAATAGAATCGTAATCGTCAAGTGAAAAATTATATATCTACGTATGAATTTTTACAGTTTCTTATTTCTATCTTCATTTCTGTTAAATTAAATTTTTGTAGTAATAATTTACATGGGATTTTATGACCGTGTTGAATTTTTGCTGCTTAGAGCACAGCGTACGTGCAACGGTGATGTCACGGAAAGATTGTAATTATTTACAAATAAAGAAAAGTTACGGAATAAAAAATTAAAATACTATTAATTAAATACCACTGCAACGGAACGGAAAATTTGCAGGTTATCAGAAAATGTTACGAAAGGGGTAAAATAAAAAGTATTCCGTTACACAATTTTATTGTTCTTGAAACTAATTTCAATACAATGTTCTTTGGTCAAAGTTAATAATAAAAAATTTAAACATTAAAACATCGTTAAAAAATATCACCATTACCGCAATTAAATAAATAAACAGTAAGTACATTGTACATCGCTTAGCCTACGAATAAATAATTAATAAATTAATTGGAAAAACATTTAACGTGACCGATCTATTTTACTTCGTATGGAGGGGTTTTCGTGTCGTGCATTTTGCTTATAAAAAGTGCTAAAGAAGCTGGAACAACCAATCATTCGCTCGTTGTGGAAGCTAAAACTTTTACCAACGAAATTAATACGAGTGATGAGCCGTTTGTAGGTGGCGGATGCGTACGTTTCCGTCTAATGAGGGAGTTTTGTAAGCAAAAATGATTGGAGGGGAGAACTCGTACGTACATTACACCAATTTACTACAGCAGTTGGAATCGCCAATTGTCGACGTTCCTCCGCTTATGGTCGTGTTGTTGGAGTCGTAATGAGGCAAATCTTTGCTCCTCGCTTGCTGCATGCACAAGAAAAATTTGCAATTTGTATAAGAAAATGTCGAAGGAGGCTTACCTGCATGAGATCCTCGGCAATTTTCATGAACAACTTTTCCACGTTTTCCGCTTCCTTAGCCGAAGTCTCTAAAAAGTACATATTGTGGTTCATAGCGAAGTTCTCGCCAACGACGGTCGGGATTTCACGATCTTCACGATCGATTTTATTGCCTAGAATTTTACTGTTAGAAAATTTGAGAAAAGATTTGTTTCGAGTATTTTTACCTACGAGAATACGTAAAACTTTAGCGCTCGCATATTCTTCTATTTCTCTCAACCAGTCGGGCAAGCAGTCGAATGTCGGCTGACAGGATATGTCGTATACTAAAATTAATGCGTGTGCAGATCTGTAATAGCTCTGCGTAATCGAACGAAATCGTTCCTGACCCGCAGTGTCCCATATTTGCAACTGTAAATAAATAAGACGTTTTGAATTAAAATAATAAGAGATGGCGCTACAAAAATTGAAGGCTGTATTATTACAAATTACTAGAGAAAGTAGAAAGTAGGTCATATAAAACAAAGTTAAAAAATTTCGGGCCTCAAACGAAAAGAGATTTTTCGTCACATAATGTTGACATTTGCTCCACCTTGTACACACAAAGTCGCTATTTTCGGATTTTACGTTAAGATCAATTTACCTTGACTTTTTCATTGTCCACTTGCACAGTTTTGATCATAAAATCAACCCCGATGGTTGCACCTTGTCCGGGAGGAAAGAGGCCCTGGGTAAACCGCCGTACAAGGCAGGTTTTACCGACTCCCGCATTTCCAACCAAAACAACCTTAAAGAGAAATTTAAAATCATCCATCACGGATCAACTGGTAAACTTCTTCTCTATTAACATCGCAAGCTAAACCCTAAAACACAAATTGCAAGTGCACAAGCCAAATTTAACCTTACTTACTCACCAATTCGTCGAAATGTCAAGGATCACTAGTTTTTTAAAAATTAAAGTAAAACAAGAAAGGTGCGCTAAAATTACAACAAATTACATTTTTCTCTTCACGAAATTTTTTCGTACAAAAATTTCATTCGAACGCTTCAGAGCAATTTCTCGTGATTTATCGGCGCAAGAAGAGAAACTTTACTTGGAATTTATTATTTCACAAACATTTTTTTATTGTTTTCTAATAAAAAATTTACGGGATAAAGTATTGACGTCACATAGGTAAATAACGTATCACGTAATTCAAGGTCATCCATGGGCGGCGCATGTTTATTTTTGACAGGAAAATATTTATTGACGGCGTTTAATTTTTCCATTTTCGACCGTTTCGAATCAAAAATATTAATAAGCAAGTTTTTCGTGGTTAAATTAAGATTTCGAATGTTCCGCTTATGGTTGGTTTTTTCGTTACAGTGGCGCCAACGTACAGTGGAATAATTACCAAAATTGAAGGGCACAGTTTAAATTTGCCTCCTAAATTTTTAAAAAAAACATTTTTTTGGTTTGTTTGAAAATTTTTAATAAGCAAGTTTTTTGTAGTTTTATTAAGATTTCGAATGTTCCGCCTATGGTTGGTTTATTTATTACAGTGGCGCCAACGTACAGTGGTATAATTACCAAAATTGAAGAGCACATTTTAAATTTGCCTCCCAAATTTTTAGAAAAACCGTTTTTTTGGTTTATTTGAAAATTTTTAATAAGCAAGTTTTTTGTAGTTTTATTAAGATTTCGAATGTTCCGCCTATGGTTGGTTTATTTGTTACAGTGGCGCCAACGTACAGTGGAATAATTACCAAAATTGAAGGGAACAGTTTAAATTTGCCTCCTAAATTTTTAAAAAAAACATTTTTTTGGTTTGTTTGAAAATTTTTAATAAGCAAGTTTTTTGTACTTTTATTAAGATTTCGAATGTTCCGCCTATGGTTGGTTTATTTATTACAGTGGCGCCAACGTACAGTGGTATAATTACCAAAATTGAAGAGCACATTTTAAATTTGCCTCCCAAATTTTTAGAAAAACCGTTTTTTTGGTTTATTTGAAAATTTTTAATAAGCAAGTTTTTTGTAGTTTTATTAAGATTTCGAATGTTCCGCCTATGGTTGGTTTATTTGTTACAGTGGCGCCAACGTACAGTGGTATAATTACCAAAATCGAAGGGCAGTTTAAAGTTGCCTCCTAAATTTTTAGAAAAACCGTTTTTTTGGTTTATTTGAAAATTTTTAATAAGCAAATTTTTTGTAGTTTTATTAAGATTTCGAATGTTCCGCCTATGGTTGGTTTATTTGTTACAGTGGCGCCAACGTACAGTGAAATAATTACCAAAATCGAAGGGCACAGTTTAAATTTGCCTCCTAAATTTTTAGAGAGAAACCGTTTTTTGGTTGATTTGAAAATTTTCTGGCAATCGCAAAAAAATTCTTAGGTTAGACCACCCCCCTCTCTTAGTTAGACTTTCCAAGAAATTTTGTAAATCATATATAGCGCTGACGCACATGAATAGATTAACGAGAAATATTTTAATTAAAAATATCAAAGCGGCATATGACTTTAAACGGAGAATCTTTAAAGATGAGTTTCCAGACTTAGCAAAAACATTCCTGAAAGCCGCCCCAATCTGAAAAATAGCAAGAATCTCGTTAATCCAAATAAGATCCACAGGCCATCGTCATTGAAATATTCCAGGTTTAGAACAAACTCAAAGATCTTACAATGTAGCGTGCAGTGGCGTATCCACTGGGGAGGCTAAACAGGCTGCCCCCCCCCCACACAAACTAGAAACTGAACTGGTAGAGACTTATTCGAGACGAAAATAGTTTTAACCCCCCCCCCCCCCAAAGCACGATTCCAACGTAATATACTAATTCTTGAGTATGTCAGTAGAGGAGCTATAAAAGAACTAGGTCACTTTTTCAAAATTTTTAAAAAACTCACATTGAAGTAAATTAAATTTTGATTTGTATTAAAATTGTACCACATACGAGAGCCTCTTCCTTGACTACGGTTGCTATCCACATTCTTTTCATGTTAGAACATCATCGGGATATCAAGAGTTTGTGTTGTGTTAGCCGATCAAGCCGATACTTGATAATTTTTCATATATTCTTCTATAAAATTATTCAGATATCCTAAACTTTGTTAAAAATTGTTCTTTTGTCCCCCCCCCGCCGCCCATTGTGATGGGGGGGGGGAGATAATGTTTTCTCTTCCTTTGTTTTTGTCAAACAAATTAAAATAATTTGAATATTAAAAAGAGGGGGGGAGTTAAAATACCTCGTTAGGTATCCGAACAATTTTCGAGTAAATTATTACGATTTAAAAAAGCGACTCCATACTGTACGACTGGGTATAACTTCGTACAGCTACTGTTCCGAAAGAAAACTTACAAAAGTGTATCCGGTTGTATCAACTAAGTTCAACTGAAGAACTTAAGTTTATCAAATCAAAATTCACAACTTCCGTTGACCATAGTTGGTGGTTAATATTAAAACTTCCTGGTTATCCACCTTGCCCGGAGAGAAAAAAACTCTTCGTAACCTAGATAATTTTAAAATCGACTGCTCAACTTCTCCAGTTAAATCCTAAAACACAAAATTTAACCTTACTTCAATACGCCGAAAAGTCAAGAATCGCTTGGGATTTTGAAAAATCATGGTGTTTTCCTCACGTTTTTTTTATAGAAATTTCAAGTGAAAACATCTGACGGAATTTACCGGGGACAAGAGTCGAAACCGTAATTGGGATCGCTCATTTTATAGTTTTTTACTGTTTCCAAAAAAAAAAATTATGACGTTACTTTGGTAAATACATGATTAAAGGTCACGCATTGGCGGTGCAAACTTACTTTTGACAATTTCAGAAATGTTACCTCACGCGTACATTTTAAAAAAAAAATTTGCGACGGTTGGTATTTGTTGTTTTCATATTTACGGCTTAAAAATTAAAAATGGGGCAAACTAAACCGTTAATTTTGATTAATTCTCTTAAAATGCGCCGCCTCTGATTAGTACCAACACAAAAACGACTAAAAGTATAAAATCGAAGGTGGTCGATTTCGAACGATCAGTGCGTCAGTCATCGTAAGTACGTCATAAGTGTAAAGTTGCAACCGCCATTTTTGTGATAAAATTTTAAGAGTGTTGGTGTAAAATCGTTGCGTGTTGGATTAGTTTATTTGGAGAAATTATCGACAAAACAATGTAATGCAATCGTATTTGCAGGCAGCCGTTCTATAAGAATAGTAATCATTTGTATATATTTTGACGGTAAGTTTCTAGAAAATAAGGTCATATTGTAGCATTTGTTAACGTGATGATTCGACGAAGTATTTGTGGTTGATATTTGACGTTTGTTTGTAGATTGGAAAAGTAAATAAATTGTGATATTATAATCGACCATGTCTGGAAATAACGAAATACGCGAAGAATACATGTCAAGTCTGGCGGATCTGACGTTCAACAGTAAACCACTAATAAGTGTTTTGACAATATTGGCTGAAGAAAATATTGCGCATGCAAAAGATATTGTAGAGGCCATCGAAACGCATCTCTCAAGGGTATAAATAGTTTATTTTCATTTATTTATTTATTTAAACAGTCAAGTAGTTTTAATGATAATTTAAGTTTGTTGGCCGATGTGCGATATGTCACTTTTTATTTATTTAATTACTAGCTAAAACTTGAGTATATTGCACATGTATGGGTCAATTTGTATATGTTGGTCTCATTTTCAAACAAAAAAGTTGTTAAGTTCGTTAATAAACATTTTTGAAAAGTTGCTACTTATTTATTTCACGGTAAATAGGTACTTGTTTCAATTGTCAAAGTATTCTCTCTCTTTCTACCTATTTGCTCTTCATTATTTGTCAACCATTATGCAATCTTTATTTTAAATAATTAATTCAGGTTGTACTGTTACTTTATTTTCTGCTGAAATTTGTGTAAGTATGCCTTTTAACGGGGTCACTCCGTTGCCCTCTTTGTGTGATAAACGAAATCTAAAGTGTTTTTTTGAAGAGTGACAAAGTGCCTAGCTCCTTTAGATAATACCATTTCATTATTATATCGCGACAGTCAAGCTTTATAATACGACAAGTAAACTTATTTTCAGAACTTTGTACGCATCGGCACCTACAACTAGTGGATTTTAAATTAAGTGATTTGTTTTTGTCCAATTAAAATAATCAGATGAATCATCTGGCCTTGAAAACGATACATAGTTTTTGAGGTCACGGAATCGGGAAATACGAAGTGCACATTTTAGTGTTTCAAGGACACTGAATTGGAAAAAATTTAAAAAATCGACGTCTCAAGGTCAACCTAGCTGTATGTTTTAATTATGGAATGCTCAATTACTTTATTACGAGGAAGTTTTTTAAATTTTTACTTAACGCCGGGGCTACGTTTCTGCATAGTTTGCAAAAATCAAGTGGGAATTTAGAGTGGTAACAGCCTAAGTCATAAATTCGTGTTTTTAGTATACCGGGTGATACAATATTGTTTTAGTGTTCACCTGGTAGACGAGATTAAATTTTATCGATAATCTGTTTAGGGCTTAGGCCATTATTGCTCGCAGCACTTATTCTACAAGTTACGAGGTGTAATTGTTTGAAATATTTAGTTGGTTTCAACAGCTTTATTCAGCAACAAACAAAAGACGTAGCTTGTGGAATAAGTTCTTTCAATTTCATGAAAATTTTACTATTTTGGTGTTCGTGATACCATCGGAATGAAATCTAACCTGCGTAATAATTTGTCATCTTAATATATTGTTGTAAACTTTGGGAATTAATTCCGAAAAAGGTATAAATGTGATTCTTTTTATTAGTTTTTTAGGCCTGAATAAGTACGTGTTTAAAAAATTACCTTCGTAGCTTCGCACAAAGTAGTTCTTCACGTCCGGTTGATGGTGTACATGATTTAGCCAATTTCGTTGGACCGATTCTGAAAAAAAAATATATTTTCTTTAATTACAAGGTATTTCCTATTGTGTAACGCAGGTTAAAAAAATATTTTTTGAATCTGCACGAAAAATTCGCAGTGTTTTTGTAATTTTTTCCAAAAAATTTGACGAAACAAAATCTGCGTCACACAAAAACTACTGCTTTTCTGAACATATATTTCTAATTTCCAGTCAACTTGTTGATTTCAGTTAGAGGAATCGTATACACCGTTACACCACGGGATGGCAGATACTTTTTATTGCTTATTCGGTTTTTTGGGTTTCATTGTCGCGATTTCAATTTTTTTACATTGCAATATTCAATAATATGCCCAGCGTAGATTATTATCTTTGGAATAAAAAAATAATTTTGTTATCTCTCTTTCCTAAATTCTAAAACTAAACGGCTGACGATAGATATCCGGGTACAGAAATTTGTTTCAAAAATTTATAGCTGATTTCGTATTCATAATTTTTGTTGTAAATATTCACATTTTTAAATTTGGTTAAAGTAGTACAATAACCCCGCAAAAAACCACATTTGACCCAACGTCTCGGAATAATAATATCAATGTTCACTGATTTCCACAGTTCCATAGTTTTTGTAAATAATTTTAAGTTTTATTTTATTTATTTTAAATAAGGAACACCGAAAGGTACTTGAAGATTTTAATCTTTAAGAAAATATCTCAAATTTTTACGTAGTAACAAAAAAATTAAACTAATTCACTTATTTACTATTTTACTCTTTTTCGATCGAATTGTGATATACGAGATTTTCTTTGTCGGTTCTAGCTAGCTTTTTAAATCATATTTTTTATTATTATTCAAATTTTCAGGAAATCTGAAAAAATATTTCGAATATTTTTTTTTGAATTTGAATACTTTCCGTCGGCAGCATTTTGCATAACATATTCAGCGTCCAGCACAGCATGTTAAATATTCTTAAGCGGATAATAACTCCAAACCAGTTACTCACCGGGAATAATTTTTCAGTTTTTTCGGAAGTTTTGTATTCGGTCGGACATTGAACTGCTTTATTCGTATTCTTGCTTGTATTTCAAGGCCGTTCAAAATTTTAAAAACAGATCACGTGACCTTGAAGTGCAACTTGACGTAAATCTTCCTTCTTGATTTTAGAACTCGATCGTCATTTCAAGTTGTTGTTTCTTGAAATTCTGTTGATTTTTCAGTTTTGATGTCTTTAGAACAAAAAACACCAGTGCTTTCTTCCATCATGGAATTAATTTTAAGTGCTCTTTTAACTCGGGGAAATCACTTTCTTGTGTGTGCATTTGTAGATTTTATTTTACACAGGATGTTCCAGTCAAATTGAAGATCGGAGAACGTCGATCACAATCTGTGCGAGACTCTTCTTGGAACTTTTCTTTAAAACTAAAAAAAAACCGTAGTTATTTCGCCTTTAAGCATCAAAAAGCATAGTAATTTTTCTGCGAAACCGAATTTCTAGTCAAATTTTAATCGTGCAACAACTGAAAATAATTTAACTTGGCCGTTGGATTTGTGAATATAAAACAATTGAATAAACAGTGCAAAACCTGAAGCTCTGAAGTGGAAACCTGCATTGCTGTGCTTCCGTCAGTGGTAAGTTTTGAAGAAAATCAGTTACGATGCAGCTTAACCTTCATATTAATTTTAATTTTTCTTACATGATTTGGATCACTGTGAAAAACAAAGTTAATTTAAGGGAATCTGATTGGTTAAAATCAAAGTACGCATTCAATTGTTTTATATTCATGGATAAGTTTTGTTGTTTTTGTCCCTTAACAAAAAAAAAGTGTTTCAATTACAAAGTTTTGGCAACTTGTGTTGCGGAAGGTCTACCATAACTTGCATTATCTTTTTCTCTTGTAATTCATTTTTACCAAAAAATTAGTGTAGTGGCCAGAAGATTTCCACTGGAAGAAAAATTCTGATGGGGCAGCAGAAAATAAAGTGTAAAAAATTCCAGCAACTTAAGTTATTTATTTTGTAATAAACATTGTAGCACTTTATAAACAAATGGAACCTAATAAAAAATTTGGAAAACCCTTTTGTTTTGACTTTTATTTTAATTGTGTAGGTAAACATCAAAGTGAAGCTGCCCGTACTCTATTTAATCGATTGCATTATCAAAAATGTTGGAAGAAACTATACAACGCTATTTTGTCAAAATATCGTCGCGACGTTCTGTGGGGTGTTCGAACAGGTGAGTGTTAATATTTTCGAATTTAAATTTTAATTTACCGATTCGTGTGCTTTTAATGTTGTTTAGGTGGACGAAAAGACGCGCGCTGAAATGTTCAAATTACGACAAACTTGGAACGATGTAATTCCGCCTAAAAAACTCTACGCACTGGACGTTCAAATTGCACAACTTGATCCTGCTTGGCCGGTAACTGCTCCTCCTCCAAAGAGTATTCATTTTAACCCTAAGTTCTTAAAGACAACAGTAAGTTGTTGCCGCTTGATTGTATGGTTTGTAATTTTTTTTTTATGTGTGGTTTTTTAGAGTACGACAGTGACGTCTACGGTGCCAGCAGTTACAAAAACTACAGCCAGTTCTTTAATTACGAACACAAATACAAATTCTTTAGATTCCAAGACTCTAACCATGCAACAGAAGCTCATCACTAAACAAAGGGAGTTGTTGGAACTGCAGCAGCGCAAACTGGAACTGGAATTGTTGCAAACACAAGTTAAATTGCAAGAGCAGCTTAAAACGAACACCACCGGGGGAGGCTCGACGACTCCAGCTAATCTTGGCTCCTCGCAGGTAAGAGAATTATACTTTTTGTTTTTGTTTGTGGCGACAGTAGGGATGTAACGGATCTCTTTACAAGAGTCTCTCTTCTCTAACAATGGGTTTTTATTTTGCAGAATGTGCTATTAAAACCGGAAGTTGCGAAACAACTCTCACAAACTAACACGACATCAGATAGTGTGGTGAGAAACGCAAAGTCTAAAAATTTATCTTACGTAAGTGCATTTTATTTCTTTGTAAATTTTGTTAATATTAGTGATAATATTAGTGAAATGATACATAAAATCACAAATTTAACTTTTCGGGCCGTTTATATATAGCGCAATTTATTATTTCAGACATCAAATGCAAGATCACAGAATGCCACGGGGAGTACGCGGACAGCACCAACGAACACAAGAGCAATAAGAGATCCTCGCTTAATGCGTCATCTACAACAAGCACAGCAGCAACAGCAGCATCACGAAAATGTATCAACTACTATTAATTCTGTTTTAGTAGAAAATAAATTAAAAGCTGGAAATCAAGTTTCACTAGATTCAGAAAATAAAATTGTTAACAATAAATCGAATGTTCGAAACGATCGTATCGAACATCGTTTAGTAAATAATAAAGGTAACATTGAATCACATGGCAAGTCTAAGACTTCGCCTAATTCCTCTTCTCCCCTTAAACACACCCAGAAAATTGGCGGTTCACGCAAAAATGTCAAATCAAAATTGTTTAGTAATGAGACGACGACAAATTTGGCTCAAATTAAAAGTTCCGATATTAAAAATAAGAGTGACACAAAAAATACTAGTAGGTCCAATTTGAAATTTAAAAAAAAGATTAGTAGTATTAATGCCAGTAGTAGTAATAATAATGGTAGTAGCATTTGTACGATGCGCTCTGAAAAAGATGCGGGCACGTCGTCTCGACTTTCCAAAGACACGCCGCCCGCATCGTCATCTCTAGACAAAAATAGCAATTTAGGGCGCTACGATAAAAGTGATTCTTCGACTAAAAACGGTGGTGAAAAAAAAAGTAGTGACAAACACGCTAATAAAATTATTAAAAGTGGCAAGGATAAGTCGCACCATAAAAGTGATCCTGCGTTCTTTAAGGACCTTAAAGGTTCAACAAAGAATCGCAATTACATCAGACGAAATCAAAATGCTCCTCCTCCTTTATGTGCCAGTCCGGAGTCTAATCAAGACGTCGACTTACGCGTCGTGGGACTTCCGGAGAAACAACCTCGATTACCAGGTGACATCATTGACGACAAAAGTAAGCTAACTTTTTTTTTTTCGTGGACAATTTTTGTTTTGTGTTCTGTTTTAACATTTTTTGTTTGTCTCGCAGGTCTTGATTGCTTGGAAATTTTGCAAAGTGGTAATGCTGGGCCCGAATGTAACCTTCTTCGAGCCCACGCTCGTACCAGTTTGCATCATTTTTGTTTCTAGCTTCGTTTGTAACTTAAAAACGAGTGTGAGAAATTCATGGGTGGGAATGGTAATATAAACCGTACCGCCCATGGAAAGTTTGAGGGGAAGTGCCCATTGGAGAAGACTCCAATGTTCCAGTTCCGCAAGTTTTGAGAAAACAAGCGAAGCTTTCTATTTTAATTTTATTGTTTTACACTGAACATTTGAAGATCACAATAAAAGAAACAAAAGGAATTAACGAGATGACCGCTCCAATCGGTAGCGGGAATCTTGATAATTCATTCGTATGCATTAGTGGTCGACAGATAACAGATCAAATCCAAATTAGCCTCTCACAGCATGAAAAATTCATTTTATCTTTTGTTTTTCCCAGCTTCCTTTTCATTCCGATCGATATAATTTTTAAATAAAATTCATTGGAATTCTTAAACCCCTTTTTTCAATTTCTCGGAATTTTTTTTCATTAAACGAAAATGTTGTAGCGAACCTGGGTGTAAAGCACTAACAAAATAAAAATTGACCACGTACCATTCTGTTGCATGTAGCCTATTTTTTCTACGCTTGCATGATTTGTCATTCGGTGTCATAATCTCCAAAAAATTCCGATTCACTTCACAATAAAGCTTTGTAAACTTATTCACAATGAAACAAAGCATCCACTGCGGGTAATTTAAAAAAAACAATTGCACGTTAACTTCGAGTTTCTTTTATTCTGACCTTTCGATTTGTGACTAACCGGCGTATGTAGCATAGTTGACAGAAACTAACAAACCTCATCGCATTATTTGTAATTTTCATTGTATCTTTTGGAACGTCAGTTTTTTTGGAGTGTTAAAGGTAACATTTTGTCTTTTGACAAAGTAAAATTATGGTAAATTTCACCTCATGTATTTCACACACAATGGTTTTAATAAAATGTTTCGCCCACACTTTTGAATAATTTCTTTTTGAGGCAATCGCATTTTCTAATGTTTACAAACGATTAAATACGTCAGCTTTAATTTTAGATGCCATCTCCGACCCAACTAGTCAGCCTATGGATGTGGATTTGCGTCAAATACCAGCTACGATCGTAGCCGGCAAAAAGAGACCATCGACCGATAGTACCGATTCTCCCAATGCAAAGAAAAGTAAACTGGAAGTTTTTGATGTGTAAGTATTTGGTTGTTGAAATTTGATTTGTTCGATGCTAATAATTTTAATTGCAGATTATTTGGTCGCGAAGACACAGATCTCAGGCAACTGCCATCGGTGTTATCCGAGAGGCCTCAAACGCCACCTCCTCCTATCATATCAGAGAAAGTTATTACAATCAAGGATGATGATTCCCCGGAGGCTATGGAAGTGGACAAAGCGAAATTGTCGAACTTTAACGCAATTCGAGCGAAATTAGCAAACGCCGTTATTCAAGGTAAAATACTTCCCGTCACCTTCAGCATAATGGTTTCTAACTATCCAAGTTATTTTTTTGTAGAATCCGAAGAGTTGCAACACAACAAAAAGCTGAATTTAGATATGGACATGCGGAGATTATCAGATTCATCGCACGAACAAATTTTAATTTCGGAAGACGAGGAGGCGATTATAAGAGCCAATAAAATGACTATAGATCAACAAAAATCCATAGCGAATAAGATAGTCACTCAAATAGAAACCCAAAAATTAAGAGAAGCCCAAAGAAAAGAATCCGAAAGCATGTCAAATACATCGTTACAACCAATAAGTGATGATGAATTTGAACCCGAATTCGAGTTCAGCAGCAGCGATTCTGACAACACCAAAAAGGACGGCAACTACAAAAAGAAAACCAAAACAAAACGCGATCTTGCGCGTAACCCGAACGAAACTCGCATTCCTCCGCTAATTCCGCAAAATCAATTGGATGAAACGTACAACAAATTTAACCGGGCCGCCGATTTTCGTAACGACCCCAGACGAGGACGCAACTGGAGAGGTGGTCGGCACAGACAAAAAGTTTGGGAAACCAATCCGCCGCCACAACCGCCGCACTTCGTTCATCCATTGCGCCCTCCAATGGAGCAGTGGGCAAGGCCACCGGCAAACGACGCGTGGAGACCCAATGTGTTCGAAGGGCGTTCTTCGAATATTTCGCCACATTTACTTGACCAAAGAAGCCAGTCGCCGAATAACAAATTCCAAGACAATCCAACGCTGCAATTCGTGCATCCAGATAGTTATAAGTTTATAACGATCGATGGAGAGCCACGCGAAATTCGTTACTACGACGAAACTGCGATAGTTTTCTTAAGTGCGGGAGATCCGCGTGAAATTTCATTCCAAAACGGTTCGCGTAGGATCTCTTTCGATGGAGAAATTTACGAGTTGCATTTTAACGAACCCTATCAGGAAATTAACATCCGAGGTCGCATGCATAGAGTTCGACTAGGTGGACCGTCGCGAGAAATTTTCATGGACGGAAGAGGATATCAGTGCTACTTTGACAGTATAGAAAAAACCATCGATTTAGACGGAAATACAATCGTAGTCAAATTGGAACCGCCGCCTCCGCAAGTTTCCATCGGCCAAGAGAAACGCTTAGACTTAGTAGCAGGAAAAATTCAGTTGATTGTGGATGCTAAAAATATGTTTACGGTGTTCTTGGACAGTAAGATACAAAATTTCGAAGTAGATGGCATGAAGCATTCTTTGAAATTCATCGAAGGGTTGCGAGCGGTGTTGATCGACGATGTTCGCTTCGAAGTCGAGTACGGCGGCTTACCAAAACCTGTCAAGCTTCAAAATCGTAAATATTTCGTACGGTTCTCCGTGTTGCCGGACGGTATCAAACCCGGTCAAGTAGTTCTTAGAGACATGGACAGTGCGTTTCAAAGAGAAAACGAAAACAGTCAAGAGAGTTCTGGCGTTCGTCAAAGCAGGTTCAATCCGATCGTGGAACGGCTTTCGCCAGAGAGAAATTCAAATTCGCCGTCATTTTTCCAAAACTTTATTCGTAATCCGAATTTGGATATGCTGTCCAGCGTGATGGCGTCGTCGTTGATTCCGAGCGCTAGCGAAAGCAGTTACAAGGTCGAAAACGATGAGGCGCCTCAGCCGGAACAACCGGTTATTCCTGATGTCGCTGCTCAAGAACTGAAACCTGGCTTGAATATAAACGAACTGTTCCAACGCCTCGTCGCTACGGGAATTGTCGGTACGGCCAACAAACCTCAAGCGCCCGAAGCGCCGGTAGTGCGTCCCGCACCGGCACCATCTGTACCTAAATCAGCCACCAAAAATTTCGTTCCGATTTACTTTGACAAACCGGAAACGCTAAAATCGTAAGTTTCCTTTTAATGTTAAAATTGTCGATTTTAATGTTGTTTTTTCGTTTTCAGACGTCATTCGTTAAGGTTCTCTGTTCTAACCATGGGGATGCAGTGCAGCAGTTGCGGCATGCGTTTCCCACCGGAAGATACCATACGTTATAGTCAGCACCTTGATTGGCATTTCAGACAAAATAGAAAAGGAAAGAAAAATTTACGTGCGGCGCCCGGACGGCCTTGGTACTACTCCAAGTCCGATTGGAACAATTACACCGAAATTGAAGATCTGGAGGAAAGAGGTAAGTTTTGCAAGCGGTAACTTTGGATGTAGGTAACCTTATTTGTTGTTACAGAGAAAAGTTATTTTGAAAACCAAAGTCAAAACCAAGTAGAAGGTGGAAAAGAGGAGGTGGATGAAGAAGAGGAGATTCCTTGTGTTGCAGCTGATCCTAACGTGCAAGTTCCTATCTGCGATGTATGTCACGATCGGTTTGAACAGTTCTTCAACGAGGAGACTGAAGAGTGGCAGTTGCGGAAAGCGATTCGCGTCGACGATCGTGTTTATCATCCTTTATGTTATGAAGACTATCTGGCAGTTTTGGATAAGTCTGTTTCTGAGGAGGAAAATGTTACAATTCCTGGTCTTGAAACGACGAGCGACATTGTGGCAGACGATGATGAGAAGAAGGAGGAAGAAGACGAGGTCATGGAAGTGATCGATAATATAGATGACGAATCGCCGTTACCAGATGAAATCGAACAGGCTAAAGAGGAGGAGGAGGAGGTAGGTGAAGAGGAAGAAGATGATGACGTCATTCTTAATGAGGTGGTTCCCGAAAAAATCATCGTAGATGATGACGATAAAGATGATTATGTGGCAAACGACCATGGGCTGATTCCCGGCGTTGTCGTGAAAGTGGAACCCATTGATGATGGTTTTGTTGACGTCGAAGATGGCGTTTTAAAACTAAAGAGCGACGAGGTTAAAATTAAAAGCGAACCTGGTATGGAAGGTAATTTGAATTTTTCAGATTCTTTCAGTTCGTCATCGCCTAATTTCTTTCCAGATGAAATGGAAACGTCCCAATCATTGGATTTAGGTGACGACATTTTGGAGGTTAGAGAAGTTCCTGAACACGTTTCCACTACTCACACCGAAGTGGTTAGTTCGATAGACGGCAACCTAGAATTTGAATCGGGAGTTACGCCCGCTTCGACCGGTCTAAACACGAAAATTAAAATAAACATCACGAAGCCTCTTCCGGCAGTGGTGATGAAAGACACTAAAGACGTTGCTAATGATGATTTAAAAAACGAAATAGTTGATCCTAGTCAGCCTTTGCCGCCCGGTGAAGAACCGGTACAACTTAACCTTAAGCCCGCCCTTAGAGGAGTTTCATTGAAAAGACAGCCGGTCGTGAGAAAAGGCGTGGAATTGAGTGGCCTTTGTAGTATAATGTGATTACGTAAGTATTTTATGAACGTGTAAAAAGAAAGTGCGCGTGTGTAAATAATTGTGAAAAGTTTTTGGTTTGACAACATTCCCGCGGTCTGTCATTTTTTTAAACTACGAAATGCACCCCCAATATAAACGGAACGAAAAGGGTTACAGGTTACTTTGTTACAAGATGTGTGTATTATTTTTATTATATTGTTAATTTGTTACCTCGTAAGTTGTACAAAGTTTTAGACGTTTCTACTTTAGATTTATTTATTTAGGTTTGTTGCCATTCTCGGCGACTACGAATGAATTATTTATTTATTAAATAAAATTGTTGATTTTTTTAAAAAAACGTGTTTGTAATTTAATTAGAATTTTTATTTTTCCTAAAATTTGCTTTCTTTTTGAATTACTTTTGTTTTTTTTATTATTGTAAGTGATTTTTTTTGTGCCCATTTTTTTTCATTAGGTTCGTGGTAATTTTGATTCGATTTGTATTTTCACTTCTGGCGATAAATAAATAATTTTAAATGGCTTCTAGTAATATTTGTAGATAATTATTGAATAAAAGGTACATTACATTTATATTGCCTTTTATTTTGTGTAAACCTGACAGGTAAAAGTGAATTTTTGTACCTGAAATTTGAATGGCTGAAGACATCGCAGTATTCTGCAAAGGGACCGTTTATTTCAAAACATCCTGTACACAACAACAAAGTTACATAACCGCACTTAATCTGTCAAATGTCAAACCGAAGGTAAAATTGTTGATATTTTGATTTTGAACAACTTTTTGATAAATATAATGGACGTCACTTGCCGTACGTGTTTAAAAATATCCGCCAAACTGACCGACATATTTACGGACCACTTGCCGCAAAAGATAGAGACTATTTCGTCGGTCAAAGTAAGTTTTGACGATCTTGTCGTTGCGATATTTCTATCAATCTTTTTTTAGATCACGAAAGACGACAGGTGTCCGGGTAAAATATGCGAACAATGCGTACGGAACGTCCACCTGCTGTACGATTTCCGCAGCATCATTTTGAGGAGTCACATGATTTTGCAGGAACGATGCGCAATTAAACAGGAAGAAGATGTAACAGTAGAAGTCAACATTATCGAAGTGAAGGACGATAAAACGGAAATTAAAGTTGAAAACGTTATTCTCGACGATTCACTTCTAGGTGACGTCGAAATTGTCACCGAACCCGATTGCAATGACACAGAAAACGAGATGAGCGACATCAACAAAGATGTCTACGCTTGTGATCATTGCGATTTTACAACCACGATTTACGAAGACTGGAGGTGTCACAAACGGACGCACAAGGCGGTTGTAAAATCTGTGTGCAACATTTGCGGAAAGTCCATTCGGGTTGACAATTTAAAAAAACACATATCTATTCACACGGAAACGCCGGTGGCGTGCAAAATTTGCGGCAAAGTGGTGAAAAATATGGAGTCTTTAAGGGGACACCTGTTGATTCACAAAGGCAACAGCTACCAGTGTACTGTATGCGGGAAAATTTATAAACACAGAGGTGGTTACAACGTTCATCTAAAGCGGCACGCACGTAAGTTTTTCATCTTTTTGTTTTTACTGTTGTAAGACATAATTTTGGTGTTTCAGTTGGAGATGTTAAAACGGTGGAGTGTTCGGTGTGCGGTAAATTTTTCTTCGAGAGACAAACGCTGGCCAAACACATGCGCAGTCACACGGGGGAACGACCCTATCCATGTCAGTATTGCAACAAAGGTTTTTCGAGTAGTCACGCCTTAAAAACGCACATAAGAAGACACACGAACGAGAAACCTTATGCCTGCGAATACTGCGATAGGGCGTTTCCGCAAAGAGTCTCTCTTAGGACGCACATTCGGTCAAGACACTCGGATAAAATCATAGAACAGAATAGTTCGTAGTAGTTGAATTTTGTTAAACTGCGAGTTTAACCGTAGTTGAGTTTATGCTGTGCTGTCTTTGGATAGTTCCACATTTTTGGTATTTTTTGGAATCGGGGATGGTAAAACTGTTACCTCGGGCACCTTATATGAGAAAATACACCACCGACTGTTAGATAATAATAAAATATCAAATTCATGCATACCTGATAAATATTTATTAAGATGGCGCTGCTTGCAGTAAAATATTTTTTTAAATAATATGCAATTTTGTTAATAAATGACTTTAATGTTTGAATCATTTTTGATACTCGATAGGCATGACAGTGAAAGAACCTTTGGGAGAGCGGGGCTCCAAATCTTGTTTGGGAGAAGCCTTTCTCTGAACTGATTGATTTCAGGAACGAAATTATCTACAAAGATTCTTATCTTTTATTAAAAATCTTCGAAGTAACCTATAATCCATTGAATGGATTAACGAGAAATTATTGTAATAAAAAACCTAAGAGCCCCACAGGGCTTGAAGCCGGGAGGCTGTGATGTGAGTAGGAGCTTTCCAATCCCGCGGAATCTCGTTAATTTATTCATTTTATAAAAAAGTCGATAGAAAATTTCGGTCCGTTAACCAATCCAAATAAAAAAAGGAAGGAATAAATTACAAAAGTTCAATTATTTAAACCAACAGTTTTGTATTAACAGTCTTCCTGTTCCTGGACAGGATGTTTGGATTGTACATGAGTTTTAAGTGATACCTTGTGTATAAAAGCCATATCGCATTGATCGCAAGAATATGGCTTTTCCTTCGCGTGTTGCCGCATGTGACTCTTCAGAGAGTAATTATTGGAAAATCCTCGATTACAAAATAGACATGGGTAGGGCCGCTCGCCCGTGTGGATCCGAATATGCTTGGAAAGTACTTGCTTATTGCAGAACAGTTTGTTACAAACTGGACACTTAAAAGTTTTGCTATCTCCAACTAAAATAAAAAATTGATATTTTTTGCTCGTGTAACTGGATAGATTCTTACCCGTGTGTTTCTTCATGTGCGCTGCATACCATTGCCTGTATTTATAAACTTTCCCACATAAGGCACATTGAAATGGGTTATTTTGATGGACAAGCATGTGACCCTTGAGGATAATCTTATTTTTAAGCACTTTCCCGCAAATCTCGCACGATACTGGCGGGGCAATTTCGTGATAGGCAACGTGCTTATTAAAATTATCCTTTCGGACCAACACACCGCAAATGGTGCACACGGATTTTTCCACTTTTCGATGCACTTTTGTATGATATTTATAAGTCTTATAAACGTACGAGGAAAAATCGCAGTCTTTACATTTGTACACTTTACCCCCAGATTTATTTTCTTTGTGTTTCATCGTCATGTGATTTCTAAGTGTTTCTCTGTTTTTCAATTCCTTCCCGCAAACTTCACACGACACGGGCAAGTCTGTGTGGACTGCACGCATGTGGGTTCGATAACTGGCGATACCAATAAATTTCATACAAATTGTGCATTTACGTTGTTTGACCTGTTTGTGAACGACGCTGTTTTTGTGAGTCATCAAATCGGAGTACTTCAAACTTTCGAAATCGCAGTATTTACAGTGATACACTTTGGTCTTTTTACTGACTTGACAGTTATTTTCCTTTTCATACTCTACGTCTTCTACTTTTTTTTCTTCTTCAAGTTCTATTTCCACGTCGTCTAAATCGGCCAAACAAAACACATAATCGGCGGTATCATCTTCGATATCATCACTTTCGGAATTCATTTTCTCATCGACACGACTTTTTAATATTCCGTCGTTCGTTATGATATCGCTACGAAATTGATACAACAGCTTCACCTTATCTAAACAATCACTGCATATTTGAGATGGAAATCGCTCATCCGGTAAAATCTAAAATATGAAACTTTGAATGACAGTAATATAACCTAAAATTGTAAAATTTACTTTGAGTGATGAGATGGTCTCGATTTTCGCCGGTAAATCGTCGGAGAAAATGTTGGAAGTGTTCGTGGTAAGTTTTAAGCACGTACGGCACACAAGACTCATATTGATTCAATTTAAAATTTCTTGTTATAACAACTAACGAAGATGATAATTTAAATACCGCGAAAGAAGCGATCGTCGGAGTATTTCAGGAATCAACCGCCTGTCGCACCATCTAGCAGAAAAGAATTAACGACAGTGCCCATCCTGTATATTTATAATTTTAGGTTAAAGTTCGCGTATATTCAAAACAAAATAATTAAATTGCATTGGTTTGAAATTTAGTTACTTAGCTAAAATGCCCACGAGAAAGCATCGTACCAGAGCAGGTAAAAGGACTAAAAGAGCTATGTCTATAAGATTATATTGGAAAAGACGGAAAGGTCTACTAAGTAATCCGAACGATAAAAAAAACAGGTAATTGAAATTTTAATAATAATCCAGTGACATGCAGAGTTTTTGTTTCTAGACCAACGGCGGATAACCAAGATTTAAAATATTTATGTTCGGTTAAGACAGGTAAACTTTTCTCTCACCGTCAAACAAACCTAAAATTTCAACTCTTTAGAGGCTGCGGATATTAAACAGGAAATCGCTGATTATGAAGATTTGCACCATGAGATACACATCAAGGAGGATCTCGATAGAGTTCCTGCGAGTACCGAAGCGCTTAATAATGTTGTCTTTCGTTCAGTGTCAACTGAAAACGGAAATTATTTACAGGAACCTTTGCGCATGCACAACAGTGAAAAACAGTTTACGTGTAAGATTTGTGATTATAAAACAGCAAATAAGGATTATCTTCTTTTGCATAAAAAAATTCACAAGGTTAAAAAACCATTTAAATGTCACGACTGTGATTTTATCACCGACCGAAAGTCTGACTTAATCGGCCACCTAAATGTTTAGCATTTTGTGTGACGAGATCGAGAGCGTTTGACATAAGACGAAGAACAGTTTTTGTTTGTTTTTGGCTTTGTATAATACACATAATTAATTCACCTTCTTGTAATTATTAAATAGCTCGAGTGGAGTTTATAGATTTTCGATTTTTGAACTTAAGTTTCCGGAAAAAACCAGACGAAGCAGAAAAAGTGATAAAAAGGTCTTTGAAATTCAATTACTTCAGTTTTAGAAAAAATATAAGTGGAGAGAATGCAACTTTTTCGAAAAGGAAAATTATTTTAAAATTTAAATTCCAAAGTTTTGTGGCGCCATCTAGTGGTAAAGTTAAAGTGACAACAAGAATGGATGACAAATCTGTAATAATTGAAAATTTAGATTTTTCAGTGAAAACAGGTCGGTATAAATTCAGAAACGTTGCCGCAGAAGTTCTTACTATTGTTGTCGTTTCTAGAAGAGTTGGAAATAAAAACGGAAGACGTTGACGATAAACTAGAAATTTTGCACGATACAATAATTATCAAGGAGGAAGGCGATAAGGAGTCATGTAAGCTTGCGACGAAACCAGAAGTGGATTATTTGCTTGCAAGCTTTGCTATTACACCACGATAAAAGAAGGTAAATTGGATGATCGTTTAAATATGCACTCGGGCGAGAAGCCGTATACCTGCAACATTTACGATTACAAAACCTGCTGGAGAAGTTACCTCCAGGTTCACCTACGATACCATTCGAAAGAAAAAAGCTTTGCATGTACAATTTGTGATTATAAAACTTCACTGAAGACCACGTCAAAATGCACACACGGGTGAAAACCGTTCTCGTGTAAAACTTGCGGCTACGACGCGAAAGAACACATCAGAATTCACACCGGTGAGAATTTGTGAACTGTGCGACTTTAAAACTGGAAAAAGTTATAGTCTGCTGGAGCACACGGGAGAAAAGAAAACGTAACAAGTGAACATGAACTGCGAACTCAGAGAGAAATGAACCTTTTCTAAGTGAAATAATTAAATTGATAACTGTTGGATTTCTTTTTGCCGACACTTCGTATTTTTCTGTACGATAAGTTGCCTAACGCGACCTGTCAATTTAATTGTCAAAGAAATTGGTTTTGTTTTTTTCTCCAAATTTTGGATTACTTTTTCGAAAAAAAAATGAATCAATTAAGTGGGTGCGCTGTAATGGCAGAAAATGTTTCCGAAAAAGTTTTTATCAAAGAGGAAGTCGACGTAGAGAGTGGTCATAACGATGCAAGGAATTTTGATGGGGTTGAACCCAAGTTGGAACCGAAAGTTGAAAGTGCTGCCTTGAATGATTTGCTTCGGAAGAGCTACGAAGTATTGAAAGAAAACGAAAAGAGGGAGGTGAACGTGAAGACGGATAAGGTGTACAAATGTAAAGGGTGCATATTTTCGACGACGACCTACCGGTTGTGGAGGAATCATCGAGATAATAACGGTCACAAAGAGATTATCAGGTCTATTTGTAACGTCTGCGGGAAGTCGATTAGAAGGGACAATTTACCCAAACACATGGCCACTCATGCTCAGACGCCGGTTTCGTGTGATATTTGTGGAAAAGTTACCAAGAGTAGATATGCCCTATTAGCCCACATGTTTATTCACAAAGATTCCCCGATGTTACAATGTTCGGTTTGTGGGAAAAGTTACAAACACAAACAAGGGTACAATGCCCACGTGAAGAGGCACCAACGTAAGTACTGAAATTTTTCCTTTTATTTTATACAGTGCAATTATTTTTAGGCGGAGATGTTAAGACTGAAGAGTGTTTGACGTGCGGAAATCTTTTTTACGATAAACAAACGCTAATTAAACACATTAGGACTCACACCGGCGAAAAACCTTATTCCTGTAAGTTTTGCGGGAAGGAATTCACAAATACTTATACGTTGAAAACTCACACGAGGCGACACACAAACGAAAGACCCTTTGCTTGCAGCGACTGCGACTTGACGTTCACTCAAAGGGGAGATTTAAGAAAACATTTCAAATCGAAACATCCGAATAAGATCTTAGAAAACTGCACGGTTTGATTTTGTGATATTTTACACTTTGTTTCTGTAAATAAAAATTTGCTTATTACCTTAAGTTTCACTTTGCAATTATGATTAAAAGACTTCGCTTTGGGAACACACAGAAAATCTACGGCACTGTTTCAAGGACAGCGAAATGTCAAAACCAAATGTCAAACAAAAGTATAACCTGCAAAAATTTGTATTTCACTTCTTTTCATTTTCGATAAAGAAAAATAATGGAATTAGAGTGTCGAACTTGTTTAAAAATTACCAAGAATCTCTGTGACTTATTTTCCAATGATTTACCGCACAAAATTGAAGCGATTTCTTCCGTTGAGGTAATTTGGACATCAACTCTTGTTTTGATTTACCTAATTTTATTCCTAGATTTTAGAAGGCGACGGATTTTCAACTAAAATATGCGACTTGTGTGAACGAAATGTGCACTTGCTGTACGACTTTCGAAACATAATTCGACGGAGTAATGTGATGTTGCAACAGCGCAGCATGAAACAAGAAACCGGTGAAACTGCAGACCACCAAACCGAAGAATATGAAACCGTGAATATTCAAGTGGTTGAAACTAAATTGGAACCCAACATTGAAACCGTAGAGGTGAACCTTGTGTATCTGAACGACGCCATTAAGAAGGAAGTCGAAACGGGGAAAGAAAACAAGGTCGAGAAAAAAGTGTACACATGTAAAGACTGCGAATTCACAACTCAAAATTATAATTCTTTGAGGACACACAAAAAGATTCACAAGGAAGTGGTACGAACCGTATGTACCACGTGCGGGAAATCTGTTATAAAAGCCTACCTGAGAAGTCATCTTTTGTCGCATTCCGAAACACCGATCTCTTGCGAAGTGTGCGGAAAGATGGTTAAAAATATTGGATGTTTAAAGGCACACATGTTTATTCACAACGGTCAGCCGTTGCAATGTTCCGAGTGCGGAAAGATTTATAAAAATCGACCACGTTACTACGCACACAAACGGAGACACGCACGTAAGTTGTTTTTGATACTTTTAGTTAGGTGAAAACAAAATATTGTTTTAGTCGGAGATGTTAAAACAGTCGAGTGTTCGATTTGTACAAAGCTGTTTTTTGATAAAGAAACGCTGACCAAACACATCAGGAGTCACACGGGCGAGCGGCCTTTTCCTTGTGAGTACTGCAAAAAGGGCTTTTCAAGCAGTCACGCTTTAAAGACGCACAAGAGAAAGCATACAAACGAAAAACCTTACGCATGTGATTATTGCGAAATGGCATTTCCACAAAGGGTTTCGCTTCGAACGCATTTGAAGTCGAAACATCCTGATAAAAC
Organism: Cantharis rustica; assembly: GCA_911387805.1. Lineage (NCBI taxonomy): Eukaryota > Metazoa > Arthropoda > Insecta > Coleoptera > Cantharidae > Cantharis > Cantharis rustica. The sequence continues at coordinate 67,815,534 of OU426878.1, forward strand.
GGAGCCGGTCAAATTGTAGTTATTCTAATTAAGTTGTTACTGTAAATAAAAATGATTTATGTCGAAAACCTGAATTTTATACGTAGAGTTGGTTGCATAACTTGATTATAACAATCACAACTTGGGATGATAACAACTGTCAATGTCAAAATATAACCTCGATTTTTTAAGATGAAATTTGTATTTGTTTAATTAAAAGTTATGGAGTGTCGGACGTGTTTGAAAATTACAGATGAATTGCAGGACTTATTTACGGAGGATTGCGATTTGCCACACAAAATCGAAACGATTTCGTCGATTCAGGTACGTTTCAAATTTTTTGGTCTAAAATGTCCCCATTGTATTTGACTACTTCCAGATTTTGGTAAACGATCAATTTCCATCAAAGATTTGTCAGTCCTGCGTGACAAACGTGGAATTGCTGTACGATTTTCGTGGTATCGTAAGGAGAAGCAACATGATTTTGGAGAGCCGTGTCTATAGCGCTCAGAACGAGGAAACCGGCGAGAGTGGTAACCATGGTGAACAGACAGAACTAACAGACACGGAATTAATTCAAATCGACGAAATTAAAGTTGAGTCTGAAATCGAAAATTTGGATTTTACCGATCCCGTTGAAAGTAAAGAAGAAGTTTTAACTTGTCGAGGAACTATTAGGAAAACTAATCGAGGAAAAAAAGCCATAACGAACAAAGTTTACAATTGTACGGAGTGCGATTTTACCACCGAGCATTATAATTCTCTCAGAACTCACCGCAAGAGACACAAAGACAGACAAGAACTGAGATCCATTTGCAATATTTGCGGGAAATCAATCACGACCGATAATTTAAGCAAGCACCTGTCCAATCACACCGATACCCCGGTCACGTGTAAAATTTGTGGAAAGGTAGTTAAGCACAAGGAGAGCTTAAGGGGTCACATGTATATGCACAAAGGCATCACACTGCAATGCACATTTTGTGGAAAGATTTTCCATAATCGGCAGTCCTACTACAAACATCTACAAAGACACAAAAGTAAGTTTTTTCACTTGTTTTTTTTTAAATGTCTACGTTAGCCTCAGATCTGGATTTGAGCTTTGTATTTTTACAGTCTGTCGAACAGATAATGAAAGCGATCTCTAGCTCTCGGAACACACCGATCCACAGCGCAAGTGTGTTTTTATTCGTCATTTCACTCCCCCCCCCCCTACTGCAAAAAAAACAACTTGAAAACGAGAAAAAGTCAGCAGTTAGGAAATCTTTAGGTTAGGGACTTGTCTAGTAGCTGTCTATCACTGATGCGCATGAATGGATTAACGAGAAGGATTATTGTAGTGGGAATCTCGTTAATTCATTTATGCGCGTCAGATAACGAATAAGATCTGTAGTTTGAAATACAACAGAAAAATCTTTTGTTAGTCACAAAGACTCCGCTCTCCAAAAAAATAAGAGTATACACTTGAAACTCTTACTAATTTGTTTAAACAATGTGGTTTTGCTTTTTAAATGTCGATGCATGCGTTTACATAAAAAAATAGGTTCAAGTTTTATATTATCGTTTTATCGTGGACAACTGACACTTCCGAAGCTTGTGAACCACTAACATAAATTTTTTTTGGCAATTGTAGCTCTAAAAAATATTTTTTAAGATTATCTGAATTTTTATATTAAAAAGAAATATTTTGAAAACTTCAAAATTTCTCCACGGACCACCAAAATTTTCTCGTTGGCGATCGTTGATATAATCGGTAAATTTTTGTTATGGTATCAGATACACTAACTTTATGGAAGTTTTATGTCTTAGATTATCAACGGAGGTAATTAATTACGCTTTATAAGACTTCCGCAAAGTTTGTACCTATATTATTATGCTTACATAATTTGTGATTCACAAAAAATATAATAATAATTTTTAGTACACTGTTCTACGATGGAAAAAAGTAAGATGAAAACGAAGTTCTATGAGTGCATTTCTGAGAAACCGCAAAAGAGTAACAGTTTTCAGATAAGTACCGAAAAGTATCGCAAACTAATAGAAGACGTAAAAACGGCTAAAAGTGGAATTAGAAAGGAAAGTCGAGATTATTGGCTTCTACGCCACTACGATGTTGTAACGGCAAATGGAAGAGAACAACTTGTTGTTCCTTCGGTGAATGAACAGCTTCTTTATTATATTACTAGCGAAGAAGTATTCGATATTTTATACGAGACTCACGAAACAATTGGTCACGGAGGACGGGATAAAATGAAGAAAGAAATTGGACAGCGTTATAAAAATATAACCTTGCTTGACATACAAACATTTTTAAATCTATGCAAGCCGTGTTTACAAAAAAGGAAAAGTCTGGGTTTTGCTAGAAATCTATAAAGTTTTCTTTAGTTTTAACTGTAAATCTACATCGAAGCCGAAGTTTAACTCTGTCAAATTTGGTGGTGGAGTTTTATAAAATATTATTTCCGTGTTAGCCATTGTTCTCTTTGGTGTTTAGGAGGGGGGAGAGGGGGATCAATGAAGTTTTAGAATTCATTATAATAATTATTCTAGTTTAAGTATAAGATCGCGAATATCTTCAGTCTACTATTGACGCGCATTAATGCATTAACGAGATTCCAAAATACATAATTATTGAGATGGTTTTTACATTTTTAATAATTTATCTTTCTTTTTTCAAAAGAGGGCTCACTGTTACGCTTATTTAGAGTTTATGTTTTATTTATTATTAGTTATTTTAAGTTTAAGTAAAGCAAATGTTATTTAATTAAAAATTTATTTTGAAATAAAAAATATTTTTAACGCTCAAATTCAAATCTGATGTTAGCTTTCCCGATGCTTTCTTAACGTTGTATAAATTTTATCTTGTAGATGGCGGAGCGAAGACCGTGAAATGTCCCATGTGCGAAAAGCTCTTCCACGAGAAAAAATCGTTAACGAAACACATACGGTCTCACACGGGGGAGCGACCCTACCCATGCGAATACTGCAAGAAGGGATTCTCCAGTCCGTACGCCCTAAAAACGCACGTAAGGCAACACACCAACGAAAAACCTTTTGCTTGTGATTTCTGCGACATGGCGTTCCCGCAGCGAGTTTCGCTTCGAACGCATCTGAAATCGAAGCATCCCGATAAAACTTCGGAACCAAGTAGTTAAGTCTACTGTAATGTATCTACGCAATTTGTAAATAAATCGAAAATTAGACCACCAATATTATCAGCATCAATTGATTATTTTCACAACTCAAAATTCAAATTTATTCGCGAATTAAAATCGGCATCAATAAAATTTAGTAGGGAAGATGCCAACCCTTCCATTGTGAGATGCACAGGACGTTCTTGTGACCGATGTACATCTTTTTTATTTATAAAAATTTTGTTTATCTAATTTCCAACGCTTGGATGAGGGGGCGGCTAGCACTCTTTAAAGTAATGTTTTTAGCATCGAAGCTATTGATTTTTTAGTGTAAGTGGTTAGTGAAACTACAAACTATGCTCTAACTCTTTATTGTCTAAAATCAACGGTTTTTCTATATCTTTTAAACGAAAGATTTACAATAAATCTGATGCCACTGCCGGATTGGAAATTTTAAGGTTTTTAATTTTTGTCTAATAATTTTGATTGGAAAACCAATACCAATTAATTATAGTTTCAAGAATTTGAATGTACATGAATGGTTGCATCCTGTATAAATAAAAATGGTTGCATAACTACAATAACAACGTCAATTTCAAAATATAACCTCGAAATTTTGCATTAAATTGAAAATTATGGAGTGTCAGACGTACTTGAAAATTACAGATGAGTTGCATGATTTATTTTTCGATTTGTCGTACAAAATTGAAACGATTTCGTCGATCCAGGTACTTTTATATGTTTTGCCCTCGAAAGACTGCTCTAATTTTTTTAACTTCCAGATTTTAGTGAACGAAACAATTTCCATCAAAAATTTGTCGTTTGTGCGTGAGAAACGTGGAGTTGCTGTGGGGGTCAAAATGAGGAAACCTGCGAAAGTGGTAATCACGGTGAACCGGTAGAACCAATCCAAGACGATTTATGAAATTGAGAAGTCAGATTTTGACGATCCTCTTGAAACTATTGAAAAAGTAATCGGTGACGTTTTAACAAAACGAGAGAGGAAAGAATTAACGATAAAGTTTGTGTGATTTTATCACGCAGGATTATGTTGATCAGAAATCATCGAAATATCGGTTTGGACCGATAATTTTATCAAGCATCTGGCTAATCACATCGACAAGTTGAAAAACTCTTCAACGAAAGAGAAACACGTAGGTTGCGACATAGGCTTCCCGCAGCTTCGAATGCATCTAAAATTGAAATACCCGGGTAAAACCTTGCAACAAAATTATTACCTGTCTACAAATAATATGCAAGGACAACTTAATCATTTTAATCACAATAATTTTGTGTCACTGTATATGTGTGATAGACAGCAAACTGTCAATTTCAAAATATAACCTCAGTTTTTAAAGTTGAAGTTTGTACTAAATTTCAAAATATTATGGAGTGTCGGACTTGCTTGAAAACTACAGATGAGTTTCAAGACTTATTTACCGAGGATTGCGATTTGCTGTACAAAATCGAAACGATTTCTTCGATCCAGGTATGTGTATATGTTTTATATTGCGAATGACTTTTCTGTATTTTACAACTTTCAGATTTTGCTAAACGATCAATTTCCAACAAAGATTTGTCAGTCCTGCGTGACAAACGTGGAATTGTTGTACGATTTTTGTGATGTTATAAGAAAAAGCAACATGATTTTGGAAAACCGTGCCTGTGGGGCTCAAAATGACGAAACCGGCGATAGTGGTAATCACAGTGATCCGGTAGAGGATACAACCATAGAAGACGATTTAATTCAAATCGACGAAATTAAAGTGGAATATGAAACAGATAATTTGGATTTTGACGATTCTGTCGAAACTACTGAAAAAGAAATCGAAGATGACGTTTTAAGTAGTCGGGGTACTATTCGGAAAACTAAACGGGAGAAGAAAGTCTCGAAAAACAAAATTTACAAATGTACCGAGTGTGATTTTACTACTCAGCACTATAAGTTGATTAGAAATCATCGGAACAGACACAAAAACAAACGAGCACCGAGATCAATTTGCAGTATATGTGGGAAATCGGTCACGGCTTATAATTTAAATAAGCACCTGGTCAATCACACCGATTCGCCTAAGACGTGTGAAGTTTGTGGAAAAGTGCTTAAGCACAGTGACACCTTGAGGAGGCATATGTATGTACATAAAGTGGTCATACTCCAATGCACGTACTGCGAAAAGATTTACAATAACCGCCAGTCCTACTACAGACACCTCCAACGACACAAAAGTAAGTTTTTTCGCTTAATATGTTTTAAATTTAAGAACTGTATTAACTGAGAGAAATCTGTCACAATGTAGTCTTACTATTATATTTTCTTAATTTAGTATATATTTTATCGTTTAGACGGCGATGAGAAAAACTTAAAATGTCCCATGTGCGAAAAACTCTTCAACGAGAAGAAAGCATTGCAGAAACATATACGATCTCACACAGGGGAGCGACCGTATCCATGTGAATACTGCAACAAAGGATTTTCTAGCCCGCACGCCTTAAAAACTCACATAAGACAGCACACGAAGGAAAAACCTTTTGCTTGCGATTTCTGCGACATGGCCTTCCCGCAGAGAGTTTCGCTTCGAACGCATCTAAAATCGAGACATCCGGATATAACTTTGGAACCAGCCACTTAGGTCTTCTGTCAAATATTTGATACTAAAGGTACTAAAGGATTTTACTTACGTGGCCGAATGCTGGGTTCCGTTTTCAAGTGTAAAAATAAGAAATTGTAAAAATTTTGTAATAGATGAATGAAAGTGAAAGTTCTACTTGATTTGATAGCAATTACGAAAATCAAATGTTCAAGTGATGAGAAGTTCATTGTCATTGTCTTTATTGAGGTCTTAACTGTTATCCGACGCTAATGAATGAATTAACGAGATTCCCATTACCGTGATTCATGCTTGTGAATGTGTGGACTCGGAGAGCTACTTAGGTTAATTCATTCATGCACGAAAAAGCTGATTTTTACCAGCATAGAATTTTAAATTACTTATTATTTTAAACGTACTGCTAATGTTTTACTTATAATATAGCTTGAAACCATAATTTACTTAAATTTTATTGTTAACGTTGGCAACTCGGAATTCACTAAGCAACACAGACGGTCATAAGAAAGTTAGTCTCGCTTTGGATTGCGATTCTAGCTAAATAACCGCCACCCCTAAAATAGGAAAAATTACTTTCGTGGTGTTTTTCTTGAAAATATATTATAAATTATTGAGCATCTTTGACTACAAATATGTAATGGTGGCTGCATAACTTCGTCATAACAATTTCGTATTACTCTGTAAATATAACAAACTCTGCTGTCAATTTCAAAATATAACCTCATATTTGAAACTGGTATTAAATAGAAAAATATGGAGTGTCGGACGTGTTTGAAAATTACAGATGAGTTGCAGGACTTATTTACCGAGGATTGTAATTTACTCTATAAAATCGAAACTATTTCGTCGATCCAGGTATGTTTTTATGGTTTTGCTCTCAAACTACTTGTCTACATTTGATAACTTCCAGATTTTGGTGAACGAACAATTCCCATCAAAAATTTGTCATTCCTGCGTGACAAATGTGGAATTACTGTATGAGTTTTGTGATATCGTAAGAAGAAGCAACATGATTTTGGAAGACCGTGTTTGTCAGGCTCAAAATGAGGAAACCGGCGAGAGTGGTAATCACAGTGAACTACAAGACGATTTAATTCAAATCGACGAAATTAAACTGGAATCCGAAAGCGAAAATTCGGATTTGGACGATCCTGTTGAAACGAAGAAAGAAGTTAAAAATGTTTTAAGTCATCCAAAAGCAAAACGGGGGAAGAAAACTGTCAAGAAAAAAAAGGTTTTTAATTGTATACATTGCGATTTTACCACCGAGCATTTTAACTTACTCAAAACTCATCGGATTACACACAAAGGCAAGCAAGAACCGAAAACAATTTGCAATATTTGTGGAAAACTGATCAGGACCTGCAACTTAAACCCGCACATGGCCATTCACACCGCCTCGCCGGTCACATGCTATATTTGTGAAAAAGTGCTTAAAAATAAAGAGTGCTTAAAGAAACACATGCATGTACACCAGATGATTACAATCCAATGCACATTTTGTGAAAAGGTTTTCCATAAGCGGCAGTCCTACTATAAACATCTTCGAAGGCACAAAAGTAAGTTGTTTTTTACATTTTAAATTAGTTGAATTGTATTTGTTTCAATGCCTGGTTTCACAAGTATTTAATTCCGGATATAAATTAAGATTTTGACACATTTGGGTTTCACGAACAAATTTAAGCTGAGATGCCGGTATAACTAAAAAGTTGACTTACATAATATGTAGATTGTAGCAAACAACCGATTACCTATAAAATGTCTGATATCTCCTTGCTATCTGAATTAGATTACGAAGAAAAGGAAGATCTCGTTCCAATCTTTCGACGGCCCAGGATTATACGAGATAGAAATAATCCTTTTGAAATTTATGGCGATATCGACTTCAAAATAAAATTTCGTTTAAATAAGGAAACGGTAATAAATTAAAATATTACAAATTAACAAGCTAACTAAAAACTAATGGTTTTTAGGTAATGTCCTTATTGCATCGATTTGGTACCACGTTGGAACCTAAAACCAGACGAAATAAATCGATTTGTGCGCGGAATCAAGTTTTGATTGCGTTGAGGTTTTATGCCACGGGGGCATTTCAAGCATTAGTTGGCGATACCATTAATGTTAGTAAATCAACTGTATGCCGAATCGTAAAGCGTGTTTCCGAACAATTAGCGATGTTAAAAGACTGTTACATAAAAATGCCAACGACAGATGAAGAGCTAGACGACTGCAAGCGTAATTTCTTCAAAATTAAGAGTTTTCCAGGAGTCATTGGAGCTATAGACTGCACTCATGTTAAAGTACAGTCTCCGGGTGGTGCAACAAGCGAATTGTACAGGAATAGCAAAGGGTATTTGACTATTAATGTGCAAGTCGTTTGTGATGCACACCTAAAGATAACTAACATTGTTGCTCGCTGGCCTGGATCGGTACACGATAGCACGATTTTTAACGATTCAGCTATACATGCCGAATTTGAAAACAACATCTACAAGAATTCTTATCTATTGGGCGATAACAGTTATTCTTGCGAAAGCTTTTTGTTAACCCCTTATTTAAACCCTCAAACTCCTAGTCAGGCTGAATACAATCGAGCACATGTGTTGACTAGAAACACTGTCGAACGTTGCTTAGGCGTGGTAAAACGAAGATTTCCATGCTTATCGGTAGGCTTAAGAAATAAGGTACAAGACTCTTTAGTTGTAATTGTGGCTTGTTTTGTCTTGCACAACATTGCTCTAGAAATGCAAGACGAAGTACCGGCTCAACCAAACGTCGATGTGGAATTTGACATACAGCCAGTCGAGTCGCCAAACGCAAAGAATAATAATACCCTTACGAGAGAACAATTAACCGCAACCACCTTTGCAGTGGTGTAATAATTATTTCATTTGTTTTTATTGTTTGCGTTCAGGTTAATCGAATGTTTGTGAGTACTTATTAGTTTTGTAAGCACTAATGATTCAATATTGTAAGGTACGAGAAAACCCAAAGAGTATTGAATTCAGCAGAGCAGATGCCTATGCTCGTCCGCAGGAAGTTCAACAAAATTATTACAGATGAGTTGGAAAATTTACATCTGCATAAGCTTTAACTTTTCAAATAGTTCTAACTGCTGGGCTCTATTATCAAACAACTGCTAGTTTTAAATTGGTGCCGTAACCAGCATTTTGTTATTAAAATGTATCTTGCCATACTTTGGTTGTGGTGGCATCTGTAAATTTATTTAATATATTTGTACCTAGATAAGCATAAAAATGAATATTATAAATAAATTGGTATTCTAAAGAAGCATTAATAATTTCAATTTTTCCTATTCAAAAGTTGGGATTTCAAAAGAAAATCATTTGTGAAACCTAATAATCTGCGATTTGCTTAATCTCGGATAACCACAACCTTTGTGAAACTGGGCATGATTTACTTGAGTTGAGTTTGTATTTATTTATATTATTCCAAAGGGTGAATCGCAATACATACTTTTGTGCACTAGATTTTCTCGTAGGTTGTCTTAAAATTTTTTCGGCGATTCTCTCTCGCATTATTCAAATAATTAAAAATTTACTTTAACGAATTAAAATGAAAAATTGGGCCGAAAATCTACAATTAGATGTCTCCGGAAACGGAAACCTACAGAGAAAAGTTTAGAATGTTAACTAGTTATCTAAGAGCTGACTCGGTGTGTAAAACACAACGCTCAAATTGGAATACGAAACAAATTAATAATTAAATTTTATCTTTTAGATGGAGGTGCCAAGACTGAGAAATGCCCCGTATGTGAAAAGCTCTTCCACGAGAAAAAGTTCTTAGCCAAACACATACGGTCTCACACCGGGGAGCGACCCTACCCGTGTGAATACTGCAAGAAGGGATTCTCCAGTCCGTACGCTTTAAAAACTCACGTAAGGCAGCACACCAACGAGAAGCCGTTTGCTTGTGATTTCTGCGACATGGCGTTCACGGTGCGAGTTTCTCTTAAAACTCATATAAAATCGAAACATCCAGATAAAGCTTTGCAACAAAATCCTTAAGTTCTCTGAAATGTAAGTATCGGCGCAATTTTTAAACAATAACTCTGAAAGGTTGCTTGATTTATTTACAGATGTGCCATTCAAAATACAATCGATTTCTACGGTGGAGGTGAAATTTTAAAATGAAAGACGACAAAGTTATTCTTGAAACCCAAAATGCAGAGCAACTGAGTGGGAACCCAAGACTAAGTTGTCAATGTTCAGAAAATTCAAGTATGATAATTACCAACAATTTAAATACAAATTTATTTAATTATTTTGATAAATCAATGGGCAAATTTAGAATTGTGGGGTTTGAAAATGCTAATACTAAATTTGCTGTATTGCGTAAAGTCTACACCAACTGCGAACCATAGGGATGCCAATGGAAGACCACCCTATTGATTATATTTCCTAGTAAATCATCTAGGCTTTAGCCAACTTGATCGCTTATGTATATGGCACTCGAAAAAGTATAATAACCAAGATTCATACAAAAGCTTTATTTTATTCAATAAAAATTAATTTTGGTTTATGAATTTATTTCTTCGCTTTGAACCCACCTAGTTCGTTATTTTCGATTTTCCTATAAAATAGGTTACAATTCTTTGTTTGAGGATTTTCAAAAAATTAAATTGTTTTTAATATTTTTTTTCATTAATTTAATTTCTAACTCAAATCTTGATTTTAGATAATAAAGGATTAGAAAGTAGTTTGTAGATAGTTTCCTGTTTATCAATTTTCTGTTTACCCCTGACGCGCATGAGTGGATTATCGAGATTCCTGCGACTGATTTTTTAAATAAAATATTTTCGTTAATCCGTTCGTGTGCATCGGTAGTAGTAAAGTACATTAGCAGCGGTAGTACTCTGTACATTACGTTAATTTCTCTGTCAACTGACAGTTTCAAAATATAACATAACCTCGATTTTTCAAACTTTGTTAAGAAATTTGTACCAAATTAAATATTATGGAGTGTCGGACGTGCTTGAACATTACAAATGACTACCGGGACTTATTTACAGAAGATTGTGATTTGCCACACAAAATCGAAGCTATTTCTTCGATTCAGGTACTTTGACATGTTTTTGGCGTCGAACGACTGCTCTATTTTTTATAACTTCCAGATTTTGGTGAAAGATCAGTTTCCATCAAAAATCTGTCATGAATGCGTAACAAACGTGGAATTACTGTACGATTTTCGTGGTATGGTAAGAAGAAGCGACATGGTTTTGGAAAATCGTACTTGCAAGATTGAAAATCAGGACAACTGGAAAACTAGTAATCGTAGTCAATCGGTAGAACCAATAGAAGACGATTTAATTCAAATCGATGAAATTAAATTGGAATCTGAAATCGAAAATTCCGATTTAGACGATTCCGTTAGAGTTAAACCGGAAGTAATAAAAATTAAAGTTTCTAAACGTAAAACAAAACCGGGGAAGAAATCTGTCAAAAAGAAAGTATACAATTGTACTAAGTGCGATTTTACCGCTGAGCAATATAAATTTCTCAGAACTCACCAGAGGATCCACAAAGTGGAAGAAGAACTGAGATCCATTTGCAATGTTTGTGGGAAATTGATCAGTATCGATAATTTCAGCCATCACTTAGCCATTCACAATGCCACGCCGGTCACATGTTATATTTGCGAAAAAGTGCTTAAGCATAAAGGCCGCTTACGGAAGCACTTGGAAATACACAAGGGAATCACATTTCAATGCACATACTGTGAAAAAATTTGCAATAGTCGGCAGACCTATTATAAACATGTACGAAGGCACAAAAGTAAGTGGTTTGTTGTCCCGCCTACATTTTGTTTAGAAAGTAAACATTTTATTTTGTAGATGGTGGGGCCAAGACCGAGAAATGTCCCATGTGTGAAAAGCTCTTTCACGAGAAAAAATTCTTAATCAAACACATACGGTCTCACACAGGAGAGCGACCTTATCCATGCGAATATTGCAAGAAAGGATTCTCCAGTCCGTACGCCTTAAAAATCCACGTAAGGCGACACACCAACGAAAAGCCATTTGCTTGCGAATTCTGTGATATGGCGTTCACCGTGCGAGTTTCTCTTAAAACTCATGTAAAATCGAAACATCCCGATAAAGCCTTGCAGTAAAATAGTTAAGTCTTTTGGAATGTAGGTATCGGCGCACTTTTTAAACAAACGATTTTGAAAGTTTTCTTGATTTACATGCAGATTCAAAATATTCTTGAAATCGAAAATGCAGTGGAAGTTGCGAGAGCCCGAAATAATGCTGTCAAAGGAGAAATTACCAACGCTATCATAGGAAGTGAAGGAGTTGTGATGAAACTAAAGCTACAGGGTTAGATATTTAAGCATAATTATTACCAACAATCTAAATAAAAATTAATTCGATTACTTTGATAAATCAATGTGCAAATTTAAAAATCCTTTGGATAAACCTTTTCAATTAATCTCGAATTAATAGACATTTGTCCAAAAGTGCTTCAGCACCGGTGCAGTCCATTATTAATTTAAACTAAATATTTTCGTGTCGAACAGCAAAAGCTGTACCGCAGAATTCAGTTGTTTGTAGGTTTAATAGAAGGTTTACGCACTTGGCAAAAACAACCGTGATAGCCTGAACAAATCGAAAGTCATGAATTATGATAACGGGAGTCTCATAAATCTATTGAACCGTTTAAGTGGTAGCTAACCAATATAGTTTTTCCAAAAAAAATTACTCGACTCAAGTTATAACAAAATTTCTTACCCCGCAGTGGTATCCAATTTTTTGTAAACCATTTCGTTCAATAGATACAGGGTTTACAAAAAAAATTTAAACAGAATTTTTTAATTAATTCAATCCATCTAAATTGTTTTGAAGGAGCTAGTGATCAAGGGTTTGAATTTTAACAAAAATATTTAGTAACCATTTAAGAGATGTACGTCACTGTATATATAAATTTCTGTCAAGTGTCGAAATGAAAATTTAACCTCAATTTTTCAAACTTACTGATATTTGCACCAAATTAAAAATTATGGAGTGCCGGACGTGTTTGAACATTACAAACGACTTCCAGGGCTTATTTACAGAAGATTGTGATTTGCCACACAAAATCGAAGCTATTTCGTCGATCCAGGTACTTTTACATGTTTTTGGTCTCGAATGATAGCTTTACATTTTATAACTTCCAGATTTTAGATAATGAACACTATCCATCACAAATTTGTCATTCTTGCGTGACAAATGTGGAATTACTGTACGATTTTTGTAATATCGTAAAAAGAAGCAACACGATTTTAGAAAACCGTGACTATAGCTCTCAAAATGAGGAAACCGGCGAAAATGGTAATCACGGTGAATTAGAAGATGATTTAATTCAAATTGACGAAATTAAATTAGAGTCTGAAACCGACAATTCGGATTTGGACGATTCTGTTCCGGTTAAAAAGAATGTAAAAAAAGTTGAAGTTTTACGGAAAACTAAACGAAAAACAAAGGAGAAGAAGAAATCCGTGAAAGAGAAAATATACGAATGTACTAAGTGCGATTTTACCGCTGAGCAGAATAAGTTTCTCAAAATCCACCAGAAAAGCCACAAAGTAGAAAATGAACCGCAAACCGTTTGCAATATTTGCGGAAAATTGGTCAAAACCGAATATTTAAGGCAACACCTATTCACTCACAACTTCTCGCCGGTTACATGCTATATCTGTGAAAAAGTGCTAAAGCATAAGGACAGTTTAAGGCGGCACTTGAGAAGACACAAGGTGGTCACAATTCAATGTACACACTGTGATAAGATATACGATAACAAGCAAAGCTATTACATGCACCTACGAAGACACAAAAGTAAGTGGTTTGTTGTCATTGAGGAGATTAGCCTCACCTTAACGTAAATTTTATTTTGTAGATGCTGGTGCCAAACCCTTTAAATGTCCCATGTGTGAAAAGCTCTTCCGTATGAAAAAATTCTTAACCAAACACATACGGTCTCACACCGGGGAACGACCGTTCCCATGCGAATACTGCAAGAAAGGATTCTCCAGTCCGTACGCCTTAAAAACTCACATAAGGCAGCACACCAACGAAAAACCATTTGCTTGCGAGTTCTGCGATATGGCGTTCACGGTGCGAGTTTCTCTTAAAACTCATGTAAAATCAAAACATCCCGATAAAGCCTTGCAATAAAATAGTTCAGTTTTTTGGTATGTTGGTATCGGAGCACTTTTTAAACAAACCATTTTAAAAGTTTTCTTGATTTACTTGCAGATTCAAAATACTCTTGAAAGCGAAAATGCAGAGGAAGTTGCCAGTGCCTTAAACAATGTTGTCGATGAAGAAATTCTCAATGCTCTCGTAGGAAGTGAAGGAGTCGCGATGTAACCGAAGCTACAGGGTTAGAAATTTAAACATGATAATTATTACCAACTATCTAAATAAAAATTAATTCGATTACTTTGATAAATCAATGTGCAAATTTAAAATTCCTTTGGAAAAACCTTTTATTGAAATTTCGATTAATCTCGAATTAGTAAACATTTGTTCGAAAGTGGTTCAGCACCGGTGCAGTTCATTATTAATTGAATCGAATTTAAACACTGAACATTTTCGTGTCGAACGGCAACGTTCGCCAACATTTAATTATAAACCTGTAACAAATACCAAGATTCTTACATTTACTAGAAACGAAAGTTACTTTGATGAAGGTTTACGCACTTGGCAAAACAAACGTGACAGCCCGACCAAATCAAAAGTCATGATTTATGATAGCGGGAGTCTCGTAAATCCATTAAAGCAATTTGGTGGTAGCTAACTGATAAGATCCGAAATAGCTTTTTTAAAAAATTAATCGACTCAAGTTGTAATCTGTTTCCTGAAAACCCCCAACTCGAAATTGTGACCATAATAGCAGGAATCTCGTTAATCAATTCATTTATGTGTGTCAGTGTTATAAAACATTTCGTTTAATAGGTACAGGGTTTACAAAAAATATTTAAATAGAAGAAAGGAGTTTGCATTTTGACAAAAATATTTAGTAACAATTTAAGAGATGTGCATCCCTGTATATTATATAAATAGTCCAGTGTCAAAGTGAAAATATAACCTCAATTTTTCAAACTTCCTTAAGATATTTGTACTAAATTAAAAATTATGGAGTGCCGGATGTGTTTGAACATTACAAACGACTTCCGGGCCTTATTTACAGAAGATTGTGATTTGCCACACAAAATCCAAGCTATTTCTTCGATTCAGGTACTTTGACATGTTTTTGGTATCGAACGACTGCTCTACATTTTATAACTTCTAGATTTTGGTGAACGAACACTATCCATCGCAAATTTGTCATTCTTGCGTGACAAACGTGGAATTACTGTACGATTTTTGTAATATCGTGAGAAGAAGCAACACGATTTTAGAAAACCGTGTCTATAGCTTTCAAAAAGAGGAAACCGGCGAGAATGGTAATCACAGTGAATTAGAAGACGAATTAATTCAAATTGACGAAATTAAATTGGAGTCTGAAACCGACAATTCGGATTTGGACGATTCTGTTCAAGTTAAAAATAATGTAAAAAAAGTTAACGTTTTACGGAAAACCAAACGAAAAACAAAGGAGAAGAAGAAATCCGTGAAAGAGAAAGTGTATAAATGTACTAAGTGCGATTTTATCGCTGAGCAGTATAAGTTTCTCAGAACTCACCAGAGAAGTCACAAAGTAGAAGATGAACTGAAAACCGTTTGCAATATTTGTGGAAAATTGGTTGGTACCGATTATTTAAGCCAACACCTACTCACTCACAACTCCTCGCCGGTTACTTGCTATATCTGTGAAAAAGTGCTTAAGCATAAGGACAGTTTAAGGCAGCACTTGAGAATACACAAGGTGATCACAATTCAATGTACATACTGTGAAAAGATATATCATAGCAAGCAGTGTTATTACAAGCATTTACGAAGACACAAAAGTAAGTGGTTTATTGTTTCGTTAACATCTCATTGAGGAGATTATTTTGTAGATGGTGGTGCGAAAACCTTCAAATGTCCCATGTGTGAAAAGCTCTTCTACGAGAAAAAATTCTTAACCAAACACATACGGTCTCACACCGGAGAGCGACCGTTCCCATGCGAATACTGCAAGAAGGGATTCTCAAGTCCGTACGCCTTAAAAACGCACATACGGCGGCACACCAACGAAAAACCATTTGCTTGTGATTTCTGTGACATGGCGTTCATGGTGCGAGTCTCGCTTAAAGGTCATATAAAATCAAAGCATCCCGATAAAACCTTGGAATGAAGTAGTTCAGCCTTTTGTAATGCCAGAATACAATTTTTAAATAAATCAAAGCAGAAAGTTGTAATCTATCCAATGGCTCTCTTATTTGAAATCAATTTTAGTTTGATTTGCTGTTCGATTTATTTGCAGATCCCGACAAAGTCAACGTAAAGATTGATTTTGCTCGGTGATATCCTCTAGTACTTCGTAAAGTATTTTGTGGGTGTTATTTATTAACTTCCTATATTTTGTCCGATGGGCGAAAAGCTTAAGATAAAGTTAAACTCTGTTATGCCCTAAAATGTAGCACACCAGTGAAAAACCATTTACTACCGAATTCTATGATGTGATGTTCACGGTGCGAGTTTGGCTTAAAAGCATCCGAAGTCGAAACATAAACCGGGTAAAACCGATTTAAAAATAAAAAAATGTAGCTACGCAATTTGTAAATAAATCGAAATTTAGAAAATTGTTGATCTGTCAAAAGGTTGTCAAACTTGAAACCGATTTTAGTTAGACGTTTTCTTTCGAAAAAGAAATGAAACTCGCGTGCCGTACGTGCTTAAAACATTCCAAAAGGTTGCACGATTTATTTGCAGACGACTTGCCGTTCAAAATACGAGAGATTTCTGCAGTGGAGGTGAATTTTGAAAATAGGTTATGTTACTAGTTTGACGTTTTGAATTTTTTAGGTTTCGGAGGACGATGGTTTTTCTACTAAAATTTGCGAGCAGTGCTGTAAAAACGTGCACTTGTTGTATGACTTTCGGAACATTATTATTAAGAGTGCGGCGATATTAAAAAAGTGTTGTGTTAAGGAGGAACTTGATTCTCGAAGTGAGGATTCCAGTTTGATACCGAAAGTCGAAGATGTTACATGGGAAATGGATGTCGTCAACAATTGTGTTAAACACGATGTGGAAAAAGACGACGAAGTTGTTCATGAGAACGAAGAGGAAGGAGAAATTATAAGAGACAACTCGGAAAGTGAGAATCCTGACGAAGTTATCGATGAAGAAATTGGCAAGGTACCGAAGAAGAGAAATAAAGCTTTTAAGTGTTCGCCTTGCAATTTCACAACTTTCACGTATAATTTGTGGAGGCAGCACAAGAGAAAACATCAGGAAGTTCACAAGGTTGTGTGCAATATTTGTGGCATTTCGGTCCGAAAAGACAATATAAAAAAACACATTGTAGCCCACTCGGAGTCGCCCGAATCGTGTACACTGTGCGGAAAGGTTTTTCGAAACGGAGAAGCTCTACGGAAGCATATCTACCGTCATCGGAGCGGCACAATGCAGTGTCCTGTGTGTGGAAAAGTTTATAAATCGAGCACGGCTTATGCGCAACATAAAAACAGACACGCACGTAAGTACAATAATTTACGATTTGAATTAATATAAGTCAAAATTATAATTTCCAGTTGGAGACGTTAAAACTGTCCCCTGTCCCATGTGCGGTAAATTATTTTACAATAAAACGCCGTTAATGAAGCACATTAGGAGTCACACAGGCGAACGTCCGTATCCGTGCCAATACTGTAAAAAAGGATTTTCGAGTAGTTACGCACTCAAAACACACATCCGACAGCATACGAATGAAAAACCTTATGCTTGTGATTATTGCGATGTAGCTTTCCCTCAGAAGGTTTCCCTTAAACTTCATCTAAAATCCAAACATTCAGATAATTTATTGCCAGACGACTTATAACATGTAGAAAATAAGAATCCTTCTCAAAATCTGATATCGCACGAGTCAGATTTTAACAATAAATAATAAAAACGACTGTCAATTTGTTACTCCCTTCCATATCCATAATCCGTTCAAATTATTGCAACGTTGGAATATCACAAAACTGTTTCCGTTTCATGAAGCTGTGTCAGCCGTTCAAGAGTCAAAAATATTCCTTGAAGTTGTTCCACAAGTGCCTCGAAGAAGGTGGTTTTCCCGAGAGTTGGAAAAGTACTAGACTGGTTCTTCCGAAAATCAGGTGCGTACTACCATGATATATACTAGATGTATTTTTAAAAGGTGAAAAAGGCTATTTATTAAATCACAAATGGCCGGTCCTTAAAACCGACGGTTATCGAGTATCCCCAGTAACCTAATAAAACTCTTATCGATGTAGCTAACTGTTGACGGCTAGAACTTTTGAAAAAGTATTAGTTACATGTGCAGTCATATTGTTTTGGAAGTCACCAATGTAATCGTTAATTGCTTCCACAATCGTATTGTGGTGAGTTTACTCTCTCGGGGCCATTGCCGACGAGATACAAACGAATCATTCAAATTTAAGGAAACTACGAGAAGGTCAGGCAGGTCTTTTCGTAAAATTCATATAACTGCCCATCTTTATATCATTAAATTAACGAAATTCTAAATTTATATATAACAACAAAATCAATTTGATGGATAGGAAAATAACTAAACGTAAATAAATAATGTAATACTTAATCGAGTTAGTACAAAATTACTAGCTACAATTTTCCACGACTTTATCTGGGTGTTTTGATTTCAAATGACGCCTAACCAAAACGGCCTGCTTAAACGCAGCATCGCAATACCTGCAGGTGTAAGGCTTTTCTTCTGTGTGCTGCCTGATGTGGGTTTTTAGCGCAGTTGTGCTGGAAAATCCTTTCTTGCAAACCTCGCAAATGTAGGGTCGTTCGCCGGTGTGTCTGCGGAAGTGCACATCTAACCTGTTTTTGTTGCAAAACCGGCTTTCGCACAAGGAACATTGAAAATTTTTCTCAATTTTTCCTGAAATAATATTAATCTTAATGTTTATATTTTCACATGAAATTTAGATAAATCTTACCTTCGTGACTGTCTAAGTGCATTTTGTATGCTCGCTTGGTTTTGTAAAGTTTATTGCACTCGAAACATTCAAACAGTTCAGTCTTATTATGTCGCCTTAAATGTATCCTCAAAGTGAGCTCATGCTTAAGAAACATACCACATATGGGACACGAAACCCTCTTCATCGAGTGGCTTTTAACGTGAACGGATAATTGGGTACTACTAATTAGTTTGCCGCAAATTTCGCACACGATGGTGGTTCCTTCATGACTCTTAGTATGCTCTTGCAAAGATGGGTAGCACGGAGTACGGAATTTACAATAAAGACACTTGTACGTGTAAATTTTCGTATCTATAATACCACTATTGACCTTTCCCGAGTCGTTCAAATGGAAAGTATCAACTTCCTGTTTAATTCCTTCAATGTCGACATCGTTCTCCATTTTCATGAGGCGTTCGCCTATAATTTCGTTATTTTTTATGATTGTGTTGCGAAAATCGTACAGGGACCGCACCTGTCTCTCGCACTCGACGCATATTTTGCTCGACAATCTAGCATCCTGCGAAATCTACAAATCAACCAGTTTAATCGACTTAAAGAGCGCATCGACAAAATTACCTCCACCAATGAAATAACTTCAATTTTGTATGGCAAACCGTCGCGAAACAAATCGCTTAAGTTTTCGGAAGCTAACAAACACGTACGACACTGCGATGCAAACAATTCAATTTCTTTTAGTTCAGCTTCCAGAGCCGCCTGCCGTTTTACGATTTGGTCACGGAAAGTGTGGAAGAGATGAACATTTTCCACGCATTCGTCGCATATCATGTTAGAAAAACCGTAATCCTGTAAAATCTAGAAAAAGATAGTTAGAGAAAGTTTGACAAAATTAACCCAAAAAAATTACTTCTACCGATGAAATTGCCTCTATTTTGGTGGGTAGATCGTCGAAGAAGATGTCGAGCACATCGTTGGAAATTTTCAAACAGGTACGACACTCGGAAGGCATTGTGAAATGTGAAAATTACACCAAACGAATATCTAACCTAGTATTAACCTAAAAATTTATTGTTGATTATCAACTTGGTGGAAATGTATCAACAATCTGTTTAATTTATTTTTACAATGTCTACCAACTTTTCCAAAGATGTGTTTATATATTTTTTGGTGATTTACCCAGCAAAATAGTCGGTAGAAGTAATTTGTTTCGGTTCGATTATATTATCAAACTTTCACTTTGTAGATTTTGCCGGATTATGGTTTTTTGACCATCATATGCAGCGAATGCTTGGATAACATTAAAATTACGTGACCGAGTCATAAAAAGTAAGACGGCTGAAAGTTTCCGAGTATGTTGCACACAAAATTGAAACTTTCATTATTAAAGGTAATTTTTGTTTGCCGAGTTTTTAAGCGCTTAACTCGATTGGTTTCCAGATCTCACGGGTGACAGATTTCTGAATCAAATTTGTACGGAGTGCCAGAAAGGCTTTTGTATTTGAACGCACAAGAAAATAAAAAATAGTCTGGGCTGTGAATTTCATGAAAAAGTGAGTAAGCGAGGCCAAGTAGCTTCATAATTATTTAATCCATTACAAAATTATTTACTATCTTTTTCTACAACTTTCCCTGCATGTTTTGATTTCACGTGACGCCTAACCAAAACGGCCTGCTTAAATGCCGCGTCGCAATATCTGCAGGTGTAAGGCTTTTCTTCTGTGTGCTGCCTGATGTGAGTTTTTAGTGCTGGAAAATCCTATCTTGCAAACCTCACAAACATAGGGGCGTTCACCGGTGTGACTGCGAAAGAGCTTATCTAATCGGCTTTTTTTAAAGACACGTCTTTCGCACAAAGAACGCTGAACATTTTTTTTCACCTTTCCTGAAATAATATCGACATTATAATATGTTCTACTCAATTTAGATAAATTTTACCTTTGTGACTGTCTAGATGCTGTTTGTAGTGCAACTTACATTTGTAAGATTTCCCGCATTTCGAACATTGGAATTGTTCGACCTTTTCGTGCCGCTTTAAACGAATCTTCAGGGTATTATCGTGCTTAAGAATCATACCACATATAGGACACAAAACTTTCTTTGTAGAGTGGCTCTGAAGGTGATACGATAAATGGTGATTATTAATTAATTTCCCACACGGTGTTGGCATCTTCGTTGGTCTTAGTGTGCTTTTTCCAGGATGTGTAGTAGGAAGTGAGAAATTTGCAAACCAAACACTTATACACATGAATTCTCTGCTTGACAATTCTAATTTTCTCTCTTGTCTCACTGTTACAAAAAAAATTGTTCAATTGGAATGTATTATAGGCCAGTTCCATTTCTTCGTTGTCAATGACGGTTTTCGTTTTCATAATGCGTTCATGTGTAATTGTGTTATTTTTTACGATTGCTGTGCGAAAATCATGCACCTGTTCCTCGCACTTGGTGCAAATTTGGTTCGGAAATCAGTCATCCTGCAAGATCTGGTAACAAACCAGTTTAATGCTTTTAAAAACTTACTCAACTAAAATTACCTTTGTTAACGAAATACTTTCAATTTTATGCAGCAGATCATCGCAAAACAAATCGGTAACATACTCGGATACTATTTATTTCACCTTCCAAAGCACTCCTAGTTTTTATGATTTGGTCACGAAATCTGTCGTACAGACGAACGTTATCTAGGCATTCGTCGCATATCATGGTGGAAAAACCGTAATCGGGCAAAATCTGCAAAGGAAAAATTGGAGCAAGTTTGACATAATCGAATCGGAACAAATTACTTCTATCGATGAAATCGCCTCAATTTTGCTGTGTAAATCACCAAGAAAGATGTCGAACACTTCGTTGGAAATTTTCAAACAGGTGCGACATTCGGAAGGCATTGTAGAAAATAAATTAATTTAATTGTGACATTTAAGTAAATTTTAAGGTTAAAACAACAATCAAGTTCGGTTATGCAACCATCTGACATTACGAGTTTTTTAACCTTAAAATCAAGTGTTTTTCAAATCTTTGCTTGTAAACTTCGAAATATAACGGAAATCTGTTTTGTCTGTATTTCTTGTACTTTTTACAATGTCTACCGAATGCCGAACCTGTTTGAGCATTTCCAACGATATGCTCGATATCTTCTTTGACAATTTACCTACCAAAATCGAAGAGTTTTCGGGGGTGGCAGTAATAATCCCCGAGTTGATTTTGTGAATCTTATTCAAACTTATTTTTTGTAGATTTTACCAGATTATGGTTTTTCGAGTAAGATATGCGATGAATGTGTGGAGAATATTCATCTTTTCTATAATTTCCGTGACCGCATCAAAAGCAGTAACGCAGCTTTGGATGCTGAAATAAAAGAAATTCAAAGTAAAGAGGCCTTGGAATCGCAGTGCCGTACATGTTTGATGTCTACCGATAACGCAACAAATTTGTTTCGTGATGGTTTACCACACAAAATTGAAGTTATTTCGTTATGTGAGGTAATTTTGTTTTCAATTGCTTTTAAGTGGCTTAAACTGATTGGTTTGCAGATAACACAAGATGACAGATTTTCGAGCAAAATATGCATCTCATGCGAGGAACAGGTACGCTCTTTGTATGATTTTCGCAATTCAATCATTAGGAATAACGAAATTGTAAGCAAACGCCTTGTGGAAATGGAACACGACATTGACATCGAAGAAATGAAACTGGGAGATGATACTTTCCAATTGAACGAATTTGTAAGGAAAAATGGTCGAATTGTAACTCCGATAAGAGAGAAAAACAAAATTGTCAAGAAGAAAATTTACATGTACAAGTGCTTGCAGTGCAAATTTTTCACTCAATACTACACATCCTGGCTAAAGCACACTAGGAGTCACCAAGAAACCACCAGCATTGTATGCGAAATTTGTGGAAAACTAATTTGTAAATCCCAATTGTCGGATCACCTGAAATGCCACTCTACGAAGAAGCTTACTTGTCCCATATGTGGTCAGATTCTTAAACACGAAATCACTTTGAAAATACATTTGAAGCGACACAACAAGGTCGTGCAGTTTGAATGTTCCGAGTGCGGAAAACTTTACAAAACCAGACGAGCATACAAAATACACCTGGATGGTCATAAAGGTGGTAAAAATTATCATGAATTAATATCATTGTATCAATATTATTTCAGGAAAATTAAAAAAAGATTATAAGTGTTCTTTGTGTGAAAAATGTTTCTATGAAAAACACAGATTAGATAAGCACTTTCGCAGTCACACTGGTGAAAGACCTTACATCTGTAAGGTTTGTAACAAAGGATTTTCCAGCACGAATGCTCTAAAAACCCACATCCGACAGCACACACAAGAGAAGCCTTACACCTGCAGATATTGTGACGCAGCATTCAAGCAGGCAGTTTTAGTGAGGCGTCATTTGAAATCGAAACATCCGGAGAAAGTTGTGGTAAAAAGTAGCACGTAATGTAATTCGTTAAGTATTAAATTTTTTTATTGGAAGTTCTAATGATTTTTCTATCCGTGTAATCGGCTTCGATAAGTGTGATCTACCACGGACGTGCATGAATGGATTGACGAGATTCCAGCTATTCTGTAATCGGCAACCTTCTTTTGATTTTTTATTAAAATATAAAACTCATAAAACTAAAAATTTTGGTCATTTACATGGCTTTTCTCTGATACTAAGTTCTTAAGTTTATCCATATTTTTTTTTATGTTAGTCATTGAACAGAAAAACAGTTGTATTATTTTATTCGTTTTATTGCAGCGATAAAATTTACTAATCGAAGAAAGAGATTTGCCGAAAATCTAAAAAAAGAATTGAGAAAATGGAGAAACTCTAACAAATTGGTTTGATTTTACTTCAACTGCGGTCATCGTTTCAATTTTGTGTGGTAAACTGTCGGAAATTATATTGAGATATTCTTCTTCGATTTTTAAACATGAGCGGCAAGTCAGAATTTTCTTCCAGTGCTTTTCTACTTTTTATAATTTGTGTGCAGCAGATGCACGTTCTTCGCACATTCATCACACATTTTATTAGAAAAACCGTCATCAGGTGAAATCGGCAACAACGAAAAACGTCGAATAAATGAAGAAACCAAGGGGATTCGAAGTTACTTCCACTGAGGAAATTGTAATGATTTTATTGGGCAAACGATCGGAAAATATGCCCAACACATTGTCCGATATTTGTAGACATATGCGACACTCGGAATTCATTTTTTGAATGAAATTAGCTACGAAGTAAATGCGAAAATCTCTGCTACTATTCTCAAAAAACCTGGCCGTCATTTAATTGCCAGTTTTTGGTGAAAATGAATGAATTAACAAGATTTCTACTATCATGGTCCAAATAAGGTCTAAAAAATGATTCGGGATTTATTATTTTATTAATTTTTTATTTGTAAAAGTTGAGCCAAGTAGTCTGAATTTTTACTACTTAACTCTTGTTGCATGCGATATTTTAACACGAAATAGGCTACAATTCTAAAAAACAATCCATGAGCTATCAATCCTGATATTTCAAAATAATAAGAATTGTTCGAAATACCCAAATCCCTAAGAAGATGTTTCGTATCTTTGTAGTAGCAAAACAAATCGGAGCAGTGTAACGGTGGCCTGTCGTCCATTAACGCATAAAGTCCCGCTATGAACGCAAAACGTACGTAGCTGATCCTCATTATTATTTTGGCTGTTAAACTGACGGAGTTACCAAATCCAACTCCATAGAGTGGAATTATAGCAAGCGGCCCGACGATTCCCGGCCCAAGAATTGTTCCTCCCTAAAAGTATGGTTTTTAATTTTAACTGGTTCCGATTTAGTAGTGAGATATTACAAGTGTACCAAACGTGCATCCGACTGCTAAACCAAGTCCTTCCGATGCTACGTTCATCAATATGCAAGTCAAGGTGTATCGGAAAAAGCGATCGAACTCTAGTGGCTGATCGGTTAGTAAATAAGTCACCAGGACCAATCCGGTTCCAAAAACCACCTAAAATATTAAATTTCAAAATTTTGTAATCAATTTATCAAATTATATTATACTGTAATCGGAAGAGATCGTAACGATAACGCCAAGTAATAAGCCTTCAGGCTATACCATCGATTTAAGTATTCTCGTTTTAAAATTTCCATTTCGATAGGATCTGAAAGTTTAGAAAAAAAATTGTTTACACCTGAAATAATAAATTTCATACAAACTGTAACGTATGTCATAATAGGATTATACAAGAAGAACATGATGCAAATCCAAGAGTAATACACATTCGACATTAAGTGTTTCGCACTGTTTCCAATTCCAAAAAATCCAAGTCCGAACATCACAGCTATCAAGATGTGAACTAGCAATTGAATAAATAAGCCGACTTTGTTTCTCGATTGCTGTAACATCATACGATGGAAGATAATCATAAATTGGGTCCAAAAGGAGACGTGAAATTTATTGCTGTCGCATGTTTCAATTTTTGAATTTCGGTAAGTCGTCAGATTATCTTTTGGGTGAACCACATTTCTGTTATTAACTTTTCCGTTTTTTATTGCAGTGGAAAGGAGTCGTATGGTTTCCGGATTTGTTTCCACAGTTTCGATAACTAAAATTGGATTTTAAATTTTTTGTTGGGATCTTTTCGTTGGGCCAATTTTTTTACCGAATTCGGAATAATTACACGTGATTGGACAATTCAAATCGAGTGAAGTTAGGAACGGCAAAATATTTTCGGGTGAGCCATTGTAAATGCATTCTCCTTTTGCGAGAAAGTAAACCTGAAAGTAACGTAACATAAAAGATTCTGCAATGAAAGCTCGATTACCTGTTCAAACTGGTTTAGGATGGACACCGAAGGTTGATGGATTGTGCAAATCACAGTTCGTCCAGAACTCGAAAGCCGTTTGTAGATGTCCATGCATAAATTTATGGAAACTGAATCTAAACCACTAAACTCTCGATATTTTTTAAGTGCAATTTGAACCTCGAATTATTACCTGGTGGGTTCGTCGAGAAAAATGACAGGAGGGCTGCTTATTAATTCCAAAGCAATGGAGAGTCTTTTTTTTTCGCCTCCCGATAAATTTTCCATTCGAGTTCCACAACAGTTCTTCAAATTGAAGACATTCAGGAGTTCGTCGACCTGAAAAGTATGCATTATGATGTTAAAAAGGGTTTGAAAATTATTTGTCCACCACCAACGCGCATGAGTAAATTAACGAGATTCCCGTTACCGTGATCCATGACTTTTGAATTGGGGTGGCCAGGAATGTTTTTATCAAGTTCGTGTGATCAGAGATGCTCTATTCATGAGTGTCGGTGGTTGACAGATAACTGATAATGCAAATATTTAGAAATATACTCAACTATTAATTTCTTTTCTTCTAACCGGTTTGGTAATTTAAGTTTTGCCACAATCATCATTTGCTCTTTGGCAGTTAAACACGGTTGTAAGAGATCCTTCTGCATTACGTAGGCCGATAATTTTTGAAGCAATTTTACGTTGCAGACCTCGTCATTCATTTCTACTGTTCCGCTTACATTTTTTTTACTGAAACACAGAATTTAGTTGTCGGAACTTCAAAATGTTGCTTCGAAATATTTACTCACACATAGCCAGACAAAATATTGAGCAATGTTGTTTTTCCGCATCCACTGGCGCCTAATATTGCGGTTAGCTCACCGGACAAAAATTGACCGCTCACATCATTCAGAATTTGCTTAAATTCTGAAACTTGGGTTATCTTGTAATTTTAAAATTCACACTTACGTGTTCGTTTTTCTTTCACCGCATAACTTAAATTCTCAAATTTGATAGAAATTGGAAGCGTCGCTTCTTCGATGAAATTGAATTTTTTAGGAAGCATTTCGAACGATGTATTTTTTAAGTTTCATGACAACCATTCGATTAAAAATAGTATCTTTCTGAATAGTTATCTTATATTTGTGCAATAATTGAACTTTGGATTGATGATAAAAATTTTATTATACAATGCAGTTATTTATAATTTAAATAAACATAAATATTATTTATAAATGTTATCTATTTTATGAGATTTCTTTCAATTTCCTTGGATTTGCTATTTTATAAGATTTCTTAGAATTTCCTTGGATTTTTCCAAACTAAAGACGAATCCCCGTGTATGTAGTTTTTGTACAAAAATCTTTTGTGCTGACATCGTAGTTTTTCCTAACCTTAAATTTTGACAAGCTGTCAACACACTGAAAGTTTTGGTTTATTTTTCGCAAAAGATGCAGGCCGAGTGCCGCACATGCTTAAAAGTTTCTAAAAATTTGTTCGACATCTTTGCGGATAATCTGCCCACGAAAATCGCTACAATTTCCTCGGTGGAAGTAATTTAAGCCTTCTTGGTGTGCTTCATTTATTCGCACTTGTATTTTAGATTTCACCCGACGATGGGCTTCCTAGCAAAATATGTGATGAATGTATGGAAAACGTCCACTTGCTCAACAATTTTCGCACTCTAATAATACAAAGTAATGAGGCCATGGAGGAAAATGCCGATTTAATGGGATGCGAGTGTCGGACGTGTTTAAAAGTTGGAGAGCGATATTCCAGTATATTATCGGACGGTTTGCCCCATAAAATAGAAACACTTTCTTGTGTTGATGTAAAATTAGTCGAATAGTTTGCTTGATTTTATTGAACTGGTTTTCTTTCTAGGTTAGGCCAGGCGATCGGTTTTCTAAAAAGATTTGTAATGAATGCAAGGGAAACGTGCACTCTTTGTACCGCTTTCGTAACACAATCATAAGAAGTTATAGGATTTTGGAAGAACGGCGGATTAAGAAAGAAGAGTTGGAAATTGATGATATTAAATTGGAAGATTTCTCGGTGGCGGAAGAAACTCTGACTGCTGACGAAACAAAGAAGAAAGTTAAGAAGGCCATTGTAATACGAAGAATTCATTTGTGCAAGTGTACCATATGCGGTTATTTAACACCGCACTACAAAGATTGGCAGAAACACGTTCGGAGTCATAAGGAACCAACCAGCATTTGTGAATTTTGCGGCAAAGTATTTAAGAATGTTTATTTCGCCACTCACGTAATGAGTCATTCGGAAACCTGGTTGTCGTGTAAGCAGTGCGGACAGAAGCTGAAGAACAAACTCACCCTTCAGGCACACATGCGCTTGCACAACCAGAAGGAGTTAAAATGTTCGGTTTGCGAAGCAGTATTAAAAAGCAGACGAGGTTACAGCAAGCACATGCTTAGACACAGTAGTGAGTTTCCAAGCTTAATTTTGGATCGAATAAAGTACTAATTTAATGTTTTAGGAGACAAACCCGAGAAGTGTACAATGTGTGAACGGCGCTTCTATCAGAAGTTTGAACTAAACAAACACATGCGCAGTCACACCGGCGAGCGACCGTATCTTTGTAAGACTTGCAACAAAGGATTCTCTAGCCCGACGGCCTTAAAAACGCACATAAGGCAGCACACGCAAGAGAAACCGTTCACTTGCGAATTTTGTGATGCAGCTTTCAAGCAAGCCGTTTTAGTTAGGCGTCATTTGAAATCTAAACATCCCGACAAAGTTTGTGCGAAAAATAAATCGAATAATTAATTCTTAATTTTTATTTGATATTCCTAACCTTCGCGGAGGACCTTTGACGTAAGTTTTTTCAAACCTTCAAATTTTACCGGTTACCTATCAGATCACACAAGGAAAAATTAAAGGAATCTAAAGAAAAATTGCTTTGCGTAAAATTAAGAGCTCCACGTGTTTTGTCAGTTTGATGTTTATCGAGGGCTCTGGAATTTTAGTAGCAGGTGTGTGAAATTTTTTAAATCTTCGTTGAAGTTTTGGAATTGTTTCTGAATAATCTGCTATTATAACAGCTCCAGGTTGTAAACAATTAAAAAAACTTGATTTCCAAACTCCAGTCGATACGAAATTCACTACACCGTCAGCGGTCGATGACACTAGATATTTTAATGTATTTGCTTGTTTATAATCAGATCCTGACTTACGTAATATTTAAATTTGAATTTAGTTATTCTGGACCAATTTTAAAATTCCAAAAGTTATTCCTTACGAAATTTTACCTCTGGTTTCAACCTAATGTAGACGATCAAAATATACTATTACACTAGAATACATTGCGGAGGAAAATATACTTAAAAATTAGGATTTACTTTAATCGGTAAGTACATTGCTTTTAAAATATCGTAAATAACATAACTTCTGTCTTCCAAACCTCATATACTTATGCGACAAAACAAAAATAGAATTCTTACTGTTTTTCATTTCCGAGTTATTTCCATGCAGACTCCTTTTTAAAAACAAAACTTTGACAACCTAAATTTTGTCAGGATGTTTTGATTTGAGATGAGTCTTGAGTGAAACCCTTTGTGGAAAAGCCATATCGCAGTGTTCGCAGGCAAATGGTTTTTCATTTGTGTGCTGTCTTCTGTGAGTTTTTAAAGCATAACTGCTGGAGAATCCTTTCTTACAATACTCGCAAGGGTACGGCCGTTCGCCTGTGTGAACTTGCATATGTTTTGGTAGCATTTGTTTGTTGTAAAACAGTTTTCCACAAACATCGCACTTGACAGTTTTTTTGTCCCCAACTAAAAATTTCCAAAATCATTATTTTCTCACACGGAAGTAATAATATAGACTTACGTGTGTGCCGTTTCCTGTGAGAATAAAAGTGAGGCGGATATTTATAAATTTTTCCACATATATTACACTGAAGGGGGCTCTTGTGGGAATACATGTGCGAACGTAAACTAACAATATTTTTAACCGTTTTTCCACAGATTTTGCACGTAACTGTAGGACCTCCGTGGCTTAGCATGTGTCTACTGAAGTTTTCATCTCGTAACGACTTCCCACAAATGGAACAAATTTTCATTACTTTTCTTTTATGCGAATGTTGGTGATTCCGCCATAAATTTTTCGCAAAACATGTAAAATCACACTGGTGGCATTTGTACCGTGGTTCTTCCTTCTTAGTCGAGGTCACCACGTTGTCTTCCACTTGAACCACCACAACACCGTCCGTAAAATAATTTTCAGTTGTCATTTCATTTTCGTCAGAGAACAG
This sequence comes from Cantharis rustica, assembly GCA_911387805.1. Taxonomy (NCBI): domain Eukaryota; kingdom Metazoa; phylum Arthropoda; class Insecta; order Coleoptera; family Cantharidae; genus Cantharis; species Cantharis rustica. The sequence goes on from OU426878.1 coordinate 67,845,361, forward strand.
AGCATCTAAGGTGGCCAGAGTTTCGTCTTGAAACTCTTCATCTTTTATATCCACCTCATGATTAAACAAATTCGGTACTTCGTCGATCTCAAATTTTACTTCGCTGTCGGATGCAAATTTGGTACTTTGTTCTCGCAATACCTCGTCACTCTTTCTGACGATGTTACGAAAATCATAAAACAGATGAACGTTCCTCGCACACTCATCGCAAATTTTCGACGGAAGTCCTTGGTCTTCCAATATCTACAATTTAAATTCAAATTAAGCGACATAACCTAAAAAAGTACCAAACACCTACTTCTACCGCCGCAATTTCTTTTATTTTGAGCGGTAGGTTTTCGGCAAATATATCCTGAGAAATTATAGGAGAAAATTTTAGGCATGCACGGCATTGCGGTTCCGTCATTCTTGGATAAACACAATTTGACAGGAGTCAATTTTGATTAGTTTAAAGCGGCCATACACCACGAAATAATTTTATTTTTACAAAACTGGGCGGGGGCGGTCCTAGAAAAAAAATTTTTCTGTGAAAAATTTTCGCTTTCTTTTGTGGCCAGCCGTCCAGCTCCTTTGTAAATTTAACATTTATTTTATTGGAGTTTCAGTTGACCCTATTGAAAATGTTAAGTACTCCGACACTGAACTACAAAACATTAAATTTGACATTGGTCAAAAATACGAATTATTCGTAGAGCTTTCACTACTTTAACATGGAATTAGAGTGTCGCACGTGTTTAAAAATGTCCACGCAAATGTTGGATATATTTTCTGACGACCTACCACTCAAAATACAAGAGATTTCATCAGTAGAAGTAAGCTTTTGAAAATAGGTTATGTTTGTTATGAAACTTTTGATTTGTAGATTTCTTGGGACGAAAGGTTGCCCTCAAAAATATGCGATGAGTGTACAAGAAACGTAAAGTTGTTGTACGATTTTCGCGAAACTGTCAGAAAGAGCGACTTGATATTACAGGAACGTCTCTGCAAGAAAGAGAACGAGGAGGCCTTGGATGTTCACTACGATGAAATTCAATTTAAAACTGAAGAATTTGAAGAAGAAAATTTTGAGTTTGAACTCGAAGAAGACGTTAAGTTTACTTCTGATGTGGAAATTAGGACCGAAGATCAAGTGGTTGTGGATGACACGAAAGAAACGGATAAATACAAGTGCGACCGTTGCGATTTTACAAGTTCTTTGTATAATTTATGGAGGAATCATAAAAACACGCATAAAGAGGTCGCCAAATCCATGTGTAATATTTGTGGAAAATCGATAACTTCGACAAACTTAAGACAACATATTTTAGTTCATACTGAATCGCCGGTGTCGTGCGAAATTTGTGGAAAATTAGTTAAAAATAGTGAATCGTTACGGGCGCATATGTACATCCATAAAGGAGGTCCACTGCAGTGTATAACTTGTGGAAAGGTTTACAAACATCGGCAGGGTTTTTACGCTCACAGGAGAAGACATAAACGTAAGTTTTTGCTGTTTAAATTTCCTAAAAAAATTTTCACTCTTTTATAGTTGGGGATGTTAAAACGGTCGAATGTGACGTTTGTGGCAAAATGTTTTACGATAAACAAACGCTCACCAAACACATTCGCAGTCATACCGGCGAACGACCCTATCCTTGCCCATACTGTAATAAAGGATTTTCTAGCCTCTACGCTCGAAAGACGCACATCAGGCGGCATACTCAAGAAAAACCGTTTACGTGTGATTTTTGCGACGCGGCTTTTCCCCAACGAGTTTCGCTGCGAACGCACATCAAATCGAGACATTCGGACAAGGTTTTAGAACAAACCACATAGATATTTTACAATAAATTATTTATTTCAATTTTGTGTTTATTTTATGTGCCGTCAGATGCAGCCCAACTAGGGGCGCTTCTGAAAGATGACAGATGACTCGAGTTAACATTCTTATATTGAGTTTAAAAAATTTGTCCTTTCTCAATATTTTTCACTTCAAAAGTTTCGAGATTGAAAAGTTGCATAACCACACACTTTCTGACAGTTGTTACCAAACAGATAACTGTCAAATTGCATAAGATTTGTTTTCTGTATTTCTTTTGTATGGAATGATGGAGTTTGAGTGTCGTACGTGTTTAAAATTGTCCACCAACGTGAGCAACATATTTTCAGATGACTTGCCTCACAAAATAGAAACGATAGCTTCGGTCGAGGTAAATTCAACAAAACCGATTTTGTGACTCGGTGCAAATTTTTACTTTGTAGGTTCTGGAAAGCGACTGGTTTTCGTCTAAAATATGCGAAGAGTGCGTAACAAACGTGAAGCTGATGTACGAATTTCGTAAAGTCGTTAGATCGAGTAACATGATTTTAATGAAACGTTCCTTGAAGGAAGAGGAGGCGACTACTTCTCAAAATGAAGAGATTTCCGAAAACGATACTGTCGAAACAGAACTTGAGTTAAAAGAAGAAGACATTTCAGATTATTACGAGAATGACAACGATGACGAAATCGAGGCACCTGCAAGTACAAATGAGAATAAAGAAATATTCAAATGCCTTCGTTGTGATTTTACAAGTCCCGATTACAATTTATGGGAGGCTCATCAAAAGAGACACAAAAAAACCAAACAAGCCGATTGTAAAATTTGCGGTAAATTAGTTATAAGTTATAATCTTAAAAGGCACCACCTGATCCATACGGAGTCTCCGGTGAATTGTGAAATTTGCGGACAGGTGTGTAAGCATGAGGAATCGTTACGTTCGCACATGTTTACGCACAGGAACGGTCCATACCCCTGTACGTTATGTGGGAAAGTTTATCGACACAGACAAAGTTACAACGCTCACAAAAAACGACACACAAGTACGATTTTGCATTTTAACGTAAATAAATAAGTTTTTATTTTTGAATTTTTTTAGCTGGAGATGACAATACGATGGAATGTGCAACGTGCGGAAAATTATATTCTGATCGAAAAACGCTGATTAAACATATTAGTAGTCGCACATGTGAAAAACCTTTTCCCTGTAAATTTTGCGATAAAGGTTTCACCAGCAATTCTGCTCGAAACACACACGAAAGACTTCACACCAACGAAAAGCCATTTTCGTGTGACTACTGCGATGAAACTTTCTCTCAGAAGGTTTCGTTGCAAACGCACATAAAATCGAAACATCCTGACAATGTAATTGTTAGCGAAGAAATAACAGATCAAAAGAAACCTAAAAATACTAAGCAAGCGATTTGCAGCATTTGCGGAAAATCAGTTATAAGTTACAACATCAAAAGGCATTATCTGATCCACACAGAATCTCCGGTCAAATGTAAAACTTGCGGAAAAGTTTGTAAACACGAGGAATCACTACGAGCGCATATGTATATGCATAACAAAGGCCCATACCTGTGCACGATATGTGGGAAGGTTTATCGACACAGACAAGATTACAACGTTCACAAGAAACGACACGCATGTAAGTGGTTAAGTTTTAATCTACGGTAATTGCAAATTATTTTGAAATTTTTTAGCTGGAGACGCCAAGACCATAGAATGTTTAACATGCGGAAAACTATTTTTTAATAAGACAACGCTGGTGAGACATATTTATAGTCACACGGGTGAAAGACCCTATCCATGTAAATTTTGCAACAAAGGATTCACCAGCACTCACGCTCGAAAGACGCACGAAAGGCGGCACACAAACGAAAAGCCTTTTTCATGTGATTTTTGCGATGCGGCTTTTCCTCAAGGAGTTTCCTTACGAAAGCATCTCAAATCGAAACATCCTGACCAAATAGTTGTTAACAAAGAAGTCACAGAGTAAATTATTTTTATAACGGTTTAGTATTTTTTTAGAAGTAGCCTGCTGTAAATTCTACAAATCTGTTTACTCGATAGGATTTTTAGGTTGCGTTTTGTGAAAAAAACTAATTGAAATTTTTTTTATGCGAATGGTTTATCTTCGGTGTGATGAATCAGGAATCTCACCGTCGGTGTATGAGAAGTTGCATAACTTTACCTTTTTTGACAGCTGTAACAAAACCAACTTCCGTCAAATCGCATAGTTGTTAAGTTGTTTAGTTTAGCCCTTTTGGTTCAAAACAATGGAATTTGAGTGCCGTACGTGCTTAAAAGTGTCCGCCAACGTGCGCAACGTATTTTCCAATGATTTACCACTTAAAATCGAAAGTATGTCATCAGTCGAGGTAATTTCACTAAAATGGATTTTGTGATTTTTTTTATGCAAATTTTTACTTTGTAGGTTACAGAAGACGACAGGTTTCCGTCTAAAATATGCGAAGAGTGCGTAAAAAATGTGACTCTGATGTACGAATTTTGTAAAGTTATTCGAACGAGCAACGTGATTTTAACGACCCGCTGTATAAAGGAAGAGGCGGTCACCGTCACGGAAACTTATCAAAATGGAGACACTTCCGAAAACACAGTTAAGGAAACAAATCTCGAGTTTAAGCAAGAAGCCATTTTTGACGATTTCGAAATGGAGAACGATAATGTCAAAATTGAGGTACCTGGACTTGGAAGCGAGAAAACCGAATTGTTCAAGTGCATTCTTTGTGACTTTACAAGTCCCGAATTTGATTTGTGGAATTATCATCAAAAGAAACACAATGTTATTTGTAGCATTTGCGGAAAATCTGTTTTAAGTTATAATCTGAAAAAGCATTACATGACCCACTATGAAGCACCAGTGAAGTGTCTAATTTGTAATAAAATGTCTAAAAATCAGGAATTGTTACGATCGCACATGTTTACGCACAAGAATGGCCCATACCTGTGCACCACATGCGGGAAGGTTTATCGACACAGAGTGGGTTACAATTTGCACAAGAGAGGACACACAAGTAAGTGGTTGTGCTTTCACGTACTTGGGTAATAAGTGTTTATTTTAAATTTTATTTAGCTGGAGATGCCAAGACGGTGGAATGTTCAACATGCGGGAAATTATTTTTTGATAAAAAGACACTGGTTAAACATATTTATAGTCACACAGGTGAAAGGCCGTTTCCTTGCAGATATTGTGACAGAGGATTCAGCAACAAAAACGCTCGAAACACACACGAAAATCTTGTTTGTCTTCATTTCTATTTTAAGTAGCACCAATTAAATAACACTTTTCTTGATTAAATATTAATTTATTTGAAACATATAACAGTGGCCGAACTATCTTTAAAAACAATAAAATCTACCTGCAAGTCCGGTTCGAAGGGTTTTTAATTTTTTATTCAGTTTGGGTCGAATATTGTCGATTTAATAACATTGTTCAGAATGTAGTCGGAAATCTACTTGCAAGTACGGTTTGGGGAGTTTTAACTGTTTTACACAAGCCTGGACGAATATTTACGATTTAATGACGTTGATTAGAAATTAACATAGTACGATTTTTTTTTCAATATTGAGAATGTAGAGGGGATTCAGGAAATCATACATCGTCGGTGTATGAGAAGTTGCATAACTTCAATCTTTATGACAGCTGTCACGAAACCGATATCTGTCAAACTGCTTTTTGGTACGTTTGCTTTTCAAAACAATGGAATTTGAGTGCCGTACGTGCTTAAAAGTGTCTGCCAACGTCCGCAACATATTTTCCAATGATTTACCGCACAAAATCGAAACTATATCGTCAGTGGAGGTAAGTTCATCAAAATGGCTTATGTGGTTCTTTCGATACAAATTTTTACTTTGTAGGTTCCAGAAGACGATAGGTTTCCGTCTAAAATATGCGAAGAGTGCGTGACAAATGTGACCCAGATGTACGAATTTCGTAAAGTCATCCGAACAAGCAACGTGATTTTAATGAGACGCTGCATAAAGGAAGAAGCGGTTATCGTAACGGAAACTACGCAAAGCGAAGACATTTTTGAAAACAAAGACGAGGGAGCGAACGTTGAGTTCAAACAAGAAGGCATTTTTGACGATTTTGAAATAGAGAACGAAGACGACGACGAAGATGAAATTGAGACATCCGAACTTGGAAGCGAGAAAAACAAAATCTTCAAGTGCATTCGTTGTGATTTCACAAGTCCCGAGTACGATTTATGGAAGTGTCATCAAAAGAAACACAAAAAAGCCAAGCAGGCTATTTGTAGCGTTTGCGGAAAATCTGTTTTAAGTTATAATCTTAAAAAGCACTACCTGACTCACACGGAATCGCCGGTGAAGTGTCTAGTTTGCGATAAAGTATGTAAACATGAGGAATCATTACGGTCACACATGTTTACGCACAAGAATGGCCCATACCTGTGCACGATATGTGGGAAGGTTTATCGACACAGACAAGGTTACAACGTTCACAAAAAACGACACGCAAGTAAGTGGTTGTGTTTTCACCTACTCGAGTAAAAAGTATTTATTTTAATATGTTTTAGCTGGCGACGCCAAGACGGTGGAATGTTCAACGTGCGGGAAATTATTCTTCGATAAAAAAACGCTGGTGAGACATATTTACAGTCACACCGGTGAAAGACCTTTTCCCTGTAAATTTTGCGACAAAGGTTTCACCAGCAGTTACGCTCGAAACACACACGAAAGGCTTCACACCAAAGAAAAACCTTTTTCCTGTGACTTTTGTGATGCGGCTTTTCCTCAGAGGGTTTCGCTACGAACGCACCTCAAATCTAAACATTCTGACAAAATAATTGTTAACAAAGAAATCGCACAGTAAATTATTTTATAGTAAAGAGTTGGTGTTTTTTAAGAAACGACCAACTTTTTTCAATTTTTAACTCAACCTGTCCCGAATAATATTTATCGTCCAAGGGTGTGGGGGGGGGGCTTCCCCTTGAAATCAGCAATCTTTTAAATACACTCGGAATATTTCTGTTATACAAACTAAGAGCTGACAGCTGTTGCTTATTTGTTAACGTATTGTTTATTTAATAGTTATTTACGATATGAGTGTTAAAAGTTTTATTTTATTTTGCAAATAGGTAAGTTTCCTACGAGCTAAATAAAATTATATTTGTCATCGTCAACCTTTTTTCCCCATGTTTTAAGAATGTTCTGGTGCATCCCCCCCCCCGCTCCTATATCACTGCATATATTTATTATGTTATTGTTATCACGAAAGGTTGATACTACATCCTTTCACACAAACCGTCAGGTTTTAAAACAGGTGTACGGAAAGCCCCCCAGTGTCTGAATATCACGGATACCTATGAGGAAAGGCGGATTGATCCGAAGTTCATGAAGAAAGGGGTAAGTGAGTGATTACCTATTTTTCCACTTTTATTTTGATAGCAAAAAAATCTGTCTACACTGATGCGCAGGAGTAAATTAACGAAATTCCTACTACTGCCGATTCACGAGATTCAGTCGAACGGAATCTTGCTAATCAAGCGAGCAGTTGGCATCTGGGATCTCGTAAATCCATACATGCGCGTCATTGGTAGACATTACCAAAGAGTATGTAGTGTATAGAGGAACAGCTCTTATGGGTATACCTGTCACTAGCATTTTTCGTACCCTACAATAAAATTGTAGTCGATTCGTAACGACCTCAGCGGCAAAAACGAGCATTATATAATGAGTAAGCATTAAATGAGACAGCATGATAAGCTGTCTTTGTCTGTTACGATTTTGGTAATCCCTTCAGGTAGATGGTTATAAAATTAAGAAGAAAATTTCAAAGTATCGTAAAAACAGACAATTTTATTATTTACTTCGAATTTTAAAGATTATTAAAATTTCAAACCAAAGTTAAAAATAAAATAATTTTAAACTTCAACAAATCAACGCTTCAACTCGGATCTCTCGGCACAATTTTTAATTTTTATGTATTTAATTTCATGTTGAATTTTATTTTTTAAATCAAATCAAATTAAAATATTATTATTAAACATTTATCATTATTTTAGAAGTATACATAAAATATTATTCATGCTTTAAAATTCTTTTTTTAGGTTCTGCTTTTTGCTTGTCATATTACATTAATATTACATATTAATTTATTGCAATTATTGTTTTAAAAAAGTTCGATTTGTTTTTTCGCAATTCTTCTAAAACTGAATGTTTTATATTTATTGCATGTGGAGTAACAGATATAAATCTTTCATATATTTGTAAACTAGATTTACATTACAAATTTTATTTCAACACTTTAAACCAGGGCCGTATTTAAGGGGGTGGTTTTAGCCCCCCCCCCCCCCCCCCCCCCGAAATTATTTATCAATTAATAAAGTACTGGAAGTTCGACTGCAATCGTAAAAAAATCAGAAAAAACAAAAACATTAAACTTGAAGTGTTTAAATAAAAATTAAAACTAAAGAGATATTTCTAATAAATTAAATCCCAAATTAAAAAATTGGAAATTCGTATTATAATCCGGCGATTGGCGACACTGGATTAAATACACCTACTACTAAATTGCAAAAATATAAAAACCGAAGATGAAAAATATAAAAATGCCCTAAATATTTACAGTCCTGTGTAAAAGTCTGCGACCACTTAGTTAAATGTTAGTTATTACTCCTATTAATTAATTTTCGATTTTTTGAAAAATAATTATATTGAAATGAATAAAATAGGTATTTTATCGTAATTCTTACTATTATGGTAAAAATTTTAAATTGCAATAAATTGTTTGAACCAAAAAGTTTAAAGGGAACATAAATTTTATGATCATCATGGGCAGCAAAATAGCTTAAAATAACACTTCCGCAATAAATTAGAATGGGCATTGTAAACCCATAAATTGTTTTAAATTTTGTACATTTTTGTACATAAGTGTATATTTGCTTAAGATTTCTGAAATTTTCTTTCAATCTAATTTAGTTCTTCGTTTTGACAACATTATTTTACTATCGCCATCGGTAAAATAAGAATTTAGTTTGTGATTTTTATTCAAATATTAAAATTAAAAAATTTTATTTAAAAACGGTTTTTTACGTGAGAGTTTAAAATTAAAATATGAATAAGTTTAAACTTATTAAAAATATCGTAGTAAACAAAACTTTTAAAATTATATAAACAAAAACGCCCCCCCTCCCCAGAAGTCAACCTGTAATCAAAATTTGTCGCTCCTTTGACAAATTATTTTCAACCATTAAATAGAGTTCATAAAAATCGAAATTTTCTCTGAATATCGAACTCAAATAAAGAAAAATCGCGCAAAAACATAATTATTTCAATTAAATAAAAACAATTTTTTTACAAAATTTTAATTTTTTTTTGCGGTAACTTTCGACAAAATACTTTTAAACAAAATTTTCTAATAACAATACTCAAAAATAAAATAAAATCTTAATTGCAAAAATACTTGCACAAAATTATACTCAAAAAATCAGCGAAGCAAAATATAGGCTTCTGCCGTTTCCGCCATCTTGGTAAAAAAACCTCCCTCTAGTCACTTTTCTCCAAACATTACATTTCAAAAATTAATATAACAAAATTTAAATTTAGAAAAACTTCTTTTGTTATTTTATAAATTAGCTATTTATTTTGCTATTTTTTTAAAACCCTCCCCGAAAATTTAGTCTAAATACGGCCCTGCTTTAAACAGTAATCAGTGCAGTCTTCAAAAAATTCAAAACAAAAATTTAAAAAACAAATTAAAAAATGAAATATTTAATCTTTGATATTTAATATTATTAAACAATTTATAGTATATTTTTAAATTATCGGATTTATCGGAAATTGATCGTATCATTTTAAAAAATTATCGTACGATAACATAATACTATCGTATAGACCAGGCCTGGTATATACTATAAAGCAGTGTTTTTTAACCTGTGGGTCACGATCCCCAAAGGGTCGCAATGTTTTGCTCGTGGGATCGAAATTTTTTTTAATAAAATTAAATTATAAATTTACATAAATTATAATAACTATTTACGATATAGGTGTTAAAAGTGAGATTTTATTTTGTTAGTGGAGAATTTCGCGAAACGAGCGATAGCGAGTCCAAAAAATTATAAACTAATAACACTAGTGTTAAAAATCTTTTTCTTACTAGTGTTAAAATAATTATTAATTATATAAGGGGATTAAGAAGGCTCTATTATTCTCTATTCGATAAGGTTGAAAAACACTGCTATAGAGGATACAAATTATCGTATTATTATATATACAATAACTACCGTATGGTGGTTACACTGATTGTAATGTTTACTGCCCTATTTAAAAATTTCTATGGAGACCCCATGATAAAACCGTGTTAAAAAACCTTTTTTCTTACTTATCCACTTCAGGTACGAACAGTCGCCAAAAAAGTATACCTGCAATTATCGATATAGTAGCTAACTTTATATTTAGGTATTTAATATAAAAATGTTCCCGGCCGATAGATGGCTTTGCTACGCCCTCTGGTAGACGGGATTGTCTCTACGTTTCAATTTTTAATACATGGCTGTTCCTCTATACACTACATACTCTTTGACATTACTCATTCTTGTTCGAAAAATTAAACTTAAAATTTCACCGAAGTTTGTAGTGGAGTCCGTTGAACACGACCATCGGCGAATCTATTGAACACACCTATTGTTAAATGACAGTTGCTGGTAGTGAACATTTATTTTCTTTGCGTAATTTATCGAAGAGAATGGAAGTAAAATTAACTCCTACGTTAGTTAAAGCAGAAACGACAAGGAGCGACAGCAATAATGCGGTTTTACTGTTAATAAAGTAATTCATTTCGAAAGGGGGCGGAAACACCAGAAGAACTGTCAGTTGTGACATTTGTCTTTTCACCTCTTGTGAATTTCGTGATTTTCCTAAAATGGAAGTTAAATTCATTCCGGTAATTAAAGAAGAACCGTCGACTTGCGATAACACAGAGCTTCATTGTGTCGATAAGTTAGGTTAGTATTCGCGTAGTGCCGACTATATTTTCAAAATTTCCTTTTTAGGTAATGTGGAACTTAAAACTGAAGACAACTGTAAGTTAGACGACTTCAATTTTTCCATCGACGTGAAGAGCGAAGAGGTGCAAAGTAACCTGGAAACTGAAGACGTCCAGGTAAGAAAAAATCAATCGACAGACGAAAAACTGTTTCTGTGTCACATCTGCGATTATAAATCCAAGAGGAGAGGAAATCTCAGCCGACATATCCAAACGCACATGGGCGAAAAGCCGTTTTCCTGCGACGTGTGTGATTACAGAACCTCCAGGAAGGATCGCATTGCTCATCACCAAAGAACTCACACCGGTGAAAAACCATTTGCGTGTGAATTGTGCGACTTTAGAACGAACTGGAAAAATCACCTACGTCGTCACGCAATAGTTCACACTGGTGCCAAACCATTTGCATGTAGAATCTGCGATTACAAAAGTACTTGGAAGCACGTTTTTCAGCTTCATCTGAAGAGTCACACTGGCGAAAAGCCATTCGCATGCGAATTGTGTGATTACAGAACCGCCAAAAAAAGTCACCTCGCGTGTCATAGTCGAGTTCATACGGGTGAAAAGCCGTTTGCATGTGAAGTGTGCGGTTACAGTTCCCGCAAGAAAAGTTATCTCAAAATACATATGAAAATTCACACGGAATGAAAGGTAGCAATAATATATTATTTTAAGATAGTATTACGTTATTAATAAAATATCAAAGTAGATGTGTTGTAATTTTATCCTTCAAAACGTCAAAAATATATCTGGGGAAAAATGCCCGTCGATAATGGAAAAGGGATTTAAATCATACAACATAATTTTCTAATTTGTTTATTTTATTACATAATATATTATTTAGGTCTATTTTTGGTCAGTTGTTGCCGCGTTTTCTATGCAAAAAGTTGTAAATTTTAGAAAACATGGAAAGTAACGGCAGCTCATAGAAATTTTTTAAAATCATAATTAAACTAGGAAAAAGCTATAAAACGTTTTGCGAGTCATTGCCGCCGTGAACTTTTAACAAATGTGTTTTTAAATTTCCCATTTGTGAACATTTAAAATTACAACATTCACACTTGAATGGTTTATCACCAGTATGAGTTCTATAATGACTTTTTAAAGTACCTTGATGACCAAATTTATTGCCACAAATGTTACACATAAATGGCCTTTCGCCGGTATGAATTCTAAAATGTTGATGTAATGTCGCTTTTTCGCCGCACTTATAATCACAAATTTCGCAAACAAATTGTTTTTCGCCGGTGTGAATTCTCAAATGTCGCTTCAAACTTGCTTTCTCGGTAAACGTATGGTTACAAATTTTACAGATAAATTTCTTCGTCAACGTTGATTTCTCCCCTGAATGGGTTCGTAAATGCGCATTCAAATTCGGTTTACTTCTAAATCTATAGTCGCAAATGTCACAAGTAAATGGTTTGTCGCCGGTGTGAGTTCTAATGTGTTTGGTTAAATTTGTTTTCTGCGAAAATTTATAATCGCAAAGTTCGCACTGGTATGGTTTTTCCCCAGAATGCGTCCGTAAATGACTTGTCAGATATGTAATTTTAGCGGCTTTATAGTCGCATATTTTACACGCGAATGGTTTCTCGCCGGTATGAGTTCTTCTGTGAATTTTTAAAATCTGACTATGGGCAGTTTTATAGTCACAAAATTCACAGATAAATGGCTTCTCTCCGGTATGGGTTCTTAGGTGAATTTTTAAAATTGATACATGAGTAGTTTTATAACCACAAAATTCGCACATAAATGGTTTTTCTCCGATGCGAGGTTTTGAAGTTTCTTGTGCAATTATTGTACACAGAAACGGTTTTACGGTTGTGTCTTGTTTATATTCCCCACCCAGTGGACTTTCTAAAAGTGAAGGATCTTCTTTAATGTCAATCGAATGATGCAGCTCTTCCTGCTTAATCTCCACTTCCTCCGTCTTAATTTGGGGGTTGTTATTGGAATGGCACGGGATTTCCTGTAAGAAACCAGTCGAAAATAAGTGCGACAATGTCAAAGCTAAGTGGTCATAGTAGAACCAAAAATAGCTGTGATTACAAAAATTATACAAAATTTGGGTTTCTTGATCTTTATTAATTTAAATCTTACCATTTCCAATTTTAAAAACATAATCAATAAACACTGTCACGGACAATAACCTCGTCTAGAACAAGGGTTGCCAACATAATATTTGTTACTCAGTATTTGAATTTCCCGCGATCTATGTACGCAAAATTTCGTGGCAGAAAATGAATTGATTAATTTTTTAACATTATGATAGAAAAATATATAATTCGTTTTATGCACTGCTGTAATCGCAAAATGAACACATAAATGGTTTTTCGCCAGTTTGAATTTTTAAACGCACGTATATGGCTACAAAAACTGGCACACAGGCAAACGGCTTTTAATCGGTATGAGTTTTTAAATATGTAATCAAATTCTTTTTTAACGAACATTTATAGTTATAAATTCCAAACGTAAATGGTTTCTCACCAGTATGAGTTTTTAAATAATCAAATTTTCTTTTTCGTTACATATTTCACACGGATACGATTTCTCACCAGTATAATTGATTTCTCAAAAAAAACAAAAATAATAAATAAAATTAATATTAAATAAAAAACTCGCTAAAAATAAAACGAGTAAGTCTCTGATCCCATGCATTGGGTAAATCGTGGTGGTGGGAATCCGGTTAATAAAATATTTTTGAGGGCGCCATTATCTCCGTAACAATGGAGATAATCTCAACTTATCAAACTCGATACGTTTTTGATACATTGATTTCAGTTTAAATTCTTCGTTCAGTAAAATCACGAGTTCGGCTAAAGTTTTAGTAATCGGCTTGATCGGATGACATAAGTTTCTTAAGATATCGTAAACATTTTCACTGATACAAGTTAACTAAATAGCAACTTTTCGGTCCTCCCCGATGCCGTTTTCTTCAAATAATCGTAGCAATCGTTCGATGAAAACTTCCCAGTCATCATCGCCAGTAAAAGCATCTAGTACGACTAGATTTTTTGTTTCCATCTCGACAAATTTTACACAATCGCAAGGTTGTTAACGTCAAAATTGATACAAAACGCTATTAGAATGTTTTTAACAACCACAAATACGAAGAACAATAGATAATAACCAGATAATTTTTAGTTACATTGAAAATTGGTTATAAAGTTGTACCAATATAATAATAAAAATTTGGTTTTGAAATTAAACAAAAATTGTAAATATTTATTATAACAAATTTTAGTGTCTCATTTTTGTGGAATTGCTGGATGTTGCACACAATGGCATGCGGAATCCCATCCGAAAAATATAAAAGACGCAGGAGAAGCAGAAAAGAAAATCACGATAGATTCAATTTTTACATCGTGCTGATTTGACGGAGTAAACACGTAAGCGATAATTGCAAACTTTATAATTTACAATAGGTGCGTTCAACAAGAGCAGTTAATTTAGATTGATTTGTCTTCACAATTAGCGTTTTTTAAGTTCGTAAAAATTTTATAATGGCAGTTGTAATTTGAAAGATAAATAACCGCAATAAAAAAGTGTGGATACTTGGGTTTATTACTCAATCATTTTTCTTCGACTTCTTACTAGTCGACATTCAAATCGGGGTTTTGCGACGTAGCGTCAAGAGACTTCTACTCAACGTAGGAAACAAATAAGCTCACTCGAAACGAATTAAGAAAATTAAAAACTTAATTTCTTAAATCTATAAATTTATTGCATTTATATGTGCATTTCTTACCTGAATTTATTAAGCCTTTTTTTATTGTAAATTTAAGATTGCAAGTTTTACACTTAATTGATTTCTATCCAATATGAATTCTTAAATGAGTTTTTAGATATCTGAATGACACGGAATTTCCTGTAAAAAAGGAATCGTTAGTAAATGATTCTTGATTTTTCTCCGTGAATTAACGAAATTCTAAAATTAGGTTTGATTTTACATTGTTAATAACTCAGAATCTCGTTAATCTATTGAATAAATCACAACAATAATTATTATTAATCTTTACCTCTCGATTACAGTTATTTTTGTTCTCATTTTTCGTAACTGGATCAACGTCTATATTTACGTCTTCCGTAATCAACAACCTGTCCAAAATTGATGCAGCTTTCATCCCAGTTACAAATTTGTCCTTGACACGAAAAACCAAATGTCGACCAAACTGGCACTTCGATACAGCCTTTTTTACCATCTGATATCACTCGTTTACCCTTTTTTCATTTTGCGACAACATCTTGAACTCAATATGTTTTCGATACGCCTCCGTCTAATAAAGTTACAAGTTCGGCCAAAGTTTTAGTGATCGGTCTGTCCGGATGACAGCTTCACTGATGTATGTCAACAAAATAGCAAACTGTTTATCCTCTCCGATAGCACTTGGTTTAAAAAATTTTTGCAATTGTTTGCTGAAAACTTCCCACTCGGCCCCAACGTTAAAAACACAGCCGGATTTGTTTAACGTTATCTAAAAAAACAATTGGTAGTTTACCGGTGGTTGTCAAAACAAACTACAAAATTATTTCCAGTGATTTTCAATTTTCTCCTAGAATGTCACTGGTCACTGATTTTAACCAAACAAAAATTAATATTTTTACAAATGAAAACGATGGAGTTTTTGTGTCATACCTGTCTAAAAAATTCTCAAAACTTGTTGGATTTATTTTCCGACGATTTACTCCATCAAATTGAGGTTATTTCGTCCATACAAGTAAGTAGAATTTTGTTGGTTTTGTTTTTAAAACCCTGACAGCAGGATTTTGGAAATTATACCAGTGGCGGCGCCGCTATGCGTCAGGTGGTTTTCGGTCCAGCTAATACATGAAATTTTAGTTTTTAATTTGTTACTTGACGTGAGTCAGTCCCACAAAGGTAAACTCGAAAAAAAAAATTTTTTTTCTTTTCTCCACTAATTATTTTTTTATCCATCTCTGCATTTCTTTCGTAACTGGACGAAGAATCATATCGAACAGAAAGCCTGCGAGAGAAAAAAAGCTTATTTTTTAAGAGATTTGGGCTTCGGACTCAGGAATTCGTTTCCACGGAAACCTCAAGAGATGATTTCGAAGCCTAAATTTGATTTGATTTTTGCCAAAGATACTCTCGAGTGCAACCTTTGTTATTTAAATTCCATATTATGTTGAATTGTAGTAGATAGACTAGGAAGCTTCTGACTTATTGTTTTCCGATCGAACCAATTTGTTTCTTATTTTTTACCCGTACATTGGGTATTTTGAATTTAAGTTTTTTTTTTGTAGATTTCAACAGATGAGAGGTTTCCGACGAAAATATGCGAGGACTGTGCGAAGAACGTCCACTTGGACCAAATAAAATTGGTATCTTTTGATTCCAATTCTGATGCTTCATTTAGAGAGCTTGAAAACGTCGAGAAAGACTCCACCAAAAAGAGAAGACTACACCAGGTTTGTTCTTAAAACTCACACGAGGCAACACAACCGTTTGCTTGTGAACACTGCGACGCAGCTTTTCAACATAAAATTTCGCTTAGAATTCACATTAAATCGAAGTATCCTGATAAAATTGTTATCGAACGATTGGATTTTTTTTTTTTAAACAAATATTATTTGAACCTACCCTGTAGAACATGCACCGACCTTGAAAAAGTTGTTTCTACGCGTTGGGTCAGTTCACAACTGTCAAAATACGAGATGACATTTCGAGTTACTACCGAACAGTTTTGAAAAGAAAATAATGGAACTGGAATGTCGTACGTGTTTAAAAATTTCCGACAATTTACTGGATTTGTACTCCGATGATTTGCCGCTCAAAATTATGACGATTTCAGCAGTGAAGGTACATTCGTCAGGTTTTCGTGCAGCTCAAGTTTAATTTAGCTTTGTAGATTTTAGTGAACGACAGGTTACCGTCTAAAATATGCAAAGAGTGCGTGAAAAATGTGCATCTCTTGTACGATTTTCGGCGCATTCTCATAAGAAGTAGCGAGATTTTGCAACAGCGTCTCGTTAAAGAGGAAACGAGCAGCGAAGAAGTCCACCGAGACTTGGATACTCAAAACGAAGATGAAACAAAATTGGAACCAAAAGTAGAACGCATTACGGAGGATTCTTGGGCTTTAGATGCGGCGGAAGTGACCAGCGAAAAAGAAGATGGCAAAGATTACGAGAAAAAAAGCAGCGAGATATATAATTGTGATCATTGTGAGTTTACGACTTCCGTGCATGATTTGTGGAAAAATCATAAAAAAAGCAAGTCACACACGGGAGTGGAAAAATCTATATGCAATTATTGTGGGAAATTAATCACCAAGTATAATTTAAGTAAGCACCTGTTGACTCACACGGAAGCACCGGTGCTGTGTAAATTTTGCGGAAAACAGTTTAAAAATTGGGGTTCTCTAAGAGGACATTTGCTGAACCACAAGGGGATTCGGCACCAGTGTGCGGTGTGTGGAAGAATTTATACGAACCGAAAGAGCTATTCGGACCATATAAAGAGACACAAACGTAAGTTTTGGTGATTATTTTATTAGAAAACGTAGTAATTTTATAGTTTTAGTTGGAGATGTTAAGACTGTCAAGTGTCCGACGTGCGGAAAGCTGTTTTATGACAAAAAGACTTTGGTTAAACATATCAGGAGCCATACGGGTGAACGACCCTATCCTTGCGAATACTGTAAGAAGGGATTTTCCAGCAGTAACGCCCTCAAGACGCACATACGACAGCACACGAATGAAAAACCGTACGTTTGCAATTATTGTGATACAGCCTACACACAGAAGGTTTCGCTCAGGACGCATCTGAGATCGAAACATTCGGATAAGAAGATGGAATTGTGCAATTCTTAATACCAAAAAAAAACTGTAAGACACTAAAAGAAATTACAATAAATTGGTTTTGCTCATAAACGTTAACGAATTTGAGGTTATGTGTCGTCTGGGGTCCCTAGAAAACCGCAATTAGTTGTCAAATACCTGTCACTGTTTATTTACATTTTCCTTGATTAATCCAGCATTTTCGAGCCGATAATAAGTGTTTCGTGAAGAACAAAATGGACCGGATGTGTCGAACGTGTTTGAAAGTTTCCAACTTTCTATTCGATTTGTTTACTGACGAATTACCACACAAAATTGAGACCATCTCATCGGTACAAGTAAGTCTCCACTATTATTAATGTTCATAAACTAATAATGATAGCAGATTTTACTCGACACTAGATTTCCATGTAAAATATGCGAAGAGTGCTCACGGAACGTCCATCTGCTGTACGATTTTCGTAACATTATCATCAAGAGTAATGTCATTTTGCTGCGAGATTGCATCAAGACGGAGCCTGAGTTGCAGAGCAAAGGAAAGGAGGAGATGGACGAGGTTAAGAGCTGTGAAGGTGACATAAACTTGGAACCGAAAGTTGAGCTCGTTACGTTAGATTCCTGGCAGTTGGATGACGTGGAAGCGACAAAAACGAAAGAGAATAACAAAATGTGTAACGTTAAATTAGGAAAAACGAAAGTTTATCAGTGTAGTCAGTGCAATTTTTCAACTTCTGTGTACAATTTGTGGAGGAATCACAACAGGAGTAGCACGCACAAAGAGGCCGAGAAAGCGGCTTGCGAGGTGTGCGGGAAGGTCGTTACGAAACATAACTTGAAGAATCACATGCGGGTGCATACAGAAGACCCAGTGTCTTGTGAATATTGCGGAAAGGTTTTTAAAAATGTGGGTTCCTTGCGAGGACACGTGTCGGTTCACGAGGGTCACCTCTTTCAGTGTAAGGTGTGCGGGAAAGTGTACAAAAACAGGAAAGGTTATACGGACCACAGACGAAGACATAAACGTAAGTTGCTTGTTTTATAGAGGAAGAAGTTACAATTTTCTTGTTTCAGCTGGCGACGCCAAGTACAAATCGGACAATACAAATTTAAAAGTGAAATTTTTAGACGATATTGAAAGCGAAGATTGTGTAGAACAAGAAGACGAAAGTTCTGATGGAGAGGGCAGCACGAGCGAAAAAATCATTTATAATTGCAAAAAATGTGATTTTACAACTTCGGCTTATAATCTGTGGCGGAATCACAAAAGGAGCAAGTCTCATATAGGGGTGGAAAAAGCTGTATGTAACATTTGCGGGCAAATGGTGAGAAAAACCAACATAACACATCACATCCGTACTCATACTGAAGCACCGGTTACGTGCAAATTTTGTGACAAGCAGTTTAAGAATGTGGGTTCTTTACGAGGTCACTTGCTGATTCACAAGGGAATTAATTATCAATGTACAACGTGCGGAAAAGTTTACGAAAACAGGAAAGGCTACTCGGACCACATGAGGAGGCATAGACGTAAGTTTTTTGTTATATTGCAAATATGGGATGTTTTTAACTTTGCTTGTAGTGGGTGACGTAAAAACTGTAGAGTGTGCATTATGTGGAAAAATGTTTTATGATAAGCAAACGTTGGCGAAACATATTCGGAGCCATACAGGCGAGCGACCGTATCCTTGTGAGTACTGCAAGAAAGGATTTTCCAGCAGTAATGCTCTGAAAACACACATAAGAAGGCATACAAATGAAAAACCTTTTGCTTGCGACTATTGTGATATGGCTTTTCCTCAGAGAGTCTCACTTAGAAATCATTTGAGAACAAAACATGCTGATAAAATTGTGCAAGAAAATTCCACATAAAAGTAAATTATTTTAATTAAAATCCCTATTTGATAGTTTTTCAAGGGCCTTTTATTACCCATCCCTTTTTTAGAACAAGGGTAGGACGATCACGAAAATTAACGTTCTTGAGGAAAAATTACAAAATTGTATGGAAGGTTGCATAACCGCACGTCATCTGTGAAGTAGAGTAAGTTGCATAACCTATACGCAATAATATGTCAAAATGAAGATTTGCATTATTTGATGTTTTCTCAAAATAAATTTGAAATATCATGGAACTGGAGTGTCGGACGTGTTTAAAAATTTCCAACAAATTACTCGACATATTTTCGAACGACTTGCCGCACAAAATCGAAACAATTTCGTCTGTTCCTGTAAATTTTACGAATCCAGTGTTTGCACATGATTTTACAAGGTTCGTTTTCTAGATCCTGGAGGACGAGAGATTTTCATCGAAAATATGCGAAGAGTGTGCTAGGAATGTTCACCTCCTGTACGATTTTCGTAGCACAATCATAGCTTCCAATGTGGTGTTGGAGGAGCGGTGCATCAAAAAAGAGAGAGACTGCGACAGCGAAACCCAAAGTGAGGAATTAAATTTGGTATTACCGAAAGTGGAAGTTCTGTTATTAGAATCCACTCCTTCCAAGTATACGAGTGAACAAGACACGGAAAATAAAAGCGAAGTTGCCGATTGTAGTAGCATGGACGATTCGGACGACAAAAAAACCCAAGAGGTTACGAGATCCATTTGCAACGTTTGCGGGAAATTAATTTCAAAGTACAATTTAAAAAAACACATTCTGACTCACACCGAGTCGCCTGTATCGTGCAAATTTTGTGGAAAGGAATTTAAGAATTCGGGCTCGTTACGAGGACACATGCTGATTCACAAGGGTATACATTACGAGTGCACGGAGTGCGAAAAAATCTTTACAAACCGAAAAGGCTACACGGACCATATAAAAAGACACAAATGTAAGTTGCGTGTGGTGTTAATCGGAAAAAGTAATACACAGTTTTTATATTTTTAGTTAATTCCAAGACTATCGAGTGCTCTGTTTGTGATAAACGTTTTTACAGTAAGTACAAACAGTCTGTCCACATGAGGAGTCACACGGGCGAACGACCCTATCCCTGCCAGTACTGCAAAAAGGGATTCTCGAGCGGTCACGCATTAAAAACTCACATAAGGCGGCACACGAAAGAAAAACCCTTTGCTTGTGAACATTGTAACATGGCATTTCCGCAGAGGGTGTCACTTAGGACTCACGTTAAATCGAAACATCCAGATCAAGTTTTGGAACAGAGCAGTTCGACGCAAGATTAACAAAGTATTAATTTTTTTTAAATTTTATTAAAGTTTTATTATTAGAGAAATTCTTGTTGGTTGCCTTAACCCTCAACGAACCATTATTCCTTTTTTGTCACGTAGAATTCCAAATAAGTAACACGGACACGTAACCGCTGCCTTATTTTAGCCGATTAAGGCGTGGCGCCATCTGATATTAAAAATTCGCTCCTGGCACAAACCTTTTATTTGTTAATAAAAAATGAAACTCGGGGATTGCGGTACCTACGTGTCGAAAAGTTCTTCAAAAACTCTAAATATATTTGCAGCTCTTAATTTATCAGCCCGCGCGAACATGAAGTTGTAAATTAGTAATTTGGACGGTAAAATCCCGAAGATTGCAGTCTATAATTTTGAAATAAAATTTGTTTTACTGAAGCTACCGAACAAGTGCAAATTTTTTTATAAGTAAGTCTTGGATTCCCCCAACATAGTAGAATTAGCTAAATTTTACATTGACGCACATGAATGGATTAACGAGATTCTCACCAGTACAATCCATGCTTTTCGAGTTGAGACGGCTTTCAGGGATGACTTACTCACTACGAAAACACCGCTTTAATTATTGTGGGGTTCTTAGGTTTTCCATTCATGCGCGTCAGTGGTAGACAGAAAACTAATAGGATCAGGCTTCACAAGAAATTGGCTAGGAATTTTCTATTGGACGAATCTTGGAAAAACAAGAAAACATGTTTTATTTAGGACAAATGTAATTTTTGTGGCTTATCTATAAATGTCCAAATTATTTTTTTCAACAAAATAACGCTAAAACTTTTAGTTTCGACCGGTTGGGGGCACATTTTTAATATTTTCTTCAAATGATTGTGGAAGCAACGTCAAAACTACAAAAATATATGTAAGTATTAATATTATCATAGACTGGGGGTCTGGGAGGTATGGTATACCTCCCAGTCTGATATATTCAATGTAGTACAATATTAAATTAGTTGACAGTCGAATAATTCGCATGTAATATTTCAGTTATCGCTTATATTGAGCTGGGAAGTATTCTCGACCCCCCTCTCCCGGTCTGTAATAGCTTAAACTGCGGGCTATACCATAAATTATAATATACTAGATATCCAAATTTGTGCGGCCTAAAGGCCGCACTGATCGCTCGTAACTTCTCATTTTATATAAGATTTTGATAGAATTTGACAAAGGGACCTTAAAATGCTATCTTTTTACAGAAATAAAATTTAAATCTAATCAATTCCGTGGTATTTTACGATACCTGAAATAAATTTGAGAAAAATTCAAGTGGATAACTTTTAACTTTTTTGCGTAAAAAGAAGACATTAAACCACACAAATTTAGTTATTTTATTTCTTAAAAGGGGGGGGGGTTAACATCTATGCTTTTGATCGGATTTTAATTCGTTAAATAATGTAACTTGGATTTAAAATTTTTATATAACACTAATGTCAAGGAATCTCGTTAATCCGTTCATGAGCGTCGGCGAACCCCATAGTTTCCTCTTTATTATCTACAAAAGCTTCATTTACAGTTTTTCGATATTTGGTGTACAATCGACCAGAAATTTAAGGTAGATCATTTTCAAATGTACACCCTGTATATTTAGTTAATTTTTTACAGTCTACCTGTCCTTCGAATGCCATTAGGATTGCTATTTCCAATGTCTCCAATGCCATTTTGTACAAATTTTAAATAAGTTAATTGGTTATCTATTTATCTACCACTGACGCGCAGGAATGAATTAACGAGATTCCAAAATATTTAAAATGTGACCAGAACTTTACCATGTTTTCAAAACATAAAAAACATTTAGGTTAGATCAGATTCAAGAGCGCAACCAGAGTCTCACTTCTGAATGGGGGCGGGGAGGGGGGGGGGGGATGTAAATTACATGATCTTTTTCAGTCTTTTTTTTTTTGACCGTTCTCTTTTTAGTAATATTTCTTTGTTACTAGGACGGGGGGGGGGCTAAAAGCCGCATAAATTTAGTTATTTCTTTTTTTAAATAGAGGGGCGCGGGAACCCATGTGCCTTTGATCAGATTTATTAAACATGTAAAATAATGTAACTTACATTTAAATTTTTTGTATAACACAAATGTCGAAGAATTTCGTTAATCCGTTCATGAGCGTCGGTGAACCCCCTAGTTTTCTCTTAATTGTTTAAAAAAACTTTTTTTACAGTTTTTCTATATTTGGTGTACAAGCGACGAGAAATTTAAGGTAGATCATTTTCAAATGTAGACCTTGTATATTTTTTAGGTTGTTATTTAGTTAATTTTTTAGAGTCTACCTCTCTCTCGAATGCCATTAGGATTGTTATTTCCAATATCCCCGATGTCATTTTGTACAAATTTTAAATAAGTTAATTGGTTTTCTATCTATCTATCTACTACTGACGCGCACGAATGAATTAACGAGATTCCAAAATATTTAAATTGTGAACATTGTTTTTGAAACATAAAAAAAACATTTAGGTTAGATCAGATTTGAGAGCTCAACCAGAGTCTCACTTTTTTAATAGGGTGAGGGGGGTGAATTACATGAATTTTCGGTAATTTTTTTTCGATCGTTTCCTTTTCAGTAATATTTCTTTGTTGCTAGAACTGGGGGCGAAAAAGTCTTTTGCTCCATAAAAGCCGCACAAATACATTTATTTCTTTTCTTAGAAAGGGGGGGGGGAGCACCCATGTACCTTTGATCAGATTTACATTTATATTAAATCTAAAAATAGATAATATTAAAAATATTATAGAGTTGTATAAAACGAATGTCGAGGAATCTCGTTAATCCGCTCATGAGCGTCGGGAGTAGTCTGATTAGGCAAGAAATCATAAATGTCAAACAAGAGATTTTTTTTAAATTAACACCCCTAGACGGAATGTTAAAATCTTTCGATGTTGTTGACGATTTTTGCCATGAAATTTATGTGCATTTAAATCTAAATTTAATAGGTTTGTACATTATTACGTATGCAACACGCAATACATGTGTGTATCGATAAAACAATACTTACAGGCAGAAATTCTCGAAAACTAAAAAGAAAAAGGGAAATGATCTTATTGTTACTCAATACTAAATATTTTTAATTTTTGTTTTCAATATATAAAAATAGGAAATATTGCGATGCAAATTTTTATATTAATTTTCGGCAATATAATATGATTATTAGATTTATACAAATACAAACACAAAAATTTAAACGGTTTTAGCTCTTTCGCCCCCTTGGTTGCGGCCCTGCACTAATACGGGGTTCTGTTCCGCTACTGTAAATATCTGATTTGGCAAATGACACGATTAAAAAATATAGGCCTCTTCCGGCTCACCGATGTCGATAAATTATTATACAATTAAAAAAAAAACTAAACATGGCAAGGTCCCAAAAGCGCATAAATTTAAAAGCGGACCTGTACGATTCTAATTGATTGCACCATTAATTAAACTATAAAATCTATACTTTGTTACATAAATAAATAAAAAATGTAATTTACATATTTGGACAGTTTTTAGGCAAGGTGAATAATTATGGCTCGTTTTTTCGACATTATTATTTTCAAGTTGTCGGTTTATTTGAGAAATTCGATATTGTAGTAAAAATTTAATTTTTTGTTTCTTTAATTTTTCGCGCTCGCTCGTGAGCAATCGAGCGCACTCGTATTATACATTCGACGGTTGTTGAACGCCGATTCGGTTATTCAGTTCGCGCTTGTATGATGGAGGAGGAGTTGCGTTGCTTTAGTTGTAAACAATATTATAGTAACCCGGTGTTATTGCCGTGTTATCATGCATTGTGTTTGAATTGTGCGGTGCAATTGCAACAACCGGCTCAAAGTGCAGGTGGAACCACCATTGGTTCTGCCGGTACTTCGGGCGAAAATGCTGAAAGCTTGGCTTCTGGAAGTTCCGATTATCAAGAAAGCGATAAATTATCAATTTTGAGTGAAACGGACAGCGGCGTCGTGTGCACCTCCAGGCCCAACAGTTACGTGGGCACCCCGAACGGTTCGTTTCCCAGTGCATTGTCGTTGGGTTGTCCCATTTGTCATAAATTGGTGTATTTCGACGAAAACGGCGCCTACAATTTGCCCAAGTACATAGTCATGCAGACAATCGTAAATCGCTTTTGTGAAGTCAGAAGTCTTACCTTAAAATGTCAAATGTGCGAGAACGAACCGGCTAACGATGCAACAATTATGTGCGAACAGTGCGAAGTGCTGTATTGTGATTCCTGCAAGGACTCGTGTCATCCTTCGCGAGGACCCCTGGCCAAACACACGCTCGTCGAACCCAAACGCGGACTCAACGCCACTTCTTTTCGGGGCAAAGACGGAAAATGTTTCGAACACGAAGAAGAAATAATTAACATGTACTGTCAGGTGTGCAAGGTTGGTGTGTGTGCTTTATGCCTCATGGACCCCCGTCACAATTCTCACGACGTCCAAGCAATCGTGACGATGTGCAAATCTCAAAAGGTTAGTTTCAAAAAAAAATTAAACTTATTAATTTCCCGATAAAACAAACGAGCAACACGTTGCCGCAATCTTTTGTTTTTTTCGATTGTTTATTATATTTCTGACAGCTGCGCGTCTATAATAAAATCATCAATGGTAGCATTGTCCACTACATTGTGTCGAAATATGTATACGCCGTTCTTGGCCCCAGGGGATTCCGAGCGAACATTTCGATTTCGTTAAATGTGGATAAATTTATACGAATTTCGGCCTTTTTGACGCAATTTAGGGGGGAAACGTTAACTTTTCCGTGGTTAAAAGCCGAAAGCGTTTTGAATATTGATCCAACGCAAATATTTGCAGACCAGGCCGAAAGTAAAATTTGTGCTCCTTAAAAAGTTTCAAAAGTGCTATTACTTAATTTTTTCTTCGTCGATTACATTCAACAATACGAAGACGGCGGTTGGTCGACTGACACGGCTCACAACCGGTTAAGATTGATAATTTCACGATGAAAGTTATTGAGTTTTTTTTTTATATCAACCGGTTCTCTTTACCTGCATGACCGTACTACGTGTGCTGCAACTGGAATACCAGAAGAAGAATTCAACAATGTAAAGGTTAGGGAACTGACATGACATAATTGTCGTTTGTAAAATTGTCTTCCGATTTAAATCGAAGCAGGCGCTGCAGATGTTTAATATTATGCAATAAATCTCTGCAGTGCCGTACAAAGAGCACGGGCAGTGAGTTACACTTATTTCATCTAAGTATTTTCGATCATCCCTTACAGCGAGCAATGCGTTTCGAATAGTCTGATTTTCTAGACCACTATTTCCGCATCAACATGTCGAATTTTAAAAAGGTTTCAATAATTTTAATATATAACCGGTTCTCGGTGTTAAATTCCTTACAAATAGTTTACATTTCAATTCAAAACTAAAACAAAAAAATTAATTCCGAGCCGCTGGGGGCTTCCCCTCTTGTAGTGTCAAAGCGAACCGTGTTTTAGATTAATTTGTGCGACCTAAAGGCCGCACTGATGAATCACTGTTAATTCTTTAACTTTTAGACTGGAATTTTATATAAAAACTACCGCACGTGAATGATTTTGCGCGGATACTTTGGTCCCTTACTTTAGATTAGCAAAAAAATAAATTTTACACTGAGGTTAGTTACGGAGAGAAACAGAGAGTTATGTTTCGTAATTCTAATTTTTATTACATGTGATATATTCAAAGACGGTGGGGCTCAGTAGACTTATAATAAGGGGACAACGACTAAAAATGCGGGGTCAAAATGTAATTCTACTTAGATTAAAAAATGTTATTGCCAAGTTTGTGCGGCCTAAGGCCGCACTCATGGATCGCTGTTATAATATTCTTCAACTTTTGAACGTGAATGATTTGGACACTACTTTTAGCGCGGGTTACGGAGGATACTTTGGTCCTCTAGTTTAGATTAGAAAAAAAAAAAAAAATTACGCAGAGGTTTGTTACGGAGAGAAACAGAGAGTTGTTAATTTTTATTACATGTGATATATTCAGAGGCGGTGGGGCGCAGTAGGCTTATAATAGGGGGACAACGACTAAAAATGCAGGGTCAAAATGTAATTCTATTTAGATTAAAAAATGTTATTGCCAAGTTTGTGCGGCCTAAAGGCCGCACTGATGGATCGCTGTTATAATATCCTTCAACTTTTGAACTGGAGTTTTATATAAAAACTACCACGTGAATGATTTGGAAACTACTTTCAGCGCGGGTTACGGGGGATACTTTGGTCCCCTAGTTTAGATTAGCAAAAAAAAATTTACACAGAGGTTTGTTACGGAGAGAAACAGAGAGTTGTTAATTTTTATTACATGTGATATATTCAGAGGCCACTAGGCGCAGTAGGCTTATAATAGGGGGACAACGACTAAAAATGCGGGGTCAAAATGTAATTCTATTTAGATTTAAAAAATTTATTGTCAGTTTGTGCGGCCTAAAGGCCGCACTGATGAATCACTTATAATATTCTTCAACTTTTGAACTGGGGTTTTATATAAAAACTACCACTTGAATGATTTGGAAACTTTGGTCCCCTATTTTAGATCAGCGAAAAAATAAATTTTACACTGTAAAATTAGTAACGGGGTGAAACAGAGAATTATGTAAGTAATTCTAATTTTTATTCTACTTGGATTAAGAAATATTATTTATAATTGGGAAGTTTAATTTAATAAAATTTAAAGTTTTAAAAGTAAAATAAAAAACTGGTTTTTAGATTAATAATAGTGTGCTATAAGCACTAGATTGAGGCCGCACTGATGTATCACTGTTATGATATCTTTCATTGAACTGGAATTTTCAGCGCGGGTTACGGGGGATACTTTGATCCCCTAGTTTTTAGATTAGCAAAAAAATAAATTTTAGACTGAGGTTAGTTACGGAGAGAAATAGAGAGTTGTGTTCGTAATTTTAATTTTTATTACATGTGATATATTCAGAGGTCGTGGGGCGCAGTAGACTATAATAGAGGGACAACGACTAAAAATGCGGGGTTAAAATGTAATTCTACTTAGATTAAGAAATATTATTCATAATTAGCAAGTTTAATTTAATAAAATTTAGAGTTTTAACAGCTTGATAGATTGCCAAGTTTGTGCTGTCTAAAGGCCGCACCGATGGATCGCTATTATAATATCCTTCAACTTTTGAAAACAGAGAGTTATGTCTATAATTCTAAGTTTTATTATACGTAATATATTCAGAGGCGGTGTAGTAGGCTATAATAAGGGGACAACGACTAGAAATGCAGGTGTACTTAGATTAAGTCATGTTATTCATAATTAGGAAGTTTAATTTAATAAAATTTAATGTTTTAAAAGTAAAACCAAAAAAAATCCCGACCCATTGGGGGCTTCTCTTCTCCTAGGGTAAGCGAACTGGTTTTAATAGTGCGCTATAAGCACACAATTGACAAGTTCGTGCGGCCTAAAGGCCGCACTGTTGTATCACTGTTATGTTATTCTTCATTGAACTGGAATTTTCAGCGCGGGTAAAAGGGGAAACTTTAATCCCCTATTTCTTAGATTAGCAAAAAAATAAATTTTACACTATGTTAGTTACGGAGAGAAACAGAGAGTTGTGTTCGTAATCCTAATTTTCATTACGTGTAATATATTCAGAGGCGGTGGGGCGCAGTAGGCTATAATAGAGGGACAATGACTAAAAATGCGGGATCAAAGTGTAATTCTACTTAGATTAAGAAATGTTATTCATAATTAGGAAGTTTAATTTAATAAAATTTAATGTCTTAAAAGTAAAACCAAAAAAATCCCGAGCCACTGGGGGTTTTTCCTCTCCTAGGATAGGCGAACAGGAACTGGTTTTTAGATTAATAATAGTGCGCTATAAGCACTAAATTGATAAGTTTGTGCGGCCTAAAGGCAGGAATCTTCAACGCGGGTAAAGGGCGATACTTTGATCTTCTATTTTTTTAGATTAGAAAAGAAATAAATTTTACACAGGTTAGTTACGGAGAGAAACAGAGAGTTGTGTTCGTAATTCTAATTTTTATTACATGATTGTGATATATTCAGGGGCGCAGTAGACTATAATAGGGGGACAACGACTAAAAATGCGGGGTTA
Organism: Cantharis rustica; assembly: GCA_911387805.1. Lineage (NCBI taxonomy): Eukaryota > Metazoa > Arthropoda > Insecta > Coleoptera > Cantharidae > Cantharis > Cantharis rustica. The sequence continues at coordinate 67,874,256 of OU426878.1, forward strand.
AAATGTAATTCTACTTAGATTAAGAAATATTATTCATAATTAGCAAGTTTAATTTAATAAAATTTAAAGTTTTAAAAGTTTACTAGATTGTCAAGTTTGTGCGGCCTAAAGGCCGCACTGATGTATCACTATTATGATATCTTTCATTGAACTGGAATTTTCAGCGCGGGTAAAAAGTAACTTTTAGATTAGCAAAAAAATAAATTTTACACTGAGGTTACTTACGGAGAGAAACAGAGAGTTGTTTTCGTAATTCTAATTTTCATTACATGTAATATATTCAGAGTCGGTGGGGCGCAGTAGGCTATAATAGCGGGACAACGACTAAAAATGCGGGGTTAAAATATAATTCTACTTAGATTAAGAAATGTTATTCATAATTTGCAAGTTTAATTTAATAAAATTTAAAGTTTTAAAAGTTTACTAGATTGCCAAGTTTGTGCGGCCTAAAGGCCGCACTGATGGATCGCTGTTATAACATCCTTCAACTTTTGAACTGGAGTTTTATATAAAGACTATCACGTGAATGAGCGGGTTACGGGGGATACTTTGGTCCCCTATTTTAGATCAACGAAAAAATAAATTTTACACTGTAAAATTAGTAACGTAATATATTCAGAGGCGGTGGTAGTAGGCTATAATAAGGGGACAACGACTAGAAATGCAGGGTCAAAGTGTTATTCTAGTTAGATTAAGAGATGTTATTCATAATTAGCAAGTTTAATTTAATAAAATTTAATGTTTTGTTTTGGGAAGGCGGCGCCTCATCTCTCTGTTGTAATCATTCTAATCTTTGTAATAATAGAACCCCTCAAATGTAAATCTAAGTTCGGTGACAAAATTTGGCGGGTTGAAAGAGCACTAAAATTATAGGAAAAAAGTTTTCAATTGCAATAGTTATACTTCAGATAGTCGATGAAATGATAACGCATCTGCAAGTGGATGCGTTGGGTTGAATGTCTCGGGTTCGATTCCTCACGGGAAAAAATTTTTTTCAGATGTTTTTTTATATCTTTCAGAAACAGCATGTGCTGTATTCTGCTACCCTTATAATATAGCATACTGAAAGAAAAAAACTATTACTGCAGGGAAGCGAACCTGGACGGTCCTGTGCACTTGTAGACGCGTTACCATTGGTTACAAACGAGAGCCGGGGCCCCGTCCGAGAAGCCACAAACTCAGAAATAACCTAACTTTAGTAAAAATTATAAATTTTTAGCTCCAATGTCAGGAAAAAACATTTTTGTCAAGGAAATATTTTTAAATTTGAAGGTATAATACTGCTGAGTAACTTCTTAAGTGATTTATTAAAATTCAATTACAACGTGACGATTTTTACTGGGGGGGGGGGGCATCCAATGAATTTGCTACGGGCCTCAAATGGTATAATTACGCCACTGGCACAGATATTCGCTTAAGTTTAGTGTTCTACCTATCAAACCTTGTCTCGATTATAGAGTTACAGATTAGGGTAGATCCTGATTCTTTTTTCTTCTTAATTTAGGACTACGTCCTGTTATTACCATGTGATGCTAACCTTGCTAAATACATAGCCCATATGTGGAGCTTAAGCTTTAATTATTAAGCTTTAAAATATTCTACTTATCTCGTAACGCACAACCTAAAAATTGGGAAGGACGGGTAGGTTAGTGCGGCCCTCAGGCCGCACAACATAGGTGATCAAGTTGGACATCAATCAGGTTCGTGTGTACCCAATAATCAGGAGGTTAGAGCGGCCGGTAGTCCGCTTGATGTGCTAGTAACTTAGATACAAACCTTTGGACTCCCAAACCGGGGGGTCTGGGGGGTATGGAATACCCTCCAGCGCTTTGATAATAAATTGTATTTAAAAAAAATAATTGTCCACTTTACAGCATGTATTATATAACGGGTTTTCTAAAAGTAGATGTCATTTTAAATTAGGGAAGTGCTGATATTATAATGCAAATGTTCGCCTTGACCCTTCTAGCAAATGGTAGATTATAATTCACGCTCGGATGGGTGACCGCTTGTTAATTCTTTCCAAAGGCGCAATTAGCCTCCACCTTTCTTTGAGGCTAAACGAATCTAATTTGTAAAATAGCCTAAGCCAGGGTTAAGTTGTGGCCTCCCCCCTCCCCAATTATTTAAACAAACTGCCTGGAAAACCTTGTAATATGTTAATTAAATTGATTATATCTTCAAAATTCTTCTTAAGCTAAGACAAGCTTCTCTCCCCTACGAGAACTACGAGAGGAATTAAAAACACCGCTAGTTTACTTAGCGGAAGTGCCCTGACGGAATCGAACCGGGTACCTACTGCAAGTAAATATTGATCTCTCGGCAGTTATACTTTCATTTGTTTTGTTGTTTTTTTGTTAACGTAATTTCGACCTCTTTGACGGCTCTCCTTTGGCGCTTACGTACGAATTTGAAACTTGAAATATTGCAAAAGGAAATGAAAATAAATTCGGATTACCGAGATACAGCGGCTTGTGTGCTGAATACCAGATAGGGAAATAAACAGCAATACGACACGAATTGAAAATGTTGCCTGTAAATAAATAAGAAATGCGAGAATAAAGTAGAAAATATAATGCGAAAATATTTGATTTCGCTAGGTTCCCGATAATCCAGCGTGATTGCAGTGTAGGGACGTGAAACTATATATCTCAAGGTCGCGCGAACTACTTAAGTGCCTATTTTGTTTTGAGGGTGACACGAAACAATACATCGATTGTCCTTCGGATTTCTACATTCACGTTCCCGAGTATAATATATTTTTAGAAACAAAAGCCATCTGCGTGGTGGGAAGAGACGCTTACCTTCCAGACACATCGATACGAACTAGGATTTGACTGTCTGATTACTAATTAGACAGCTCGGGCGCGTTATAAAAATTGTAATTGTTTTAAAATAAACATGGAGTTGAAAAACCCTATTATATAACTTCCGATTATATTCAGACGGGTCCGCTTTTCTTATGTTTCTGCAAGATTTAATGTAACGCGACGTGGCATCGCATGCCAGCGAGACATATTGATTGGATCGAAAGTGTCATTTTAGATTTATCCGTCTTTTAAGTAGCATTAACGTGGATATGCCTTTGGGCTGCACTTAGAGGATTCTTTTCTTCCTGCGTTATATGACACCTGACACCCGCTTGATTCTTGTTATCTACCACTACGAAGCGAGAAACTTTTATTTTGTGGCGATGACGGAAAGTTGATGAAATGAACACTGTGACATTTTTTCGGGGTGGGGGGAATTTCCAGTGAATACTTTTGGTTTTATAAAGGTTCTCGAAATATTACCGTCGCCGTGTGTGGCACGCTTTAATGCTTCGGCATTAAAAATCAATAAGGAAATTGATTAAACCAATTTCGAATTGGAACGTTGATTACTTCACTCGTGAGCGATAGCGGGGCCGGTATAAAAAGTTCAAACGAGATATGATAAACTCAAAATTAGATCGACATTTTACGACTCAAAATTAATACCTATTAGAACTCCCCGGGGTGGAAAAACATGCGTACAACTTGCTTACTTTCCAATAAACTTTTATTTGATAAAAATTTTGTCGACCACTGTTTCGCATAAAATCTACAACATTCTAGCGCACTCGCATTTTCGCTTAATTTTAACAATTCTGAACTCAAAATTGAAAGTGTTATCGGAATTTTTGAACTGCTGCATGACGTACTTGGAAATCTCGATCCGATTTTCTTCGTCGTAACAATTGGAACTGTAGGTTATGTTGATGTTTTTGTCGGTCGGATGAGTGAGGATCACTTCTTGTTGAAACTTTTTACCTCCACGACTCGAAGAGCCAAAATATTTCGTTGTTATCCACGTCGGCCGCGTCGTGTTCGCATCCACGCCCTGAATGGTCCAAAAAATGTCGTCTCCGATTTGGGTTCTCCAAAAGGTGAACGAAAAGATTTTACCCGTTCTCTCCACGCTTTCGCCCAATTTCACGTAATAAATACCGTCTTCTTTTGTTATTTCCTGTAGCATTTTCACTGTCACCGATCTTCTTTTGTTTTTCATTTGACAATATATAATAATTAAAAAAGTGACTGACGATATCTGTGTTTGTTTGGTGATAAATTCGGAATGTAGCGATAAAATTGTTAATTTAGTTACGCGAATTTTTTTTTAGCCGGTTTGTGTGCAAGCTGCATGCTAACGAGGACTGAGTTCGAAATTCCGATTGGACTACTTGGCGATGATTCGGAATTCAATGGTGTAGTGTGATGAGTCCTGAAGGGTAAAAATAGTAAACGATTTTCTATCCAACTGAAATGACGTATGCGTGAATGCGTCGTCGTGAAGTTCACGGAGATAGAATGGACGTTTCTTCTGTTGTAGACAATTTTACACCATTATAAATGGAATCGTGCCAAGGTTCGCTTTAAAACTTGTAAACCTTTTTGTTTATTACTCAACGTTAAAATTTTACGTCTGCATATTTGATTATTATCGCCGCTCCGCGGAGCGAAATCGATTTGCGGCGTCATATCTCATTTTGCGAGTTCAACGAAATTGGCAACATTCTGGGATTGTTCGGGTTATTTATATTTTTGAATCGAAATCGATAGAATGACTTAAGTTTTAGTTTCGTTGTGGTTATTTTTAACGCTCTCTTCTTGTATACAGGACGCGCGTTCACGCAAGATTCTGAATTTATGTCGCTTCAAGTTGCAGAAACTTTAACGCGACACGTTTCCGTAGCAAGTGACGCGCTAAAAATATTTGCTTTGATCATGCAGGATATCCGAACCTCGGAGGGGGAGCGTAACATCTCCAAGATGTGGCATGCGAACTTCGCGTCTCTGCAAAATATCAACATTATTGAAAATTGTACCTTTGTATCTCTCTGGCTGATGTGTTTGCAGTAATTATTTTTAACTGCAATGTTCTATTTTCGACGAACATAATTCAATTTTATTAATACCCCATAATATTTTAGATAATCTGTCGCGTTTCTAAATTTCGTATTTGTTCGTTCTTGTGGTTCGCGCTTGGATGGGTGACCCTGTGGTAACACCGCGAGTCGCTGCTTTCCTAGCTATCGGCAATGACCAGCATGGTATGACTAAAAACCCTTCTTAAGAGTCTACGATACCTCTTCATAGGTGCAGCAAAACATGACCTACGTTATACCTATTTTCTCCCTTATAAAGTTACATTTCACTGTTTTGAAAAAAAAATCATAACAAGAGATGATTGTCAAAGGATTATTGCTATTAGTTATTAAAATTAATTTGTTATTTACTTACCATTTTATAATTTAAAACTCGGTAATTTAGGTTATTTTAAACATATTACAAAGTTTTTGACCAATAGGCATAGATTAGGGGATTCTCTTATCATCTATAATTTTTAATAATACTATAGATGAATGTTGTTTCCAAAAAACGGTATTTAAAAAATCATACTTTAATTTAAATATTACTAAACAGATGGCCACACCGTCAGAGACGATTAAGCATACAAAAAATATTGCATCCGTTAGAATAAATCAGTGGCGGATTTATATTTTTGCCACCTAGGGGCTACTGGCAACTTGCCGCCCCCTACCCCTCCTATTTATTTTCCTATATTTTTTTACAAATAAAAGATCAAGTCTACCTAATCGTAGACTCTTAAAGAAGGTTTAGAAATAGACGACTGGATGATGATCAAAATTAGAATATATTGCTATGTTCCATCCTAATAAATCCGAAGAGGTACCAACTTTTAATTTTTAATTTTATTTCAACTTTGAGTTTAAATTTAATTTTATGTTGAAAAACGTGCGCTTTTGCAGCCCTTTTAAAATTAAAAATCGGTAGATAAATAAGGGCGCTACAGACGCGAAACGAATTTTTTTACTTTTGACGAAAAGTACAATATTATTTGAAAAATTTAATATGAATGTTTTTTGAAAGTTATATTTCGCTGAACAAGAAAAAAAACTTACTATAGTTTTTATTCTTGTATAACGTTAATTCATTAGTTACGGATTTTTAGGAAGGGGGGACCTTACTTGGGGCAGAGGGGGTTAAAAGGTTTTTTGTATGAATTTAGAGGTTTGAATAGAAAGTAATTTCGGCTTATGGGGCAGCTGGAAAGAAAAACGTAAAGAAAATGGAAATTTTATAATTTACCCCCCCCCCCCCTTTTTAAATAAGGTTCTGGTTATGCTAGCGGATGGCTGACAATTTTTCAAATACCCTTTCGTGAGATTGGTGGGAAGTTTTAAAGAGTTTTCACGGAGGATTCGAACTCGACTGAGTTTTAAATAGAAAAGTATATTTTTTTATTTTAGGGTATCTCTAGGTTTTTTATTCACGCGCAAAATTCCTGAGTTATTTAGCTGTCAATGCCCTAGATATTCCTCCCGATCTTAAAAGTTCGAGAGAAACAATCCAGATTTGCTGTTATAAAATGCTGGTGTAACTCCCCCCCCTCCCCTCTCCCCGGAGTACTTTTTTCTCATTTTTCATTCGCCGTAAACTTAGAACCATTTTATAGCTAATTCGGAGGTATTCAGGGGGGGGGGGCTTGCAAGAAAGAATTTAATTGTGTTAAACTTAGCTTAAAGTGATTTTAAAACGTAGGTGTTAATCCGGGGGGTCTGGGGGGTATGGAATACCCTCCAGTGCACTCTTTTCTTTTTATTCGCTCGCTAAAAACTGAGTAGCTGTTCGGTAGGCAATTGCAATTTAGGCAATTAATATTGCAAAACAATTTAATTCTGCCGAACTTAACTTAAATAGATTATGAAACGTAATAGGTGTTAATCCGGGGGGTCGGTGGTATGGAATACCCTCCAGAGCATTCTTTTCTTTTTATTCGATCGCCGCAAACCGAGGAGTTATTCAGTAGCCAATTTAGGGACGAGGGGGGGGGGCTTTTGAGAAACATTTTAATTTTGCGGAACTTAGCTTCAAGTGATTATAAAACGTAGATGTTAATCCGGGGGGTTTGGGGGGTATGGAATACCCTCCAGTGCATTCTTTTCTTTTTATTCGCTTGCCGCAAACCGAGGAGTTATTCAGTAGCCAATTTAGGGACGGGGAGAGGGGGGCTTTTGAGAAACATTTTAATTCTGCGGAACTTAGCTTAAATAGATTATGAAACGTAGGTGTTAATCCGGGGGGTCGGGGGTATGGAATGGAGAGCATTCTTTTCTTTTTATTCGCTCGCTATACAAACTGAGTAGTCATTCAGTAGCCAATTTAGGGGCGGGCAGGCTTTTGAGAAATAATTTAATTGTGTTGAACTTAGCTTCAAGTGATTATAAAACGTAAGTGTTAATCCGGGGAGTCTGGGGGGTATGGAATACCCTCTAGTGCATTTTTCTTTTTATTTGCTCGCTACAAACCGAGGAGTTATTCAGTAGCTAATTTAAGGGAGAGGGGGGCTGGGCTTTTAAGAAACAATTTAATTCTGCGGAACCTAGCTTAAAGTAATTATGAAACGTAGGAGGTGTGAATACAGGGGGTATGGAATGCCCTACAGTGCACTCTTTTCTTTTTATTTGCTCACTACAAACCGAAAAACTATTCAGTAGTCAATTTAGGGGGGGGGACCTTCTAAAAACAATTTAATTCTGCGGAACTTAGCTTAAAGTGATTATAAAACGTAGGTGTTAGTATGGGGGGTATGGTATACCCTCCAGTGCATTTTTTTCTTTTTATTCGCTCGCTGTAAACCCAGGAGCTTATTCAGTAGACAATTTAGGGGGGGGGGCTTTGAGAAACAATGTAGTTTGGCTGAACTTCGCTTAAGCTGATATTATTAAACGTAGATGTTAAGCCATGGGAGTTTGTTAACAGAGGGTACGCAATAAAATGAGGAACAATTTAGTAGCCAACTCGGGGGGGGGGCTGATATTATAAAACGAAGGCTTTAATCCGGATTTTCTTTCATTCGTTCTCTAAAATTGAAGAATTATTAAACTGTTAATGCTGGTAAGTATTTCATACTCTTCGGTGGCGAGGAATCCTGAAATATAATTAAGAATCTCGCAATTTCCTTAGATTTTTGGTCACATTTTGCTATAATTAAATTTTGCTTTTCCAAATAAAATCCAGCTGAGAAATTCAGTTTGACTATTTTTTTGCTTTCCGTTTTAATGAATTGGGAGGAAAATAAAATTTCTAACGGAGAGAACCTTTTAAGTTTCGCTAGTTTGAAAGAACATTTGTTTTTTTTTAAACTGCTATGAGCAACCATTTCAGAGAAAGTAGCGTTTGAAAGTTTTCAGCCAGTTTATGCAACAATAATCCAAAGGTTTTCTAGCTGATGAGATGGTAACGCGCCCGCAAGTGGGATGAAGGGGCCCAGGTTTGATTCCCGATTGATGGGAATATCTGTTAGCCTTATGACATACTAAAAAAAAAGTTACTGCGGGAAAATGAACATTTGACGATGTCAGGTAGAAGATCTTTGGATTTTTATTGTGTAAACTATCTAAAGTATGACAATCAAACCAAAGTTTGACATCGAATATTTTTATTATATGACGAAAAATGTGCGTTTTTGAAAACGTCGGTCGATAAATCAAGGCGCTATAAACGCAAAACGAATTGTCATAATTTTGACTTTGATATGATCAAATGTACAAGAATATTGAAAATTTAATGTGGCTATCGGATGGTATTTTGAAAGGTGTGCGTTTTTCTCTACTAAATTATTTCGGTAGACTTCCCAACTTAGTTTACCATAGCTCATTGATCTGTCGTAATTTTCGGGGGACCGAAAATTGTAACCAACTGTGACAAGGGGGGGGGGAATTTCGGACGGTGAAGGCGTTACGCCAATTACATTTTTAATAAATGATATCTCAAAAACTACAAGTTTTATATGAAGAAAAATTATAATTATTGGTTAATGATGTGTGCTTTTTCGCTTAAAATCTATCCGTTTACTGTTTGAATTATACTGCAACGCTGAGAATTTTACAAGTAAAATTTCAACCCTTAGAGATTTTAATTAACAAGTTTCGGTAGATAAATTTAGATTTCAATGGAACAAATTGTGACAATACGCAAGTTGAAATGAGCAGTTGAAGTTTAAACTTGCAGAAGCCGAAATGTCAATTCAGCACTCAACGTTCAACATTTTCTTAACTTTTCCAACTCAATTAGTGCGAAAACTAAAACGGCAAACAGCGTCTGTCAGAAACGTCGCTCGGTGTTATGGAAAATAACGAGCCGACAACTGAAGAAATACCAGACAATTAACCAATTAAACTAGCAACATTTAATTAGGATTAGATAATTTCACTTTTCATGCGATAATGTAATAAATTTTATGAACCCACCCTGTAGGTCGTCGAAGTCAAAGTTTCACTTTGATCACAACATAAAAACATCGGCAAACAAGTCGTTCCCAGAGGACGTTTCGGAACATTAGAGTAATAAAAAAAAACTTCTACTTAAATAAATTAAAATCGATATCGGTGTCGTCGACTTGGGCAGTTAATCAGCGTAATTAGAAAGAGGCCCGAAACCAAAACCAACAAAAATGTACCTTATAATGTTATAATTTCTTTTAAATTGGTCCGACGCGTGCTGTATCCCGTCGCGTAATTAGATAATAAAACGACAAATATTCGGTTTGGCAAATAAAAACGAAAAGCATAATATGGAAGTCGGCGAAAAGGACGCGAAACCAAAATCCAGAGTATTACGAACAATATAAACGATTTCTCAAAAAATAACAGACGAGAGAAACGACGAGATTCCACAAAGTTATTTAAATTCCTTTTCGAAACTTATGCGAATATCGACATTTTTACGTAATTAAAGGCGAAAAATTCTGCTTTATTTCAATTTGCGTTAACATCATAATTACAGAATAAATTAAATTCCTGGTTAACGCAGGATTATTGCATTGTTTGAACTAGTAGATATTGCATTACATTTTAATTAAAGTTCCCTGCTCGGACGACCGAAAGTAATCTACGACAAAAAAAGCCAAATGAGAATAAATAAATGCAACTGTGCACAAATATACAGGGCGAGCATCGAATATTTATTGTACATTCACGATCCTCGCTTACCGCAAAAAGTTGGTAAGCGGGAATTTGTTTAAATTGGCGCCCAACGTGGGGCCCAATGGGAATCAATTAAAATTCTTCACTGGGTTTTTACAAGGCACGCTGCAAATTTTTAATTATAAATTTTATAGCTGATGCATTGCAAAAATGTTTTTAAACGGTTTTTTGAACTTAATCCGCCCAATTTAATCGCTCGTACGAGCGTGGAGCATGAAATTTCTTGCATCTTGCATCATTTAACAGCCGATAACCTAATTTTGATTTCGTTGAACCGCTCGGTTTTTTTGCCAAAGGATTAAAATTCTATAATTTTTGTTATAAAATGTAATTGTACTGCGGACATGTTTTGAAGGATTTAATTGAGCAAATTTAATCCCTTCCAGACCAACGGCATCATTTTGCACGTAATATTGTGAGATTTCGAAAAAAGGACTGCGCGTTGCTGGTTTAATTTAATGTTGAAGCTAATTAGTCAGTACTTTTTTGTTTTAAAAAATAATTTAGGTTGGAAAATTTGAAAATGCATACTTTGCATTTTGAATCGTTTAACAGCGGATAACTTCTACGCGCGTGGATCGATTTTTATTTTTCAAAAAATTTTAGAAAGACAATTGTGCGGCCCGAAAATATCGTCTGATTTGTTTTTGCTGTGAAACGCACCGTTTTCGAGATATCGCTCGCGAGAATTCAAAATAGTGTATTGTGTAACAAGGACGTAACTTATTTAAATTATTCAAGGTGCGACGAGAGTAATTCGTTTCGGGTTAATTAAAATTTACGCGGTTCATCGATTTTTTATTTCCCGAAAGTGCTTTTACGTGTCGTGTCCAAGTTGGGCGACACTGTTTAAGGTAAAAACAAATGTAAATCGTTTTATTAAATAAAACGAGGAACCTTGGGAGTTAAATAGCAGCGAATTGCGTGCCTACGAGGCTTTGCAGGCGAACCTTATCTGATCCGGCTAATTACTACTAATCCCTTTTTTTTTGTTAATCTGATTTGCTAGAAAAATGAGTTTCGACGAATAAAATGATGTCGTTCAAGTTCAGCTCTTTCCACCTGAAAGAGAGTGAAAATTCTTTATTTAACCCACTGAGAGGTATTTTTAGCCGACCCAGCGAAGTCACATGTTGATTGACTTTTCAACACTTCGGTAAATATTTTGAGAAACGAGCTGGTGTTTGTTTATTTTTGAATTTTTTTAATTGGTTATTACGTACACGTGCTGGATTTACACGGCTACGCAGGCGGCACGAAGCTCGATTGTGGGTGAAAATTCAATTTTTGCATTATCCTTCCGGGATTGTAATTCTAATAGCCGTAACCGAATGTATTTAAATGCTGAAAGCCGCACAAAGTACAGTATTAGACAAATCGCCCTGTGTTAATTAGTGCATTGTCTAGGGTTATGCGAACTTCAGCACTTACGGTTTGTGCGACGACAGCGCCGTCATCTTTGAACTTTTAATTATTTGTTTTTTGTTTTTGCCGTGCGAAAATGTGAAAATGCGATGCCGTCGAGCAAAACGGCTGACTGTCGGGCGAACGAAATTGAAAATTAAAAAATGCGGTCGACGACGTTTTGTTTCCAACTTTGACATTTCCCGAGTCTTATTTATAGGTTATTGAATGAAAGCCATTATGGAATTTTCTATTATCGTAGGATGCTGGTCGTTCCGAAGTTCAAATCTAAATCACCTCTTTCGTTTGAGAAATTTTTCGTTGTCAATTTATCCCGCGATGTGGATATAAAAAATGTTTGGAAAGTTGAAGGAACTTTTCACAGGACTCGCTGAAAAAAGTTTGGTAATACTTGAAGTGAGTGAGTTGGGGTACGGTTTTCCCCGAGTATAATGGATGAAGTATGATGACGGAAATAAAAGCGAAATGTTAAAATGACGAGATAAGCTGGAAGATTTTTTAGTCGAGCGGAAGAAAAATTGCATTTTCAAATGGATGCATTATGAAATAAACCCCCGTCATCAGGTAAATTGCCGGGCCGATTTGAATCGAAAACAAAAGAACGAGAGCGAATGGAAGCGGTTAAAAAAAAACAATTGCGAAACGGTTTCTTAATTTGGCCTACTTCCTGCAATCTCGAAAAAGATTTTCTCGATATTATTGCGGAGTACTCAATTCTCGAGAGGAAATTGCGAAATGTCTTCATCCATTTACTTTGTGTAGTTAACTAATTTTATAAAAAAAAAGAAGCCACTCCAAAAATCAATGAAGCAAACGCTTCGTGTCATCCAGTTATTTATTATAAAACTCGGAAGTGCAGAACGGAAGTGATGTATTACATTAATAAAGAGGCGGCGATTGGCGCATACGATATTTATTTACCATTTACTACCATTGATTGATGGCGTAAAAGTGTCAATTTCGCAATTAATGAACTTCTAAATGAAGGCGCGACACTTTCGGAAGGTTTATTTTTGAAATCCAACTGCGTATTTAATTATTATTGCGATAATATTAAAGTGGACCTCGAGACGAGTTCAATGATATGCGACAACGGCGACCTAGAAAAAAAAATTTTAGTTCCCGACATATCTCGTCTTTGAAGTTTCTTGTCGTTATCTCGAGAAATTATCGCCGGATTGGTACATTGTTACATATCAAACAACTCGTCTCGAGTGCCACTTCAATATTCCGCACAAAAATATATACCTACAGGGTGATCATAAAAAAAATAGTTTGTCCCAAAAGGTGAACCCTCTCGGGAGCTACAAAAGTTTGGCTTTATAGGAAAATATATAACGCGGAAAAAATGTCGTCGTAATAATTGGTCCAATTTGCAGAAAACTTTGAGAAAAGTCGCCCTTAATATTTTGCTTAAATCGAAACGGGGATCCGACGAGGGTGAAGGAAAATTTAGCGTAAGTGTAATTTCTCGCCTACCTACTCAAATGCACCTTAATTGTAATGGAAAAATAATGAGATTATAACGATTCGCTTCGTCCGACAATTTCGCCATCCTTTGCTTCAATTACCGACATTTTCGCCAAGTTTTGCTAACTTAACAACAGGGGTGAAATATCAACTAAACTTGCAGGTGTTTACACTTCGAAGATTTCAATAAAAAATGTCGAATTAATTCCAAACTTTCGCTAAAACGGAAAAACGAATGGTATTTGATTTGCTTAATAAAAGAAAATGGCCGATATTTGTTTTAAAACAAAAACGAATCGGAAATTCTCCGTGTTTTGTTTTTTTTCTTCTTTTCACTAATGTTAATTTTTTATTCGCTCTGGCGTTAAAATTACACAAATTATTTTTTTTTGTTTTAAAAATACACAAAAAATGCTTTTAAAGCGGTGACGATGTATAAATTTAATATATTAGAAACTTGGCGGATTCTAAATTACTTGGTTACCATGGTAACGAAATTCCTGAATTTTAGGTGTAGGTTTTACAAAATTAAAGTTATTCTTCGGCTTTGTGCTTTAACTCGAGAGAAAGCAAAAAATATTGTATCTCTTAAGGGGTCGTTTGATTTGATTGGTGATTGATCTATCTACCTCAGAACCCCCGGTGCGTACTTTCTCGACATGCATTATGCATTATAATCCGCGATATACATTACAAGGTAAATGCATTTGTTCTGAAGGAATATTAACTTTCTATTTAAATCAGTGACAAAATCCACACAATCGCAGACACTTTCGGGGGGGGGGGGGAGTTACGAAATACCTCCCCAGAAACACAGTCGCTGTGGTCAAAAGAATAAATCGAAGGCGAAATCTTCAGGAATACTAATTTATTTTTGCTTTTTCAATTTTGTCGCAATGAAAAAATTTTGTTATGCTAGATTACCGTTCACTTTATACCACGAACTGAACGAGTAAAGTAGTAACTTATGTCGCTAGAAGCATAGTTAGCTATTATATTATATAAAAAGTTATGTCAATATAAAATGAAATTATAGAGAATTCCAGTAAAAATGTAAGGAAATTTTAACAAATTCTAGAAAGACAGGAAATCTAGTGTACAAAAATGTTTACCCCCCCCCCTCTCAGTCTGACGACGAAAACCTAATATTGAAAGATCTGTTTTAAGATCAACCTTTACTCGGCCTAGATTTGGAATACGCGAATAGGTTGACTTAAATGTAATACATAGTATAGAGACCGGGGGGTCTGGGGGGTATGGAATACCCCCCAGGACAAAACGAAAAATTATTTTAATTCTTTTATTTTAAGATCAAAAAATTATGTATCGATGCTTTATTTTGTACTGAAACCAGAAAACTTCTGCCAGTGACACAGAACTTATATGTCGTCTGTAGAAGTCATGTGATAATTATTCAACTGTCAAACTAACAAAGTTCTGTTAGTCAAGGTCCCAAGTTCTGGATTTTAGTAACTTTAACTTATTAGTTTGAATTTTCATCATCATTATCAGCCTTTTCAGTTCACTGCTGGACTATCAGCCCCTTTCTCTATAGAGAAAGGTTACAGCATTTAGACCCCACGGTTGCTTAGGCCGGATTGGGGAATATCTGTAACCTTGTTTTTTTAGTAGTTGATGGTGGCAATCATCAACTTAGGGGGTCCGCCGGCTTTACGTGCCCTCCGAAGCACAGAGCACTTTTCGGATTCGAACCGAGTACCTTAATGTCAGCAGTTATTCGGCTAACAAACTAGGCTAATGACCGTCTGTGAATTTTACAAGGCCCCATTTAAAAATTTTAAAATATGTATTTTTTAAGGTTATAAGTTAGTCTCGGCCTGGGTCAGCAATTGATCGCGGGAACTACTAGATCAATGACGGATGTTCCGGTGAGAGCTCGACAATCTTTGTTCTCTCTGGGTACCACATATTCTGATATATCACATCTTTTAGGGCCAGATGTAAGGTAGTTAACCCACTATTTATTCAATCAGAGTCAGTGGCGTAACCAGGAGGAGGGGCTAGAAACCTAAATATAACTAAATTTGTAGATTTTACGGGTCGGGTCTCATGTTAGGGTTGGATTTACTCAAATTAAACAGCAGTGCGAGTTAATGTAGTTTAATGACTGGATAGGATGGTAAAAAACGGGGGGTGGGGAGTCATAGGTTAATGTTGGTAGGCAAGGATTTAGAGTTAACAACGATTTGAATTTCTGCGTTTTACACCTTCTTTTGATATGCATCCGTAATTAAAATATATAAAAATTCACCTGTAACTGACTTGATTATGTTGTGCGGCCTGAAGGCCGCACTGATTCGACACTATCTCTTAATCTAATCGTGGTTTGGATTTCATGTTAATCTGTTGGTCTGCGTTCTGCGCGCCATGACGGACTATTGCGAGCTGTAAGGGCAAAAGAAGATAAGATTCAATCCTAAAAAATTAAACAGCAGTGCAAGTTAATGCAGTTTAATGACTGGATAGAATTGTAAAAAACGGGGGGGGAGTCATAGGTTAATGTTGGTAGGCAAGGATTTCGAGTTAACAACGATTTGAATTTCTGTGTTTTCTACCCTCTTTTGATATGCATCCGTAATTAAAATATATAAAAATTTACCTGTAACTAACTTGCTTATGTTGTGCGGCCTGAAGGCCGCACTGATTCGTCACTATCTCTTAATCTAATCGTGGTTTGGATTTCATGTTAATCTGTTGGTCTACGTTCTACGCGCCTTGACGGAATATTGGACTTGATAGGTTTGTAAAACCGGGGGGGGGGGAGGTCATAGGTTAATTTTGGTAGGCAAGGATTTAGAGTTGGCAACAACTTGAATTTCTGCGTCTTACGCCCTCTTTTTATATGCATCCGTAATTAAAATATATAAAAATTTACCTGTAACTAACGTGCTTATGTTGTGCGGCCTGAAGGCCGCACTGATTCGTCACTATTCCTTAATCTAATCGTGGTTTGGATTTCATGTTAATCTGTTGGTCTGCGTTCTGCGCGCCATGACGGACTATTGCGAGCTGTAAGGGCAAAAGAAGATAAGATTCAATCCTAAAAAATTAAACAGCAGTGCAAGTTAATGCAGTTTAATGACTGGATAGGATTGTAAAAAACGGGGGGGGGGTCATAGGTTAATGTTGGTAGGCAAAGATTTAGAGTTAGTGACGATTTGAATTTCTGCGTCTTACGCCCTCTTTTTATATGCATCCGTAATTAAAACATACAAAAATTTACCTGTGATTATCTTGCTTAGGTTGTGCGGCCTGAAGGCCGCACTGATCTATCACTCTTCCTTAATTTCCTAATAAATTAAGTCTACGTCCTGCGCTCCACTGCGGACTATTGGCGAGCTGTAAGGCCAAAAGAGGATAAGAATAAATCCTAAAAAAAATTAAACAGCAGTGCAAGTTAATGCAGTTTAATGACTGGATAGGATTGTAAAAAACGGGGGGGGGGGTCATAGGTTAATGTTGGTAGGCAAGGATTTAGAGTTAGAAACAATTTGAATTTCTGCGTCTTACGCCTTTTTTTTATATGCATCCGTAATTAAAATATATAAAAATTTACCTGTAAATTACTTGCTTATGTTGTGCGGCCTGAAGGCCGCACTGATTCGTCACTATCTCTTAATCTAATTCGTGGTTTGCATTTCATGTTAATCTGTTGGTCTACGTTCTAAATGTGGGAATCAAAGTAATTTCTGTAATTTTTTTCTGATTTAGTGTAATAGCGACGATTTCAAGATTGCTCGAAAAATATTGAATTTTCAGGGCGGTCTCTGCGTCTTACGTTCTATTTTTATATGCATCCGTAATTAAAACATACCAAAATTTACCTGTGACTATCTTGCTTAGGTTGTGCGGCCCGAAGGCCGCACTGATCTATCACTCTTCCTTAATTTCCTAATAAACTAATTCTACGTCCTGCGTGCCACGGCGGACTATTGGCGAACTGTAAGGGCAAAAGAGGATAAGATTCAATCCTAAAAAATTAAACAGCAGTGCGAGTTAATGCAGTTTAATGACTGGATAGGATTGTAATAAACGGGGGGGGGCATAGCGGATGTTAGGCCCCGGTTTGCTTGTATTTTATATCTACCGACATCGAAAAAAATATTTATCCCATAAAAATAATTTTATCGAGATATAATAATTTATGACCCATAATTTCAAGTTGATTGATAATAAAAATTTGCTCTATTTAATACCAGCAGATATTTATGTTATTTTTGCCCACACACGGCCATGCCTGCAATATAGCAGAAGCCGGTATATTTTCTTTTTATGTATCAGAATCATATTTGGGAGAGAGGGAGACTTGACGTTAAGCAATAGGGGGGGGGGGTAATTTACGATAAAAAAAAATAACTTGTGCTATATTATTTAACTCTAACGGGCGGAGAATTTTTAATTTGATTTATTCGAGTGAGCGTTCGGTTTTGTTTTTTTATATTAAAAAGATCGCACGGGGATGGAATGCTGTTCGTAGAGATATATTACAACAAACAGAATATAAGATAGGCGACAATATATTATGACAAACGCTTTGAAAAATTTACATTGTATAATCTTGACTTTATAAAATTTATTGATCGAAAAATAGCATTTACTACTTCGCAACAAAAACATATTCGGCTTTGTAATTTCGAAAAATCCCCTGCGGCGTTTTTTATTGTCGACCTTTTCTGCTAAAATAAATATTCTTATGTTGACGCCAGTCCGCCATCGGTAGTTTTCGTTTGTTTGTCAAAGAATATGGCGAGTTGACGTTTTTTTGTTTTGAACTGTCAAAAACTTTTTGGTTTGTTTTGATGTTCATTTATTTTTAAGAAAGTTTTGAAAATAATCGATGCGGAGCGATAAGCGAGATAATGTAGTTACTCATGTCGCATCCATCTAATATTTTCAAATTGGATCTGATCGATTCTCCCCAGTGTAGCTTCATCACTTTGATTGCGCGTACTAAACGACATCGGGGGATTCGGTGCACAAATTTCGCCAAGTGACACAATCTTTTTTGTATTGACAAGCAAATTGTGGAGAACATCCTAGTCCCGGGTGGATTTGCATACAAATTGACCCTATTTTCACTTCTCGCAGTTACCCATGAAAAATGCATACCCAATTACAATGGTAAACATTCCACTTACAAAGCTAATTAAATATTTTAATTAATTCCAAAGTCGACGAAAAAATCAATTACCATATAAAAGACGTTCGCTCGCTTAAATTGCATTCATTTGCATGGCATTTGCGCGTCGAAATATTTTTTGCGCGACCCTCGTAAATCACGAGATATGACATCGCTAATGAAACGAATTAATTTCTCGGTGAAAAAATTAGAAAGGTGCGTTAGCGGCGAACCCGATGAACTCGCGAGATAACCGGGACTTCACGCAAGAAAAGCAAACTTTCGGGATTGATTCGGTCGTGATGACCGATAAGGACTCGTCAGGCTCCAACGAGGGCGGTTTGAACAAGCCACGTTAATCCACCTCTCGGTTCGCTTTCTTGAAAACAGCCTCCGGCGAGCGGGGTAGGTATAATTTTAATAAAGTTCTCGGCTTATGGAATTTGCCGCCCATCAGAAATCGCCCCCTCGTAACACCGCCGGAACCGCCCTAAGGAGCCGTAATTTTCATACTTGAAATTTCTATAAATCTACCGAAAATAGCTTTGTAGTGCTGGAGGTAAATCGTCGACTTGGGATATGGTCGATGGGAACGGGAACAAAACAGCTTTTGTTAATTTAAAAATCATCTCTCCGTATTTTCCCGTTTCTAATTAACGTCGGGATTATCTTTGCCCTTTTAAAAGTGTTTTCCCAGATAATAGAGTCTGACAAACCCCCGGGGCTTCCCCGGGGGTAGATATTAATTATTTGTGAATTTATAAGCCGCTTATTTGGAAACTACAAAGTAAGGGGCTCTTTTGATTATTTCGGATACTTTTCAGTCGATTATTAATTTATTAATTTTTTTTTGATAAGTCCACTCTTTAGCGGAGTCAATTATCCTAATCATCTTAAAATGTCGTTTACCTGAATGAGTACGTTTGTACAAATGATGTTGCAAATTTTAAATAGAGCGTTTTGCTGGCTCATAAATTTGTCTCCTTTTCGTACGCATTGGGGTGTTTCTATGGCGACCCAGAAATTCGCGTTGCTGTTGTATGTTCTTTACTTGAAAGCCACAACCGTATACAAAACACAACACGAAATCACCACTCTCTTATGACGATGTCGTTTAAACAATTATTTTAAATCTAAAACAATTTGCTTTTCAAATTTACATGCCATTTTGCATCGGAATTGACTCGCAAGCCGCGCCGCCATAAGTCAGATTTGCAACGAGGGTTCCCCGACGTTGTTCGCTTGTTTTATCGTTTTCCTCTTTTGCGAAACAAATGAATTTGCATTACTATATTGGCGAGACCGACGGAACTTGCGACCTGACCTTTATCTTGCATTGGCAATTTATGGCGAAAAAATGCGAAGCCGTGGTCGCCGATTTATTTTAAACTAATTTGGGGGTAGGTTTTTCCAGGCCGAGACAAATTACACGCTAGACAAAAAATTACACAACTCTTTACGCGGGTCGATAAATGCCATTAAAAGCTTTAGTTACCGCTTGCGTGTTATACAAAACAATCCAAAAATTCGGCTCACGTTTACGAACTCTCCGTTAAGTATGCACTTCATTTTTTTTCCAATTCCGTGCGCGTTTGTTATTTCCAGGAGACAACTGAAAGTGAAACGAGCGGAAGAATCCCCTAATAAAAGCTGACGTTGCTGGCTGCATGTCGCAAAATTTTGTCAACATTTTTGTACATGTTCGAAGGACCCCGTAATCTGCTTTGGGGAACCTTAATCTCTGCGATAATTGGGCTAGATTTCTGATAACAAAAATAACTTCACTGGCTCAAGGTTCAACGTTGTTTTACGCACTTCAGTGTTTTGGTTGTAACGCAATTAGGCAATTAGGAATTTTTGATCGCAATCTGAAATCTAACACTGAAATTATTTTATTTGCAGGAAATGAAATTTTCTATATGTAAAGTTACGGACACGATAACTAAATCGGTCAGCCATCCCACTTTTGAACGAAGAGAATGCTCGCGTGATCAGATCTAACGATCTTAGAGAGTACGCGGCGTACAATTCACGGTCGGTGAATTATAGCGAAATCGGGTAGCTCAATCTTTTGTTCTTATGCTTACGTGTGCTTTACACGGAGACGCTCATAAGATTGTTAAGCTCCTTCGGGATTTGAACCGGATATGTTAGCAGTTGATCGCGCTAACTGCCAAGCACCAATTATCGTCAATTAGTCTCATGACACCAGATATCTCACTTTTAGTTTTAAAAGTTAAAAACTAAGCCATCAATCCATTGACTGCTTGTCAATCAATAAATTGCTAACTAGCAAGCCTTAATAGTTCTTTCTACGAAAATTTTGTTCTCGATAGCCATAATTTGTCAAACTGGGCAATTTTTAAAGAATTTTTCACTGACGGCTCGGCGAAGACCGATGAAAAATGTGGAAGTCAAAATTCTATTCTCAATTACTCAATGGTGGCAGCGATGGGATTTAATCACATGTACAGCCATCTTTTGATTTTTAAAGTAATTTCTGTATTTATTTCTTTTTAATGTTGGTAGACAAGGATTTAGAGTACTAGCGACGATTTCAAAATTACTCGAAAAATATTGAATTTTCAAAGCAACTTCTGCGCCTTACGCTCTCTTTTTATATGCATCCGTAATTAAAACATACAAAAATTTACCTGTAACTATCTTGCTTAGGATGTGCGGCCTGAAGGCCGCACTGATCCATCACTTTTCCTTAATTTCCTAATAAACTAAGTCTACGTCCCGCGCGTCATGGCGGACTATTGGCGAGCTGTAAAGGCAAAGGAAGGTAAGATTCAATCCTAAAAACTCGATACAGACCTACTTTTGGTCTGTATTGCCGAAAGTAGATCTGTTTGGAGTTTTTAGGATTGAATCTTACCTTCTTTTGCCCTTACAGCTCGCCAATAGTCCGCCATGGTGCGCAGGACGTAGACCTATAGTTTATTAGGAAATTAAGGATGAGTGATGGATCAGTGCGGCCTTCAGGCCGCACAATCTAAACCTGTAAGCTTTTAGTTTGCTTGTAAACTATCTTGTTTAGGCTGTAAGGCCGCACCGATCCATCACTCTTCCTACGTCTACGTCTCGCGCGCCATGGCGGACTATTGGAGAGCTGTAAGGGCAAAAGAGGGTAAGATTCAATCCTAAAAACTCCATTCAGACCAAAAGTAGAGGATTTGATTCGCGGGTTAATGCGAAGCAGAATTTTACTTCAAACTTTAACATTACAAGTTAATTTAGTCATATTATGTTGTTGGAATGTGGGTGTCGGAAGCAGGGAAGATGAATATTGTTTTCATTTTAAGAAGGTAGATCACCTCGGTGGTTTGCCATTAT
Organism: Cantharis rustica; assembly: GCA_911387805.1. Classification (NCBI taxonomy): domain Eukaryota; kingdom Metazoa; phylum Arthropoda; class Insecta; order Coleoptera; family Cantharidae; genus Cantharis; species Cantharis rustica. The sequence goes on from OU426878.1 coordinate 67,895,660, forward strand.
TGATTAAATAAACCTTTTATTCTGATCGATCTGGACTTTGGTCTTCAATTTTTCTGCTTGTATTTGTTCTAGCAAACAATCGCAACCGGGGCATTGGATTTGATTTGTAGGTTAATGCGAAGCAGGATTTTACTTCAAACTTTAACATTACAATTTAATTTAGTCATATTATGTTGTTGAAATGTGGGTGTCGGAAGCAGGGAAGATGAATATTGTTTTATTTTAAGAAGGTAGATCACCTCGGTGGTTTGCCATTATTGATTAAATTAACCTTTTATTCTGATCGGTCCGGATTTTGGTCTTCAATTTTTCTGCTTGCATTTGTTCTAGCAAACAAGCGCAACCGGGGCATGGGGGGGGGGGAGGTTTTGAAATGCTCCCCAGCATTGGTAATTGATTAACTTATCAGCTGTAGCGCACTAATAAAGAGATTCTGTATCGTTCAGACCCACCGGATTTGAATTACTACAGAGACCAAATTTTGTTTTACCAATTGGCAGTTAAGTGCTACAAAAACTTTACTTACTTGCAACAAGAAGTTTTTATAAAATTTTTAAATGTCAAACAGGAAATTCCGAATTTTATAAGGAAAATCTTGCGAAACCGTACATGGATGAAGAAAATTGGAGAGAACGCTGTCCGGTGACGTCGGAGTGAAACGCCATAATTTGAATTTGTTGTCGATTTTATTTTTATTTTCAAAACTGCTAAAATTGCCAAGTTTAGTTGTGAACGCGTGAGAAAATTTTGTTCATCAATTGATGGCCGAATGGAATATTGGAAAGCTTACTTACCCAATCAGTGAGTGGATGATGAATTTCGAAGAATTATTTGGAAAACGGATTAAACGCGCGCCACGTGTAAATGCTAAAAAACCGGTGATGTAGCAAAATCAAAGTTACGATCTATTTTTATTCGTTTTATCTTTTATATATTTTTTTACGAAAATATGATCGGGGGGGGGGGGGGTAAGCCTTCTAAAAGCATAATATAAAAAGCGTATTATAAAAAGTTTTCTTGTAAAGTAACGGATAAAACAAATTGAAAGGTTTTAACGTGTCAGTGCGGCCTTCAGGCCGCACAAACCTGGTCAATCGGGTTCCACACTATTTTAATATAATACATTTATATTTTTAATTTTTAATATTGTTGTAGGTAATTTTTCTCAATTTTCTTCCACGTTTCACACGGAATATTTATCCTTCCTTGTTTATCTTGAACCGCCTTTCCTGGTGCCATTCTTTTTATATTGTAGATATTTTTTATCTGGTCAGTTTCTCTGTAAAACTTTCGTCTGTTTTAACTATCAAACCCGTTTGTCTGAAGCGATTTCGAGGTTGGGACGGGGAGAGGGCTACAAGGCTTCTAATTTTAAATTTGATTTTAATTCGCGGATTAATTTTATTAAAATTTTATTTCGCGGTTTTTTGATTATGACTCAATTGATCACGAAACGAAATTGCGGCACTATTATTACGAAATCGAGCCTAAGTTAACTGTTGGAGGGTTGCGGGGGGGATTTATGTAACTTTTTCATCTGAGAGCAATCTTCCGAAATTCGATTAAGATGTCTTTGTGCAAAGAATTAGGAAATAAAGACGTTATATACTGAGTATACTGTGCGGCAGGTGCACTTAGCAATTTGTACCAATTAGGCGTTACAAGCGTTAGCAGTTTTTAGCACAAAGAGGGGAAGAAGATGAGACAATTAACCTGCGAAGCTGTTCTAAATACACAAACATTACACGCACCGTATGAAGTCCCAGCTCCGGTGGCGTAGTGGTTAGCGCAATCGATTTCTAATAAAGTTACTCTTTGTTCGCTTTGTTACGTGCGACGCAACCACCTCCTTTTGGACATATTTTCTAGCGAAAGCCCAATTTCCGCTTTGTTAATTAACTTCCCGTTACAAACAGCACAACATTCATAACGCAGATAACTACACGTGGCTGCTGGAAGGGGTGATTTATAGAAGAACATGTGAAATAATAAGAATCTTACGGCGCCGAGGCTGTAATTCGAATTATTTCGAAATTTTGGCATCTCAAATTGAAAAACGTGCAGACTTGTTTCCTGTATTAATAGTGTGGGGGGTGCATTAAAATTTATTTATTAATGGCTTATTGGGAAATATAGGGTAGTAAATTTAATGTGGTGACATCATAGTGCGAGGGAGAGCCGAATTGGCTACGGTGAGAGCAAAAAGTGCATTACAGCAAATTTATGTCGGGATAATTAAGAGCAAAAATTGTGATCAGACCGATAAATCAAATTAATAGAAATTTTGCAATGAGAAGCCAGAAGGAGGAAAGGGAGGAGGAATCGCGTTATCGCAGCATCACGGGTACTTGATTCCTGTGTAATTGGGGATCAGACGACTTCAGTAATTACCGTCAAGTAGCTGTCTGCAACATACTCCACTATCTACCCCCAATGCCTGCTTTCGTACCCTTAAGACGTGTTATTGTTTCGTGAACATTGGATACTGTCTGAGGGTCTTAATTAGCTATCCATATTTAATTAATTAATGTATCGCGTTATTATGCCGGAACAAAAGCCTCTCGCATCGTCTGATCCATAAAATATAAACCAGTGCGTGCACCCCCCGACTATTTTTACTTATATTGAAAAATCGAGAAAGCTTTCGAGTGCGAATTTGTTAAAGTGCTGAATTTTTTCCGACCCCAACTAGCAAAATTATAACGTAAGCTCTGCTCTCCCTCTCGAAAGTGTCCCTGGAGATGTCATATAGGGGATGTTTTCACTGATTGTATACCTTTTTGCAAGAAGTCACCAGACGAATGTTGAACCTGCAGGTAATGTAGCGAAAAACCCCCCAATTGAAATGGGCTTTCGCATCCGCAGCCGGTAAATAAAACAAAAATGTTGAGATTTGTAAGACCTAAATAAACGAGTGAAATTGCAACCCCTAAAAGTTCAATTCAAAAGATATTTGCTTTCGAGAATAATAAATGAAGGAGCTTACAGAAGAGCCAGCTTCAGCAGCCATCAATCACATTTAAATAAACCCGCCGCGCAACGGTCGGACGCCATTTCAATTGTGCTCCGGCTAGAAAATTAAATTGTGTTTTGACTAATGAATTAATTATTTCTGCATTTAATTCTAGGTAATTTAGTTTCGATTTTCTGCCGCACCGCGCCGTTTACTACCACCAGAAAGTTTTTGTTTAAACAAATGCCGAAACCAGCGTTTCTCAACCTTGCGCGGCCACGTTCCGCATCGGAGAGTGTGGCAATATTGTTTTTAATTAAAAATGCGCATGCATTAACATTTTAATTGATAAATCGTCGAATTCGAGGTCAATATACCCGTTTTTTATTGCCTAATGTGGGTAATTTTAAAGTTAAAGTCGTTTACTGCTCAGGTGTCACTAAAATAGATTGTTTATTTTTGAATATTTGTGTCATCCATCTAAAATAATTTTTTTATTACAGACTGAATTATCGCAAAACTTACAACAGCTATCCGAACGGGCCAAGTCGACCACGGAGTTTATACAACGCCTCAAGGGAATGAGCGATAATGTTAACGTAAGTCCAAATTTTATTATTTATGCAAGTACGGTCCTGACGCAATTGTTTCGAAATCGCATAAACCATACAGTGGCGTTTTTATGGGGCGATCGATTAGAATTTATGTGGCCGCGTATGTGTTAACAGTGCACATAAATTTAATAGTCGACAGGATCGGCTCGAGGGGAATGACGTTTAGCCAAGTACTCGTAAATTACATCGCCAAGGGAGGAATACGCAATTATTTTGATTGCTTCTCGTGGAAATTCTTCAAATTTCCCCGGCACGGCCCTGGAGCGATAGATTATTATGCAATCGAAATGCACAAAAACCCGAAAATTTTCGAATCGATTTTCTTCCGTTTCCAACAACGTCATTATCACTCCTGATACCGCAAGAAAAATTGACGGCTTACATGCCTACACAAGAGGGTGCTTTTCTTTACTTTATATTAACCTCCGAACAGTAGGCGAGCTTTTGATCTCGTGAAAATCAAGTGGTAGAGAAAATTCTCGTGTAAAGCTTATGTTGTTATAACTTCACGTAGGCGTAGCAACCCCGGGATGTTATTGCAAAAATATAGCCCCGAGCACAGCGGAATGGAATTTTGATTTGTTTTTTATTTGATCAAATTTTTTACTCCTGATTCGATAATCACTGTTTTGTTTCGAATTCGACACCTGCGATAATATGAATAATCGATACTAATTTGTGCGCGGAGTCACCGGAAATATTATATACATTAAAAAATATCCAAGTAATTGTATCATAGGAAAAATAAATTTGTTTTAGTGAGTGAGTGAGTGACAATAAAAGAAACAAAAGCACAACGATAACAATTAAACCGCCAACTTTATAAATAATGTTTTAAGTTAAACGCTCGGAGCTTGGACAAAGTTTAATATAATTTATTGTCTTTTTACTGGAATTCTAAACAATTTTTATTTTTTTTTTTATTTATAAAACCAGGAAGCAACCAAATCATACAAATTTTTATTCACTTTGTTGATTAGGTACGTAAAAATAAACTTCGCGATTTTATTTTTGTTTCTTGGAGATAATACCATTATTACGCATTTGTTCGAAAAATGCCAAGAGGGCAATTTTGTCGAGCGTTGAATTTTAAACAAATTGCTTTTTTTATTTCGACAATCGGCTGGAAAATAAGCGAGATACAAGGAAACAACGACTTAACAGTCGAACCGTCAATTTGACATTCACATTTCGGTCGTCAGACAGACGTGGATTTTTAGCATAATGCTTTTATTTATCGATAAGTATCTATAAGCCTTATGGTACGTACATTTCAATACGCTTAAGAATTTTATAAATCCGAGATATTGGAAACATTCACTTTTTTATAAAAGCAATATTGCTTGCTTACCAGTAGAAGTTTATAATAGAGCCGCCACTGTTTGCGCTTTAAAAAAATTTTTAGTGAAAATTATGGATTACGGTAGCAGGAATCTCACTAATCCTTTCATGCGCGTCAGATAAAATCCGTAAAGATGAAAAGTCTCCCCCCCCTTTCCCCGAATTTTTAAATAAGCTTAAAGGGTGCACTGGGGGGTATTCCATACCCCCCAGACCCCCCGGTCTACACCCACTGTTTGTCTTTTAAACTCCAATTAAAAAAGCAACAAGTTTTAGGAGTCTCACAATATATTGATAGAAAATAACTTAAAAAAGTTTTAGAATTTTTTAAGTATTTTTATGGTATTTAGTAGTATGTGATGTTAAAATAATCAAACTTAACAAAACGTTAAAATAAGTAAATAATACATACTACAAAGAAATTTAATATTTATGGAACTAAAATGACAATAATTCACATTTAACAGGGTTGAACTTAGAAAATAGAATTCTGAAAAAATTACGCTATAGAAATTAAAAAAATTACTTAAAAGTAAAAAACTCTGTAACATAATATAAAGACGCTTATTTCACGATTATTTGCGATCATCAGTCATGTATAACAGTAAAAATAACAAGAAGTGAGAGCAAATATACCAAAAAATTGAAAAAATTTTTAAAAATTAAAAAATCTAGGAAATTAAGCAAACTTTAAATGTTGTGCTTACCAAATAACCAAATTAAACGGCGCCATGTGTCTAAATGAAATTTTAGGTTAAGTAAATGAATATGAATCCTGAATTCCCTATGCAATAGAGTTGAAGTAGAGACATACAATGCCATCTATCGCTTATTATTTACTTAACAGTTGAAATTTTTATTATTTTACCATTTTGTTAAGTTTGATTATTTCCACAATATATTGTCTCTAGAAAAGCTGGTTTCGCTACTGAGAGTATAATTAATTTTATTTTTATCCGTTAGGGGTAATCGTAATTTCTTTTTATTTTCGGTGCAGAGCTTCAATGTACTATTGGTCAACCTGGAGGTCGGGGGGGGGGGGTCACTGCTTACTCTTCGTTTTGTATTCCATACCTCCCAGACCCCCCATTACATTTTTTATTTAACACATTGGTGCGGCCTGGATGCAGCGTAGTAAGCATAACAGAAGTATTTACTGCCGGTGGCGGGCTACGCTAGCCCCATCTTTTTGTTAAAATCGGCAAAAACATCGAAGCCGTGGCTTGAAATCAAATTGAACTGTCAAAATTTTGTTTATTGATTCAGAAGTGTTGATTGACTTCGCGAGAATATCTTACGTTTTTTCATCCGAAATAAAATGGTTTGAAAGGAAATTTGGTGATGCGCATGAAGAGATTTACTCGTTCTATAGACGAAATTATATCATTGAATGGTAGGATAATAAAGTATAAAAAAGTGCACCTCCCTGAATAAATGTAGTCTACGGCACTGACTTGTATTGTCGTCAAGTCACAAAATGGTAGAAATCTCCCCTGTGACGTCACAACAATACAAATTACCGGCTTACTGCAACTTTGCTTTAATTTCATCAATTTCGTGACCGAATTTCCTTATTTCAAACCCAAAAGAGAACACCCTGTATTTGACACAACTCAAAATTACTTTTCAGTATGAATTTTTGGTTTTCCTCGCGTTGTACTGGGGGGTATTCCATACCCCCCAGACCCCCCGGTCTGTACAACCGCGATCTAAATGGAAGCAAATAAATAGTTTGCGTTCTTTTCAATGCAACAGATTTTCGACAGATGTCGGCCAACTTCATGGTTATCTTTTCAGAAAAATTTTCCGCTTTCGCAATTATCGTATAACTGCTAAATCGTGAGTCCGTGGTTAATAAAATTATTTAAAATTCAACAGTGACGCGCATGATTGGATTAACGAGCAATCAAACCTTTTATCAAGTGCCCGTTGAGGACTCGAATACTCATGCTTTCGGTGACATGACGGTGACAGTTTAATCGACAAAAATAATGTTAATTAAGTTTCCGTCAATTTACGCAGGTCCGTCGTCGGGCATTTACTTAATTAATAACAAAAATTTATACTGTTTTGATTTTTTATGAAGATTTTTTTATTTTTAAATTCGTTGAAAAATAAGCGTGATTATTGGATAATAAACGAAAAACAAAAGAATAACGATGACAGTTACACAGCCGACTTGATTAAAAAATGTCGGGAACAAAAGTTTTATCGAATTTGATTGTTTTTAATTTTAATTTTTATTTGTCGGCATTAAAAAAAAACATCGCGACAGCATTTAAAGCGTCAACTTTTTCCTAGCGTTCGTTTTGTTTTTATACATTTTAATCGTAAAATTTATGGTTCGTGCGCTTAAACACGGAACAGCGTTTGAAGTCTACCGTTTTTAATTTTTTCGAATAATTCGGTCGATCCAAAATATAAACAATGGAATTAAGATAAAAGTAACCATGGAAACCGTTAATTTGAATAAAAATATTTTTAATCAAATTTTGTAAAACTGACGGATAAGCGTCATTTATTAAATGCGGGCATAACTTATCTAATTTTGGCCGGATTTTAAAAATTAAAAAAGCATTTGATTTACAATTTGAAAATCTACAAAAACGGTGCCTTGACATTTTTTGATTTGGCGCATAATAACGGGTTTATTTAGAGAAAATCGTCGACTTAACGAGATTCCACTGTATTTTTTTAAGTAGGGACGCATTTTTGAGCCAGAACAAAAAGTTTTCGGTATAAATTGTGCGATTTGTATAATTTAATTCAAAGAATACTTTTAAAATGGCGGTCATCTAGTATAATAACCGCTAAGTTTTGTATAGTGGGAGGTTTTAATTAAAAAAAAATTAGGGTGAAGTTGAATGGGATTACTATAAAAGCATTTTGAACATAAATAAGACACCGCGAATTGAATTCGACTATGGAAATTTAATTATTCGATTTATTCGTGTGTAAACAATTACATCAAGGAAGGGGGACGCCAAATGCTTAGGGAAATGTCGACATTTTATCATTTATTAGTTTCCTTAAAATTTCCTTAGGTTTTTATTTTTTCATGTTGTAAAATATAAATTTCCGCTCGAGATTTTAATCGGATACAGTGCGGTCTCGATGATGGTAAAATAATTTGGATTTTCTCTTGTTTGCAGGACAATTGCATAAAATTCGAATCGATCGTGTCCGCACAGTGCGACGCCCTTATCGATGCCATACACAGGAGGCGATCGCAACTCTTGGATTGTATACGTCAAGATAAAGATCTTCGAGTTCGAGCTCTCAAGGAACAAGTGGCCACTTGCACCGCTCGTCTACAACAAACGACCGCACTCCTTCAGTTTTGCATAGAAGCTCTTAAAGAAACCGACAGCATGTCTTTCCTACAGGTAAAACTCTCGAGCGCGGCGGTGAGCGCAAAACTAAATTTTCTAATTCCTCAGGTGGGTTCGATGCTGATTAGTCGCGTCGCGACCACCGACCACTCTTGGCACAAGGAATGGTCCGTTCCTCGCGTCTCTCCCAACTTCGATCTCACATTGGACGACAAATCGGTGCTTCGCGCCATAGAACAATTAAATTTTATTCAAATGAAACGTAAGTCACGCCCACGCACATTTTCCTTTAAGTGACAAAATTTTAACGACTTTTATTGTGCAAAATCAAATTAACGCTTAAAACACAAATTTTCTTGTGAAGAATTAGCATTTCTTTTGACGCTCTTTTGTTCAGACTTAATTCGATTTTGCACTTTTTTGCTCATTTTGCGATTCGAACGCATTAAGACTTTATTAAGTTCCTTTTCAAGAGATTTTTTTCTTTCTATTATGTCGAAAAGCTTTTAAGAAACTTATTAAATGATGATTAATTATTCGCTGTTAGCTTACATAGACGGAGAAGAGAGGGTTCCGGCAGGTAAACAAAAAATATTTTGCATGTACGTTTTTTTAAAGGTTCCAGATGCGCCGTCGTCCCTTCTCGGGCGCCGATTGCATCTGAAACCTTCGCATGAAATAAATGCATCGTAGTTTGTCCGACCGTCGTCCGTCAGTTTTTATGTGGTTTGTAAAATTTTGCAGCTCCTATCGCACCGATCATAGTGCCAGAAGAATGCAGTGCCGAAAACAACACCGTCACCGTCGCGTGGTCTCCTCCGGCCCATTCGCACATCGAAGGCTACGTACTGGAACTTGACGACGGCAATGGCGGAGACTTCAGGGTGCGTTTTTAATTTCCACGCCGAATTACAAAATATATTTATTTTTTTTTATTTTAGGAGGTTTACTGCGGAGTCGAGACGACCTGCACGGTGGATGGTTTACATTTTCACAGTTTATACAACGCAAGAGTGAAAGCATTTAACAGTTCTGGCGAAGGAGACTACAGCGATATAATTGGACTGCAAACAGCTGATGGTAATAAAACATTTAAGGTTTCTTTATTTTTTTTCCAACTGACGGCAATTTAAATTAAACGTCACACGAATTTCATTTTCCTTTTTGTGATTTCGAGTGACTTTTTGGTAGTGCCAGGCACGAGTTTGCATGTTTGTTTTATACCGAACGCGCAGACAATGCCGAAACTGTAATTCACGCCAAAAATAAAACGAAAATTACGCTTATGGGTGGAACCATCTGTTTCAAAAAAATCCATACGCGTGCTGCTGTCTCGTTAATTTCCAAAACAAGTTGAAATTTACAACCGCGCCGGGTGTGGTCCGCTTCTCCAAAAAAACGCGGATCAAAAATGTTCGGATCCCCAAAATTTAGCTTACGTGCGAAGTATTTAAAATTTTGCTCGAGTTATTTTTATTTTTTTCTTCGGTCATTGTGACGGAAAATTTAATACGGTCTGTTAATATTACCAAGGTAAAACTATTACAATGCTCCAGATTTTTGTTGTTGTACCGGGAGGTAATTTTAGATTACTTTTTTTTGTCGAAGGTTTGCGGTATCTAATTTTTATTTTTTCGAATTTCTCGCACTTATCGGATGCTGCGGATGCGGATGATATGCGAGATAATCGCATAAGCTTAAAAAAGTTATCAGACGACATACAACAGGTTGGTCTGGCTGTGAGCACTCAGACTCGAAATATATTACCTTAAATTCACTGTTAAGCATTCCATACTGTGGACATTCTTACAGCTGCTTCGTCTGGTCAACGGCAAGAAAAAGCAGTCTTTTTTGCCTGCGACTAGGCCGTATACACAGCGTATACACCTTCCCGTACGTTCTGTTGCTGCCAGAAACTGTGAGTTTTCTGTACAGCTGTCATTCGAATTACAGTCTCGGTCGAATCGACAGGTTCCGCGGTAAATAATTTCAGTATTAAGCAAAACATTTCGTAACCTTCCGGTTTCAAGTCCCACAGCCTCTTAAGTAGACATAAATTGAGGATGCCATCCCCTCCACTTTTGTAATTTTTATCGATCCACTCAATTTGTAGGAAACCACCCCCCACTTTTCAAGGAAGCACTCCTATTGGTCTAAAGCCACGCCCACTTTCAAGGACGCGCTCCTATTGGTCCAAAGCCACACCCAGACTTAAGATCTAATGTTTACCTTCACAGTTGCTGTGCAGTATTATAAAATTAGTCTGGAGCTGTTGTGAGCATAGTCTTGACGTCGATGACCTTGAAAAGTGTGTTAGGTCTTTGATCAATAGCCGACTGACCTTGAAAAATGGGTAGCTTTGGACCGATGGGAGCGCGCTCTTGAAAAGTAGGCGTGGTTTTGGATCAAATAGGAGTTTATCTTTGAAAAGTGGGCGTGGCTTCTTATAAATTGAGTGGGGGGTAAAAATTACAAAAGTGGAGGGGGTGGCATTCTCAATTTATAGCTACTCTCTTAGCAGTGGCGGATTAAATTATTGGTGACGTACAAACGCAAGTCCTGAGGCCCCTTAATTTTTTTTTTGTTTCAAATATTTATTTATCTTCTTCTTCACGTGCCCGGACGTTGGCGACCTCTCTCCTGTGTCTGTGTTCTGCGTTTGAAGTATTATCACACACATAGGGGACCTACTGCTTAACGCGGGCTCTGAACCGCGGGAAGTGTATACACTTCATCTCCAGAGAGGATGTACCAAGCAGATTACACCTCGGTGGTTTGCCATTGCCTTCCGAGGGGAGACGGTCAGAATAAAGTTTTACTGAGGCCGGAGTCGAACCAGGCATTCAGCATTAGCAGCAACGCACTTAACCGCTCTAGCTGACGACCGTCTCTTTTACCGTCCTATTTACTATTTAGTTACCGACCGTCTATTTATTTATAATCCCACAATATAACAAAAAGTTAAATAAGTAGTAATTATTGTTCTTTAAATCAAAAATTGAAAATGCGTGTAACCGGCACACGCAATTGAAGTAAAATTTTTTTGGCATTATGACGGATGCCGATTAAGTTAAAAATATAAAAGCGGGAAATTCAAATGGCTGTCAATATTATATAATCATCGGATATAATCAAAACTTTCTCGTCCCATGGTATGCTAATGAAAAAGGATCTCAGGTATGCGGACACCAAATAAAACAACTAAGTTACTTCGTCGACGTTTCGAAGGTATTGTCGTGTTTCGAAATGCAAAAAACCATTGTTTCGTTTGTTTTGTAAATAATTTTAAAATTCAATTTCATTATTTATTTTAATTGTACATAAAAATGTTAGTTGGATGTTAGATGTAAATACAGGTGGGTGAAGTAAGACTAGAGGGAGTACGGCTTGAGGTAACAGTTAGGCTCAGACCTTGGCGTAAAGCGGATGAAACGCCATGCCCGCAATTGTAATTAAAATTGTTTATTTTATAAAATGAATATAAATAAGTTAATTTGATGTTTGTTTTTATTTAAATTTATTAAAGTGAAGTGTCAAGAATTTGGAATTGTTGAAGAAATAGCGAAAATAGTCAATGTGCAAAAGGTGCATAGCAACAAATTTGTTAGGCCAGCTGCAACACCATATTCAAGGTAACAAAAGTTTGATCATTTTAATTAAAAATTGACGATAAAAAAACTTGAAGAGCTCATTGCTACAAAAAATGGATGAAACCGAGCTATACAAATCTTCTAAAATTTGCTTAATTTCCAAAATTAATCTTTAGCTGGGCATCCATTATTTGTAGTCATGAGACTCCTCAATGTTTTCAAATTGTTAATAAAATTTTAAAAATGCTCACTTTGTTTGTTACCTTGCAATCTGGTATTCAATGTGGTATTCCAAGCGCACATGTACTTTGCAGCTGGCCTAACAAATTTGTTGCGATGCAATTTTGCATCGACCAAGGTTTCATAAATTCTTTACGTTTTAAAATTTGACACTTCACTTTAATAATTCAAATAAAAACAAACATCAAATTAACTTACATTAATTTTAATTAGAATTGCGGGAATGGTGTTTCATCCGCTTGACGCCAACGGGTCCACCTCAGTCTTACTGCATCAACCTACTCCCACTTTTCAAGTCCTACTCTTTTTATTTCTCGCTCTTCCCACTTTTATCTACATAGCAAAACTTAACAAACAATTTTAATACAATGATAAATAAATTAATAATAAAATTGAATTTTAAAAATTATTTACAAAATAAACAAAACAATGTTTTTTTTGCATTTCGAAACACGACAATACAGAATGTAACAAATAAACGCGTACGGTATATTTTAAATCGACACTTAGATTTTTACTATATTTTCTTTAATTCTCGAATAAAAACTTAAATAATGTACCTACTAAAATTCTGCTTGCACCAATCGATTTTTTGCACCAATTTACATCGGAAAATATACAGAATGTAACAAATAAACGCGTAGAACAAATTTTGAGGCCGTCCAAAATTTGGAGGTCCCAAGCACGCGCTTTACGTGCCTGTGCGATAATCCGCCACTGTCTCTTATATGGAATGAAATGTACAGAACGGAAAAAAGTGGTGGTGACGTACAGCAGCGATGCACTGCTTTTGTGTCAACTAATTTGCTATTTTATGTTTCAGTTGCCTGGTTCACGTTCGACCCCACAATGTCGGGACAAGGATTACAATACACGGAACACAATTTGGGCGTCAAGTGTGAAGGATGGGAGCACCGAGTCGCACTCGGAACTGTCGGCTTCAGTCGCGGCGTTCATTACTGGGAATTTACCGTAGATAAATTTGACGCCGACACGGATCCCGCGTTTGGAATCGCCCGCATCGACGTGTCGCGCGACAAAATGTTGGGTAAAGACGATAAAGGTTGGGCCATGTACATCGATCGGCAAAGATCGTGGTTTCAGCATGCGGGCAGTCACGAACAGCGCGTGGAGGGCGGCATCGTGATGGGAAGCACGGTCGGCGTTCTCTTAGACTTAGATAGACACACGTTATCGTTTTATGTTAACGACGAACCGCAAGGTTCCGTCGCCTTTAGGGATTTATACGGAGTATTTTATCCCGCCGTGAGTTTAAATCGAGGGGTGGGCGTCACGCTCCACTCGGCGCTCGATCCACCGTCAGATATCGACGAGGGATAACTGACGGCTTAGTTACCAAATTGCCATATCGATTTTACGTACTGATCGGGTGGCGCCCGAGGTATACGTACTTTATTCACATATTCCTACATTTCGAGAAGTAAGGTTACTTTAATTCCTATTAGTGGTAGGTCTAATTTTATTTATTTTACAAGACGCCCTTTTTTTTACAATTCGAAGATCCGTCCTAGACCCGTTATTTCTTTCCAATAGCAGCTGTCAAATTACATGAAGATGGCGGCCGGTCGTCGTTTGTTTTCCTGATCAGTGAACCTCAAACTTCTTTTTAGATAAAAAGTCCGTCCCATTTTTGGAACCGCTTATTAAGGTAGCCACACACACACACACACACAGAGCTTGATTTTGGTTGCTCTCTTATGTAACATAATCACGCAAAAATTCCACATATCTTAATGCTTATAGTAATTAAATATTTAACGGTTAAAAGTGATTAGAGGCTCCCGTATTTACAATAAAATTGTTGTTTTTTTGTGCGCACTCAATATTTAGCTCGCCGTAAAAATAACTTCTGAAGACTGAAAACAGTTTTGTTTTTGACTGCCAGGTAATAGAAAATTGACCAATCAGAGGTGGCGCCGACGAGGTTCGCCCCGTTAATTAGCACAAGAGTACTTTTTAGATGTATTTCGATATTGTTAGGCTAAGTGTGCCATTGGTTCGCATTTTTTTCAAATGGAAAATGGGTGTACATATTTTTTAACAAATTCTACTATTTATTAATTAGAAATCCTGCGGTTCTCAAACTTTGGTACCGTAAATTATATAAAATTTCAATTCTAGTCCTATAATCTTGATGAGTAAAAGTTATTTATGTGCCTGTAAGTGTATTTTTATTATTTTGTTTTTTATTTTTTTATTTATATAATATTATGACTCGTTATTCTTAATCGTAATTTGGTACTTCTTTTGTAATTTTTCCAATTTAGATACTTACGTATTTGTTGCCTAGTTAATACTTGACATGGACATTTTAAAATTTAAATGTTTTTAAAATATCTCAAACTTCACTCTGTATATAATTGAAAAGTTTGTACAATAAAATGTGATTATTTAGGTTTTTAACTCATTTTTCCTCAAATGTTCCATTTTTACAGTGCTGACCGACTTTAAAAATTTTTATTAATAGAAAATATGCAAAATATGATTAAATAATTTCTTAAACTACAACTAAAGCAAATACTTCGTTGGCCAAACCGCACAGGTTACTGCCGATCGCTATGTACAGGTAACCGTCGTCACCGAAGTCTGGACCCCACGAATTCCTCACGATGTAGTGCGGAATTTCAGCAGTCAAATCGTAGCCGACGATTTGGACGGCGTGGTTCATCAGTTCGGGAGCGCTTCCGCAGTGGTACTGAATGACTCCCCCCAAGTAGTTTTGCCAAGATATTGCGTTGACAGCCACGCCGACCGGTCCGACCAATTCGATGGTAGACAAAATATAATTCTCGCGTCCAATTAATCTACAATAGAAAAACAAGTTCATGTGGCGCCCAACGTGGGGCAGAGATATAACTTACTCTTGACAGGAATACGCCGCCACTTGCACCGTCAAACTGTCGTTGCAAAATTTACAACCTTCATCTTTTAAATGCAACGGATAATTGGCCGCCTGACATACTTGAACGTCAAAATCGTCGAGCCAATCGAGTAGAGAACAAGAATCTCCGCCGTGGCAGCCCTCATTTCCATAACCTGCACAATCAATCATTTGTTGAACACTTAAAGACACCAATTTTCCGTACTTAATAGCATACATCGCCTCGACCGTTTCGATCGTGTTAAACGCCCAGCACGCACCGCAATTTTTCTGGTTATTAATTTCCGTTATCACCCCTTTTTGTCTCCAATCCACCTTCGTGGTCAAATTTTGCAGCGACCTTTTGTCGCGTTTATCTTCCGCGCTGTCAGACCCAGTCGAAATCCTTTTATACAAATCCGGCTGCAAATGTAGGAGCATAAACTCCTCACTTGTCATGTCCGAGAATTTCGTTAATCCGTAGCGCGCATCCAATTTGTGCTTACGATGCCCATTCATTTTCTTTATCTCTTTCACCGATTTCTGAAACAATTCGTCACTCTTAAATTATCACACTAAAAATCGAGTTACCTGGAAGGCTTTGAAGCGCTGCCTGTATTCCGCGTGATCGTCGTAGTTTTTGTTGAACTGAACCATAAAACTTTGAAATTGCCCCTCCAAGCCCGTCTCGTTTGTCCCGTTCGTAGGCGCACCATCATCGTTGATGTGGATTGGAATTCCAAAAAACATTAACATAACAAAAACTGTCCCGATCAAAGCATTTTTCCATCTTTCCATTGCTTTCAAACTCTCATCTTTCCTTATCGGACGATAAAATTAACTTATCGCGCGACCGACTGGAATTAAATTGATACGGATTTGTTTACCCATTGCCGTGTTGATATTAAACTTTGACCGCGATTTCGATAATAGTGACGTTCTCGGAAAATAACCTCGAAAAAATAAAATTACAAAGAAATTTTTTCAACTTTTTTGAGTTTCCGGGGTCGAATCTTCAAAATTTTTTGAATATCTTCAAGATTTTTAGAAAATATTTAGCATCTCGATGATAAACAGTGAAAGAAAAAATTGTAATTAAAATAAAAATCCGCCTTAGTAGAGATACTAGGCGGATTCTAGGCCGCTTTTTAATTCAAGTCCAAATTTAATAAATCAAAAATTACGATTTGTGGATTTTTATCGCCATTATGATTAGCTATTTAGTCCAATTAATTAACAGTACGTTAGATTTTTTTTTAATTAAAAGAAAAGGAAAGGGGTTGTAGCATTTTTGAGTTTCCGGGGTCGAATCGTCAAAATTTTTAGAAAATATTTAACATCTCGATGATAAACAGCGAAAGAAAAAATTGCAATTGAAATAAAAATTCGACTTGGTAGAGATTCTATATAGGCGGATTCTAGGCCGCTTTTTAATTCAAGTCCAAATTTAATTAAATCAAAAATAATGATTTGTTGATTTTTTTCGCTATTTTGATTAGCTGTTTGGTCCAATTAATTAACAGCATGATATAATTTTTTTTTTATTTTTAATATAAAAATAATATTTTTTTAAATATAAATTTTAAAAATAAAAAAAAATTTTGAAAAAAAAATTTTTTTAGTTTCCGTAAGTCTCAATATTACAGTACGAAATACGAAATTTGGTTATAAAATTCCTATTACTTTTTTAGGTAGAGCGCACACAAAATTTGACCACATACACACAGACTTTTTTTAAAAATGATAATTTTCAGATTTTATTTTTTTACTGATTCTAATGTATTTTTGATGAGAAAATTTAATTGGAGCAGAAGAAGTGACGTAAGAACTTTAATTAGGATTCGATGAAACTTTCAGGAAAAAAATTTAAGAAGCTACTTTTTGACTTCAAAAATTGAAAGCTTAAAAAAGGCTTTAAGATAGATTCTTATGCAGTTTAATAATAAAAAATTAGATCGAAGCAGAATTTTTAGATTTTACTGACGCGCATGAGTGAACTAACGAGATTCCAGTTACCGATTTCTCCTGATTTACAGCATTCAGTTTGTAGTTTTTTAATTTTGGTTTCTATTTTTGAATCTACCAAATTTTGATGAGGAAATTTAATTGAGGCAGAAGAAGTGACGTAAGAACTTTAATTAGGATTTGATGAAACTTTCAGGAAAAACTTAAAGCTATTTTTTGACTTTTTAATAATAAAAAATTACATCGAAACAGAACTTCTAGATTTTATCGACGCGCATGAGTGAACTAACGAGATTTCAGTTACTGATTTCTCCTGATTTACAACATTCAGTTTGTCGTTTTTTAATTTTAGTTTCTATTTTTGAACCTACCAAATTTTGATGAGAAAATTAAAATGGATCAGAAGAAGAGACGTAAGAACTTTAATTAGGATTCGATGAAACTTTCAGGAAAAAAATTAAAGAAGCTACTTTTTGACTCCAATAATTGAAAGCTAAAAAAAAGCTTTTAGATAAATTTTTATGTAATTTAATAATAAAAAATTATATCAAAACAGAACTTTCGAATTTTACTGACGCGCATGAACGAATTAACGAGATTCCAGTTATCGATTCACTCCTGATTAACAACATTCAGTTTTTAGGTTTTTAATGTTAGTTTATATTTTTGAATCTATTAAAATCATTTTTTCCTACCCAGAGGTTGGGAACCTCATATAATATTATAAAACTCAGTACAATTCGCATGCCTCATCCTGTACATTTCAACCGTCAAGATTTTCAGAAAATATTTAACATCTCGATGATGAACAGTGAAAGAAAAAATTGTAATTAAAATAAAAATCCGATTTAGTAGAGCTGCTAGGCGGATTCTAGGCCGCTTTTTAAGTCAAGTCTAAATTTATTTAAATCAAAAATTATGATTTGTGGATTTTTTCGCCATTTTGATTAGCTATTTAGTCCAATTAATTAACAGTATGATAGAATTTTTTTTTATTTTAAATAAAAACTAAAATGCGTTGTAGCATTTTTGAGTTTTCGGGGTCGAATCGTCAAAATTTTTTGAATATCTTCAAGGCTTTCAGAAAATACTTAACGTCTCGATGATAAACAGGGAAAAAAAATTGTAAATAAAATAAAAATCCGACTTAGTAGAGATTCTATGCGGATTCTAGGCCGCTTTTTAATTCAAGTCCAAATTTAATTAAATCAAAAATTATGATTTGTGGATTTTTTTTGACATTTTGATTAGCTGCCTGGTCCAATTAATTAACAGTATGATAGAATTTTTTTTTATTTAAAAAAAAAACTGAAATGCGTTGTAACATTTTTGAGTTTCCGGGGTCGAATCGTCAACATTTTTTGAATATTTTCAAGATTTTTAGAAAAAATTTAAGATCTTGATGATAAACGGTGAAAAAAAAATTGTAATTAAAATAAAAATCCGACCTAGTAGATATGCTAGGCGGATTCTAGGCCGCTTTTTGATTCAAGTCCAAATTTAATTAAATCAAAAATTATGATTTGTGGATTTTTTTCGCCATTTTGATTAGCTGTTTGGTCCAATTAATTAACAGTATGATAGAATTTTTTTTTATTAAAAAAAAACAAATGCGTTGTAGCATTTTTGAGTTTCCGGGTTCGAATCACTAAATTTTTTGAATATTTTCAAGATATTCATAAAATATTTAACATCTCGATGATAAACAGCGAAAGAAAAATTGGAATTAAAATAAAAATCCGATTTAGTAGAGCTGCTAGGCGGATTCTAGGCCGCTTTTTGATTTAAGTCCAAATTTAATTAAATCAAAAATTATGATTTGTGGATTTTTTTCGCCATTTTGATTAACTGTTTGGTTCAATTAATTAACAGTATGATATAATATTTTTTATTTTTAATAAAAACTTGAAAAATAAAAAATATTTTTTTTAGTTTCCGTAAGTAAATCTTATAAAATTCCTATTACTTTTTGAGGTAGAGCGCACGCAAAATTTGACCACACACACACACAAAAATGATAATTTTCAGTTTTTATTTTTTGAATAATTCTAATGTAATCTTTATGAGAAGATTTCATTGGAGCAGAAAAAGTGACGTAAGAATATTAATTAGGATTCGATGAAACTTTCAGGAAAAAATCGAAAAAACTACTTTTTGACTCCAAAAATTAAAAGCTTAAAAAAAACTTTTAGATAAATTCGTATGTAGTTTAATAATAAAAAATTAGATCGAAGCAGAACTTTTAGATTTTACTGACGCGCATGAGTGAACTAAAGAGATTCCAGTTACCGATTTCTCCTGACTTACAGCATTCAGTTTGTCGTTTTTTAATTTTAGTTTCTATTTTTGAATCTACCAAATTTTAATGAGAAAATTTAATTGGTGCAGAAGAAGTGACGTAAGAACTTTAATTAGGATTCGATTAAAATTTCAGGAAAAACTCAAAAGAAGCTACTTTTTGACTCCAAAAATTGAAAGCTTTAAGATAAATTCTTATGTAGTTTAATAATAAAGAAATTAGATCGAAGCAGAACTTTTAGATTTTACTGACGCGCATGAGTGAACTAACGAGATTCTAGTTATCGATTTCTTCTGAAACTGAAATGCGTTGTAGCTTTTTTGAATTCCCAGGGTCGAACCGTCAAAATTTTTTAAATATCTTCAACATTTTTAGAAAATATTTAACATTTTGATGATAAACAGTGAAAGAAAATTTGCAATTAAAATAAAAATCCAATTTAGTGAGATGCTAGGCGGATTCTAGGCCGCTTTGATTAGCTGTTTGGTTCAATTAATTAACAGTATGATACAATTTTTTTTTATTTTTAATAAAAACTTTAAAAATAAAAAAAAATTTTTTACAAAAAATATTATTTTATTTAGTTTCCGTAAGTAAGTCTCGGTATTAAAGTACTAAATCCAAAATTTGGTTATAAAATTTCCATTACTTTTTGAAGTAGAGCGCACACAAAATTTGACCCCACAGACATTTTTTGAAAATGATAATTTTCAGTTTTTATTTTTTGAGTAATTCTAATGCAATTTTGATGAGCAGAAGAAGTGACGTAAGAATATTTTTAGATAAATTCTTATGTAGTTTAATAATAAAAAATTAGATCGAAGCAGAATTTTTAGATTTCACTGACGCGCATGAGTGAACTAACGAGATTCCAGTTTCTTGAAACCTGATTCACGCAACATTCATAAAAAAGCAAACTAAACAAATAAATAATTAAAAATTTTATTTTTTAAGTTATTTTTCCATTCGCTTTTGTCGCTTTTTAAATTTTAGTTTATTTTTTTAGTTTCCAAACCGATTTTTTTTTTTAAGTATTACCGTTGATTTATTCATTATTTTCAATAAATAAAAGAATTTCAAATGCATTTGAATCTGCCGCTAATTTTTTTTAGTTCCTAGAACACCCAGTTGGGGCGCCGTAGTCGCAAAATTGTTACAAGTACAATTCGTATGCCTCATCCTGTACATATCAACCGTCAACAACTTTGTAGGTTATGTTTTATTGTCAAAAAGGTTGGTTTCGAATGGTAAATTGTTTATAATACTGGGACCGCATCGAATATTTAAATTCTACTTTTGGTGCAGATGAAAGTAGATATGGAGGAGCTTGACGACACGACGATTTGCGATTCTGTGGTACGCAGTTTTTTTTAAACAATAATCTGACGTTTGTTCTAACCTCAAAGTTTGTTTTTAGTCGTCGCTGGTGGAGGGATGTCGATTACCTGTTCATATGTCGGGGACCGACGACTGGCGTAAGTGAAACGGACTTAATTAATTCATGAGTAACAAATTTTTTTTAGCTCTAGCGGAAATAGTGAGTATAAAGGAAGTTCTCAACAACCGAGTGTTCTACGTACACTATGTAGATTGTAAGTTTTAGTTTCGTTTTGTGTTACTTTTTTCTCTATTGGTTTGTTTTAGTTAATAAACGGTTAGACGAATGGGTTAGTGAGGATTCATTAGATACCCGAAAAGTTCACTTTCCACGGAAAGATGGCACGAGCAATACCGGAGCCGTTAGTGGCGTTTCGACTCCTAAGAAGATACACATCGGTGGGGGTGGCGGTAGTGGTCCTCCTCCTCCCTGTAATGGAATTGCTGTTGTAAATATTGATAATGGTAATGGTAACGGAAGTGGCAACGTTAGTAGTGGAAATGGGGCACCGATTTCGAGGCCTGCCAGCCCTATTGCTGCGGTTCCAACCGAGTTGATTAACGGAAATGCGGTGTTGGCCGCGGCGTTGCAGAAACGTTTGAGTAGGAAACGAAAAATTCCTTCGGTGGAGAACGAAGATTCGCAGGAGGTTCCTTTACAGCAGCTACCTTCTCCGGGACCGAGGCAATCTGGTAGTATGGTCGCACATCACGATGACGTCGTAACGCGAATGAAAAACGTCGAGATGATCGAGTTAGGTCGTCATCGGATTAAGCCCTGGTACTTTGCCCCCTATCCACACGAAATGATCGGACTGCACTGCATCTACATTTGTGAGTTTTGTCTGAAGTTTAGAAAGAGTCGGAAGTGTTTGGAGCGCCATTTGGCCAAATGCAACCTCCGTCATCCACCCGGAAACGAAATCTACAGGAAGGGGAATATCACTTTTTTCGAAATTGACGGCCGGAAGAATAAAGCATATGCACAGAACTTATGCTTGCTGGCGAAGCTTTTCTTAGACCACAAAACTCTGTACTACGACACGGATCCGTTTTTATTCTATGTGATGACGGTGTTTGATATCCGCGGTTTCCACATTGTCGGTTATTTCTCGAAAGAGAAGGAATCAACCGAAGATTATAACGTAGCATGCATACTGACCATGCCGCCCTACCAGCGGAAAGGTTACGGTAAACTGCTGATAGAATTTAGTAAGTTCCTTTTTAATTTTTTTTTGAAAGAGATTATAACGTCCGGTTTGTAGGTTACGAGTTATCCAAGTTTGAAGGTAAAACCGGATCGCCGGAAAAACCGCTCTCCGATTTGGGTCTTCTATCGTATCGAAGCTATTGGTCCCAAACGATACTGGAAATTCTCACGTCGCTAAATCCCGTAGGGGATAACGAAAAACCGCAAATAACAATCAAGTGAGTAAATCCCCTGTTTTACTTTTAGCCCACTCTCGGGAGCCACCTTTTCAAATTTGTTATTATTTGTTAATCTCCTCGTTTTATAAATCTACACTGATGCTCATGACAGGATTAACGAGATTTCGATATGTTAAATCGAATCTAACCGATTTTATTTTTGCAAAGTATGGCTTAGCTTGTATTGGGTAATCGTGGGAGGTTTTACCCACTAAAACCATCGGTGGATTTGTACTGAACCTAATAAAACAAAACTTTCTTTCGTTCCACTGTCGAAAATTTAATATTTAATTTTTTAATCTGAACGTATGCATTTTTTTGCAATTTATTTACAATTTATGCAACTTTTTTATGCGCCAATGGAATTTTCTCGTGAAAACTTCATTAGAATCAGTCGAAAAAGTCGGTAAACTTTTTCTTACTTTATCATACGTAGAATGGAAAAAAATTGAGATTTTGGTGAATTTCCAAAAAAAGTCTGCCTGTATGTGGTCAAATTTTGTGTTTTTAGTATTTGCCTAAATTATTTATAATTTTATTCAAAGATAAATGGGAATTTTCTAACTAAATTTCGTTTTTGTAATTTCGAGCTGTTAGGTCCTAAGAAAAAAATATTTTTTTATGATTTTTTAATTTTTCAAATTTTAAATGAAAATTAAATCATCAAATTTTTTAATTTTTTTCTGTCTTTTTTGTCCCCCCCATTCTCACAGTTAAGTCACAATCTTAGGACTCTTCCGGAACATCCGAAGAATAAATTCTTTTTTTTAATTTTTTTGTAGGAGCAAAATATCAGATTTTCTTAATCTATAATTTATTAAGCTTTTTTTACCCCCCCCCCCCCCCTGCGCCGATTCTCACAGTTAAGTCACAATCTTATGATCCCTCCGGATCTTCCGATCGTCGAAAATCAATATTTTAATTAAAAATTGATCTAAAACGGGAGTTTGGGATTATAAAAATATTAATATAAAATAAAAGATTTTTATCTAAAATAAATTAAGAATAAATTCTTTTTTTAAATTTTTTTCTAGGACGCAATATCAGATTTTCTTAATCGGTGGTCTTCCGTAAAAAAATATTTATAATTTTTTCTACCTTTTTTACTCCCCCCCCCCCACCCGGAACTTCCGATGGTTGAAAATCAAATTTTTTTTTATCAAAAATTGACCTAAAATGGGATTTAGAGATTATAAAAGTATTAAGATAAAATAGAAAATTTTTATCAAAAAAAATTAAGAATTCAGATTAAATTTTTTTGCTTTCATTTTTTTCTAGGAGTATCATATCAGATTTTCTTAATCCGTGGTCTCCTATAAAAAATATTTATATTTTTTTCTGCCTTTTTTACCCCCCCCCCTTTTCCCCCGCGCGCTTATTCTTACAGTTAAGTCACAATCTTAGGACCCCCCCTGGAACTTTTGATGGTCGAAAATTAATTTCTTCATCAAAAATTGATCTAAAGTGGGAGTTTGAGATTATAAAAATATTAATGCAAAATAAAAAATTTTTATCTAAAAAATAATTAGGAATAAATTTTTTTTCTTTAATTTTTTTCTAGAAGTATGATATCAAATTTTCTTAATCGGTGATCTTCCATAAAGAACATCCACAATTTTTTCTGCTTTATTTACCCCCCGCCTATTCTCACAGTTAAGTCACAATCTTAGGACTCTTCGGGTGCTTCCGATGGTCGAAAATCAATCTTTTTTTTTTAAATTAATCTAAAACGGGATTTTGAGATTATAAAATAACATTTTTTTATCTAAAAACAATTATTAAGAATAAATTTTTTTTCTAATAGTATGATATCAGATTTTCTTAATCGGTGGTTTTCCATAAAGAACATCCATGATTTTTTCTGCTTTTTTTCACAATCTTAGGACCCCTCCGAAACTTCCGATGGTCGAAATTCAATTTTTTTTATTAAAAATAGATAAAAATAGATAGAGAAAAATAGATTAAGAATAGATCTAAAATGGGAATTTGTGATTATAAAAATATTAAGATAAATAATAAAAATTTTCATCTAAAAAAAAAATTAATAAATTTATTTTCTTTAATTTTTTTCTAGGAGTATGATATCAGATTTTCTTAATCGGTGGTCTTCCGTAAAGAATATTTATAATTTCTTCTGTCTTTTTTTACCCCCTCCTCCGCGCTTATTTCCACAATTAAGTCACAATCTTAGAAACAACGCCCCCCCCCCGGAACTTCAGATGGTCGAAAATTAATTTTTTTATAGCAAAAATTGATCTAAAATGGGATTTTGAGATTATAAAAATATAAAGATAAAATAAAACATTTTTATCTAAAAAAAATTAAGAATAAATTTTTTTCTTAAATATTTTTCTATGAATATGATATCAGATTTTCTTAATCGGTGGTCTTATATAAAAAATATTTATAATTTTTTCTGCCTTTTTTACCTCCCCCCACCACCTATTCTCACAGTTAACTTACAATCTTAGGGCCCCCCGGAACTTCTGATGATCGAAAATCAATTTTTTTATCAAAAATTAATCCAAAATGTGAATTTCAGATTATAAAAATATGAAGATAATATAAAAGATTTTTATCTAAAAAAAATGAAGAATAAGAAAATTAATTTTTTTTTAGGAATATCAAATTTTCTTAATCGGTGGTCTTCCATAAAGAATATTTATAATTTTTTCTGTCTTTTTTTATCCCCCCCCCCCCCACCACTCCCATTCTCACAGTTAAGTCACAATCTTAGGACCCCTCCGGAACTTCCGATGGTCGAAAATCAATTTTTTTTTATCAAAAATGGATGTTCCAGATTATGAAAATGAATATTTAAAAGAAAATTAAGAATAAATTTCTGACGGCAAAATGAATCGGGGGCTCATTATTATAAATAAGTAGTTACGCTGTGACAGAAACCCCAGATTAACCCTTTAAAAAATTAGCCAATTTTTTATCCCGCTTCCGATGTTTATTTTTTAATCTCGTGTATTTTTTGCAGCGAAATGTGCGAATTAACTAGCATTAAAAAAGAAGACGTAATCTCGACGCTACAAAATTTAAACCTGATAAATTATTACAAGGGTCAGTACATAGTCACGCTGAATAAGGAAATCTTAGGAGGACATTTACACGCAATGGAAAAACGGCTTATCAGGATCGATTCGACCTGTTTACATTGGACCCCGAAAGATTGGGGAAAGCGAGCAAAATGGTGACCCCGCGTTATAGCCTAAGTTGCAGTTTTGTGTCAGTTCAAGACAGTATTGAGTTAGGCAGAGAGTGCACCGAAAACATTGCGTGCGATCCGTCTTCAAATGGTGATATACTATTAACCTTTGTGTACTTCAAATCGAAGTGTCGATGTACCATTGTAGATAAAGAAAAATATTTTAAGAAAATAAAATTTAATGAAAACGTAACAATTGGGCTTACAAAATTTCTTTCATTTATCCACCGCTAAGTGTGAGTTCACCGTCAGCATTTCCATCTGTCCGTGGTACATAACATCTCCTATAATTTTTTCGGCGATTATTCTTTGCTGTTGTACCATTCGGCGTAATTTATGCGCCACGTTTTTACCTATCGCTTCGAAAATGTCGTCCGACGTGGATGTAGTCGACGGTGCGGGCGATGCAACCGGGATGGAATTCTGCGTTTGTTTTTGATATTCGCTTCTGTGTTTTTTCGCTGGCGGGGGCGACGAATCTTCGTTCGGGGTGAGGAGTGGATCGTCTTCGGTCTCCAACACGAAAGAGTAACTCGGTTCGTTTTTTACGTCCTGCAATTAAAATATTTTTTATACTTTGAACTTATTCGTTATGTTTAATATTGACGTGCATGTATGGATTAACGAGAAATATAATTATACCAGTCTCTGTCAACGGAATCTCGTTAATGCATCCATGCGCGTCAGTTAAATTGTGAACTATTGCTTCCTAAAATTATCGGTTTTCGAATTATAAAATAAGTAAATAAAATATTGCGATATATTTTGGATGGCCATCTAGTAGTCAAAATGAAAATGTAACCGTATCAAATTAATTTAGAAAACAAAAGAAGTGGGCTTTGATCTAAAAAATTTAAATTTTTCTTAAAAAAAAAAAATTTTTAATTCGGTTTAGTTTAAATTTGGCGCCCTTTTATCGGCATTAAAAACGAAGTAACTTACGATAAAACTGCTCTCGGAGTGAAGGGAAGATTCGTCTAAATTTACCATACAATCCTCGTTATCCTGCTCCGCGGTAAAAATCAAGAGGTTGTAGTACCACAGGTTGGGCATATGAACGATTGGATCTCCGCGCGCTTGCGATGCTTTGACTTTTTTGTATTCCTTTCGAAAGCTGCTACGCAACGAATTAATTTTATTTCTGACAAAATCCCGATCGGCGTCCCGGATGTATTGTTTACATTTTTCCACCAACAAATCGTACGCCTTATTTTTCTCTTCTTTACTTTTGTACAGCGGACTATTGATTTTCCAAACCGCCGGCAATTTGTGGTACAGTTGCAATAATTCGCGAATAAATTGTTGATTCAACGAAACAACGTCCATTTTACACAGCCGAGTGAAACTGCGCAAGTATACCAACAGCACGCAAAAGTGCACAAGTATGGCGCATGGGGCGCATGCGAAACGAACCACATTTTGTTTCCGTCTTCTTTTAATGATTAAAAAAGTTCTCTTTTGTTTTATTAATAAACAATTTTTAAAACGTCAGTGAAACTACTGTTCAACTGGTTGCATGTCTGTAAGGCGCACACAAACTTATTTTTTGACTTTCGATCAGTGGCGCAGCAATTTAAGGGTTTACAAGTAAAAAAACTTACACTTTCTGGAGAAAAATTCGGACTGATCGAAACGTTTCCACCATCGTCGTCGTCTTGACTGGTAATTTCTGTGGACGTCCCTTGCGCATCTTCGGGTGTTTTCGAATTTTTATCCGACCAAATGGAATTGGATTCGTTACAATTTTCTTGTATGACATTCCGTAGGGCTTCCAACATTTTTATTCGTCCCACCAGTTTTGCATCCTTTTTCATGGATTTGTACAGGGGCAGGAGGGACAACAGAAAATTTTTGTCTTCGTCTTTGGAAGATTCCGGTAGCGGAAGCGAAGTAGTGTTGGTGTTTTGCGTTTCGTCGGCCGGATCATTTTCAGATTCGACCGAACTTTCTTCGTCGGGCTGTAGTGGATCCGTGCTCGTATCCCTTATTATACCATCCGGACCCCTGGGACGAAAAAATTGTAACTCCAACATTTATTTTTGAAAACGAACCTACTTCCTTTTCGAGAGAGCCGGCAGGATGAACTTCATCTGATTGTAATAAATGTAGCGGCGCGATTTGGACGCGAGGCTCGGGATGTTTCTCTTCCGGATGTCTTTCGCAAAAGAGTCGCGCATCGAACGCCACTTTTTTTTAATACAAAGACCTGAAAAAAAAAATTGTGTAACGCCGCTGGTTTAAACGCCGCGTCATCGCACTGCAGTGCACTGCAACGAACTCACCGTAACTTTGCTGTTCGATAGGCGACAATTTCTCCCAATGCGGCACCAGAACCTGAAAGAGTTCGATCCATTTTTCGTCACGATTATTCCGATTGTAGTAATGTAAGTCCGTCACGTCGTACAATTCGGGTCTTTTTTTAACTTCGGCGATCAATTGTTTATTGTTGATAAAAAAATCATCCATTGCGTTTTTGCCGGTAGAGCTGACTACAGATAACTGACGCGCGTGATGAAACGCATCGCACGGTCTGGCAACTTTCGACGATCGTAAGCGGTTCCGTCGCGCACTTTCTCATTTACTTACCTACAAACGTAGGTCGGTTTATTGCGTTATATGCGCAGGGATTGTTAAAATCCTAAGTGCCGCACGGGGATAGCTACGCCTCCGTCCGGTTCGTGTCTGCCTGTCATCCTTCGTATGTTGAAAATTAAAACAAAATTTAAAATAAACACCGTCAGGCTACCGGATTTGCACCTATCGATTGTCACTTTTTCTGACAGAAACAATGCTCGTGCGTCACAAAACTTTTGAAACAATTGAAACTCGTGAAAATTACAATAGGGAAAAACAAAATTTTAATAAATACAGGCAATTTTTAAAAAAATCTAAGGCAGCACACACACTTAGAAACAGTTATAACTTTTTTTTATTCTAACTTTGTTCGGATTTTCGGATTTTGTGACCTTGAAAAATATAAAAGGTAAAGTTGATCGTAACAGCCAGGTCATCAGTGGCGGGGCGCACGTTGTCTAAAACAAAATATATCAGAATTTCCGTTTTCAAACTTCCAATTGTTGGAGTCAAATATTTTTTCAAAAATTGCATTCGTGGAAGACATTCGTGGAATCTGCTTTCGCTAATCGGTTTTTTCGTCAAACTGTGAAAATACTTTTTTTTAATTTTTTAAGTAAATTAATAAAATATAATTTTTTAAATGGTTTTTCACCGATGTGAGTATTTTAATATTAAAAGTATCATGTGACGACATCTTACGACGAATGTTCGAAATACATCTTCGTTCAGTAAGCTGACTTCTAGATATTAGAATTGACTATTGTAAATAATACAGTTCAATCATAGATGGCAGCACCTACCAAACATTAACATCATTCGGTCTAAAAATTTTCAAAATATTTTTGATTATGTTTTCCTGATATTACAAAAATAATTAAAATATGGAAATCATTAAACGAATTTTTGGTCTTCTGTGGTGGATCAGGAGTATAAGTTCGAAGAGACCTAAAAATAAAAAAAAAACGTTAATATTTTTTTCAATTTTTTACTTTTTTGATCAAGAAAATAAGAAGATTTTTTAAAATTCTGTTTTTCTAATTTTAGAATCCTTTAAACGAATTATTTATTTTTTTGACCAGAATCGCGGCGATTTAAAAAAAAAATTTTATTATAAAATATGAAATTTATTTAATAATTTCTAAATTAAAATATAAAATTTAAAACTTAAAATTAATTTACAAAATAAAACAATCATAAAAATTGCAAATTTCAAAAAAAAAATTTAAATAAAAAATCAAATTTATTTAAAAATTTGTAAATTAAAATATAAAAGCAAAAAATTTGAAACTGAAAATATGAATCCTTAAATTTAAAATTTAAATAAAATTAAATTAATTTACAAAATAAAACAATTATAAAAAATTGCAGATTTCAAAAAAACATTTATAATATAAAAAATCAAATTTATTTAAAAATTCATTAATTAAAATATAAAATCAAATATTTAAAACTTAAAATATGATCTCGAAATTTAAAATTTAAATAAAATAAAATTAATTTATAAAATAAAAAAATCATAAAAAATTGCAATTTAAAAAAAAATTAATGTAAAATATCAAACTTTTTTCGGATTTTTTACTTTTACTTTTTTTATTTTTTACGTTAAATAAAAACATTTTTCAAAATTCTCTTTACATTATCTTAATATTTGGAATCCTTTAAACGAATTATTTATTTTTTTTGACCAGAATCGTAGCATTTCAAAAAAAAGAAATTTAAATATAAAATAACAAATTTATTTAAAAATTTCTAAATTAAAATATAAAATTAAAAATTTAATATAAGATTTAAAACTTAAAATATGAATCCCGAAATTTAAAATTTAAATAAAATAAATAATTTAAATAAAAATTGCAATTTAAAAAAAAAATTAATATAAAATATCAAATTTTTTTCAGATTTTTTACTTTTTCTTTCTATTATTTTTTACGTTCCAAGAGACTAAAATAAGAACATTTTTCAAAATTCTCTTTATGTAATCTTAAGATTTGGAATCCTTTAAACGAATTATTTATTTTTTTGTACCAGAATCGCAGATATCCAAAAAAAAATTTCAATATAAAATATGAAATTTATTTAAAAATTTATGAATTAAAATATAAAATCAAGAATTTAAATATAAAATTTAAAACTTAAAATATGAATCCCGAAATTAATAATTTCAATAAAATAAAATTAATTTATAAAATAAAATAACTATAAAAAATTGCAGATTGCATAAAAAAAATTTTAAATATAAAATATCAAATTTATTTAAAAATTCATAAATTAAAGTATAAAATCAAATATTTAAAACTTGAAATTTAAATAAAATAAAATTAATTTATAAAAGAAAAATATCGTAAAAAATTGCAATGTCAAAAAAAAATTTACTATAAAATATCAAATTTATAAATTAAAATATAAAATCAAAAAATTTAAATATAAAATTTAAAACTTAAAATATGAATCCCGAAATTAAAAATTTAAATAAAATAAAATTAATTTACAAAATAAAACAATCAATTCATAAAAATTTATAAATTAAAATATAAAATAAAAAAATTTTAAACTTAAAATATGAATTCCGAAATTTAAAATTTAAATAAAATAAAATTAATTAACAAAATAAAAAAATCATAAAAGATTGCAGACTTCAAAAAAACATTTGTAATGTAAAAGATCAAATTTATTTAAAAATTTATAAATTAAAATATCAAATTTATTTAAAAATTTATAAATTAAAATATCAAATTTATTTAAAAATTTAAAAATTAATATATGTAATCAGAAAATTTATATATAAAATTTTAAACTTTTAATATGAATTCCGAAATTTAAAATTTAAATAAAACAAAATTAATTTATATAATAAAAAAATTTAAAAAATTGCAAATTCAAAAAAACATTTAAATATAAAATATCAAATTTATTTAAAAATTTATAAATTAATATATAAAATCAGAAAATTTATATATAAAATTTTAAACTTTTAATATGAATTCCGAAATTTAAAATTTAAATAAAATTAATTTATAAAATACAACAATCATAACAAATTGCAGATTTCAAAAAAACATTTTTAAATATAAAAAATTAAATTTATTTAATTATTTGTAAATTAAAATATGAATCCCGAAATTTATAATTTAAATAAATTAAAATTAATTTATAAAATAAAAAAATCATAAAAAATTGAAGATTTCATAAAAAAATTTTTAAATATAAAATATCAAATTTATTTAAAAATCTATAAATTAAAATATAAAATCAAAAAATTTAAAACGTTAGTTATGAAAAAAAGTAAAGAATTGCAGATAAAAAAAAAATTTAAATATAAAATATTATTTCAAACTTAAAATATGAATCTTGAAATTTAAAATTTAAATAAAATATAGTTAATTTATTAAATAAAAACTTGCAGATTTAAAAAAAAATTTTAACTATAAAATATCAAATTTATAAATTTAAATATAAAATCAAAAAAATTAAATATAAAATTTAAAACTTAAAATATGAATCCCGAAATTAAAAATTTTAATAAAATTTTTTATAAAATAAAAAATCGTAAAAAATTTATTTTCTTTTAAAATAATCAAACCTAACAAAATGTTAAAATAATAAAATTTTTAACTACTAAGTTTTTTTTAACTTAACTAATTTTTAACTTAGCAGTTAAAAATTTATTATTTTAACATTCTGTTAGGTTTGATTATTTTAACATCACATACTACTAAATACCACAAAAATACTTAAAACTTTTTTAAGTTATTTTCTATTTATTTCCTTTTTCTTAAGATATTCTTGAATATCCTTAAATTTCCCCTGCGATTTTCTTGTCTTGTCAAACTACGTAGAAAAAAAAAACAATTAGAAAAATAAAATTTATTTAAAAAGTAATAATTTGGTTTACAAAAATTTGTCATTTGTCCACCGCTAAGTGTGAGTTCACAGTCAGCATTTGCAGTTGGCCCTGGTACATTACATCCCCTACAATTTTTTCGGCGATTATTCTTTGCTGTTGTACCATTCGGCGTAATTTGTGGGCGACATTTTTTCCTATCGCTTCGAAAATGTCGTCTGATGTTGATGTAGTAGACGGGGCGGGAGAAACAGCAGGGGTAGAATTTTGCGTCAGATTATAATGTTCACCTCTGTATTTTTTCGTTGGTGAGTGCGACGAATCTTCGTTTGTGGTGAGCAGCGGATCGTCTTCATCTTCCAATACAAACTGAAAGCTTGGTTCACTTTTTAACTCCTGCAAACCAAAATATTAATGTATTTCGGTTAGAAAATTACTTAATAATAATAAAATCCAGGGTTTACAAGGCTCGAAAAAAACAACCAAATTGTGCTTACACTTTCTGGAGAAAAATTCGGACTATTCAAAATGGCTCCCTCGTAATAGGCCTCTTCTTGATTGGATATTTCTTGTTGACCATCTCCACTGGTAACCGTAATATTATCAGTCTCCTTCCCCTTTGGATCATTATCCGAACAAACTAAATCAGTATCTTCTTGGATGACGTTCCTCAAGGCTTCCAGCATCTTTATTCGTCCTACAAGTTTCGAATCCGTCTTCATGGTTTTGTACAGTGGCAGGAGAGATAAAAGAAACATTTTGTCTTCGTCTGTGGAAGGTTCCGGTATGGAAAGCGAGGTGTTATCGTCTAACGTTTCGTCGCCGTCATCATTTTCAGATTCTACCGAACTTGCGTTATCGTCTTGCAGTGGAACTGTACTTGTATCCGTCATTGTATAATCGGGACCCCTGAAACAAAACAAAATTGCAACTCTAATATTAACTAGAAGTATTAAAAATAAATCTACTTCTGTTTTGAAGCAGGCGTAAGAAGAAATTTCATTTGATTATAATAAATGTAACGTCGCGATTTGTTCACGTTGCCCGGATTGGACCTCTTCCGGATGTCTCTCGCGAAAGAGTCGCGCATCGAGCGCCATTTTTTCTTAATTGTAAGTCCTGAAAAAAATCGTGTGTTACGCCACTGGTTTAAAAGCGTCACCGCACTGCAACGAACTCACCGTAACTTTGCTGTTCAATGGCCGACAGTTTACTCCATTGCGGCACAATCACTTGAAATAGTTCGATCCACTTTTCGTCACGGTTATTTAAATTGTAATAATTCAAGTACGAAACGTCGTACAACTCGGGCCTTTTTTTAACTTCGGCGATCAATTGTTTATTGTTGATAAAAAAATAATCCATTGCGTTTTTGACGGTTGGGTTAACCACAACAAACTGACGCACGTGCTGAAACGCCTTGCAAGACTGATAATTTTAGAGAATTGCAAGTTGGTTCTATCGCACTCGTTTGCCATTTGTTACGTATAAACGTAGGTCGGTTTTTGTCCATATTATGCGCACGACTTCGTTGTATATTCTAGGTGCCGCATCGGGTTTGTAGGGGATAGATAACTGATAACTATGTCTCCATTATGTTTGCGGTTGCCTATTGCTTTTTAAAATCTTGATTATAATATTATACAACATTTAAAATTAAAACTAATCGTTCGGCAAGTGGGCTACGCTTGTTGACAGAAACAATGTAGTTGTAAGTATGTACGCAACAGACTTTTTGTCGGCTAGGTCACTGACGGTTTTGTACACAGACACAGTGTGGGACAACCGCACTTTCGATTTACGCGCGTAAAGTCGTATTTTTTGAAATAGGTTGCAATTTTTTTTGTAGTTCTGCATTTTCCTCATTAATATAATCGTAATTAATCTTATTTTAAGTAAACTTATAATATCGAAATAACAATAACAATCAAATCCGGGAGCAAACCGATCTATTTTTATACACACTTTTCGTATTCTGCTATTTTATACAATGAAAATTCGTCCAATCCTAATTAGTGTTCCGTTTCTAACAAAGTAAAGGGTGAGCAACTCTTGAATCGTGAGCGTTCTATTTAAAGTTATATCTTCTTCGACAATAATATTCATATAATGCAAAATATAAGAAATAAAATAGAAAATCTAAAATAAAATTTTAAAATGCAATATTAAAGAAAAATTAGAAAAAAAACTTAAGATTTCGACTTTTAAATATTTGGGATAAAATTTTTAAATATCATACTTACGACAAATCTGCCTGCGCCAATCGAATTTTCTGCTCAAAATATACTAGAAAATATCGATAAAGTATCAGATTTGAGTTTTTATGTAAAAACCTTTGAATTTTTTCAAAAATCGTCAAAATCTTCACTTGTGTTTTTATTGCCAAAATCGACTAATTTCGATGCGTAGAGTTGGAAAAACGCGTTGGATCCTGGCGCAAACACTTACATCCGTCGCAAAATGCCAAGTAAAAGAGCGTCAAATTGGCATCGCATTTGCTTACTTTAAAGCCAGATAAAATTTAAAGTATCATACTTAGGAGAAATCTGTCTGCGCCAATCGAATTTTCTGCTCAAAATATACTAGAAAATATCAAAAAAACATCCGATTTGAGACTTTCACTTTTTGGGGTCAAAAAAATTCAAAGGTTAACCCCTTTGAATTTTTTCAAAAATCGTCAAAATCTTCACTTGTGTTTTTATTGCCAAAATCGACTAATTTCGATGCGTAGAGTTGGAAAAACGCGTTGGATCCTGGCGCAAACACTTACATCCGTCGCAAAATGCCAAGTAAAAGAGCGTCAAATTGGCATCGCATTTGCTTACTTTAAAGCCAGATAAAATTTAAAGTATCATACTTAGGAGAAATCTGTCTGCGCCAATCGAATTTTCTGCTCAAAATATACTAGAAAATATCAAAAAAACATCCGATTTGAGACTTTCACTTTTTGGGGTCAAAAAAATTCAAAGGTTAACCCCTTTGAATTTTTTCAAAAATCGTCAAAATCTTCACTTGTGTTTTTATTGCCAAAATCGACTAATTTCGATGCGTAGAGTTGGAAAAACGCGTTGGATCCTGGCGCAAACACTTACATCCGTCGCAAAATGGCAAGTAAAAGAGCGTCAAATTGGCATCGCATTTGCTTACTTTCAAGCCAGATAAAATTTAAAGTATCATACTTAGGAGAAATCTGTCTGCGCCAATCGAATTTTCTGCTCAAAATATACTAGAAAATATCAAAAAAACATCCGATTTGAGACTTTCACTTTTTGGGGTCAAAAAAATTCAAAGGTTAACCCCTTTGAATTTTTTCAAAAATCGTCAAAATCTTCACTTGTGTTTTTATTGCCAAAATCGACTAATTTCGATGCGTAGAGTTGGAAAAACGCGTTGGATCCTGGCGCAAACACTTACATCCGTCGCAAAATGCCAAGTAAAAGAGCGTCAAATTGGCATCGCATTTGCTTACTTTAAAGCCAGATAAAATTTAAAGTATCATACTTAGGAGAAATCTGTCTGCGCCAATCGAATTTTCTGCTCAAAATATACTAGAAAATATCAAAAAAACATCCGATTTGAGACTTTCACTTTTTGGGGTCAAAAAAATTCAAAGGTTAACCCCTTTGAATTTTTTCAAAAATCGTCAAAATCTTCACTTGTGTTTTTATTGCCAAAATCGACTAATTTCGATGCGTAGAGTTGGAAAAACGCGTTGGATCCTGGCGCAAACACTTACATCCGTCGCAAAATGGCAAGTAAAAGAGCGTCAAATTGGCATCGCATTTGCTTACTTTAAAGCCAGATAAAATTTAAAGTATCATACTTAGGAGAAATCTGTCTGCGCCAATCGAATTTTCTGCTCAAAATATACTAGAAAATATCAAAAAAACATCCGATTTGAGACTTTCACTTTTTGGGGTCAAAAAAATTCAAAGGTTAACCCCTTTGAATTTTTTCAAAAATCGTCAAAATCTTCACTTGTGTTTTTATTGCCAAAATCGACTAATTTCGATGCGTAGAGTTGGAAAAACGCGTTGGATCCTGGCGCAAACACTTACATCCGTCGCAAAATGCCAAGTAAAAGAGCGTCAAATTGGCATCGCATTTGCTTACTTTCAAGCCAGATAAAATTTAAAGTATCATACTTAGGAGAAATCTGTCTGCGCCAATCGAATTTTCTGCTCAAAATATACTAGAAAATATCAAAAAAACATCCGATTTGAGACTTTCACTTTTTGGGGTCAAAAAAATTCAAAGGTTAACCCCTTTGAATTTTTTCAAAAATCGTCAAAATCTTCACTTGTGTTTTTATTGCCAAAATCGACTAATTTCGATGCGTAGAGTTGGAAAAACGCGTTGGATCCTGGCGCAAACACTTACATCCGTCGCAAAATGGCAAGTAAAAGAGCGTCAAATTGGCATCGCATTTGCTTACTTTAAAGCCAGATAAAATTTAAAGTATCATACTTAGGAGAAATCTGTCTGCGCCAATCGAATTTTCTGCTCAAAATATACTAGAAAATATCAAAAAAACATCCGATTTGAGACTTTCACTTTTTGGGGTCAAAAAAATTCAAAGGTTAACCCCTTTGAATTTTTTCAAAAATCGTCAAAATCTTCACTTGTGTTTTTATTGCCAAAATCGACTAATTTCGATGCGTAGAGTTGGAAAAACGCGTTGGATCCTGGCGCAAACACTTACATCCGTCGCAAAATGGCAAGTAAAAGAGCGTCAAATTGGCATCGCATTTGCTTACTTTAAAGCCAGATAAAATTTAAAGTATCATACTTAGGAGAAATCTGTCTGCGCCAATCGAATTTTCTGCTCAAAATATACTAGAAAATATCAAAAAAACATCCGATTTGAGACTTTCACTTTTTGGGGTCAAAAAAATTCAAAGGTTAACCCCTTTGAATTTTTTCAAAAATCGTCAAAATCTTCACTTGTGTTTTTATTGCCAAAATCGACTAATTTCGATGCGTAGAGTTGGAAAAACGCGTTGGATCCTGGCGCAAACACTTACATCCGTCGCAAAATGCCAAGTAAAAGAGCGTCAAATTGGCATCGCATTTGCTTACTTTAAAGCCAGATAAAATTTAAAGTATCATACTTAGGAGAAATCTGTCTGCGCCAATCGAATTTTCTGCTCAAAATATACTAGAAAATATCAAAAAAACATCCGATTTGAGACTTTCACTTTTTGGCGTCAAAAAAATTCAAAGGTTAACCCCTTTGAATTTTTTCAAAAATCGTCAAAATCTTCACTTGTGTTTTTATTGCCAAAATCGACTAATTTCGATGCGTAGAGTTGGAAAAACGCGTTGGATCCTGGCGCAAACACTTACATCCGTCGCAAAATGCCAAGTAAAAGAGCGTCAAATTGGCATCGCATTTGCTTACTTTAAAGCCAGATAAAATTTAAAGTATCATACTTAGGAGAAATCTGTCTGCGCCAATCGAATTTTCTGCTCAAAATATACTAGAAAATATCAAAAAAACATCCGATTTGAGACTTTCACTTTTTGGGGTCAAAAAAATTCAAAGGTTAACCCCTTTGAATTTTTTCAAAAATCGTCAAAATTTTCACTTGTGTTTTTATTGCCAAAATCGACTAATTTCGATGCGTAGAGTTGGAAAAACGCGTTGGATCCTGGCGCAAACACTTACATCCGTCGCAAAATGGCAAGTAAAAGAGCGTCAAATTGGCATCGCATTTGCTTACTTTAAAGCCAGATAAAATTTAAAGTATCATACTTAGGAGAAATCTGTCTGCGCCAATCGAATTTTCTGCTCAAAATATACTAGTAAATATCAAAAAAACATCCGATTTGAGACTTTCACTTTTTGGGGTCAAAAAAATTCAAAGGTTAACCCCTTTGAATTTTTTCAAAAATCGTCAAAATCTTCACTTGTGTTTTTATTGCCAAAATCGACTAATTTCGATGCGTAGAGTTGGAAAAACGCGTTGGATCCTGGCGCAAACACTTACATCCGTCGCAAAATGCCAAGTAAAAGAGCGTCAAATTGGCATCGCATTTGCTTACTTTAAAGCCAGATAAAATTTAAAGTATCATACTTAGGAGAAATCTGTCTGCGCCAATCGAATTTTCTGCTCAAAAT
Organism: Cantharis rustica; assembly: GCA_911387805.1. Classification (NCBI taxonomy): domain Eukaryota; kingdom Metazoa; phylum Arthropoda; class Insecta; order Coleoptera; family Cantharidae; genus Cantharis; species Cantharis rustica. The sequence continues at coordinate 67,933,433 of OU426878.1, forward strand.
ATACTAGAAAATATCAAAAAAACATCCGATTTGAGACTTTCACTTTTTGGGGTCAAAAAAATTCAAAGGTTAACCCCTTTGAATTTTTTCAAAAATCGTCAAAATCTTCACTTGTGTTTTTATTGCCAAAATCGACTAATTTCGATGCGTAGAGTTGGAAAAACGCGTTGGATCCTGGCGCAAACACTTACATCCGTCGCAAAATGGCAAGTAAAAGAGCGTCAAATTGGCATCGCATTTGCTTACTTTAAAGCCAGATAAAATTTAAAGTATCATACTTAGGAGAAATCTCTCTGCGCCAATCGAATTTTCTGCTCAAAATATACTAGAAAATATCAAAAAAACATCCGATTTGAGACTTTCACTTTTTGGGGTCAAAAAAATTCAAAGGTTAACCCCTTTGAATTTTTTCAAAAATCGTCAAAATCTTCACTTGTGTTTTTATTGCCAAAATCGACTAATTTCGATGCGTAGAGTTGGAAAAACGCGTTGGATCCTGGCGCAAACACTTACATCCGTCGCAAAATGGCAAGTAAAAGAGCGTCAAATTGGCATCGCATTTGCTTACTTTAAAGCCAGATAAAATTTAAAGTATCATACTTAGGAGAAATCTGTCTGCGCCAATCGAATTTTCTGCTCAAAATATACTAGAAAATATCAAAAAAACATCCGATTTGAGACTTTCACTTTTTGGGGTCAAAAAAATTCAAAGGTTAACCCCTTTGAATTTTTTCAAAAATCGTCAAAATCTTCACTTGTGTTTTTATTGCCAAAATCGACTAATTTCGATGCGTAGAGTTGGAAAAACGCGTTGGATCCTGGCGCAAACACTTACATCCGTCGCAAAATGGCAAGTAAAAGAGCGTCAAATTGGCATCGCATTTGCTTACTTTAAAGCCAGATAAAATTTAAAGTATCATACTTAGGAGAAATCTGTCTGCGCCAATCGAATTTTCTGCTCAAAATATACTAGAAAATATCAAAAAAACATCCGATTTGAGACTTTCACTTTTTGGGGTCAAAAAAATTCAAAGGTTAACCCCTTTGAATTTTTTCAAAAATCGTCAAAATCTTCACTTGTGTTTTTATTGCCAAAATCGACTAATTTCGATGCGTAGAGTTGGAAAAACGCGTTGGATCCTGGCGCAAACACTTACATCCGTCGCAAAATGCCAAGTAAAAGAGCGTCAAATTGGCATCGCATTTGCTTACTTTAAAGCCAGATAAAATTTAAAGTATCATACTTAGGAGAAATCTGTCTGCGCCAATCGAATTTTCTGCTCAAAATATACTAGAAAATATCAAAAAAACATCCGATTTGAGACTTTCACTTTTTGGGGTCAAAAAAATTCAAAGGTTAACCCCTTTGAATTTTTTCAAAAATCGTCAAAATCTTCACTTGTGTTTTTATTGCCAAAATCGACTAATTTCGATGCGTAGAGTTGGAGAAACGCGTTGGATCCTGGCGCAAACACTTACATCCGTCGCAAAATGCCAAGTAAAAGAGCGTCAAATTGGCATCGCATTTGCTTACTTTAAAGCCAGATAAAATTTAAAGTATCATACTTAGGAGAAATCTGTCTGCGCCAATCGAATTTTCTGCTCAAAATATACTAGTAAATATCAAAAAAACATCCGATTTGAGACTTTCACTTTTTGGGGTCAAAAAAATTCAAAGGTTAACCCCTTTGAATTTTTTCAAAAATCGTCAAAATCTTCACTTGTGTTTTTATTGCCAAAATCGACTAATTTCGATGCGTAGAGTTGGAAAAACGCGTTGGATCCTGGCGCAAACACTTACATCCGTCGCAAAATGCCAAGTAAAAGAGCGTCAAATTGGCATCGCATTTGCTTACTTTAAAGCCAGATAAAATTTAAAGTATCATACTTAGGAGAAATCTGTCTGCGCCAATCGAATTTTCTGCTCAAAATATACTAGAAAATATCAAAAAAACATCCGATTTGAGACTTTCACTTTTTGGCGTCAAAAAAATTCAAAGGTTAACCCCTTTGAATTTTTTCAAAAATCGTCAAAATCTTCACTTGTGTTTTTATTGCCAAAATCGACTAATTTCGATGCGTAGAGTTGGAAAAACGCGTTGGATCCTGGCGCAAACACTTACATCCGTCGCAAAATGCCAAGTAAAAGAGCGTCAAATTGGCATCGCATTTGCTTACTTTAAAGCCAGATAAAATTTAAAGTATCATACTTAGGAGAAATCTGTCTGCGCCAATCGAATTTTCTGCTCAAAATATACTAGTAAATATCAAAAAAACATCCGATTTGAGACTTTCACTTTTTGGGGTCAAAAAAATTCAAAGGTTAACCCCTTTGAATTTTTTCAAAAATCGTCAAAATCTTCACTTGTGTTTTTATTGCCAAAATCGACTAATTTCGATGCGTAGAGTTGGAAAAACGCGTTGGATCCTGGCGCAAACACTTACATCCGTCGCAAAATGCCAAGTAAAAGAGCGTCAAATTGGCATCGCATTTGCTTACTTTAAAGCCAGATAAAATTTAAAGTATCATACTTAGGAGAAATCTGTCTGCGCCAATCGAATTTTCTGCTCAAAATATACTAGAAAATATCAAAAAAACATCCGATTTGAGACTTTCACTTTTTGGGGTCAAAAAAATTCAAAGGTTAACCCCTTTGAATTTTTTCAAAAATCGTCAAAATCTTCACTTGTGTTTTTATTGCCAAAATCGACTAATTTCGATGCGTAGAGTTGGAAAAACGCGTTGGATCCTGGCGCAAACACTTACATCCGTCGCAAAATGGCAAGTAAAAGAGCGTCAAATTGGCATCGCATTTGCTTACTTTAAAGCCAGATAAAATTTAAAGTATCATACTTAGGAGAAATCTGTCTGCGCCAATCGAATTTTCTGCTCAAAATATACTAGAAAATATCAAAAAAACATCCGATTTGAGACTTTCACTTTTTGGGGTCAAAAAAATTCAAAGGTTAACCCCTTTGAATTTTTTCAAAAATCGTCAAAATCTTCACTTGTGTTTTTATTGCCAAAATCGACTAATTTCGATGCGTAGAGTTGGAAAAACGCGTTGGATCCTGGCGCAAACACTTACATCCGTCGCAAAATGCCAAGTAAAAGAGCGTCAAATTGGCATCGCATTTGCTTACTTTAAAGCCAGATAAAATTTAAAGTATCATACTTAGGAGAAATCTGTCTGCGCCAATCGAATTTTCTGCTCAAAATATACTAGAAAATATCAAAAAAACATCCGATTTGAGACTTTCACTTTTTGGGGTCAAAAAAATTCAAAGGTTAACCCCTTTGAATTTTTTCAAAAATCGTCAAAATCTTCACTTGTGTTTTTATTGCCAAAATCGACTAATTTCGATGCGTAGAGTTGGAAAGACGCGTTGTATCCTGGCGCAAACACTTACATCCGTCGCAAAATGCCAAGTAAAAGAGCGTCAAATTGGCATCGCATTTGCTTACTTTAAAGCCAGATAAAATTTAAAGTATCATACTTAGGAGAAATCTGTCTGCGCCAATCGAATTTTCTGCTCAAAATATACTAGAAAATATCAAAAAAACATCCGATTTGAGACTTTCACTTTTTGGGGTCAAAAAAATTCAAAGGTTAACCCCTTTGAATTTTTTCAAAAATCGTCAAAATCTTCACTTGTGTTTTTATTGCCAAAATCGACTAATTTCGATGCGTAGAGTTGGAAAAACGCGTTGGATCCTGGCGCAAACACTTACATCCGTCGCAAAATGGCAAGTAAAAGAGCGTCAAATTGGCATCGCATTTGCTTACTTTAAAGCCAGATAAAATTTAAAGTATCATACTTAGGAGAAATCTCTCTGCGCCAATCGAATTTTCTGCTCAAAATATACTAGAAAATATCAAAAAAACATCCGATTTGAGACTTTCACTTTTTGGGGTCAAAAAAATTCAAAGGTTAACCCCTTTGAATTTTTTCAAAAATCGTCAAAATCTTCACTTGTGTTTTTATTGCCAAAATCGACTAAGTTCGATGCGTAGAGTTGGAAAAACGCGTTGGATCCTGGCGCAAACACTTACATCCGTCGCAAAATGCCAAGCAAAACAGCGTCAAATTGGCATCGCATTTGCTTACTTTAAAGCCAGATAAAATTTAAAGTATCATACTTAGGAGAAATCTGTCTGCGCCAATCGAATTTTCTGCTCAAAATATACTAGAAAATATCAAAAAAACATCCGATTTGAGACTTTCACTTTTTGGGGTCAAAAAAATTCAAAGGTTAACCCCTTTGAATTTTTTCAAAAATCGTCAAAATCTTCACTTGTGTTTTTATTGCCAAAATCGACTAATTTCGATGCGTAGAGTTGGAAAAACGCGTTGGATCCTGGCGCAAACACTTACATCCGTCGCAAAATGCCAAGTAAAAGAGCGTCAAATTGGCATCGCATTTGCTTACTTTAAAGCCAGATAAAATTTAAAGTATCATACTTAGGAGAAATCTGTCTGCGCCAATCGAATTTTCTGCTCAAAATATACTAGTAAATATCAAAAAAACATCCGATTTGAGACTTTCACTTTTTGGGGTCAAAAAAATTCAAAGGTTAACCCCTTTGAATTTTTTCAAAAATCGTCAAAATCTTCACTTGTGTTTTTATTGCCAAAATCGACTAATTTCGATGCGTAGAGTTGGAAAAACGCGTTGGATCCTGGCGCAAACACTTACATCCGTCGCAAAATGCCAAGTAAAAGAGCGTCAAATTGGCATCGCATTTGCTTACTTTAAAGCCAGATAAAATTTAAAGTATCATACTTAGGAGAAATCTGTCTGCGCCAATCGAATTTTCTGCTCAAAATATACTAGAAAATATCAAAAAAACATCCGATTTGAGACTTTCACTTTTTGGCGTCAAAAAAATTCAAAGGTTAACCCCTTTGAATTTTTTCAAAAATCGTCAAAATCTTCACTTGTGTTTTTATTGCCAAAATCGACTAATTTCGATGCGTAGAGTTGGAAAGACGCGTTGGATCCTGGCGCAAACACTTACATCCGTCGCAAAATGGCAAGTAAAAGAGCGTCAAATTGGCATCGCATTTGCTTACTTTAAAGCCAGATAAAATTTAAAGTATCATACTTAGGAGAAATCTGTCTGCGCCAATCGAATTTTCTGCTCAAAATATACTAGAAAATATCAAAAAAACATCCGATTTGAGACTTTCACTTTTTGGGGTCAAAAAAATTCAAAGGTTAACCCCTTTGAATTTTTTCAAAAATCGTCAAAATCTTCACTTGTGTTTTTATTGCCAAAATCGACTAATTTCGATGCGTAGAGTTGGAAAAACGCGTTGGATCCTGGCGCAAACACTTACATCCGTCGCAAAATGGCAAGTAAAAGAGCGTCAAATTGGCATCGCATTTGCTTACTTTAAAGCCAGATAAAATTTAAAGTATCATACTTAGGAGAAATCTGTCTGCGCCAATCGAATTTTCTGCTCAAAATATACTAGAAAATATCAAAAAAACATCCGATTTGAGACTTTCACTTTTTGGGGTCAAAAAAATTCAAAGGTTAACCCCTTTGAATTTTTTCAAAAATCGTCAAAATCTTCACTTGTGTTTTTATTGCCAAAATCGACTAATTTCGATGCGTAGAGTTGGAAAAACGCGTTGGATCCTGGCGCAAACACTTACATCCGTCGCAAAATGCCAAGTAAAAGAGCGTCAAATTGGCATCGCATTTGTTTACTTTAAAGCCAGATAAAATTTAAAGTATCATACTTAGGAGAAATCTGTCTGCGCCAATCGAATTTTCTGCTCAAAATATACTAGAAAATATCAAAAAAACATCCGATTTGAGACTTTCACTTTTTGGGGTCAAAAAAATTCAAAGGTTAACCCCTTTGAATTTTTTCAAAAATCGTCAAAATCTTCACTTGTGTTTTTATTGCCAAAATCGACTAATTTCGATGCGTAGAGTTGGAAAAACGCGTTGGATCCTGGCGCAAACACTTACATCCGTCGCAAAATGGCAAGTAAAAGAGCGTCAAATTGGCATCGCATTTGCTTACTTTAAAGCCAGATAAAATTTAAAGTATCATACTTAGGAGAAATCTGTCTGCGCCAATCGAATTTTCTGCTCAAAATATACTAGAAAATATCAAAAAAACATCCGATTTGAGACTTTCACTTTTTGGGGTCAAAAAAATTCAAAGGTTAACCCCTTTGAATTTTTTCAAAAATCGTCAAAATCTTCACTTGTGTTTTTATTGCCAAAATCGACTAATTTCGATGCGTAGAGTTGGAAAAACGCGTTGGATCCTGGCGCAAACACTTACATCCGTCGCAAAATGCCAAGTAAAAGAGCGTCAAATTGGCATCGCATTTGCTTACTTTAAAGCCAGATAAAATTTAAAGTATCATACTTAGGAGAAATCTGTCTGCGCCAATCGAATTTTCTGCTCAAAATATACTAGAAAATATCAAAAAAACATCCGATTTGAGACTTTCACTTTTTGGGGTCAAAAAAATTCAAAGGTTAACCCCTTTGAATTTTTTCAAAAATCGTCAAAATCTTCACTTGTGTTTTTATTGCCAAAATCGACTAATTTCGATGCGTAGAGTTGGAAAGACGCGTTGGATCCTGGCGCAAACACTTACATCCGTCGCAAAATGCCAAGTAAAAGAGCGTCAAATTGGCATCGCATTTGCTTACTTTAAAGCCAGATAAAATTTAAAGTATCATACTTAGGAGAAATCTGTCTGCGCCAATCGAATTTTCTGCTCAAAATATACTAGAAAATATCAAAAAAACATCCGATTTGAGACTTTCACTTTTTGGGGTCAAAAAAATTCAAAGGTTAACCCCTTTGAATTTTTTCAAAAATCGTCAAAATCTTCACTTGTGTTTTTATTGCCAAAATCGACTAATTTCGATGCGTAGAGTTGGAAAAACGCGTTGGATCCTGGCGCAAACACTTACATCCGTCGCAAAATGCCAAGTAAAAGAGCGTCAAATTGGCATCGCATTTGCTTACTTTAAAGCCAGATAAAATTTAAAGTATCATACTTAGGAGAAATCTGCCTGCGCCAATCGAATTTTCTGCTCAAAATATACTAGAAAATATCAAAAAAACATCCGATTTGAGACTTTCACTTTTTGGGGTCAAAAAAATTCAAAGGTTAACCCCTTTGAATTTTTTCAAAAATCGTCAAAATCTTCACTTGTGTTTTTATTGCCAAAATCGACTAATTTCGATGCGTAGAGTTGGAAAAACGCGTTGGATCCTGGCGCAAACACTTACATCCGTCGCAAAATGCCAAGTAAAAGAGCGTCAAATTGGCATCGCATTTGCTTACTTTAAAGCCAGATAAAATTTAAAGTATCATACTTAGGAGAAATCTGTCTGCGCCAATCGAATTTTCTGCTCAAAATATACTAGAAAATATCAAAAAAACATCCGATTTGAGACTTTCACTTTTTGGGGTCAAAAAAATTCAAAGGTTAACCCCTTTGAATTTTTTCAAAAATCGTCAAAATCTTCACTTGTGTTTTTATTGCCAAAATCGACTAATTTCGATGCGTAGAGTTGGAAAAACGCGTTGGATCCTGGCGCAAACACTTACATCCGTCGCAAAATGCCAAGTAAAAGAGCGTCAAATTGGCATCGCATTTGCTTACTTTAAAGCCAGATGAAATTTAAAGTATCATACTTAGGAGAAATCTGTCTGCGCCAATCGAATTTTCTGCTCAAAATATACTAGAAAATATCAAAAAAACATCCGATTTGAGACTTTCACTTTTTAGGGTCAAAAAAATTCAAAGGTTAACCCCTTTGAATTTTTTCAAAAATCGTCAAAATCTTCACTTGTGTTTTTATTGCCAAAATCGACTAATTTCGATGCGTAGAGTTGGAAAAACGCGTTGGATCCTGGCGCAAACACTTACATCCGTCGCAAAATGCCAAGTAAAAGAGCGTCAAATTGGCATCGCATTTGCTTACTTTAAAGCCAGATAAAATTTAAAGTATCATACTTAGGAGAAATCTGTCTGCGCCAATCGAATTTTCTGCTCAAAATATACTAGAAAATATCAAAAAAACATCCGATTTGAGACTTTCACTTTTTGGGGTCAAAAAAATTCAAAGGTTAACCCCTTTGAATTTTTTCAAAAATCGTCAAAATCTTCACTTGTGTTTTTATTGCCAAAATCGACTAATTTCGATGCGTAGAGTTGGAAAAACGCGTTGGATCCTGGCGCAAACACTTACATCCGTCGCAAAATGCCAAGTAAAAGAGCGTCAAATTGGCATCGCATTTGCTTACTTTAAAGCCAGATAAAATTTAAAGTATCATACTTAGGAGAAATCTGTCTGCGCCAATCGAATTTTCTGCTCAAAATATACTAGAAAATATCAAAAAAACATCCGATTTGAGACTTTCACTTTTTGGGGTCAAAAAAATTCAAAGGTTAACCCCTTTGAATTTTTTCAAAAATCGTCAAAATCTTCACTTGTGTTTTTATTGCCAAAATCGACTAATTTCGATGCGTAGAGTTGGAAAGACGCGTTGGATCCTGGCGCAAACACTTACATCCGTCGCAAAATGCCAAGTAAAAGAGCGTCAAATTGGCATCGCATTTGCTTACTTTAAAGCCAGATAAAATTTAAAGTATCATACTTAGGAGAAATCTGTCTGCGCCAATCGAATTTTCTGCTCAAAATATACTAGAAAATATCAAAAAAACATCCGATTTGAGACTTTCACTTTTTGGGGTCAAAAAAATTCAAAGGTTAACCCCTTTGAATTTTTTCAAAAATCGTCAAAATCTTCACTTGTGTTTTTATTGCCAAAATCGACTAATTTCGATGCGTAGAGTTGGAAAAACGCGTTGGATCCTGGCGCAAACACTTACATCCGTCGCAAAATGCCAAGTAAAAGAGCGTCAAATTGGCATCGCATTTGCTTACTTTAAAGCCAGATAAAATTTAAAGTATCATACTTAGGAGAAATCTGTCTGCGCCAATCGAATTTTCTGCTCAAAATATACTAGAAAATATCAAAAAAACATCCGATTTGAGACTTTCACTTTTTGGGGTCAAAAAAATTCAAAGGTTAACCCCTTTGAATTTTTTCAAAAATCGTCAAAATCTTCACTTGTGTTTTTATTGCCAAAATCGACTAAGTTCGATGCGTAGAGTTGGAAAAACGCGTTGGATCCTGGCGCAAACACTTACATCCGTCGCAAAATGCCAAGTAAAACAGCGTCAAATTGGCATCGCATTTGCTTACTTTAAAGCCAGATAAAATTTAAAGTATCATACTTAGGAGAAATCTGTCTGCGCCAATCGAATTTTCTGCTCAAAATATACTAGTAAATATCAAAAAAACATCCGATTTGAGACTTTCACTTTTTGGGGTCAAAAAAATTCAAAGGTTAACCCCTTTGAATTTTTTCAAAAATCGTCAAAATCTTCACTTGTGTTTTTATTGCCAAAATCGACTAATTTCGATGCGTAGAGTTGGAAAAACGCGTTGGATCCTGGCGCAAACACTTACATCCGTCGCAAAATGCCAAGTAAAAGAGCGTCAAATTGGCATCGCATTTGCTTACTTTAAAGCCAGATAAAATTTAAAGTATCATACTTAGGAGAAATCTGTCTGCGCCAATCGAATTTTCTGCTCAAAATATACTAGAAAATATCAAAAAAACATCCGATTTGAGACTTTCACTTTTTGGGGTCAAAAAAATTCAAAGGTTAACCCCTTTGAATTTTTTCAAAAATCGTCAAAATCTTCACTTGTGTTTTTATTGCCAAAATCGACTAATTTCGATGCGTAGAGTTGGAAAAACGCGTTGGATCCTGGCGCAAACACTTACATCCGTCGCAAAATGCCAAGTAAAAGAGCGTCAAATTGGCATCGCATTTGCTTACTTTAAAGCCAGATAAAATTTAAAGTATCATACTTAGGAGAAATCTGTCTGCGCCAATCGAATTTTCTGGTCAAAATATACTAGAAAATATCAAAAAAACATCCGATTTGAGACTTTCACTTTTTGGGGTCAAAAAAATTCAAAGGTTAACCCCTTTGAATTTTTTCAAAAATCGTCAAAATCTTCACTTGTGTTTTTATTGCCAAAATCGACTAATTTCGATGCGTAGAGTTGGAAAAACGCGTTGGATCCTGGCGCAAACACTTACATCCGTCGCAAAATGCCAAGTAAAAGAGCGTCAAATTGGCATCGCATTTGCTTACTTTAAAGCCAGATAAAATTTAAAGTATCATACTTAGAAGAAATCTGTCTGCGCCAATCGAATTTTCTGCTCAAAATATACTAGAAAATATCAAAAAAACATCCGATTTGAGACTTTCACTTTTTGGGGTCAAAAAAATTCAAAGGTTAACCCCTTTGAATTTTTTCAAAAATCGTCAAAATCTTCACTTGTGTTTTTATTGCCAAAATCGACTAAGTTCGATGCGTAGAGTTGGAAAAACGCGTTGGATCCTGGCGCAAACACTTACATCCGTCGCAAAATGCCAAGTAAAACAGCGTCAAATTGGCATCGCATTTGCTTACTTTAAAGCCAGATAAAATTTAAAGTATCATACTTAGGAGAAATCTGTCTGCGCCAATCGAATTTTCTGCTCAAAATATACTAGTAAATATCAAAAAAACATCCGATTTGAGACTTTCACTTTTTGGGGTCAAAAAAATTCAAAGGTTAACCCCTTTGAATTTTTTCAAAAATCGTCAAAATCTTCACTTGTGTTTTTATTGCCAAAATCGACTAATTTCGAGGCGTAGAGTTGGAAAAACGCGTTGGATCCTGGCGCAAACACTTACATCCGTCGCAAAATGCCAAGTAAAAGAGCGTCAAATTGGCATCGCATTTGCTTACTTTAAAGCCAGATAAAATTTAAAGTATCATACTTAGGAGAAATCTGTCTGCGCCAATCGAATTTTCTGCTCAAAATATACTAGAAAATATCAAAAAAACATCCGATTTGAGACTTTCACTTTTTGGGGTCAAAAAAATTCAAAGGTTAACCCCTTTGAATTTTTTCAAAAATCGTCAAAATCTTCACTTGTGTTTTTATTGCCAAAATCGACTAATTTCGATGCGTAGAGTTGGAAAAACGCGTTGGATCCTGGCGCAAACACTTACATCCGTCGCAAAATGCCAAGTAAAAGAGCGTCAAATTGGCATCGCATTTGCTTACTTTAAAGCCAGATAAAATTTAAAGTATCATACTTAGGAGAAATCTGTCTGCGCCAATCGAATTTTCTGCTCAAAATATACTAGAAAATATCAAAAAAACATCCGATTTGAGACTTTCACTTTTTGGGGTCAAAAAAATTCAAAGGTTAACCCCTTTGAATTTTTTCAAAAAATCGTCAAAATCTTCACTTGTGTTTTTATTGCCAAAATCGACTAATTTCGATGCGTAGAGTTGGAAAAACGCGTTGGATCCTGGCGCAAACACTTACATCCGTCGCAAAATGCCAAGTAAAAGAGCGTCAAATTGGCATCGCATTTGCTTACTTTAAAGCCAGATAAAATTTAAAGTATCATACTTAGGAGAAATCTGTCTGCGCCAATCGAATTTTCTGCTCAAAATATACTAGAAAATATCAAAAAAACATCCGATTTGAGACTTTCACTTTTTGGGGTCAAAAAAATTCAAAGGTTAACCCCTTTGAATTTTTTCAAAAATCGTCAAAATCTTCACTTGTGTTTTTATTGCCAAAATCGACTAATTTCGATGCGTAGAGTTGGAAAAACGCGTTGGATCCTGGCGCAAACACTTACATCCGTCGCAAAATGGCAAGTAAAAGAGCGTCAAATTGGCATCGCATTTGCTTACTTTAAAGCCAGATGAAATTTAAAGTATCATACTTAGGAGAAATCTGTCTGCGCCAATCGAATTTTCTGCTCAAAATATACTAGAAAATATCAAAAAAACATCCGATTTGAGACTTTCACTTTTTGGGGTCAAAAAAATTCAAAGGTTAACCCCTTTGAATTTTTTCAAAAATCGTCAAAATCTTCACTTGTGTTTTTATTGCCAAAATCGACTAATTTCGATGCGTAGAGTTGGAAAAACGCGTTGGATCCTGGCGCAAACACTTACATCCGTCGCAAAATGCCAAGTAAAAGAGCGTCAAATTGGCATCGCATTTGCTTACTTTAAAGCCAGATAAAATTTAAAGTATCATACTTAGGAGAAATCTGTCTGCGCCAATCGAATTTTCTGCTCAAAATATACTAGAAAATATCAAAAAAACATCCGATTTGAGACTTTCACTTTTTGGGGTCAAAAAAATTCAAAGGTTAACCCCTTTGAATTTTTTCAAAAATCGTCAAAATCTTCACTTGTGTTTTTATTGCCAAAATCGACTAATTTCGATGCGTAGAGTTGGAAAAACGCGTTGGATCCTGGCGCAAACACTTACATCCGTCGCAAAATGCCAAGTAAAAGAGCGTCAAATTGGCATCGCATTTGCTTACTTTAAAGCCAGATAAAATTTAAAGTATCATACTTAGGAGAAATCTGTCTGCGCCAATCGAATTTTCTGCTCAAAATATACTAGAAAATATCAAAAAAACATCCGATTTGAGACTTTCACTTTTTGGGGTCAAAAAAATTCAAAGGTTAACCCCTTTGAATTTTTTCAAAAATCGTCAAAATCTTCACTTGTGTTTTTATTGCCAAAATCGACTAATTTCGATGCGTAGAGTTGGAAAGACGCGTTGGATCCTGGCGCAAACACTTACATCCGTCGCAAAATGCCAAGTAAAAGAGCGTCAAATTGGCATCGCATTTGCTTACTTTAAAGCCAGATAAAATTTAAAGTATCATACTTAGGAGAAATCTGTCTGCGCCAATCGAATTTTCTGCTCAAAATATACTAGAAAATATCAAAAAAACATCCGATTTGAGACTTTCACTTTTTGGGGTCAAAAAAATTCAAAGGTTAACCCCTTTGAATTTTTTCAAAAATCGTCAAAATCTTCACTTGTGTTTTTATTGCCAAAATCGACTAATTTCGATGCGTAGAGTTGGAAAGACGCGTTGGATCCTGGCGCAAACACTTACATCCGTCGCAAAATGCCAAGTAAAAGAGCGTCAAATTGGCATCGCATTTGCTTACTTTAAAGCCAGATAAAATTTAAAGTATCATACTTAGGAGAAATCTGTCTGCGCCAATCGAATTTTCTGCTCAAAATATACTAGAAAATATCAAAAAAACATCCGATTTGAGACTTTCACTTTTTGGGGTCAAAAAAATTCAAAGGTTAACCCCTTTGAATTTTTTCAAAAATCGTCAAAATCTTCACTTGTGTTTTTATTGCCAAAATCGACTAATTTCGATGCGTAGAGTTGGAAAAACGCGTTGGATCCTGGCGCAAACACTTACATCCGTCGCAAAATGGCAAGTAAAAGAGCGTCAAATTGGCATCGCATTTGCTTACTTTAAAGCCAGATAAAATTTAAAGTATCATACTTAGCAGAAATCTGTCTGCGCCAATCGAATTTTCTGCTCAAAATATACTAGAAAATATCAAAAAAACATCCGATTTGAGACTTTCACTTTTTGGGGTCAAAAAAATTCAAAGGTTAACCCCTTTGAATTTTTTCAAAAATCGTCAAAATCTTCACTTGTGTTTTTATTGCCAAAATCGACTAAGTTCGATGCGTAGAGTTGGAAAAACGCGTTGGATCCTGGCGCAAACACTTACATCCGTCGCAAAATGCCAAGTAAAACAGCGTCAAATTGGCATCGCATTTGCTTACTTTAAAGCCAGATAAAATTTAAAGTATCATACTTAGGAGAAATCTGTCTGCGCCAATCGAATTTTCTGCTCAAAATATACTAGTAAATATCAAAAAAACATCCGATTTGAGACTTTCACTTTTTGGGGTCAAAAAAATTCAAAGGTTAACCCCTTTGAATTTTTTCAAAAATCGTCAAAATCTTCACTTGTGTTTTTATTGCCAAAATCGACTAATTTCGATGCGTAGAGTTGGAAAAACGCGTTGGATCCTGGCGCAAACACTTACATCCGTCGCAAAATGCCAAGTAAAAGAGCGTCAAATTGGCATCGCATTTGCTTACTTTAAAGCCAGATAAAATTTAAAGTATCATACTTAGGAGAAATCTGTCTGCGCCAATCGAATTTTCTGCTCAAAATATACTAGAAAATATCAAAAAAACATCCGATTTGAGACTTTCACTTTTTGGGGTCAAAAAAATTCAAAGGTTAACCCCTTTGAATTTTTTCAAAAATCGTCAAAATCTTCACTTGTGTTTTTATTGCCAAAATCGACTAATTTCGATGCGTAGAGTTGGAAAAACGCGTTGGATCCTGGCGCAAACACTTACATCCGTCGCAAAATGCCAAGTAAAAGAGCGTCAAATTGGCATCGCATTTGCTTACTTTAAAGCCAGATAAAATTTAAAGTATCATACTTAGGAGAAATCTGTCTGCGCCAATCGAATTTTCTGCTCAAAATATACTAGAAAATATCAAAAAAACATCCGATTTGAGACTTTCACTTTTTGGGGTCAAAAAAATTCAAAGGTTAACCCCTTTGAATTTTTTCAAAAATCGTCAAAATCTTCACTTGTGTTTTTATTGCCAAAATCGACTAATTTCGATGCGTAGAGTTGGAACAACGCGTTGGATCCTGGCGCAAACACTTACATCCGTCGCAAAATGCCAAGTAAAACAGCGTCAAATTGGCATCGCATTTGCTTACTTTAAAGCCAGATAAAATTTAAAGTATCATACTTAGGAGAAATCTGTCTGCGCCAATCGAATTTTCTGCTCAAAATATACTAGAAAATATCAAAAAAACATCCGATTTGAGACTTTCACTTTTTGGGGTCAAAAAAATTCAAAGGTTAACCCCTTTGAATGTTTTCAAAAATCGTCAAAATCTTCACTTGTGTTTTTATTGCCAAAATCGACTAATTTCGATGCGTAGAGTTGGAAAAACGCGTTGGATCCTGGCGCAAACACTTACATCCGTCGCAAAATGCCAAGTAAAAGAGCGTCAAATTGGCATCGCATTTGCTTACTTTAAAGCCAGATAAAATTTAAAGTATCATACTTAGGAGAAATCTGTCTGCGCCAATCGAATTTTCTGCTCAAAATATACTAGAAAATATCAAAAAAACATCCGATTTGAGACTTTCACTTTTTGGGGTCAAAAAAATTCAAAGGTTAACCCCTTTGAATTTTTTCAAAAATCGTCAAAATCTTCACTTGTGTTTTTATTGCCAAAATCGACTAATTTCGATGCGTAGAGTTGGAAAAACGCGTTGGATCCTGGCGCAAACACTTACATCCGTCGCAAAATGCCAAGTAAAAGAGCGTCAAATTGGCATCGCATTTGCTTACTTTAAAGCCAGATAAAATTTAAAGTATCATACTTAGGAGAAATCTGTCTGCGCCAATCGAATTTTCTGCTCAAAATATACTAGAAAATATCAAAAAAACATCCGATTTGAGACTTTCACTTTTTGGGGTCAAAAAAATTCAAAGGTTAACCCCTTTGAATTTTTTCAAAAATCGTCAAAATCTTCACTTGTGTTTTTATTGCCAAAATCGACTAATTTCGATGCGTAGAGTTGGAAAGACGCGTTGGATCCTTGCGCAAACACTTACATCCGTCGCAAAATGCCAAGTAAAAGAGCGTCAAATTGGCATCGCATTTGCTTACTTTAAAGCCAGATAAAATTTAAAGTATCATACTTAGGAGAAATCTGTCTGCGCCAATCGAATTTTCTGCTCAAAATATACTAGAAAATATCAAAAAAACATCCGATTTGAGACTTTCACTTTTTGGGGTCAAAAAAATTCAAAGGTTAACCCCTTTGAATTTTTTCAAAAATCGTCAAAATCTTCACTTGTGTTTTTATTGCCAAAATCGACTAATTTCGATGCGTAGAGTTGGAAAAACGCGTTGGATCCTGGCGCAAACACTTACATCCGTCGCAAAATGGCAAGTAAAAGAGCGTCAAATTGGCATCGCATTTGCTTACTTTAAAGCCAGATAAAATTTAAAGTATCATACTTAGCAGAAATCTGTCTGCGCCAATCGAATTTTCTGCTCAAAATATACTAGAAAATATCAAAAAAACATCCGATTTGAGACTTTCACTTTTTGGGGTCAAAAAAATTCAAAGGTTAACCCCTTTGAATTTTTTCAAAAATCGTCAAAATCTTCACTTGTGTTTTTATTGCCAAAATCGACTAAGTTCGATGCGTAGAGTTGGAAAAACGCGTTGGATCCTGGCGCAAACACTTACATCCGTCGCAAAATGCCAAGTAAAACAGCGTCAAATTGGCATCGCATTTGCTTACTTTAAAGCCAGATAAAATTTAAAGTATCATACTTAGGAGAAATCTGTCCGCGCCAATCGAATTTTCTGCTCAAAATATACTAGTAAATATCAAAAAAACATCCGATTTGAGACTTTCACTTTGTGGGGTCAAAAAAATTCAAAGGTTAACCCCTTTGAATTTTTTCAAAAATCGTCAAAATCTTCACTTGTGTTTTTATTGCCAAAATCGACTAATTTCGATGCGTAGAGTTGGAAAAACGCGTTGGATCCTGGCGCAAACACTTACATCCGTCGCAAAATGCCAAGTAAAAGAGCGTCAAATTGGCATCGCATTTGCTTACTTTAAAGCCAGATAAAATTTAAAGTATCATACTTAGGAGAAATCTGTCTGCGCCAATCGAATTTTCTGCTCAAAATATACTAGAAAATATCAAAAAAACATCCGATTTGAGACTTTCACTTTTTGGGGTCAAAAAAATTCAAAGGTTAACCCCTTTGAATTTTTTCAAAAATCGTCAAAATCTTCACTTGTGTTTTTATTGCCAAAATCGACTAATTTCGATGCGTAGAGTTGGAAAAACGCGTTGGATCCTGGCGCAAACACTTACATCCGTCGCAAAATGCCAAGTAAAAGAGCGTCAAATTGGCATCGCATTTGCTTACTTTAAAGCCAGATAAAATTTAAAGTATCATACTTAGGAGAAATCTGTCTGCGCCAATCGAATTTTCTGCTCAAAATATACTAGAAAATATCAAAAAAACATCCGATTTGAGACTTTCACTTTTTGGGGTCAAAAAAATTCAAAGGTTAACCCCTTTGAATTTTTTCAAAAATCGTCAAAATCTTCACTTGTGTTTTTATTGCCAAAATCGACTAATTTCGATGCGTAGAGTTGGAAAAACGCGTTGGATCCTGGCGCAAACACTTACATCCGTCGCAAAATGCCAAGTAAAACAGCGTCAAATTGGCATCGCATTTGCTTACTTTAAAGCCAGATAAAATTTAAAGTATCATACTTAGGAGAAATCTGTCTGCGCCAATCGAATTTTCTGCTCAAAATATACTAGAAAATATCAAAAAAACATCCGATTTGAGACTTTCACTTTTTGGGGTCAAAAAAATTCAAAGGTTAACCCCTTTGAATTTTTTCAAAAATCGTCAAAATCTTCACTTGTGTTTTTATTGCCAAAATCGACTAATTTCGATGCGTAGAGTTGGAAAAACGCGTTGGATCCTGGCGCAAACACTTACATCCGTCGCAAAATGCCAAGTAAAAGAGCGTCAAATTGGCATCGCATTTGCTTACTTTAAAGCCAGATAAAATTTAAAGTATCATACTTAGGAGAAATCTGTCTGCGCCAATCGAATTTTCTGCTCAAAATATACTAGAAAATATCAAAAAAACATCCGATTTGAGACTTTCACTTTTTGGGGTCAAAAAAATTCAAAGGTTAACCCCTTTGAATTTTTTCAAAAATCGTCAAAATCTTCACTTGTGTTTTTATTGCCAAAATCGACTAATTTCGATGCGTAGAGTTGGAAAAACGCGTTGGATCCTGGCGCAAACACTTACATCCGTCGCAAAATGCCAAGTAAAAGAGCGTCAAATTGGCATCGCATTTGCTTACTTTAAAGCCAGATAAAATTTAAAGTATCATACTTAGGAGAAATCTGTCTGCGCCAATCGAATTTTCTGCTCAAAATATACTAGAAAATATCAAAAAAACATCCGATTTGAGACTTTCACTTTTTGGGGTCAAAAAAATTCAAAGGTTAACCCCTTTGAATTTTTTCAAAAATCGTCAAAATCTTCACTTGTGTTTTTATTGCCAAAATCGACTAATTTCGATGCGTAGAGTTGGAAAAACGCGTTGGATCCTGGCGCAAACACTTACATCCGTCGCAAAATGGCAAGTAAAAGAGCGTCAAATTGGCATCGCATTTGCTTACTTTAAAGCCAGATAAAATTTAAAGTATCATACTTAGCAGAAATCTGTCTGCGCCAATCGAATTTTCTGCTCAAAATATACTAGAAAATATCAAAAAAACATCCGATTTGAGACTTTCACTTTTTGGGGTCAAAAAAATTCAAAGGTTAACCCCTTTGAATTTTTTCAAAAATCGTCAAAATCTTCACTTGTGTTTTTATTGCCAAAATCGACTAAGTTCGATGCGTAGAGTTGGAAAAACGCGTTGGATCCTGGCGCAAACACTTACATCCGTCGCAAAATGCCAAGTAAAACAGCGTCAAATTGGCATCGCATTTGCTTACTTTAAAGCCAGATAAAATTTAAAGTATCATACTTAGGAGAAATCTGTCTGCGCCAATCGAATTTTCTGCTCAAAATATACTAGTAAATATCAAAAAAACATCCGATTTGAGACTTTCACTTTTTGGGGTCAAAAAAATTCAAAGGTTAACCCCTTTGAATTTTTTCAAAAATCGTCAAAATCTTCACTTGTGTTTTTATTGCCAAAATCGACTAATTTCGATGCGTAGAGTTGGAAAAACGCGTTGGATCCTGGCGCAAACACTTACATCCGTCGCAAAATGCCAAGTAAAAGAGCGTCAAATTGGCATCGCATTTGCTTACTTTAAAGCCAGATAAAATTTAAAGTATCATACTTAGGAGAAATCTGTCTGCGCCAATCGAATTTTCTGCTCAAAATATACTAGAAAATATCAAAAAAACATCCGATTTGAGACTTTCACTTTTTGGGGTCAAAAAAATTCAAAGGTTAACCCCTTTGAATTTTTTCAAAAATCGTCAAAATCTTCACTTGTGTTTTTATTGCCAAAATCGACTAATTTCGATGCGTAGAGTTGGAAAAACGCGTTGGATCCTGGCGCAAACACTTACATCCGTCGCAAAATGCCAAGTAAAAGAGCGTCAAATTGGCATCGCATTTGCTTACTTTAAAGCCAGATAAAATTTAAAGTATCATACTTAGGAGAAATCTGTCTGCGCCAATCGAATTTTCTGCTCAAAATATACTAGAAAATATCAAAAAAACATCCGATTTGAGACTTTCACTTTTTGGGGTCAAAAAAATTCAAAGGTTAACCCCTTTGAATTTTTTCAAAAATCGTCAAAATCTTCACTTGTGTTTTTATTGCCAAAATCGACTAATTTCGATGCGTAGAGTTGGAAAAACGCGTTGGATCCTGGCGCAAACACTTACATCCGTCGCAAAATGCCAAGTAAAAGAGCGTCAAATTGGCATCGCATTTGCTTACTTTAAAGCCAGATAAAATTTAAAGTATCATACTTAGGAGAAATCTGTCTGCGCCAATCGAATTTTCTGCTCAAAATATACTAGAAAATATCAAAAAAACATCCGATTTGAGACTTTCACTTTTTGGGGTCAAAAAAATTCAAAGGTTAACCCCTTTGAATTTTTTCAAAAATCGTCAAAATCTTCACTTGTGTTTTTATTGCCAAAATCGACTAATTTCGATGCGTAGAGTTGGAAAAACGCGTTGGATCCTGGCGCAAACACTTACATCCGTCGCAAAATGCCAAGTAAAAGAGCGTCAAATTGGCATCGCATTTGCTTACTTTAAAGCCAGATAAAATTTAAAGTATCATACTTAGGAGAAATCTGTCTGCGCCAATCGAATTTTCTGCTCAAAATATACTAGAAAATATCAAAAAAACATCCGATTTGAGACTTTCACTTTTTGGGGTCAAAAAAATTCAAAGGTTAACCCCTTTGAATTTTTTCAAAAATCGTCAAAATCTTCACTTGTGTTTTTATTGCCAAAATCGACTAATTTCGATGCGTAGAGTTGGAAAAACGCGTTGGATCCTGGCGCAAACACTTACATCCGTCGCAAAATGGCAAGTAAAAGAGCGTCAAATTGGCATCGCATTTGCTTACTTTAAAGCCAGATGAAATTTAAAGTATCATACTTAGGAGAAATCTGTCTGCGCCAATCGAATTTTCTGCTCAAAATATACTAGAAAATATCAAAAAAACATCCGATTTGAGACTTTCACTTTTTGGGGTCAAAAAAATTCAAAGGTTAACCCCTTTGAATTTTTTCAAAAATCGTCAAAATCTTCACTTGTGTTTTTATTGCCAAAATCGACTAATTTCGATGCGTAGAGTTGGAAAAACGCGTTGGATCCTGGCGCAAACACTTACATCCGTCGCAAAATGCCAAGTAAAAGAGCGTCAAATTGGCATCGCATTTGCTTACTTTAAAGCCAGATAAAATTTAAAGTATCATACTTAGGAGAAATCTGTCTGCGCCAATCGAATTTTCTGCTCAAAATATACTAGAAAATATCAAAAAAACATCCGATTTGAGACTTTCACTTTTTGGGGTCAAAAAAATTCAAAGGTTAACCCCTTTGAATTTTTTCAAAAATCGTCAAAATCTTCACTTGTGTTTTTATTGCCAAAATCGACTAATTTCGATGCGTAGAGTTGGAAAAACGCGTTGGATCCTGGCGCAAACACTTACATCCGTCGCAAAATGCCAAGTAAAAGAGCGTCAAATTGGCATCGCATTTGCTTACTTTAAAGCCAGATAAAATTTAAAGTATCATACTTAGGAGAAATCTGTCTGCGCCAATCGAATTTTCTGCTCAAAATATACTAGAAAATATCAAAAAAACATCCGATTTGAGACTTTCACTTTTTGGGGTCAAAAAAATTCAAAGGTTAACCCCTTTGAATTTTTTCAAAAATCGTCAAAATCTTCACTTGTGTTTTTATTGCCAAAATCGACTAATTTCGATGCGTAGAGTTGGAAAGACGCGTTGGATCCTGGCGCAAACACTTACATCCGTCGCAAAATGCCAAGTAAAAGAGCGTCAAATTGGCATCGCATTTGCTTACTTTAAAGCCAGATAAAATTTAAAGTATCATACTTAGGAGAAATCTGTCTGCGCCAATCGAATTTTCTGCTCAAAATATACTAGAAAATATCAAAAAAACATCCGATTTGAGACTTTCACTTTTTGGGGTCAAAAAAATTCAAAGGTTAACCCCTTTGAATTTTTTCAAAAATCGTCAAAATCTTCACTTGTGTTTTTATTGCCAAAATCGACTAATTTCGATGCGTAGAGTTGGAAAGACGCGTTGGATCCTGGCGCAAACACTTACATCCGTCGCAAAATGCCAAGTAAAAGAGCGTCAAATTGGCATCGCATTTGCTTACTTTAAAGCCAGATAAAATTTAAAGTATCATACTTAGGAGAAATCTGTCTGCGCCAATCGAATTTTCTGCTCAAAATATACTAGAAAATATCAAAAAAACATCCGATTTGAGACTTTCACTTTTTGGGGTCAAAAAAATTCAAAGGTTAACCCCTTTGAATTTTTTCAAAAATCGTCAAAATCTTCACTTGTGTTTTTATTGCCAAAATCGACTAATTTCGATGCGTAGAGTTGGAAAAACGCGTTGGATCCTGGCGCAAACACTTACATCCGTCGCAAAATAGCAAGTAAAAGAGCGTCAAATTGGCATCGCATTTGCTTACTTTAAAGCCAGATAAAATTTAAAGTATCATACTTAGCAGAAATCTGTCTGCGCCAATCGAATTTTCTGCTCAAAATATACTAGAAAATATCAAAAAAACATCCGATTTGAGACTTTCACTTTTTGGGGTCAAAAAAATTCAAAGGTTAACCCCTTTGAATTTTTTCAAAAATCGTCAAAATCTTCACTTGTGTTTTTATTGCCAAAATCGACTAAGTTCGATGCGTAGAGTTGGAAAAACGCGTTGGATCCTGGCGCAAACACTTACATCCGTCGCAAAATGCCAAGTAAAACAGCGTCAAATTGGCATCGCATTTGCTTACTTTAAAGCCAGATAAAATTTAAAGTATCATACTTAGGAGAAATCTGTCTGCGCCAATCGAATTTTCTGCTCAAAATATACTAGTAAATATCAAAAAAACATCCGATTTGAGACTTTCACTTTTTGGGGTCAAAAAAATTCAAAGGTTAACCCCTTTGAATTTTTTCAAAAATCGTCAAAATCTTCACTTGTGTTTTTATTGCCAAAATCGACTAATTTCGATGCGTAGAGTTGGAAAAACGCGTTGGATCCTGGCGCAAACACTTACATCCGTCGCAAAATGCCAAGTAAAAGAGCGTCAAATTGGCATCGCATTTGCTTACTTTAAAGCCAGATAAAATTTAAAGTATCATACTTAGGAGAAATCTGTCTGCGCCAATCGAATTTTCTGCTCAAAATATACTAGAAAATATCAAAAAAACATCCGATTTGAGACTTTCACTTTTTGGGGTCAAAAAAATTCAAAGGTTAACCCCTTTGAATTTTTTCAAAAATCGTCAAAATCTTCACTTGTGTTTTTATTGCCAAAATCGACTAATTTCGATGCGTAGAGTTGGAAAAACGCGTTGGATCCTGGCGCAAACACTTACATCCGTCGCAAAATGCCAAGTAAAAGAGCGTCAAATTGGCATCGCATTTGCTTACTTTAAAGCCAGATAAAATTTAAAGTATCATACTTAGGAGAAATCTGTCTGCGCCAATCGAATTTTCTGCTCAAAATATACTAGAAAATATCAAAAAAACATCCGATTTGAGACTTTCACTTTTTGGGGTCAAAAAAATTCAAAGGTTAACCCCTTTGAATTTTTTCAAAAATCGTCAAAATCTTCACTTGTGTTTTTATTGCCAAAATCGACTAATTTCGATGCGTAGAGTTGGAAAAACGCGTTGGATCCTGGCGCAAACACTTACATCCGTCGCAAAATGCCAAGTAAAACAGCGTCAAATTGGCATCGCATTTGCTTACTTTAAAGCCAGATAAAATTTAAAGTATCATACTTAGGAGAAATCTGTCTGCGCCAATCGAATTTTCTGCTCAAAATATACTAGAAAATATCAAAAAAACATCCGATTTGAGACTTTCACTTTTTGGGGTCAAAAAAATTCAAAGGTTAACCCCTTTGAATGTTTTCAAAAATCGTCAAAATCTTCACTTGTGTTTTTATTGCCAAAATCGACTAATTTCGATGCGTAGAGTTGGAAAAACGCGTTGGATCCTGGCGCAAACACTTACATCCGTCGCAAAATGCCAAGTAAAAGAGCGTCAAATTGGCATCGCATTTGCTTACTTTAAAGCCAGATAAAATTTAAAGTATCATACTTAGGAGAAATCTGTCTGCGCCAATCGAATTTTCTGCTCAAAATATACTAGAAAATATCAAAAAAACATCCGATTTGAGACTTTCACTTTTTGGGGTCAAAAAAATTCAAAGGTTAACCCCTTTGAATTTTTTCAAAAATCGTCAAAATCTTCACTTGTGTTTTTATTGCCAAAATCGACTAATTTCGATGCGTAGAGTTGGAAAAACGCGTTGGATCCTGGCGCAAACACTTACATCCGTCGCAAAATGCCAAGTAAAAGAGCGTCAAATTGGCATCGCATTTGCTTACTTTAAAGCCAGATAAAATTTAAAGTATCATACTTAGGAGAAATCTGTCTGCGCCAATCGAATTTTCTGCTCAAAATATACTAGAAAATATCAAAAAAACATCCGATTTGAGACTTTCACTTTTTGGGGTCAAAAAAATTCAAAGGTTAACCCCTTTGAATTTTTTCAAAAATCGTCAAAATCTTCACTTGTGTTTTTATTGCCAAAATCGACTAATTTCGATGCGTAGAGTTGGAAAGACGCGTTGGATCCTGGCGCAAACACTTACATCCGTCGCAAAATGCCAAGTAAAAGAGCGTCAAATTGGCATCGCATTTGCTTACTTTAAAGCCAGATAAAATTTAAAGTATCATACTTAGGAGAAATCTGTCTGCGCCAATCGAATTTTCTGCTCAAAATATACTAGAAAATATCAAAAAAACATCCGATTTGAGACTTTCACTTTTTGGGGTCAAAAAAATTCAAAGGTTAACCCCTTTGAATTTTTTCAAAAATCGTCAAAATCTTCACTTGTGTTTTTATTGCCAAAATCGACTAATTTCGATGCGTAGAGTTGGAAAAACGCGTTGGATCCTGGCGCAAACACTTACATCCGTCGCAAAATGCCAAGTAAAAGAGCGTCAAATTGGCATCGCATTTGCTTACTTTAAAGCCAGATAAAATTTAAAGTATCATACTTAGAAGAAATCTGTCTGCGCCAATCGAATTTTCTGCTCAAAATATACTAGAAAATATCAAAAAAACATCCGATTTGAGACTTTCACTTTTTGGGGTCAAAAAAATTCAAAGGTTAACCCCTTTGAATTTTTTCAAAAATCGTCAAAATCTTCACTTGTGTTTTTATTGCCAAAATCGACTAATTTCGATGCGTAGAGTTGGAAAAACGCGTTGGATCCTGGCGCAAACACTTACATCCGTCGCAAAATGGCAAGTAAAAGAGCGTCAAATTGGCATCGCATTTGCTTACTTTAAAGCCAGATAAAATTTAAAGTATCATACTTAGGAGAAATCTGTCTGCGCCAATCGAATTTTCTGCTCAAAATATACTAGAAAATATCAAAAAAACATCCGATTTGAGACTTTCACTTTTTGGGGTCAAAAAAATTCAAAGGTTAACCCCTTTGAATTTTTTCAAAAATCGTCAAAATCTTCACTTGTGTTTTTATTGCCAAAATCGACTAATTTCGATGCGTAGAGTTGGAAAAACGCGTTGGATCCTGGCGCAAACACTTACATCCGTCGCAAAATGCCAAGTAAAAGAGCGTCAAATTGGCATCGCATTTGCTTACTTTAAAGCCAGATAAAATTTAAAGTATCATACTTAGGAGAAATCTGTCTGCGCCAATCGAATTTTCTGCTCAAAATATACTAGAAAATATCAAAAAAACATCCGATTTGAGACTTTCACTTTTTGGGGTCAAAAAAATTCAAAGGTTAACCCCTTTGAATTTTTTCAAAAATCGTCAAAATCTTCACTTGTGTTTTTATTGCCAAAATCGACTAAGTTCGATGCGTAGAGTTGGAAAAACGCGTTGGATCCTGGCGCAAACACTTACATCCGTCGCAAAATGCCAAGTAAAACAGCGTCAAATTGGCATCGCATTTGCTTACTTTAAAGCCAGATAAAATTTAAAGTATCATACTTAGGAGAAATCTGTCTGCGCCAATCGAATTTTCTGCTCAAAATATACTAGTAAATATCAAAAAAACATCCGATTTGAGACTTTCACTTTTTGGGGTCAAAAAAATTCAAAGGTTAACCCCTTTGAATTTTTTCAAAAATCGTCAAAATCTTCACTTGTGTTTTTATTGCCAAAATCGACTAATTTCGATGCGTAGAGTTGGAAAAACGCGTTGGATCCTGGCGCAAACACTTACATCCGTCGCAAAATGCCAAGTAAAAGAGCGTCAAATTGGCATCGCATTTGCTTACTTTAAAGCCAGATAAAATTTAAAGTATCATACTTAGGAGAAATCTGTCTGCGCCAATCGAATTTTCTGCTCAAAATATACTAGAAAATATCAAAAAAACATCCGATTTGAGACTTTCACTTTTTGGGGTCAAAAAAATTCAAAGGTTAACCCCTTTGAATTTTTTCAAAAATCGTCAAAATCTTCACTTGTGTTTTTATTGCCAAAATCGACTAATTTCGATGCGTAGAGTTGGAAAAACGCGTTGGATCCTGGCGCAAACACTTACATCCGTCGCAAAATGCCAAGTAAAAGAGCGTCAAATTGGCATCGCATTTGCTTACTTTAAAGCCAGATAAAATTTAAAGTATCATACTTAGGAGAAATCTGTCTGCGCCAATCGAATTTTCTGCTCAAAATATACTAGAAAATATCAAAAAAACATCCGATTTGAGACTTTCACTTTTTGGGGTCAAAAAAATTCAAAGGTTAACCCCTTTGAATGTTTTCAAAAATCGTCAAAATCTTCACTTGTGATTTTATTGCCAAAATCGACTAATTTCGATGCGTAGAGTTGGAAAAACGCGTTGGATCCTGGCGCAAACACTTACATCCGTCGCAAAATGCCAAGTAAAAGAGCGTCAAATTGGCATCGCATTTGCTTACTTTAAAGCCAGATAAAATTTAAAGTATCATACTTAGGAGAAATCTGTCTGCGCCAATCGAATTTTCTGCTCAAAATATACTAGAAAATATCAAAAAAACATCCGATTTGAGACTTTCACTTTTTGGGGTCAAAAAAATTCAAAGGTTAACCCCTTTGAATGTTTTCAAAAATCGTCAAAATCTTCACTTGTGTTTTTATTGCCAAAATCGACTAATTTCGATGCGTAGAGTTGGAAAAACGCGTTGGATCCTGGCGCAAACACTTACATCCGTCGCAAAATGCCAAGTAAAAGAGCGTCAAATTGGCATCGCATTTGCTTACTTTAAAGCCAGATAAAATTTAAAGTATCATACTTAGGAGAAATCTGTCTGCGCCAATCGAATTTTCTGCTCAAAATATACTAGAAAATATCAAAAAAACATCCGATTTGAGACTTTCACTTTTTGGGGTCAAAAAAATTCAAAGGTTAACCCCTTTGAATTTTTTCAAAAATCGTCAAAATCTTCACTTGTGTTTTTATTGCCAAAATCGACTAATTTCGATGCGTAGAGTTGGAAAAACGCGTTGGATCCTGGCGCAAACACTTACATCCGTCGCAAAATGGCAAGTAAAAGAGCGTCAAATTGGCATCGCATTTGCTTACTTTAAAGCCAGATAAAATTTAAAGTATCATACTTAGGAGAAATCTGTCTGCGCCAATCGAATTTTCTGCTCAAAATATACTAGAAAATATCAAAAAAACATCCGATTTGAGACTTTCACTTTTTGGGGTCAAAAAAATTCAAAGGTTAACCCCTTTGAATTTTTTCAAAAATCGTCAAAATCTTCACTTGTGTTTTTATTGCCAAAATCGACTAATTTCGATGCGTAGAGTTGGAAAAACGCGTTGGATCCTGGCGCAAACACTTACATCCGTCGCAAAATGCCAAGTAAAAGAGCGTCAAATTGGCATCGCATTTGCTTACTTTAAAGCCAGATAAAATTTAAAGTATCATACTTAGGAGAAATCTGTCTGCGCCAATCGAATTTTCTGCTCAAAATATACTAGAAAATATCAAAAAAACATCCGATTTGAGACTTTCACTTTTTGGGGTCAAAAAAATTCAAAGGTTAACCCCTTTGAATTTTTTCAAAAATCGTCAAAATCTTCACTTGTGTTTTTATTGCCAAAATCGACTAATTTCGATGCGTAGAGTTGGAAAAACGCGTTGGATCCTGGCGCAAACACTTACATCCGTCGCAAAATGCCAAGTAAAAGAGCGTCAAATTGGCATCGCATTTGCTTACTTTAAAGCCAGATAAAATTTAAAGTATCATACTTAGGAGAAATCTGTCTGCGCCAATCGAATTTTCTGCTCAAAATATACTAGAAAATATCAAAAAAACATCCGATTTGAGACTTTCACTTTTTGGGGTCAAAAAAATTCAAAGGTTAACCCCTTTGAATTTTTTCAAAAATCGTCAAAATCTTCACTTGTGTTTTTATTGCCAAAATCGACTAATTTCGATGCGTAGAGTTGGAAAGACGCGTTGGATCCTGGCGCAAACACTTACATCCGTGGCAAAATGCCAAGTAAAAGAGCGTCAAATTGGCATCGCATTTGCTTACTTTAAAGCCAGATAAAATTTAAAGTATCATACTTAGGAGAAATCTGTCTGCGCCAATCGAATTTTCTGCTCAAAATATACTAGAAAATATCAAAAAAACATCCGATTTGAGACTTTCACTTTTTGGGGTCAAAAAAATTCAAAGGTTAACCCCTTTGAATTTTTTCAAAAATCGTCAAAATCTTCACTTGTGTTTTTATTGCCAAAATCGACTAATTTCGATGCGTAGAGTTGGAAAAACGCGTTGGATCCTGGCGCAAACACTTACATCCGTCGCAAAATGGCAAGTAAAAGAGCGTCAAATTGGCATCGCATTTGCTTACTTTAAAGCCAGATAAAATTTAAAGTATCATACTTAGGAGAAATCTGTCTGCGCCAATCGAATTTTCTGCTCAAAATATACTAGAAAATATCAAAAAAACATCCGATTTGAGACTTTCACTTTTTGGGGTCAAAAAAATTCAAAGGTTAACCCCTTTGAATTTTTTCAAAAATCGTCAAAATCTTCACTTGTGTTTTTATTGCCAAAATCGACTAATTTCGATGCGTAGAGTTGGAAAAACGCGTTGGATCCTGGCGCAAACACTTACATCCGTCGCAAAATGCCAAGTAAAAGAGCGTCAAATTGGCATCGCATTTGCTTACTTTAAAGCCAGATAAAATTTAAAGTATCATACTTAGGAGAAATCTGTCTGCGCCAATCGAATTTTCTGCTCAAAATATACTAGAAAATATCAAAAAAACATCCGATTTGAGACTTTCACTTTTTGGGGTCAAAAAAATTCAAAGGTTAACCCCTTTGAATTTTTTCAAAAATCGTCAAAATCTTCACTTGTGTTTTTATTGCCAAAATCGACTAATTTCGATGCGTAGAGTTGGAAAAACGCGTTGGATCCTGGCGCAAACACTTACATCCGTCGCAAAATGGCAAGTAAAAGAGCGTCAAATTGGCATCGCATTTGCTTACTTTAAAGCCAGATAAAATTTAAAGTATCATACTTAGGAGAAATCTGTCTGCGCCAATCGAATTTTCTGCTCAAAATATACTAGAAAATATCAAAAAAACATCCGATTTGAGACTTTCACTTTTTGGGGTCAAAAAAATTCAAAGGTTAACCCCTTTGAATTTTTTCAAAAATCGTCAAAATCTTCACTTGTGTTTTTATTGCCAAAATCGACTAATTTCGATGCGTAGAGTTGGAAAAACGCGTTGGATCCTGGCGCAAACACTTACATCCGTCGCAAAATGCCAAGTAAAAGAGCGTCAAATTGGCATCGCATTTGCTTACTTTAAAGCCAGATAAAATTTAAAGTATCATACTTAGGAGAAATCTGTCTGCGCCAATCGAATTTTCTGCTCAAAATATACTAGAAAATATCAAAAAAACATCCGATTTGAGACTTTCACTTTTTGGGGTCAAAAAAATTCAAAGGTTAACCCCTTTGAATTTTTTCAAAAATCGTCAAAATCTTCACTTGTGTTTTTATTGCCAAAATCGACTAATTTCGATGCGTAGAGTTGGAAAGACGCGTTGGATCCTGGCGCAAACACTTACATCCGTCGCAAAATGCCAAGTAAAAGAGCGTCAAATTGGCATCGCATTTGCTTACTTTAAAGCCAGATAAAATTTAAAGTATCATACTTAGGAGAAATCTGTCTGCGCCAATCGAATTTTCTGCTCAAAATATACTAGAAAATATCAAAAAAACATCCGATTTGAGACTTTCACTTTTTGGGGTCAAAAAAATTCAAAGGTTAACCCCTTTGAATTTTTTCAAAAATCGTCAAAATCTTCACTTGTGTTTTTATTGCCAAAATCGACTAATTTCGATGCGTAGAGTTGGAAAAACGCGTTGGATCCTGGCGCAAACACTTACATCCGTCGCAAAATGCCAAGTAAAAGAGCGTCAAATTGGCATCGCATTTGCTTACTTTAAAGCCAGATAAAATTTAAAGTATCATACTTAGGAGAAATCTGTCTGCGCCAATCGAATTTTCTGCTCAAAATATACTAGAAAATATCAAAAAAACATCCGATTTGAGACTTTCACTTTTTGGGGTCAAAAAAATTCAAAGGTTAACCCCTTTGAATTTTTTCAAAAATCGTCAAAATCTTCACTTGTGTTTTTATTGCCAAAATCGACTAATTTCGATGCGTAGAGGTGGAAAAACGCCTTGGATCCTGGCGCAAACACTTACATCCGTCGCAAAATGGCAAGTAAAAGAGCGTCAAATTGGCATCGCATTTGCTTACTTTAAAGCCAGATGAAATTTAAAGTATCATACTTAGGAGAAATCTGTCTGCGCCAATCGAATTTTCTGCTCAAAATATACTAGAAAATATCAAAAAAACATCCGATTTGAGACTTTCACTTTTTGGGGTCAAAAAAATTCAAAGGTTAACCCCTTTGAATTTTTTCAAAAATCGTCAAAATCTTCACTTGTGTTTTTATTGCCAAAATCGACTAATTTCGATGCGTAGAGTTGGAAAAACGCGTTGGATCCTGGCGCAAACACTTACATCCGTCGCAAAATGCCAAGTAAAAGAGCGTCAAATTGGCATCGCATTTGCTTACTTTAAAGCCAGATAAAATTTAAAGTATCATACTTAGGAGAAATCTGTCTGCGCCAATCGAATTTTCTGCTCAAAATATACTAGAAAATATCAAAAAAACATCCGATTTGAGACTTTCACTTTTTGGGGTCAAAAAAATTCAAAGGTTAACCCCTTTGAATTTTTTCAAAAATCGTCAAAATCTTCACTTGTGTTTTTATTGCCAAAATCGACTAATTTCGATGCGTAGAGTTGGAAAGACGCGTTGGATCCTGGCGCAAACACTTACATCCGTCGCAAAATGCCAAGTAAAAGAGCGTCAAATTGGCATCGCATTTGCTTACTTTAAAGCCAGATAAAATTTAAAGTATCATACTTAGGAGAAATCTGTCTGCGCCAATCGAATTTTCTGCTCAAAATATACTAGAAAATATCAAAAAAACATCCGATTTGAGACTTTCACTTTTTGGGGTCAAAAAAATTCAAAGGTTAACCCCTTTGAATTTTTTCAAAAATCGTCAAAATCTTCACTTGTGTTTTTATTGCCAAAATCGACTAATTTCGATGAGTAGAGTTGGAAAGACGCGTTGGCTCCTGGCGCAAACACTTACATCCGTCGCAAAATGCCAAGTAAAAGAGCGTCAAATTGGCATCGCATTTGCTTACTTTAAAGCCAGATAAAATTTAAAGTATCATACTTAGGAGAAATCTGTCTGCGCCAATCGAATTTTCTGCTCAAAATATACTAGAAAATATCAAAAAAACATCCGATTTGAGACTTTCACTTTTTGGGGTCAAAAAAATTCAAAGGTTAACCCCTTTGAATTTTTTCAAAAATCGTCAAAATCTTCACTTGTGTTTTTATTGCCAAAATCGACTAATTTCGATGCGTAGAGTTGGAAAAACGCGTTGGATCCTGGCGCAAACACTTACATCCGTCGCAAAATGGCAAGTAAAAGAGCGTCAAATTGGCATCGCATTTGCTTACTTTAAAGCCAGATAAAATTTAAAGTATCATACTTAGGAGAAATCTGTCTGCGCCAATCGAATTTTCTGCTCAAAATATACTAGAAAATATCAAAAAAACATCCGATTTGAGACTTTCACTTTTTGGGGTCAAAAAAATTCAAAGGTTAACCCCTTTGAATTTTTTCAAAAATCGTCAAAATCTTCACTTGTGTTTTTATTGCCAAAATCGACTAATTTCGATGCGTAGAGTTGGAAAAACGCGTTGGATCCTGGCGCAAACACTTACATCCGTCGCAAAATGGCAAGTAAAAGAGCGTCAAATTGGCATCGCATTTGCTTACTTTAAAGCCAGATAAAATTTAAAGTATCATACTTAGGAGAAATCTGTCTGCGCCAATCGAATTTTCTGCTCAAAATATACTAGAAAATATCAAAAAAACATCCGATTTGAGACTTTCACTTTTTGGGGTCAAAAAAATTCAAAGGTTAACCCCTTTGAATTTTTTCAAAAATCGTCAAAATCTTCACTTGTGTTTTTATTGCCAAAATCGACTAAGTTCGATGCGTAGAGTTGGAAAAACGCGTTGGATCCTGGCGCAAACACTTACATCCGTCGCAAAATGCCAAGTAAAAGAGCGTCAAATTGGCATCGCATTTGCTTACTTTAAAGCCAGATAAAATTTAAAGTATCATACTTAGGAGAAATCTGTCTGCGCCAATCGAATTTTCTGCTCAAAATATACTAGAAAATATCAAAAAAACATCCGATTTGAGACTTTCACTTTTTGGGGTCAAAAAAATTCAAAGGTTAACCCCTTTGAATTTTTTCAAAAATCGTCAAAATCTTCACTTGTGTTTTTATTGCCAAAATCGACTAATTTCGATGCGTAGAGTTGGAAAAACGCGTTGGATCCTGGCGCAAACACTTACATCCGTCGCAAAATGGCAAGTAAAAGAGCGTCAAATTGGCATCGCATTTGCTTACTTTAAAGCCAGATAAAATTTAAAGTATCATACTTAGGAGAAATCTGTCTGCGCCAATCGAATTTTCTGCTCAAAATATACTAGAAAATATCAAAAAAACATCCGATTTGAGACTTTCACTTTTTGGGGTCAAAAAAATTCAAAGGTTAACCCCTTTGAATTTTTTCAAAAATCGTCAAAATCTTCACTTGTGTTTTTATTGCCAAAATCGACTAAGTTCGATGCGTAGAGTTGGAAAAACGCGTTGGATCCTGGCGCAAACACTTACATCCGTCGCAAAATGCCAAGTAAAACAGCGTCAAATTGGCATCGCATTTGCTTACTTTAAAGCCAGATAAAATTTAAAGTATCATACTTAGGAGAAATCTGTCTGCGCCAATCGAATTTTCTGCTCAAAATATACTAGTAAATATCAAAAAAACATCCGATTTGAGACTTTCACTTTTTGGGGTCAAAAAAATTCAAAGGTTAACCCCTTTGAATTTTTTCAAAAATCGTCAAAATCTTCACTTGTGTTTTTATTGCCAAAATCGACTAATTTCGATGCGTAGAGTTGGAAAAACGCGTTGGATCCTGGCGCAAACACTTACATCCGTCGCAAAATGCCAAGTAAAAGAGCGTCAAATTGGCATCGCATTTGCTTACTTTAAAGCCAGATAAAATTTAAAGTATCATACTTAGGAGAAATCTGTCTGCGCCAATCGAATTTTCTGCTCAAAATATACTAGAAAATATCAAAAAAACATCCGATTTGAGACTTTCACTTTTTGGGGTCAAAAAAATTCAAAGGTTAACCCCTTTGAATTTTTTCAAAAATCGTCAAAATCTTCACTTGTGTTTTTATTGCCAAAATCGACTAATTTCGATGCGTAGAGTTGGAAAAACGCGTTGGATCCTGGCGCAAACACTTACATCCGTCGCAAAATGCCAAGTAAAAGAGCGTCAAATTGGCATCGCATTTGCTTACTTTAAAGCCAGATAAAATTTAAAGTATCATACTTAGGAGAAATCTGTCTGCGCCAATCGAATTTTCTGCTCAAAATATACTAGAAAATATCAAAAAAACATCCGATTTGAGACTTTCACTTTTTGGGGTCAAAAAAATTCAAAGGTTAACCCCTTTGAATGTTTTCAAAAATCGTCAAAATCTTCACTTGTGTTTTTATTGCCAAAATCGACTAATTTCGATGCGTAGAGTTGGAAAAACGCGTTGGATCCTGGCGCAAACACTTACATCCGTCGCAAAATGCCAAGTAAAAGAGCGTCAAATTGGCATCGCATTTGCTTACTTTAAAGCCAGATAAAATTTAAAGTATCATACTTAGGAGAAATCTGTCTGCGCCAATCGAATTTTCTGCTCAAAATATACTAGAAAATATCAAAAAAACATCCGATTTGAGACTTTCACTTTTTGGGGTCAAAAAAATTCAAAGGTTAACCCCTTTGAATTTTTTCAAAAATCGTCAAAATCTTCACTTGTGTTTTTATTGCCAAAATCGACTAATTTCGATGCGTAGAGTTGGAAAAACGCGTTGGATCCTGGCGCAAACACTTACATCCGTCGCAAAATGCCAAGTAAAAGAGCGTCAAATTGGCATCGCATTTGCTTACTTTAAAGCCAGATAAAATTTAAAGTATCATACTTAGGAGAAATCTGTCTGCGCCAATCGAATTTTCTGCTCAAAATATACTAGTAAATATCAAAAAAACATCCGATTTGAGACTTTCACTTTTTGGGGTCAAAAAAATTCAAAGGTTAACCCCTTTGAATTTTTTCAAAAATCGTCAAAATCTTCACTTGTGTTTTTATTGCCAAAATCGACTAATTTCGATGCGTAGAGTTGGAAAAACGCGTTGGATCCTGGCGCAAACACTTACATCCGTCGCAAAATGCCAAGTAAAAGAGCGTCAAATTGGCATCGCATTTGCTTACTTTAAAGCCAGATAAAATTTAAAGTATCATACTTAGGAGAAATCTGTCTGCGCCAATCGAATTTTCTGCTCAAAATATACTAGAAAATATCAAAAAAACATCCGATTTGAGACTTTCACTTTTTGGCGTCAAAAAAATTCAAAGGTTAACCCCTTTGAATTTTTTCAAAAATCGTCAAAATCTTCACTTGTGTTTTTATTGCCAAAATCGACTAATTTCGATGCGTAGAGTTGGAAAAACGCGTTGGATCCTGGCGCAAACACTTACATCCGTCGCAAAATGGCAAGTAAAAGAGCGTCAAATTGGCATCGCATTTGCTTACTTTAAAGCCAGATAAAATTTAAAGTATCATACTTAGGAGAAATCTGTCTGCGCCAATCGAATTTTCTGCTCAAAATATACTAGAAAATATCAAAAAAACATCCGATTTGAGACTTTCACTTTTTGGGGTCAAAAAAATTCAAAGGTTAACCCCTTTGAATTTTTTCAAAAATCGTCAAAATCTTCACTTGTGTTTTTATTGCCAAAATCGACTAATTTCGATGCGTAGAGTTGGAAAAACGCGTTGGATCCTGGCGCAAACACTTACATCCGTCGCAAAATGCCAAGTAAAAGAGCGTCAAATTGGCATCGCATTTGCTTACTTTAAAGCCAGATAAAATTTAAAGTATCATACTTAGGAGAAATCTGTCTGCGCCAATCGAATTTTCTGCTCAAAATATACTAGAAAATATCAAAAAAACATCCGATTTGAGACTTTCACTTTTTGGGGTCAAAAAAATTCAAAGGTTAACCCCTTTGAATTTTTTCAAAAATCGTCAAAATCTTCACTTGTGTTTTTATTGCCAAAATTGACTAAGTTCGATGCGTAGAGTTGGAAAAACGCGTTGGATCCTGGCGCAAACACTTACATCCGTCGCAAAATGCCAAGTAAAACAGCGTCAAATTGGCATCGCATTTGCTTACTTTAAAGCCAGATAAAATTTAAAGTATCATACTTAGGAGAAATCTGTCTGCGCCAATCGAATTTTCTGCTCAAAATATACTAGTAAATATCAAAAAAACATCCGATTTGAGACTTTCACTTTTTGGGGTCAAAAAAATTCAAAGGTTAACCCCTTTGAATTTTTTCAAAAATCGTCAAAATCTTCACTTGTGTTTTTATTGCCAAAATCGACTAATTTCGATGCGTAGAGTTGGAAAAACGCGTTGGATCCTGGCGCAAACACTTACATCCGTCGCAAAATGCCAAGTAAAAGAGCGTCAAATTGGCATCGCATTTGCTTACTTTAAAGCCAGATAAAATTTAAAGTATCATACTTAGGAGAAATCTGTCTGCGCCAATCGAATTTTCTGCTCAAAATATACTAGAAAATATCAAAAAAACATCCGATTTGAGACTTTCACTTTTTGGGGTCAAAAAAATTCAAAGGTTAACCCCTTTGAATTTTTTCAAAAATCGTCAAAATCTTCACTTGTGTTTTTATTGCCAAAATCGACTAATTTCGATGCGTAGAGTTGGAAAAACGCGTTGGATCCTGGCGCAAACACTTACATCCGTCGCAAAATGCCAAGTAAAAGAGCGTCAAATTGGCATCGCATTTGCTTACTTTAAAGCCAGATAAAATTTAAAGTATCATACTTAGGAGAAATCTGTCTGCGCCAATCGAATTTTCTGCTCAAAATATACTAGAAAATATCAAAAAAACATCCGATTTGAGACTTTCACTTTTTGGGGTCAAAAAAATTCAAAGGTTAACCCCTTTGAATGTTTTCAAAAATCGTCAAAATCTTCACTTGTGTTTTTATTGCCAAAATCGACTAATTTCGATGCGTAGAGTTGGAAAAACGCGTTGGATCCTGGCGCAAACACTTACATCCGTCGCAAAATGCCAAGTAAAAGAGCGTCAAATTGGCATCGCATTTGCTTACTTTAAAGCCAGATAAAATTTAAAGTATCATACTTAGGAGAAATCTGTCTGCGCCAATCGAATTTTCTGCTCAAAATATACTAGAAAATATCAAAAAAACATCCGATTTGAGACTTTCACTTTTTGGGGTCAAAAAAATTCAAAGGTTAACCCCTTTGAATGTTTTCAAAAATCGTCAAAATCTTCACTTGTGTTTTTATTGCCAAAATCGACTAATTTCGATGCGTAGAGTTGGAAAAACGCGTTGGATCCTGGCGCAAACACTTACATCCGTCGCAAAATGCCAAGTAAAAGAGCGTCAAATTGGCATCGCATTTGCTTACTTTAAAGCCAGATAAAATTTAAAGTATCATACTTAGGAGAAATCTGTCTGCGCCAATCGAATTTTCTGCTCAAAATATACTAGAAAATATCAAAAAAACATCCGATTTGAGACTTTCACTTTTTGGGGTCAAAAAAATTCAAAGGTTAACCCCTTTGAATTTTTTCAAAAATCGTCAAAATCTTCACTTGTGTTTTTATTGCCAAAATCGACTAATTTCGATGCGTAGAGTTGGAAAAACGCGTTGGATCCTGGCGCAAACACTTACATCCGTCGCAAAATGGCAAGTAAAAGAGCGTCAAATTGGCATCGCATTTGCTTACTTTAAAGCCAGATAAAATTTAAAGTATCATACTTAGGAGAAATCTGTCTGCGCCAATCGAATTTTCTGCTCAAAATATACTAGAAAATATCAAAAAAACATCCGATTTGAGACTTTCACTTTTTGGGGTCAAAAAAATTCAAAGGTTAACCCCTTTGAATTTTTTCAAAAATCGTCAAAATCTTCACTTGTGTTTTTATTGCCAAAATCGACTAATTTCGATGCGTAGAGTTGGAAAAACGCGTTGGATCCTGGCGCAAACACTTACATCCGTCGCAAAATGCCAAGTAAAAGAGCGTCAAATTGGCATCGCATTTGCTTACTTTAAAGCCAGATAAAATTTAAAGTATCATACTTAGGAGAAATCTGTCTGCGCCAATCGAATTTTCTGCTCAAAATATACTAGAAAATATCAAAAAAACATCCGATTTGAGACTTTCACTTTTTGGGGTCAAAAAAATTCAAAGGTTAACCCCTTTGAATGTTTTCAAAAATCGTCAAAATCTTCACTTGTGTTTTTATTGCCAAAATCGACTAATTTCGATGCGTAGAGTTGGAAAAACGCGTTGGATCCTGGCGCAAACACTTACATCCGTCGCAAAATGCCAAGTAAAAGAGCGTCAAATTGGCATCGCATTTGCTTACTTTAAAGCCAGATAAAATTTAAAGTATCATACTTAGGAGAAATCTGTCTGCGCCAATCGAATTTTCTGCTCAAAATATACTAGAAAATATCAAAAAAACATCCGATTTGAGACTTTCACTTTTTGGGGTCAAAAAAATTCAAAGGTTAACCCCTTTGAATTTTTTCAAAAATCGTCAAAATCTTCACTTGTGTTTTTATTGCCAAAATCGACTAATTTCGATGCGTAGAGTTGGAAAAACGCGTTGGATCCTGGCGCAAACACTTACATCCGTCGCAAAATGCCAAGTAAAAGAGCGTCAAATTGGCATCGCATTTGCTTACTTTAAAGCCAGATAAAATTTAAAGTATCATACTTAGGAGAAATCTGTCTGCGCCAATCGAATTTTCTGCTCAAAATATACTAGAAAATATCAAAAAAACATCCGATTTGAGACTTTCACTTTTTGGGGTCAAAAAAATTCAAAGGTTAACCCCTTTGAATTTTTTCAAAAATCGTCAAAATCTTCACTTGTGTTTTTATTGCCAAAATCGACTAATTTCGATGCGTAGAGTTGGAAAAACGCGTTGGATCCTGGCGCAAACACTTACATCCGTCGCAAAATGCCAAGTAAAAGAGCGTCAAATTGGCATCGCATTTGCTTACTTTAAAGCCAGATAAAATTTAAAGTATCATACTTAGGAGAAATCTGTCTGCGCCAATCGAATTTTCTGCTCAAAATATACTAGAAAATATCAAAAAAACATCCGATTTGAGACTTTCACTTTTTGGGGTCAAAAAAATTCAAAGGATAACCCCTTTGAATTTTTTCAAAAATCGTCAAAATCTTCACTTGTGTTTTTATTGCCAAAATCGACTAATTTCGATGCGTAGAGTTGGAAAAACGCGTTGGATCCTGGCGCAAACACTTACATCCGTCGCAAAATGCCAAGTAAAAGAGCGTCAAATTGGCATCGCATTTGCTTACTTTAAAGCCAGATAAAATTTAAAGTATCATACTTAGGAGAAATCTGTCTGCGCCAATCGAATTTTCTGCTCAAAATATACTAGAAAATATCAAAAAAACATCCGATTTGAGACTTTCACTTTTTGGGGTCAAAAAAATTCAAAGGTTAACCCCTTTGAATTTTTTCAAAAATCGTCAAAATCTTCACTTGTGT
This sequence comes from Cantharis rustica, assembly GCA_911387805.1. NCBI lineage: Eukaryota > Metazoa > Arthropoda > Insecta > Coleoptera > Cantharidae > Cantharis > Cantharis rustica. The sequence continues at coordinate 67,972,191 of OU426878.1, forward strand.
TTTTATTGCCAAAATCGACTAATTTCGATGCGTAGAGTTGGAAAAACGCGTTGGATCCTGGCGCAAACACTTACATCCGTCGCAAAATGCCAAGTAAAAGAGCGTCAAATTGGCATCGCATTTGCTTACTTTAAAGCCAGATAAAATTTAAAGTATCATACTTAGGAGAAATCTGTCTGCGCCAATCGAATTTTCTGCTCAAAATATACTAGAAAATATCAAAAAAACATCCGATTTGAGACTTTCACTTTTTGGGGTCAAAAAAATTCAAAGGGGTTAACCTTTGAATTTTTTCAAAAATCGTCAAACTCTTCACTTGTGTTTTTATTGCCAAAATCGACTAATTTCGATGCGTAGAGTTGGAAAAACGCGTTGGATCCTGGCGCAAACACTTACATCCGTCGCAAAATGCCAAGTAAAAGAGCGTCAAATTGGCATCCCATTTGCTTACTTTAAAGCCAGATAAAATTTAAAGTATCATACTTAGGAGAAATCTGTCTGCGCCAATCGAATTTTCTGCTCAAAATATACTAGAAAATATCAAAAAAACATCCGATTTGAGACTTTCACTTTTTGGGGTCAAAAAAATTCAAAGGTTAACCCCTTTGAATTTTTTCAAAAATCGTCAAAATCTTCACTTGCGTTTTTATTGCCAAAATCGACTAAGTTCGATGCGTAGAGTTGGAAAAACGCGTTGGATCCTGGCGCAAACACTTACATCCGTCGCAAAATGCCAAGTAAAAGAGCGTCAAATTGGCATCGCATTTGCTTACTTTAAAGCCAGATAAAATTTAAAGTATCATACTTAGGAGAAATCTGTCTGCGCCAATCGAATTTTCTGCTCAAAATATACTAGAAAATATCAAAAAAACATCCGATTTGAGACTTTCACTTTTTGGGGTCAAAAAAATTCAAAGGTTAACCCCTTTGAATGTTTTCAAAAATCGTCAAAATCTTCACTTGTGTTTTTATTGCCAAAATCGACTAATTTCGATGCGTAGAGTTGGAAAAACGCGTTGGATCCTGGCGCAAACACTTACATCCGTCGCAAAATGCCAAGTAAAAGAGCGTCAAATTGGCATCGCATTTGCTTACTTTAAAGCCAGATAAAATTTAAAGTATCATACTTAGGAGAAATCTGTCTGCGCCAATCGAATTTTCTGCTCAAAATATACTAGAAAATATCAAAAAAACATCCGATTTGAGACTTTCACTTTTTGGGGTCAAAAAAATTCAAAGGTTAACCCCTTTGAATTTTTTCAAAAATCGTCAAAATCTTCACTTGTGTTTTTATTGCCAAAATCGACTAATTTCGATGCGTAGAGTTGGAAAAACGCGCTGGATCCTGGCGCAAACACTTACATCCGTCGCAAAATGCCAAGTAAAACAGCGTCAAATTGGCATCGCATTTGCTTACTTTAAAGCCAGATAAAATTTAAAGTATCATACTTAGGAGAAATCTGTCTGCGCCAATCGAATTTTCTGCTCAAAATATACTAGAAAATATCAAAAAAACATCCGATTTGAGACTTTCACTTTTTGGGGTCAAAAAAATTCAAAGGTTAACCCCTTTGAATGTTTTCAAAAATCGTCAAAATCTTCACTTGTGTTTTTATTGCCAAAATCGACTAATTTCGATGCGTAGAGTTGGAAAAACGCGTTGGATCCTGGCGCAAACACTTACATCCGTCGCAAAATGCCAAGTAAAAGAGCGTCAAATGGGCATCGCATTTGCTTACTTTAAAGCCAGATAAAATTTAAAGTATCATACTTAGGAGAAATCTGTCTGCGCCAATCGAATTTTCTGCTCAAAATATACTAGAAAATATCAAAAAAACATCCGATTTGAGACTTTCACTTTTTGGGGTCAAAAAAATTCAAAGGTTAACCCCTTTGAATTTTTTCAAAAATCGTCAAAATCTTCACTTGTGTTTTTATTGCCAAAATCGACTAATTTCGATGCGTAGAGTTGGAAAAACGCGTTGGATCCTGGCGCAAACACTTACATCCGTCGCAAAATGCCAAGTAAAAGAGCGTCAAATTGGCATCGCATTTGCTTACTTTAAAGCCAGATAAAATTTAAAGTATCATACTTAGGAGAAATCTGTCTGCGCCAATCGAATTTTCTGCTCAAAATATACTAGAAAATATCAAAAAAACATCCGATTTGAGACTTTCACTTTTTGGGGTCAAAAAAATTCAAAGGTTAACCCCTTTGAATTTTTTCAAAAATCGTCAAAATCTTCACTTGTGTTTTTATTGCCAAAATCGACTAATTTCGATGCGTAGAGTTGGAAAAACGCGTTGGATCCTGGCGCAAACACTTACATCCGTCGCAAAATGCCAAGTAAAAGAGCGTCAAATTGGCATCGCATTTGCTTACTTTAAAGCCAGATAAAATTTAAAGTATCATACTTAGGAGAAATCTGTCTGCGCCAATTGAATTTTCTGCTCAAAATATACTAGAAAATATCAAAAAAACATCCGATTTGAGACTTTCACTTTTTGGGGTCAAAAAATTCAAAGGTTAACCCCTTTGAATGTTTTCAAAAATCGTCAAAATCTTCACTTGTGTTTTTATTGCCAAAATCGACTAATTTCGATGCGTAGAGTTGGAAAAACGCGTTGGATCCTGGCGCAAACACTTACATCCGTCGCAAAATGCCAAGTAAAAGAGCGTCAAATTGGCATCGCATTTGCTTACTTTAAAGCCAGATAAAATTTAAAGTATCATACTTAGGAGAAATCTGTCTGCGCCAATCGAATTTTCTGCTCAAAATATACTAGAAAATATCAAAAAAACATCCGATTTGAGACTTTCACTTTTTGGGGTCAAAAAAATTCAAAGGTTAACCCCTTTGAATTTTTTCAAAAATCGTCAAAATCTTCACTTGTGTTTTTATTGCCAAAATCGACTAATTTCGATGCGTAGAGTTGGAAAAACGCGTTGGATCCTGGCGCAAACACTTACATCCGTCGCAAAATGCCAAGTAAAAGAGCGTCAAATTGGCATCGCATTTGCTTACTTTAAAGCCAGATAAAATTTAAAGTATCATACTTAGGAGAAATCTGTCTGCGCCAATCGAATTTTCTGCTCAAAATATACTAGAAAATATCAAAAAAACATCCGATTTGAGACTTTCACTTTTTGGGGTCAAAAAAATTCAAAGGTTAACCCCTTTGAATTTTTTCAAAAATCGTCAAAATCTTCACTTGTGTTTTTATTGCCAAAATCGACTAATTTCGATGCGTAGAGTTGGAAAAACGCGTTGGATCCTGGCGCAAACACTTACATCCGTCGCAAAATGCCAAGTAAAAGAGCGTCAAATTGGCATCGCATTTGCTTACTTTAAAGCCAGATAAAATTTAAAGTATCATACTTAGGAGAAATCTGTCTGCGCCAATCGAATTTTCTGCTCAAAATATACTAGAAAATATCAAAAAAACATCCGATTTGAGACTTTCACTTTTTGGGGTCAAAAAAATTCAAAGGTTAACCCCTTTGAATTTTTTCAAAAATCGTCAAAATCTTCACTTGTGTTTTTATTGCCAAAATCGACTAATTTCGATGCGTAGAGTTGGAAAAACGCGTTGGATCCTGGCGCAAACACTTACATCCGTCGCAAAATGCCAAGTAAAAGAGCGTCAAATTGGCATCGCATTTGCTTACTTTAAAGCCAGATAAAATTTAAAGTATCATACTTAGGAGAAATCTGTCTGCGCCAATCGAATTTTCTGCTCAAAATATACTAGAAAATATCAAAAAAACATCCGATTTGAGACTTTCACTTTTTGGGGTCAAAAAAATTCAAAGGTTAACCCCTTTGAATTTTTTCAAAAATCGTCAAACTCTTCACTTGTGTTTTTATTGCCAAAATCGACTAATTTCGATGCGTAGAGTTGGAAAAACGCGTTGGATCCTGGCGCAAACACTTACATCCGTCGCAAAATGCCAAGTAAAAGAGCGTCAAATTGGCATCGCATTTGCTTACTTTAAAGCCAGATAAAATTTAAAGTATCATACTTAGGAGAAATCTGTCTGCGCCAATCGAATTTTCTGCTCAAAATATACTAGAAAATATCAAAAAAACATCCGATTTGAGACTTTCACTTTTTGGGGTCAAAAAAATTCAAAGGTTAACCCCTTTGAATTTTTTCAAAAATCGTCAAAATCTTCACTTGTGTTTTTATTGCCAAAATCGACTAATTTCGATGCGTAGAGTTGGAAAAACGCGTTGGATCCTGGCGCAAACACTTACATCCGTCGCAAAATGCCAAGTAAAAGAGCGTCAAATTGGCATCGCATTTGCTTACTTTAAAGCCAGATAAAATTTAAAGTATCATACTTAGGAGAAATCTGTCTGCGCCAATCGAATTTTCTGCTCAAAATATACTAGAAAATATCAAAAAAACATCCGATTTGAGACTTTCACTTTTTGGGGTCAAAAAAATTCAAAGGTTAACCCCTTTGAATTTTTTCAAAAATCGTCAAAATCTTCACTTGTGTTTTTATTGCCAAAATCGACTAAGTTCGATGCGTAGAGTTGGAAAAACGCGTTGGATCCTGGCGCAAACACTTACATTCGTCGCAAAATGCCAAGTAAAAGAGCGTCAAATTGGCATCGCATTTGCTTACTTTAAAGCCAGATAAAATTTAAAGTATCATACTTAGGAGAAATCTGTCTGCGCCAATCGAATTTTCTGCTCAAAATATACTAGAAAATATCAAAAAAACATCCGATTTGAGACTTTCACTTTTTGGGGTCAAAAAAATTCAAAGGGGTTAACCTTTGAATTTTTTCAAAAATCGTCAAACTCTTCACTTGTGTTTTTATTGCCAAAATCGACTAATTTCGATGCGTAGAGTTGGAAAAACGCGTTGGATCCTGGCGCAAACACTTACATCCGTCGCAAAATGCCAAGTAAAAGAGCGTCAAATTGGCATCGCATTTGCTTACTTTAAAGCCAGATAAAATTTAAAGTATCATACTTAGGAGAAATCTGTCTGCGCCAATCGAATTTTCTGCTCAAAATATACTAGAAAATATCAAAAAAACATCCGATTTGAGACTTTCACTTTTTGGGGTCAAAAAAATTCAAAGGTTAACCCCTTTGAATTTTTTCAAAAATCGTCAAAATCTTCACTTGTGTTTTTATTGCCAAAATCGACTAATTTCGATGCGTAGAGTTGGAAAAACGCGTTGGATCCTGGCGCAAACACTTACATCCGTCGCAAAATGCCAAGTAAAAGAGCGTCAAATTGGCATCGCATTTGCTTACTTTAAAGCCAGATAAAATTTAAAGTATCATACTTAGGAGAAATCTGTCTGCGCCAATCGAATTTTCTGCTCAAAATATACTAGAAAATATCAAAAAAACATCCGATTTGAGACTTTCACTTTTTGGGGTCAAAAAAATTCAAAGGTTAACCCCTTTGAATTTTTTCAAAAATCGTCAAAATCTTCACTTGTGTTTTTATTGCCAAAATCGACTAAGTTCGATGCGTAGAGTTGGAAAAACGCGTTGGATCCTGGCGCAAACACTTACATCCGTCGCAAAATGCCAAGTAAAAGAGCGTCAAATTGGCATCGCATTTGCTTACTTTAAAGCCAGATAAAATTTAAAGTATCATACTTAGGAGAAATCTGTCTGCGCCAATCGAATTTTCTGCTCAAAATATACTAGAAAATATCAAAAAACATCCGATTTGAGACTTTCACTTTTTGGGGTCAAAAAAATTCAAAGGTTAACCCCTTTGAATTTTTTCAAAAATCGTCAAAATCTTCACTTGTGTTTTTATTGCCAAAATCGACTAATTTCGATGCGTAGAGTTGGAAAAACGCGTTGGATCCTGGCGCAAACACTTACATCCGTCGCAAAATGCCAAGTAAAAGAGCGTCAAATTGGCATCGCATTTGCTTACTTTAAAGCCAGATAAAATTTAAAGTATCATACTTAGGAGAAATCTGTCTGCGCCAATCGAATTTTCTGCTCAAAATATACTAGAAAATATCAAAAAAACATCCGATTTGAGACTTTCACTTTTTGGGGTCAAAAAAATTCAAAGGTTAACCCCTTTGAATTTTTTCAAAAATCGTCAAAATCTTCACTTGTGTTTTTATTGCCAAAATCGACTAATTTCGATGCGTAGAGTTGGAAAAACGCGTTGGATCCTGGCGCAAACACTTACATCCGTCGCAAAATGCCAAGTAAAAGAGCGTCAATTTGGCATCGCATTTGCTTACTTTAAAGCCAGATAAAATTTAAAGTATCATACTTAGGAGAAATCTGTCTGCGCCAATCGAATTTTCTGCTCAAAATATACTAGAAAATATCAAAAAAACATCCGATTTGAGACTTTCACTTTTTGGGGTCAAAAAAATTCAAAGGTTAACCCCTTTGAATTTTTTCAAAAATCGTCAAAATCTTCACTTGTGTTTTTATTGCCAAAATCGACTAATTTCGATGCGTAGAGTTGGAAAAACGCGTTGGATCCTGGCGCAAACACTTACATCCGTCGCAAAATGCCAAGTAAAAGAGCGTCAAATTGGCATCGCATTTGCTTACTTTAAAGCCAGATAAAATTTAAAGTATCATACTTAGGAGAAATCTGTCTGCGCCAATCGAATTTTCTGCTCAAAATATACTAGAAAATATCAAAAAAACATCCGATTTGAGACTTTCACTTTTTGGGGTCAAAAAAATTCAAAGGTTAACCCCTTTGAATTTTTTCAAAAATCGTCAAAATCTTCACTTGTGTTTTTATTGCCAAAATCGACTAATTTCGATGCGTAGAGTTGGAAAAACGCGTTGGATCCTGGCGCAAACACTTACATCCGTCGCAAAATGCCAAGTAAAAGAGCGTCAAATTGGCATCGCATTTGCTTACTTTAAAGCCAGATAAAATTTAAAGTATCATACTTAGGAGAAATCTGTCTGCGCCAATCGAATTTTCTGCTCAAAATATACTAGAAAATATCAAAAAAACATCCGATTTGAGACTTTCACTTTTTGGGGTCAAAAAAATTCAAAGGTTAACCCCTTTGAATTTTTTCAAAAATCGTCAAAATCTTCACTTGTGTTTTTATTGCCAAAATCGACTAATTTCGATGCGTAGAGTTGGAAAAACGCGTTGGATCCTGGCGCAAACACTTACATCCGTCGCAAAATGCCAAGGAAAAGAGCGTCAATTTGGCATCGCATTTGCTTACTTTAAAGCCAGATAAAATTTAAAGTATCATACTTAGGAGAAATCTGTCTGCGCCAATCGAATTTTCTGCTCAAAATATACTAGAAAATATCAAAAAAACATCCGATTTGAGACTTTCACTTTTTGGGGTCAAAAAAATTCAAAGGTTAACCCCTTTGAATTTTTTCAAAAATCGTCAAAATCTTCACTTGTGTTTTTATTGCCAAAATCGACTAATTTCGATGCGTAGAGTTGGAAAAACGCGTTGGATCCTGGCGCAAACACTTACATCCGTCGCAAAATGCCAAGTAAAAGAGCGTCAAATTGGCATCGCATTTGCTTACTTTAAAGCCAGATAAAATTTAAAGTATCATACTTAGGAGAAATCTGTCTGCGCCAATCGAATTTTCTGCTCAAAATATACTAGAAAATATCAAAAAACATCCGATTTGAGACTTTCACTTTTTGGGGTCAAAAAAATTCAAAGGTTAACCCCTTTGAATTTTTTCAAAAATCGTCAAAATCTTCACTTGTGTTTTTATTGCCAAAATCGACTAATTTCGATGCGTAGAGTTGGAAAAACGCGTTGGATCCTGGCGCAAACACTTACATCCGTCGCAAAATGCCAAGTAAAAGAGCGTCAAATTGGCATCGCATTTGCTTACTTCAAAGCCAGATAAAATTTAAAGTATCATACTTAGGAGAAATCTGTCTGCGCCAATCGAATTTTCTGCTCAAAATATACTAGAAAATATCAAAAAACATCCGATTTGAGACTTTCACTTTTTGGGGTCAAAAAAATTCAAAGGTTAACCCCTTTGAATTTTTTCAAAAATCGTCAAAATCTTCACTTGTGTTTTTATTGCCAAAATCGACTAATTTCGATGCGTAGAGTTGGAAAAACGCGTTGGATCCTGGCGCAAACACTTACATCCGTCGCAAAATGCCAAGTAAAAGAGCGTCAAATTGGCATCGCATTTGCTTACTTTAAAGCCAGATAAAATTTAAAGTATCATACTTAGGAGAAATCTGTCTGCGCCAATCGAATTTTCTGCTCAAAATATACTAGAAAATATCAAAAAACATCCGATTTAAGACTTTCACTTTTTGGGGTCAAAAAAATTCAAAGGTTAACCCCTTTGAATTTTTTCAAAAATCGTCAAAATCTTCACTTGTGTTTTTATTGCCAAAATCGACTAATTTCGATGCGTAGAGTTGGAAAAACGCGTTGGATCCTGGCGCAAACACTTACATCCGTCGCAAAATGCCAAGTAAAAGAGCGTCAAATTGGCATCGCATTTGCTTACTTTAAAGCCAGATAAAATTTAAAGTATCATACTTAGGAGAAATCTGTCTGCGCCAATCGAATTTTCTGCTCAAAATATACTAGAAAATATCAAAAAAACATCCGATTTGAGACTTTCACTTTTTGGGGTCAAAAAAATTCAAAGGTTAACCCCTTTGAATTTTTTCAAAAATCGTCAAAATCTTCACTTGTGTTTTTATTGCCAAAATCGACTAATTTCGATGCGTAGAGTTGGAAAAACGCGTTGGATCCTGGCGCAAACACTTACATCCGTCGCAAAATGCCAAGTAAAAAAGCGTCAATTTGGCATCGCATTTGCTTACTTTAAAGCCAGATAAAATTTAAAGTATCATACTTAGGAGAAATCTGTCTGCGCCAATCGAATTTTCTGCTCAAAATATACTAGAAAATATCAAAAAAACATCCGATTTGAGACTTTCACTTTTTGGGGTCAAAAAAATTCAAAGGTTAACCCCTTTGAATTTTTTCAAAAATCGTCAAAATCTTCACTTGTGTTTTTATTGCCAAAATCGACTAATTTCGATGCGTAGAGTTGGAAAAACGCGTTGGATCCTGGCGCAAACACTTACATCCGTCGCAAAATGCCAAGTAAAAGAGCGTCAAATTGGCATCGCATTTGCTTACTTTAAAGCCAGATAAAATTTAAAGTATCATACTTAGGAGAAATCTGTCTGCGCCAATCGAATTTTCTGCTCAAAATATACTAGAAAATATCAAAAAAACATCCGATTTGAGACTTTCACTTTTTGGGGTCAAAAAAATTCAAAGGTTAACCCCTTTGAATTTTTTCAAAAATCGTCAAAATCTTCACTTGTGTTTTTATTGCCAAAATCGACTAATTTCGATGCGTAGAGTTGGAAAAACGCGTTGGATCCTGGCGCAAACACTTACATCCGTCGCAAAATGCCAAGTAAAAGAGCGTCAAATTGGCATCGCATTTGCTTACTTTAAAGCCAGATAAAATTTAAAGTATCATACTTAGGAGAAATCTGTCTGCGCCAATCGAATTTTCTGCTCAAAATATACTTGAAAATATCAAAAAAACATCCGATTTGAGACTTTCACTTTTTGGGGTCAAAAAAATTCAAAGGTTAACCCCTTTGAATTTTTTCAAAAATCGTCAAAATCTTCACTTGTGTTTTTATTGCCAAAATCGACTAATTTCGATGCGTAGAGTTGGAAAAACGCGTTGGATCCTGGCGCAAACACTTACATCCGTCGCAAAATGCCAAGTAAAAGAGCGTCAAATTGGCATCGCATTTGCTTACTTTAAAGCCAGATAAAATTTAAAGTATCATACTTAGGAGAAATCTGTCTGCGCCAATCGAATTTTCTGCTCAAAATATACTAGAAAATATCAAAAAAACATCCGATTTGAGACTTTCACTTTTTGGGGTCAAAAAAATTCAAAGGTTAACCCCTTTGAATTTTTTCAAAAATCGTCAAAATCTTCACTTGTGTTTTTATTGCCAAAATCGACTAATTTCGATGCGTAGAGTTGGAAAAACGCGTTGGATCCTGGCGCAAACACTTACATCCGTCGCAAAATGCCAAGTAAAACAGCGTCAAATTGGCATCGCATTTGCTTACTTTAAAGCCAGATAAAATTTAAAGTATCATACTTAGGAGAAATCTGTCTGCGCCAATTGAATTTTCTGCTCAAAATATACTAGAAAATATCAAAAAAAACATCCGATTTGAGACTTTCACTTTTTGGGGTCAAAAAATTCAAAGGTTAACCCCTTTGAATGTTTTCAAAAATCGTCAAAATCTTCACTTGTGTTTTTATTGCCAAAATCGACTAATTTCGATGCGTAGAGTTGGAAAAACGCGTTGGATCCTGGCGCAAACACTTACATCCGTCGCAAAATGCCAAGTAAAAGAGCGTCAAATTGGCATCGCATTTGCTTACTTTAAAGCCAGATAAAATTTAAAGTATCATACTTAGGAGAAATCTGTCTGCGCCAATCGAATTTTCTGCTCAAAATATACTAGAAAATATCAAAAAAACATCCGATTTGAGACTTTCACTTTTTGGGGTCAAAAAAATTCAAAGGTTAACCCCTTTGAATTTTTTCAAAAATCGTCAAAATCTTCACTTGTGTTTTTATTGCCAAAATCGACTAATTTCGATGCGTAGAGTTGGAAAAACGCGTTGGATCCTGGCGCAAACACTTACATCCGTCGCAAAATGCCAAGTAAAAGAGCGTCAAATTGGCATCGCATTTGCTTACTTTAAAGCCAGATAAAATTTAAAGTATCATACTTAGGAGAAATCTGTCTGCGCCAATCGAATTTTCTGCTCAAAATATACTAGAAAATATCAAAAAAACATCCGATTTGAGACTTTCACTTTTTGGGGTCAAAAAAATTCAAAGGGGTTAACCTTTGAATTTTTTCAAAAATCGTCAAACTCTTCACTTGTGTTTTTATTGCCAAAATCGACTAATTTCGATGCGTAGAGTTGGAAAAACGCGTTGGATCCTGGCGCAAACACTTACATCCGTCGCAAAATGCCAAGTAAAAGAGCGTCAAATTGGCATCGCATTTGCTTACTTTAAAGCCAGATAAAATTTAAAGTATCATACTTAGGAGAAATCTGTCTGCGCCAATCGAATTTTCTGCTCAAAATATACTAGAAAATATCAAAAAAACATCCGATTTGAGACTTTCACTTTTTGGGGTCAAAAAAATTCAAAGGTTAACCCCTTTGAATTTTTTCAAAAATCGTCAAAATCTTCACTTGTGTTTTTATTGCCAAAATCGACTAATTTCGATGCGTAGAGTTGGAAAAACGCGTTGGATCCTGGCGCAAACACTTACATCCGTCGCAAAATGCCAAGTAAAAGAGCGTCAAATTGGCATCGCATTTGCTTACTTTAAAGCCAGATAAAATTTAAAGTATCATACTTAGGAGAAATCTGTCTGCGCCAATCGAATTTTCTGCTCAAAATATACTAGAAAATATCAAAAAAACATCCGATTTGAGACTTTCACTTTTTGGGGTCAAAAAAATTCAAAGGTTAACCCCTTTGAATTTTTTCAAAAATCGTCAAAATCTTCACTTGTATTTTTATTGATAAAATCGACTAAGTTCGATGCGTAGAGTTGGAAAAACGCGTTGGATCCTGGCGCAAACACTTACATCCGTCGCAAAATGCCAAGTAAAAGAGCGTCAAATTGGCATCGCATTTGCTTACTTTAAAGCCAGATAAAATTTAAAGTATCATACTTAGGAGAAATCTGTCTGCGCCAATCGAATTTTCTGCTCAAAATATACTAGAAAATATCAAAAAACATCCGATTTGAGACTTTCACTTTTTGGGGTCAAAAAAATTCAAAGGTTAACCCCTTTGAATTTTTTCAAAAATCGTCAAAATCTTCACTTGTGTTTTTATTGCCAAAATCGACTAATTTCGATGCGTAGAGTTGGAAAAACGCGTTGGATCCTGGCGCAAACACTTACATCCGTCGCAAAATGCCAAGTAAAAGAGCGTCAAATTGGCATCGCATTTGCTTACTTTAAAGCCAGATAAAATTTAAAGTATCATACTTAGGAGAAATCTGTCTGCGCCAATCGAATTTTCTGCTCAAAATATACTAGAAAATATCAAAAAAACATCCGATTTGAGACTTTCACTTTTTGGGGTCAAAAAAATTCAAAGGTTAACCCCTTTGAATTTTTTCAAAAATCGTCAAAATCTTCACTTGTGTTTTTATTGCCAAAATCGACTAATTTCGATGCGTAGAGTTGGAAAAACGCGTTGGATCCTGGCGCAAACACTTACATCCGTCGCAAAATGCCAAGTAAAAGAGCGTCAATTTGGCATCGCATTTGCTTACTTTAAAGCCAGATAAAATTTAAAGTATCATACTTAGGAGAAATCTGTCTGCGCCAATCGAATTTTCTGCTCAAAATATACTAGAAAATATCAAAAAAACATCCGATTTGAGACTTTCACTTTTTGGGGTCAAAAAAATTCAAAGGTTAACCCCTTTGAATTTTTTCAAAAATCGTCAAAATCTTCACTTGTGTTTTTATTGCCAAAATCGACTAATTTCGATGCGTAGAGTTGGAAAAACGCGTTGGATCCTGGCGCAAACACTTACATCCGTCGCAAAATGCCAAGTAAAAGAGCGTCAAATTGGCATCGCATTTGCTTACTTTAAAGCCAGATAAAATTTAAAGTATCATACTTAGGAGAAATCTGTCTGCGCCAATCGAATTTTCTGCTCAAAATATACTAGAAAATATCAAAAAAACATCCGATTTGAGACTTTCACTTTTTGGGGTCAAAAAAATTCAAAGGTTAACCCCTTTGAATTTTTTCAAAAATCGTCAAAATCTTCACTTGTGTTTTTATTGCCAAAATCGACTAATTTCGATGCGTAGAGTTGGAAAAACGCGTTGGATCCTGGCGCAAACACTTACATCCGTCGCAAAATGCCAAGTAAAAGAGCGTCAAATTGGCATCGCATTTGCTTACTTTAAAGCCAGATAAAATTTAAAGTATCATACTTAGGAGAAATCTGTCTGCGCCAATCGAATTTTCTGCTCAAAATATACTAGAAAATATCAAAAAAACATCCGACTTGAGACTTTCACTTTTTGGGGTCAAAAAAATTCAAAGGGGTTAACCTTTGAATTTTTTCAAAAATCGTCAAACTCTTCACTTGTGTTTTTATTGCCAAAATCGACTAATTTCGATGCGTAGAGTTGGAAAAACGCGTTGGATCCTGGCGCAAACACTTACATCCGTCGCAAAATGCCAAGTAAAAGAGCGTCAAATTGGCATCGCATTTGCTTACTTTAAAGCCAGATAAAATTTAAAGTATCATACTTAGGAGAAATCTGTCTGCGCCAATCGAATTTTCTGCTCAAAATATACTAGAAAATATCAAAAAAACATCCGATTTGAGACTTTCACTTTTTGGGGTCAAAAAAATTCAAAGGTTAACCCCTTTGAATTTTTTCAAAAATCGTCAAAATCTTCACTTGTGTTTTTATTGCCAAAATCGACTAATTTCGATGCGTAGAGTTGGAAAAACGCGTTGGATCCTGGCGCAAACACTTACATCCGTCGCAAAATGCCAAGTAAAAGAGCGTCAAATTGGCATCGCATTTGCTTACTTTAAAGCCAGATAAAATTTAAAGTATCATACTTAGGAGAAATCTGTCTGCGCCAATTGAATTTTCTGCTCAAAATATACTAGAAAATATCAAAAAAACATCCGATTTGAGACTTTCACTTTTTGGGGTCAAAAAATTCAAAGGTTAACCCCTTTGAATGTTTTCAAAAATCGTCAAAATCTTCACTTGTGTTTTTATTGCCAAAATCGACTAATTTCGATGCGTAGAGTTGGAAAAACGCGTTGGATCCTGGCGCAAACACTTACATCCGTCGCAAAATGCCAAGTAAAAGAGCGTCAAATTGGCATCGCATTTGCTTACTTTAAAGCCAGATAAAATTTAAAGTATCATACTTAGGAGAAATCTGTCTGCGCCAATCGAATTTTCTGCTCAAAATATACTAGAAAATATCAAAAAAACATCCGATTTGAGACTTTCACTTTTTGGGGTCAAAAAAATTCAAAGGTTAACCCCTTTGAATTTTTTCAAAAATCGTCAAAATCTTCACTTGTGTTTTTATTGCCAAAATCGACTAATTTCGATGCGTAGAGTTGGAAAAACGCGTTGGATCCTGGCGCAAACACTTACATCCGTCGCAAAATGCCAAGTAAAAGAGCGTCAAATTGGCATCGCATTTGCTTACTTTAAAGCCAGATAAAATTTAAAGTATCATACTTAGGAGAAATCTGTCTGCGCCAATCGAATTTTCTGCTCAAAATATACTAGAAAATATCAAAAAAACATCCGATTTGAGACTTTCACTTTTTGGGGTCAAAAAAATTCAAAGGTTAACCCCTTTGAATTTTTTCAAAAATCGTCAAAATCTTCACTTGTGTTTTTATTGCCAAAATCGACTAATTTCGATGCGTAGAGTTGGAAAAACGCGTTGGATCCTGGCGCAAACACTTACATCCGTCGCAAAATGCCAAGTAAAAGAGCGTCAAATTGGCATCGCATTTGCTTACTTTAAAGCCAGATAAAATTTAAAGTATCATACTTAGGAGAAATCTGTCTGCGCCAATCGAATTTTCTGCTCAAAATATACTAGAAAATATCAAAAAAACATCCGATTTGAGACTTTCACTTTTTGGGGTCAAAAAAATTCAAAGGTTAACCCCTTTGAATTTTTTCAAAAATCGTCAAAATCTTCACTTGTGTTTTTATTGCCAAAATCGACTAATTTCGATGCGTAGAGTTGGAAAAACGCGTTGGATCCTGGCGCAAACACTTACATCCGTCGCAAAATGCCAAGTAAAAGAGCGTCAAATTGGCATCGCATTTGCTTACTTTAAAGCCAGATAAAATTTAAAGTATCATACTTAGGAGAAATCTGTCTGCGCCAATCGAATTTTCTGCTCAAAATATACTAGAAAATATCAAAAAACATCCGATTTGAGACTTTCACTTTTTGGGGTCAAAAAAATTCAAAGGTTAACCCCTTTGAATTTTTTCAAAAATCGTCAAAATCTTCACTTGTGTTTTTATTGCCAAAATCGACTAATTTCGATGCGTAGAGTTGGAAAAACGCGTTGGATCCTGGCGCAAACACTTACATCCGTCGCAAAATGCCAAGTAAAAGAGCGTCAAATTGGCATCGCATTTGCTTACTTTAAAGCCAGATAAAATTTAAAGTATCATACTTAGGAGAAATCTGTCTGCGCCAATCGAATTTTCTGCTCAAAATATACTAGAAAATATCAAAAAAACATCCGATTTGAGACTTTCACTTTTTGGGGTCAAAAAAATTCAAAGGTTAACCCCTTTGAATTTTTTCAAAAATCGTCAAAATCTTCACTTGTGTTTTTATTGCCAAAATCGACTAATTTCGATGCGTAGAGTTGGAAAAACGCGTTGGATCCTGGCGCAAACACTTACATCCGTCGCAAAATGCCAAGTAAAAGAGCGTCAAATTGGCATCGCATTTGCTTACTTTAAAGCCAGATAAAATTTAAAGTATCATACTTAGGAGAAATCTGTCTGCGCCAATCGAATTTTCTGCTCAAAATATACTAGAAAATATCAAAAAAACATCCGATTTGAGACTTTCACTTTTTGGGGTCAAAAAAATTCAAAGGTTAACCCCTTTGAATTTTTTCAAAAATCGTCAAAATCTTCACTTGTGTTTTTATTGCCAAAATCGACTAATTTCGATGCGTAGAGTTGGAAAAACGCGTTGGATCCTGGCGCAAACACTTACATCCGTCGCAAAATGCCAAGTAAAAGAGCGTCAAATTGGCATCGCATTTGCTTACTTTAAAGCCAGATAAAATTTAAAGTATCATACTTAGGAGAAATCTGTCTGCGCCAATCGAATTTTCTGCTCAAAATATACTAGAAAATATCAAAAAAACATCCGATTTGAGACTTTCACTTTTTGGGGTCAAAAAAATTCAAAGGTTAACCCCTTTGAATTTTTTCAAAAATCGTCAAAATCTTCACTTGTGTTTTTATTGCCAAAATCGACTAATTTCGATGCGTAGAGTTGGAAAAACGCGTTGGATCCTGGCGCAAACACTTACATCCGTCGCAAAATGCCAAGTAAAACAGCGTCAAATTGGCATCGCATTTGCTTACTTTAAAGCCAGATAAAATTTAAAGTATCATACTTAGGAGAAATCTGTCTGCGCCAATCGAATTTTCTGCTCAAAATATACTAGAAAATATCAAAAAAACATCCGATTTGAGACTTTCACTTTTTGGGGTCAAAAAAATTCAAAGGTTAACCCCTTTGAATTTTTTCAAAAATCGTCAAAATCTTCACTTGTGTTTTTATTGCCAAAATCGACTAATTTCGATGCGTAGAGTTGGAAAAACGCGTTGGATCCTGGCGCAAACACTTACATCCGTCGCAAAATGCCAAGTAAAAGAGCGTCAAATTGGCATCGCATTTGCTTACTTTAAAGCCAGATAAAATTTAAAGTATCATACTTAGGAGAAATCTGTCTGCGCCAATCGAATTTTCTGCTCAAAATATACTAGAAAATATCAAAAAAACATCCGATTTGAGACTTTCACTTTTTGGGGTCAAAAAAATTCAAAGGTTAACCCCTTTGAATTTTTTCAAAAATCGTCAAAATCTTCACTTGTGTTTTTATTGCCAAAATCGACTAATTTCGATGCGTAGAGTTGGAAAAACGCGTTGGATCCTGGCGCAAACACTTACATCCGTCGCAAAATGCCAAGTAAAAGAGCGTCAAATTGGCATCGCATTTGCTTACTTTAAAGCCAGATAAAATTTAAAGTATCATACTTAGGAGAAATCTGTCTGCGCCAATCGAATTTTCTGCTCAAAATATACTAGAAAATATCAAAAAAACATCCGATTTGAGACTTTCACTTTTTGGGGTCAAAAAAATTCAAAGGTTAACCCCTTTGAATTTTTTCAAAAATCGTCAAAATCTTCACTTGTGTTTTTATTGCCAAAATCGACTAAGTTCGATGCGTAGAGTTGGAAAAACGCGTTGGATCCTGGCGCAAACACTTACATCCGTCGCAAAATGCCAAGTAAAAGAGCGTCAAATTGGCATCGCATTTGCTTACTTTAAAGCCAGATAAAATTTAAAGTATCATACTTAGGAGAAATCTGTCTGCGCCAATCGAATTTTCTGCTCAAAATATACTAGAAAATATCAAAAAAACATCCGATTTGAGACTTTCACTTTTTGGGGTCAAAAAATTCAAAGGTTAACCCCTTTGAATGTTTTCAAAAATCGTCAAAATCTTCACTTGTGTTTTTATTGCCAAAATCGACTAATTTCGATGCGTAGAGTTGGAAAAACGCGTTGGATCCTGGCGCAAACACTTACATCCGTCGCAAAATGCCAAGTAAAAGAGCGTCAAATTGGCATCGCATTTGCTTACTTTAAAGCCAGATAAAATTTAAAGTATCATACTTAGGAGAAATCTGTCTGCGCCAATCGAATTTTCTGCTCAAAATATACTAGAAAATATCAAAAAAACATCCGATTTGAGACTTTCACTTTTTGGGGTCAAAAAAATTCAAAGGTTAACCCCTTTGAATTTTTTCAAAAATCGTCAAAATCTTCACTTGTGTTTTTATTGCCAAAATCGACTAATTTCGATGCGTAGAGTTGGAAAAACGCGTTGGATCCTGGCGCAAACACTTACATCCGTCGCAAAATGCCAAGTAAAAGAGCGTCAAATTGGCATCGCATTTGCTTACTTTAAAGCCAGATAAAATTTAAAGTATCATACTTAGGAGAAATCTGTCTGCGCCAATCGAATTTTCTGCTCAAAATATACTAGAAAATATCAAAAAAACATCCGATTTGAGACTTTCACTTTTTGGGGTCAAATAAATTCAAAGGCTAACCCCTTTGAATTTTTTCAAAAATCATCAAAATCTTCACTTGTGTTTTTATTGCCAAAATCGACTAATTTCGATGCGTAGAGTTGGAAAAACGCGTTGGATCCTGGCGCAAACACTTACATCCGTCGCAAAATGCCAAGTAAAAGAGCGTCAAATTGGCATCGCATTTGCTTACTTTAAAGCCAGATAAAATTTAAAGTATCATACTTAGGAGAAATCTGTCTGCGCCAATCGAATTTTCTGCTCAAAATATACTAGAAAATATCAAAAAAACATCCGATTTGAGACTTTCACTTTTTGGGGTCAAAAAAATTCAAAGGCTAACCCCTTTGAATTTTTTTAAAAATCATCAAAATCTTCACTTGT
This sequence comes from Cantharis rustica, assembly GCA_911387805.1. Classification (NCBI taxonomy): domain Eukaryota; kingdom Metazoa; phylum Arthropoda; class Insecta; order Coleoptera; family Cantharidae; genus Cantharis; species Cantharis rustica. The sequence continues at coordinate 67,990,534 of OU426878.1, forward strand.
GTTTTTATTGCCAAAATCGACTAATTTCGATGCGTAGAGTTGGAAAAACGCGTTGGATCCTGGCGCAAACACTTACATCCGTCGCAAAATGCCAAGTAAAAGAGCGTCAAATTGGCATCGCATTTGCTTACTTTAAAGCCAGATAAAATTTAAAGTATCATACTTAGGAGAAATCTGTCTGCGCCAATCGAATTTTCTGCTCAAAATATACTAGAAAATATCAAAAAAACATCCGATTTGAGACTTTCACTTTTTGGGGTCAAAAAAATTCAAAGGTTAACCCCTTTGAATTTTTTCAAAAATCGTCAAAATCTTCACTTGTGTTTTTATTGCCAAAATCGACTAAGTTCGATGCGTAGAGTTGGAAAAACGCGTTGGATCCTGGCGCAAACACTTACATCCGTCGCAAAATGCCAAGTAAAAGAGCGTCAAATTGGCATCGCATTTGCTTACTTTAAAGCCAGATGAAATTTAAAATATCATACTTAGGAGAAATCTGTCTGCGCCAATCAAATTTTCTGCTCAAAATATACTAGAAAATATCAAAAAAACATCCGATTTGAGACTTTCACTTTTTGGGGTCAAAAAAATTCAAAGGTTAACCCCTTTGAATTTTTTCAAAAATCGTCAAAATCTTCACTTGTGTTTTTATTGCCAAAATCGACTAATTTCGATGCGTAGAGTTGGAAAAACGCGTTGGATCCTGGCGCAAACACTTACATCCGTCGCAAAATGCCAAGTAAAAGAGCGTCAAATTGGCATCGCATTTGCTTACTTTAAAGCCAGATAAAATTTAAAGTATCATACTTAGGAGAAATCTGTCTGCGCCAATCGAATTTTCTGCTCAAAATATACTAGAAAATATCAAAAAAACATCCGATTTGAGACTTTCACTTTTTGGGGTCAAAAAAATTCAAAGGCTAACCCCTTTGAATTTTTTCAAAAATCATCAAAATCTTCACTTGTGTTTTTATTGCCAAAATCGACTAATTTCGATGCGTAGAGTTGGAAAAACGCGTTGGATCCTGGCGCAAACACTTACATCCGTCGCAAAATGCCAAGTAAAAGAGCGTCAAATTGGCATCGCATTTGCTACTTTAAAGCCAGATAAAATTTAAAGTATCATACTTAGGAGAAATCTGTCTGCGCCAATCGAATTTTCTGCTCAAAATATACTAGAAAATATCAAAAAAACATCCGATTTGAGACTTTCACTTTTTGGGGTCAAAAAAATTCAAAGGTTAACCCCTTTGAATTTTTTCAAAAATCGTCAAAATCTTCACTTGTGTTTTTATTGCCAAAATCGACTAAGTTCGATGCGTAGAGTTGGAAAAACGCGTTGGATCCTGGCGCAAACACTTACATCCGTCGCAAAATGCCAAGTAAAAGAGCGTCAAATTGGCATCGCATTTGCTTACTTTAAAGCCAGATAAAATTTAAAATATCATACTTAGGAGAAATCTGTCTGCGCCAATCAAATTTTCTGCTCAAAATATACTAGAAAATATCAAAAAAACATCCGATTTGAGACTTTCACTTTTTGGGGTCAAAAAAATTCAAAGGTTAACCCCTTTGAATTTTTTCAAAAATCGTCAAAATCTTCACTTGTGTTTTTATTGCCAAAATCGACTAAGTTCGATGCGTAGAGTTGGAAAAACGCGTTGGATCCTGGCGCAAACACTTACATCCGTCGCAAAATGCCAAGTAAAAGAGCGTCAAATTGGCATCGCATTTGCTTACTTTAAAGCCAGATAAAATTTAAAGTATCATACTTAGGAGAAATCTGTCTGCGCCAATCGAATTTTCTGCTCAAAATATACTAGAAAATATCAAAAAAACATCCGATTTGAGACTTTCACTTTTTGGGGTCAAAAAAATTCAAAGGTTAACCCCTTTGAATTTTTTCAAAAATCGTCAAAATCTTCACTTGTGTTTTTATTGCCAAAATCGACTAATTTCGATGCGTAGAGTTGGAAAAACGCGTTGGATCCTGGCGCAAACACTTACATCCGTCGCAAAATGCCAAGTAAAAGAGCGCCAAATTGGCATCGCATTTGCTTACTTTAAAGCCAGATAAAATTTAAAGTATCATACTTAGGAGAAATCTGTCTGCGCCAATCGAATTTTCTGCTCAAAATATACTAGAAAATATCAAAAAACATCCGATTTGAGACTTTCACTTTTTGGGGTCAAAAAAATTCAAAGGTTAACCCCTTTGAATTTTTTCAAAAATCGTCAAAATCTTCACTTGTGTTTTTATTGCCAAAATCGACTAATTTCGATGCGTAGAGTTGGAAAAACGCGTTGGATCCTGGCGCAAACACTTACATCCGTCGCAAAATGCCAAGTAAAAGAGCGTCAAATTGGCATCGCATTTGCTTACTTTAAAGCCAGATAAAATTTAAAGTATCATACTTAGGAGAAATCTGTCTGCGCCAATCGAATTTTCTGCTCAAAATATACTAGAAAATATCAAAAAAACATCCGATTTGAGACTTTCACTTTTTGGGGTCAAAAAAATTCAAAGGTTAACCCCTTTGAATTTTTTCAAAAATCGTCAAAATCTTCACTTGTGTTTTTATTGCCAAAATCGACTAATTTCGATGCGTAGAGTTGGAAAAACGCGTTGGATCCTGGCGCAAACACTTACATCCGTCGCAAAATGCCAAGTAAAAGAGCGTCAATTTGGCATCGCATTTGCTTACTTTAAAGCCAGATAAAATTTAAAGTATCATACTTAGGAGAAATCTGTCTGCGCCAATCGAATTTTCTGCTCAAAATATACTAGAAAATATCAAAAAAACATCCGATTTGAGACTTTCACTTTTTGGGGTCAAAAAAATTCAAAGGTTAACCCCTTTGAATTTTTTCAAAAATCGTCAAAATCTTCACTTGTGTTTTTATTGCCAAAATCGACTAATTTCGATGCGTAGAGTTGGAAAAACGCGTTGGATCCTGGCGCAAACACTTACATCCGTCGCAAAATGCCAAGTAAAAGAGCGTCAAATTGGCATCGCATTTGCTTACTTTAAAGCCAGATAAAATTTAAAGTATCATACTTAGGAGAAATCTGTCTGCGCCAATCGAATTTTCTGCTCAAAATATACTAGAAAATATCAAAAAAACATCCGATTTGAGACTTTCACTTTTTGGGGTCAAAAAAATTCAAAGGTTAACCCCTTTGAATTTTTTCAAAAATCGTCAAAATCTTCACTTGTGTTTTTATTGCCAAAATCGACTAATTTCGATGCGTAGAGTTGGAAAAACGCGTTGGATCCTGGCGCAAACACTTACATCCGTCGCAAAATGCCAAGTAAAAGAGCGTCAAATTGGCATCGCATTTGCTTACTTTAAAGCCAGATAAAATTTAAAGTATCATACTTAGGAGAAATCTGTCTGCGCCAATCGAATTTTCTGCTCAAAATATACTAGAAAATATCAAAAAAACATCCGATTTGAGACTTTCACTTTTTGGGGTCAAAAAAATTCAAAGGGGTTAACCTTTGAATTTTTTCAAAAATCGTCAAACTCTTCACTTGTGTTTTTATTGCCAAAATCGACTAATTTCGATGCGTAGAGTTGGAAAAACGCGTTGGATCCTGGCGCAAACACTTACATCCGTCGCAAAATGCCAAGTAAAAGAGCGTCAAATTGGCATCGCATTTGCTTACTTTAAAGCCAGATAAAATTTAAAGTATCATACTTAGGAGAAATCTGTCTGCGCCAATCGAATTTTCTGCTCAAAATATACTAGAAAATATCAAAAAAACATCCGATTTGAGACTTTCACTTTTTAGGGTCAAAAAAATTCAAAGGTTAACCCCTTTGAATTTTTTCAAAAATCGTCAAAATCTTCACTTGTGTTTTTATTGCCAAAATCGACTAATTTCGATGCGTAGAGTTGGAAAAACGCGTTGGATCCTGGCGCAAACACTTACATCCGTCGCAAAATGCCAAGTAAAAGAGCGCCAAATTGGCATCGCATTTGCTTACTTTAAAGCCAGATAAAATTTAAAGTATCATACTTAGGAGAAATCTGTCTGCGCCAATCGAATTTTCTGCTCAAAATATACTAGAAAATATCAAAAAAACATCCGATTTGAGACTTTCACTTTTTGGGGTCAAAAAAATTCAAAGGTTAACCCCTTTGAATTTTTTCAAAAATCGTCAAAATCTTCACTTGTGTTTTTATTGCCAAAATCGACTAATTTCGATGCGTAGAGTTGGAAAAACGCGTTGGATCCTGGCGCAAACACTTACATCCGTCGCAAAATGCCAAGTAAAAGAGCGTCAATTTGGCATCGCATTTGCTTACTTTAAAGCCAGATAAAATTTAAAGTATCATACTTAGGAGAAATCTGTCTGCGCCAATCGAATTTTCTGCTCAAAATATACTAGAAAATATCAAAAAAACATCCGATTTGAGACTTTCACTTTTTGGGGTCAAAAAAATTCAAAGGTTAACCCCTTTGAATTTTTTCAAAAATCGTCAAAATCTTCACTTGTGTTTTTATTGCCAAATACGACTAATTTCGATGCGTAGAGTTGGAAAAACGCGTTGGATCCTGGCGCAAACACTTACATCCGTCGCAAAATGCCAAGTAAAAGAGCGTCAAATTGGCATCGCATTTGCTTACTTTAAAGCCAGATAAAATTTAAAGTATCATACTTAGGAGAAATCTGTCTGCGCCAATCGAATTTTCTGCTCAAAATATACTAGTAAATATCAAAAAAACATCCGATTTGAGACTTTCACTTTTTGGGGTCAAAAAAATTCAAAGGGGTTAACCTTTGAATTTTTTCAAAAATCGTCAAACTCTTCACTTGTGTTTTTATTGCCAAAATCGACTAATTTCGATGCGTAGAGTTGGAAAAACGCGTTGGATCCTGGCGCAAACACTTACATCCGTCGCAAAATGCCAAGTAAAAGAGCGTCAAATTGGCATCGCATTTGCTTACTTTAAAGCCAGATAAAATTTAAAGTATCATACTTAGGAGAAATCTGTCTGCGCCAATCGAATTTTCTGCTCAAAATATACTAGAAAATATCAAAAAAACATCCGATTTGAGACTTTCACTTTTTGGGGTCAAAAAAATTCAAAGGTTAACCCCTTTGAATTTTTTCAAAAATCGTCAAAATCTTCACTTGTGTTTTTATTGCCAAAATCGACTAATTTCGATGCGTAGAGTTGGAAAAACGCGTTGGATCCTGGCGCAAACACTTACATCCGTCGCAAAATGCCAAGTAAAAGAGCGTCAAATTGGCATCGCATTTGCTTACTTTAAAGCCAGATAAAATTTAAAGTATCATACTTAGGAGAAATCTGTCTGCGCCAATCGAATTTTCTGCTCAAAATATACTAGAAAATATCAAAAAAACATCCGATTTGAGACTTTCACTTTTTGGGGTCAAAAAAATTCAAAGGTTAACCCCTTTGAATTTTTTCAAAAATCGTCAAAATCTTCACTTGTGTTTTTATTGCCAAAATCGACTAATTTCGATGCGTAGAGTTGGAAAAACGCGTTGGATCCTGGCGCAAACACTTACATCCGTCGCAAAATGCCAAGTAAAAGAGCGTCAAATTGGCATCGCATTTGCTTACTTTAAAGCCAGATAAAATTTAAAGTATCATACTTAGGAGAAATCTGTCTGCGCCAATCGAATTTTCTGCTCAAAATATACTAGAAAATATCAAAAAAACATCCGATTTGAGACTTTCACTTTTTGGGGTCAAAAAAATTCAAAGGTTAACCCCTTTGAATTTTTTCAAAAATCGTCAAAATCTTCACTTGTGTTTTTATTGCCAAAATCGACTAATTTCGATGCGTAGAGTTGGAAAAACGCGTTGGATCCTGGCGCAAACACTTACATCCGTCGCAAAATGGCAAGTAAAAGAGCGTCAAATTGGCATCGCATTTGCTTACTTTAAAGCCAGATAAAATTTAAAGTATCATACTTAGGAGAAATCTGTCTGCGCCAATCGAATTTTCTGCTCAAAATATACTAGAAAATATCAAAAAAACATCCGATTTGAGACTTTCACTTTTTGGGGTCAAAAAAATTCAAAGGTTAACCCCTTTGAATTTTTTCAAAAATCGTCAAAATCTTCACTTGTGTTTTTATTGCCAAAATCGACTAATTTCGATGCGTAGAGTTGGAAAAACGCGTTGGATCCTGGCGCAAACACTTACATCCGTCGCAAAATGCCAAGTAAAAGAGCGTCAAATTGGCATCGCATTTGCTTACTTTAAAGCCAGATAAAATTTAAAGTATCATACTTAGGAGAAATCTGTCTGCGCCAATCGAATTTTCTGCTCAAAATATACTAGAAAATATCAAAAAAACATCCGATTTGAGACTTTCACTTTTTGGGGTCAAAAAAATTCAAAGGTTAACCCCTTTGAATTTTTTCAAAAATCGTCAAAATCTTCACTTGTGTTTTTATTGCCAAAATCGACTAATTTCGATGCGTAGAGTTGGAAAAACGCGTTGGATCCTGGCGCAAACACTTACATCCGTCGCAAAATGCCAAGTAAAAGAGCGTCAAATTGGCATCGCATTTGCTTACTTTAAAGCCAGATAAAATTTAAAGTATCATACTTAGGAGAAATCTGTCTGCGCCAATCGAATTTTCTGCTCAAAATATACTAGAAAATATCAAAAAAACATCCGATTTGAGACTTTCACTTTTTGGGGTCAAAAAAATTCAAAGGTTAACCCCTTTGAATTTTTTCAAAAATCGTCAAAATCTTCACTTGTGTTTTTATTGCCAAAATCGACTAATTTCGATGCGTAGAGTTGGAAAAACGCGTTGGATCCTGGCGCAAACACTTACATCCGTCGCAAAATGCCAAGTAAAAGAGCGTCAAATTGGCATCGCATTTGCTTACTTTAAAGCCAGATAAAATTTAAAGTATCATACTTAGGAGAAATCTGTCTGCGCCAATCGAATTTTCTGCTCAAAATATACTAGAAAATATCAAAAAAACATCCGATTTGAGACTTTCACTTTTTGGGGTCAAAAAAATTCAAAGGTTAACCCCTTTGAATTTTTTCAAAAATCGTCAAAATCTTCACTTGTGTTTTTATTGCCAAATACGACTAATTTCGATGCGTAGAGTTGGAAAAACGCGTTGGATCCTGGCGCAAACACTTACATCCGTCGCAAAATGCCAAGTAAAAGAGCGTCAAATTGGCATCGCATTTGCTTACTTTAAAGCCAGATAAAATTTAAAGTATCATACTTAGGAGAAATCTGTCTGCGCCAATAGAATTTTCTGCTCAAAATATACTAGTAAATATCAAAAAAACATCCGATTTGAGACTTTCACTTTTTGGGGTCAAAAAAATTCAAAGGGGTTAACCTTTGAATTTTTTCAAAAATCGTCAAACTCTTCACTTGTGTTTTTATTGCCAAAATCGACTAATTTCGATGCGTAGAGTTGGAAAAACGCGTTGGATCCTGGCGCAAACACTTACATCCGTCGCAAAATGCCAAGTAAAAGAGCGTCAAATTGGCATCGCATTTGCTTACTTTAAAGCCAGATAAAATTTAAAGTATCATACTTAGGAGAAATCTGTCTGCGCCAATCGAATTTTCTGCTCAAAATATACTAGAAAATATCAAAAAAACATCCGATTTGAGACTTTCACTTTTTGGGGTCAAAAAAATTCAAAGGTTAACCCCTTTGAATTTTTTCAAAAATCGTCAAAATCTTCACTTGTGTTTTTATTGCCAAAATCGACTAATTTCGATGCGTAGAGTTGGAAAAACGCGTTGGATCCTGGCGCAAACACTTACATCCGTCGCAAAATGCCAAGTAAAAGAGCGTCAAATTGGCATCGCATTTGCTTACTTTAAAGCCAGATAAAATTTAAAGTATCATACTTAGGAGAAATCTGTCTGCGCCAATCGAATTTTCTGCTCAAAATATACTAGAAAATATCAAAAAAACATCCGATTTGAGACTTTCACTTTTTGGGGTCAAAAAAATTCAAAGGTTAACCCCTTTGAATTTTTTCAAAAATCGTCAAAATCTTCACTTGTGTTTTTATTGCCAAAATCGACTAATTTCGATGCGTAGAGTTGGAAAAACGCGTTGGATCCTGGCGCAAACACTTACATCCGTCGCAAAATGCCAAGTAAAAGAGCGTCAAATTGGCATCGCATTTGCTTACTTTAAAGCCAGATAAAATTTAAAGTATCATACTTAGGAGAAATCTGTCTGCGCCAATCGAATTTTCTGCTCAAAATATACTAGAAAATATCAAAAAAACATCCGATTTGAGACTTTCACTTTTTGGGGTCAAAAAAATTCAAAGGTTAACCCCTTTGAATTTTTTCAAAAATCGTCAAAATCTTCACTTGTGTTTTTATTGCCAAAATCGACTAATTTCGATGCGTAGAGTTGGAAAAACGCGTTGGATCCTGGCGCAAACACTTACATCCGTCGCAAAATGGCAAGTAAAAGAGCGTCAAATTGGCATCGCATTTGCTTACTTTAAAGCCAGATAAAATTTAAAGTATCATACTTAGGAGAAATCTGTCTGCGCCAATCGAATTTTCTGCTCAAAATATACTAGAAAATATCAAAAAAACATCCGATTTGAGACTTTCACTTTTTGGGGTCAAAAAAATTCAAAGGTTAACCCCTTTGAATTTTTTCAAAAATCGTCAAAATCTTCACTTGTGTTTTTATTGCCAAAATCGACTAATTTCGATGCGTAGAGTTGGAAAAACGCGTTGGATCCTGGCGCAAACACTTACATCCGTCGCAAAATGCCAAGTAAAAGAGCGTCAAATTGGCATCGCATTTGCTTACTTTAAAGCCAGATAAAATTTAAAGTATCATACTTAGGAGAAATCTGTCTGCGCCAATCGAATTTTCTGCTCAAAATATACTAGAAAATATCAAAAAAACATCCGATTTGAGACTTTCACTTTTTGGGGTCAAAAAAATTCAAAGGTTAACCCCTTTGAATTTTTTCAAAAATCGTCAAAATCTTCACTTGTGTTTTTATTGCCAAAATCGACTAATTTCGATGCGTAGAGTTGGAAAAACGCGTTGGATCCTGGCGCAAACACTTACATCCGTCGCAAAATGCCAAGTAAAAGAGCGTCAAATTGGCATCGCATTTGCTTACTTTAAAGCCAGATAAAATTTAAAGTATCATACTTAGGAGAAATCTGTCTGCGCCAATCGAATTTTCTGCTCAAAATATACTAGAAAATATCAAAAAAACATCCGATTTGAGACTTTCACTTTTTGGGGTCAAAAAAATTCAAAGGTTAACCCCTTTGAATTTTTTCAAAAATCGTCAAAATCTTCACTTGTGTTTTTATTGCCAAAATCGACTAATTTCGATGCGTAGAGTTGGAAAAACGCGTTGGATCCTGGCGCAAACACTTACATCCGTCGCAAAATGCCAAGTAAAAGAGCGCCAAATTGGCATCGCATTTGCTTACTTTAAAGCCAGATAAAATTTAAAGTATCATACTTAGGAGAAATCTGTCTGCGCCAATCGAATTTTCTGCTCAAAATATACTAGAAAATATCAAAAAAACATCCGATTTGAGACTTTCACTTTTTGGGGTCAAAAAAATTCAAAGGTTAACCCCTTTGAATTTTTTCAAAAATCGTCAAAATCTTCACTTGTGTTTTTATTGCCAAAATCGACTAATTTCGATGCGTAGAGTTGGAAAAACGCGTTGGATCCTGGCGCAAACACTTACATCCGTCGCAAAATGCCAAGTAAAAGAGCGTCAAATTGGCATCGCATTTGCTTACTTTAAAGCCAGATAAAATTTAAAGTATCATACTTAGGAGAAATCTGTCTGCGCCAATCGAATTTTCTGCTCAAAATATACTAGAAAATATCAAAAAAACATCCGATTTGAGACTTTCACTTTTTGGGGTCAAAAAAATTCAAAGGTTAACCCCTTTGAATTTTTTCAAAAATCGTCAAAATCTTCACTTGTGTTTTTATTGCCAAAATCGACTAATTTCGATGCGTAGAGTTGGAAAAACGCGTTGGATCCTGGCGCAAACACTTACATCCGTCGCAAAATGCCAAGTAAAAGAGCGCCAAATTGGCATCGCATTTGCTTACTTTAAAGCCAGATAAAATTTAAAGTATCATACTTAGGAGAAATCTGTCTGCGCCAATCGAATTTTCTGCTCAAAATATACTAGAAAATATCAAAAAAACATCCGATTTGAGACTTTCACTTTTTGGGGTCAAAAAAATTCAAAGGTTAACCCCTTTGAATTTTTTCAAAAATCGTCAAAATCTTCACTTGTGTTTTTATTGCCAAAATCGACTAATTTCGATGCGTAGAGTTGGAAAAACGCGTTGGATCCTGGCGCAAACACTTACATCCGTCGCAAAATGCCAAGTAAAAGAGCGTCAATTTGGCATCGCATTTGCTTACTTTAAAGCCAGATAAAATTTAAAGTATCATACTTAGGAGAAATCTGTCTGCGCCAATCGAATTTTCTGCTCAAAATATACTAGAAAATATCAAAAAAACATCCGATTTGAGACTTTCACTTTTTGGGGTCAAAAAAATTCAAAGGTTAACCCCTTTGAATTTTTTCAAAAATCGTCAAAATCTTCACTTGTGTTTTTATTGCCAAAATCGACTAATTTCGATGCGTAGAGTTGGAAAAACGCGTTGGATCCTGGCGCAAACACTTACATCCGTCGCAAAATGCCAAGTAAAAGAGCGTCAAATTGGCATCGCATTTGCTTACTTTAAAGCCAGATAAAATTTAAAGTATCATACTTAGGAGAAATCTGTCTGCGCCAATCGAATTTTCTGCTCAAAATATACTAGAAAATATCAAAAAAACATCCGATTTGAGACTTTCACTTTTTGGGGTCAAAAAAATTCAAAGGTTAACCCCTTTGAATTTTTTCAAAAATCGTCAAAATCTTCACTTGTGTTTTTATTGCCAAAATCGACTAATTTCGATGCGTAGAGTTGGAAAAACGCGTTGGATCCTGGCGCAAACACTTACATCCGTCGCAAAATGCCAAGTAAAAGAGCGTCAAATTGGCATCGCATTTGCTTACTTTAAAGCCAGATAAAATTTAAAGTATCATACTTAGGAGAAATCTGTCTGCGCCAATCGAATTTTCTGCTCAAAATATACTAGAAAATATCAAAAAAACATCCGATTTGAGACTTTCACTTTTTGGGGTCAAAAAAATTCAAAGGGGTTAACCTTTGAATTTTTTCAAAAATCGTCAAACTCTTCACTTGTGTTTTTATTGCCAAAATCGACTAATTTCGATGCGTAGAGTTGGAAAAACGCGTTGGATCCTGGCGCAAACACTTACATCCGTCGCAAAATGCCAAGTAAAAGAGCGTCAAATTGGCATCGCATTTGCTTACTTTAAAGCCAGATAAAATTTAAAGTATCATACTTAGGAGAAATCTGTCTGCGCCAATCGAATTTTCTGCTCAAAATATACTAGAAAATATCAAAAAAACATCCGATTTGAGACTTTCACTTTTTGGGGTCAAAAAAATTCAAAGGTTAACCCCTTTGAATTTTTTCAAAAATCGTCAAAATCTTCACTTGTGTTTTTATTGCCAAAATCGACTAATTTCGATGCGTAGAGTTGGAAAAACGCGTTGGATCCTGGCGCAAACACTTACATCCGTCGCAAAATGCCAAGTAAAAGAGCGTCAAATTGGCATCGCATTTGCTTACTTTAAAGCCAGATAAAATTTAAAGTATCATACTTAGGAGAAATCTGTCTGCGCCAATCGAATTTTCTGCTCAAAATATACTAGAAAATATCAAAAAAACATCCGATTTGAGACTTTCTCTTTTTGGGGTCAAAAAAATTCAAAGGTTAACCCCTTTGAATTTTTTCAAAAATCGTCAAAATCTTCACTTGTGTTTTTATTGCCAAAATCGACTAATTTCGATGCGTAGAGTTGGAAAAACGCGTTGGATCCTGGCGCAAACACTTACATCCGTCGCAAAATGCCAAGTAAAAGAGCGTCAAATTGGCATCGCATTTGCTTACTTTAAAGCCAGATAAAATTTAAAGTATCATACTTAGGAGAAATCTGTCTGCGCCAATCGAATTTTCTGCTCAAAATATACTAGAAAATATCAAAAAAACATCCGATTTGAGACTTTCACTTTTTGGGGTCAAAAAAATTCAAAGGTTAACCCCTTTGAATTTTTTCAAAAATCGTCAAAATCTTCACTTGTGTTTTTATTGCCAAAATCGACTAATTTCGATGCGTAGAGTTGGAAAAACGCGTTGGATCCTGGCGCAAACACTTACATCCGTCGCAAAATGCCAAGTAAAAGAGCGTCAAATTGGCATCGCATTTGCTTACTTTAAAGCCAGATAAAATTTAAAGTATCATACTTAGGAGAAATCTGTCTGCGCCAATCGAATTTTCTGCTCAAAATATACTAGAAAATATCAAAAAAACATCCGATTTGAGACTTTCACTTTTTGGGGTCAAAAAAATTCAAAGGTTAACCCCTTTGAATTTTTTCAAAAATCGTCAAAATCTTCACTTGTGTTTTTATTGCCAAAATCGATTAATTTCGATGCGTAGAGTTGGAAAAACGCGTTGGATCCTGGCGCAAACACTTACATCCGTCGCAAAATGCCAAGTAAAAGAGCGCCAAATTGGCATCGCATTTGCTTACTTTAAAGCCAGATAAAATTTAAAGTATCATACTTAGGAGAAATCTGTCTGCGCCAATCGAATTTTCTGCTCAAAATATACTAGAAAATATCAAAAAAACATCCGATTTGAGACTTTCACTTTTTGGGGTCAAAAAAATTCAAAGGTTAACCCCTTTGAATTTTTTCAAAAATCGTCAAAATCTTCACTTGTGTTTTTATTGCCAAAATCGACTAATTTCGATGCGTAGAGTTGGAAAAACGCGTTGGATCCTGGCGCAAACACTTACATCCGTCGCAAAATGCCAAGTAAAAGAGCGTCAATTTGGCATCGCATTTGCTTACTTTAAAGCCAGATAAAATTTAAAGTATCATACTTAGGAGAAATCTGTCTGCGCCAATCGAATTTTCTGCTCAAAATATACTAGAAAATATCAAAAAAACATCCGATTTGAGACTTTCACTTTTTGGGGTCAAAAAAATTCAAAGGTTAACCCCTTTGAATTTTTTCAAAAATCGTCAAAATCTTCACTTGTGTTTTTATTGCCAAAATCGACTAATTTCGATGCGTAGAGTTGGAAAAACGCGTTGGATCCTGGCGCAAACACTTACATCCGTCGCAAAATGCCAAGTAAAAGAGCGTCAAATTGGCATCGCATTTGCTTACTTTAAAGCCAGATAAAATTTAAAGTATCATACTTAGGAGAAATCTGTCTGCGCCAATCGAATTTTCTGCTCAAAATATACTAGAAAATATCAAAAAAACATCCGATTTGAGACTTTCACTTTTTGGGGTCAAAAAAATTCAAAGGTTAACCCCTTTGAATTTTTTCAAAAATCGTCAAAATCTTCACTTGTGTTTTTATTGCCAAAATCGACTAATTTCGATGCGTAGAGTTGGAAAAACGCGTTGGATCCTGGCGCAAACACTTACATCCGTCGCAAAATGCCAAGTAAAAGAGCGTCAAATTGGCATCGCATTTGCTTACTTTAAAGCCAGATAAAATTTAAAGTATCATACTTAGGAGAAATCTGTCTGCGCCAATCGAATTTTCTGCTCAAAATATACTAGAAAATATCAAAAAAACATCCGATTTGAGACTTTCACTTTTTGGGGTCAAAAAAATTCAAAGGTTAACCCCTTTGAATTTTTTCAAAAATCGTCAAAATCTTCACTTGTGTTTTTATTGCCAAAATCGACTAATTTCGATGCGTAGAGTTGGAAAAACGCGTTGGATCCTAGCGCAAACACTTACATCCGTCGCAAAATGCCAAGTAAAAGAGCGTCAAATTGGCATCGCATTTGCTTACTTTAAAGCCAGATAAAATTTAAAGTATCATACTTAGGAGAAATCTGTCTGCGCCAATCGAATTTTCTGCTCAAAATATACTAGAAAATATCAAAAAAACATCCGATTTGAGACTTTCTCTTTTTGGGGTCAAAAAAATTCAAAGGTTAACCCCTTTGAATTTTTTCAAAAATCGTCAAAATCTTCACTTGTGTTTTTATTGCCAAAATCGACTAATTTCGATGCGTAGAGTTGGAAAAACGCGTTGGATCCTGGCGCAAACACTTACATCCGTCGCAAAATGCCAAGTAAAAGAGCGTCAAATTGGCATCGCATTTGCTTACTTTAAAGCCAGATAAAATTTAAAGTATCATACTTAGGAGAAATCTGTCTGCGCCAATCGAATTTTCTGCTCAAAATATACTAGAAAATATCAAAAAAACATCCGATTTGAGACTTTCACTTTTTGGGGTCAAAAAAATTCAAAGGTTAACCCCTTTGAATTTTTTCAAAAATCGTCAAAATCTTCACTTGTGTTTTTATTGCCAAAATCGACTAATTTCGATGCGTAGAGTTGGAAAAACGCGTTGGATCCTGGCGCAAACACTTACATCCGTCGCAAAATGCCAAGTAAAAGAGCGCCAAATTGGCATCGCATTTGCTTACTTTAAAGCCAGATAAAATTTAAAGTATCATACTTAGGAGAAATCTGTCTGCGCCAATCGAATTTTCTGCTCAAAATATACTAGAAAATATCAAAAAAACATCCGATTTGAGACTTTCACTTTTTGGGGTCAAAAAAATTCAAAGGTTAACCCCTTTGAATTTTTTCAAAAATCGTCAAAATCTTCACTTGTGTTTTTATTGCCAAAATCGACTAATTTCGATGCGTAGAGTTGGAAAAACGCGTTGGATCCTGGCGCAAACACTTACATCCGTCGCAAAATGCCAAGTAAAAGAGCGTCAAATTGGCATCGCATTTGCTTACTTTAAAGCCAGATAAAATTTAAAGTATCATACTTAGGAGAAATCTGTCTGCGCCAATCGAATTTTCTGCTCAAAATATACTAGAAAATATCAAAAAAACATCCGATTTGAGACTTTCACTTTTTGGGGTCAAAAAAATTCAAAGGTTAACCCCTTTGAATTTTTTCAAAAATCGTCAAAATCTTCACTTGTGTTTTTATTGCCAAAATCGACTAATTTCGATGCGTAGAGTTGGAAAAACGCGTTGGATCCTGGCGCAAACACTTACATCCGTCGCAAAATGCCAAGTAAAAGAGCGCCAAATTGGCATCGCATTTGCTTACTTTAAAGCCAGATAAAATTTAAAGTATCATACTTAGGAGAAATCTGTCTGCGCCAATCGAATTTTCTGCTCAAAATATACTAGAAAATATCAAAAAAACATCCGATTTGAGACTTTCACTTTTTGGGGTCAAAAAAATTCAAAGGTTAACCCCTTTGAATTTTTTCAAAAATCGTCAAAATCTTCACTTGTGTTTTTATTGCCAAAATCGACTAATTTCGATGCGTAGAGTTGGAAAAACGCGTTGGATCCTGGCGCAAACACTTACATCCGTCGCAAAATGCCAAGTAAAAGAGCGTCAATTTGGCATCGCATTTGCTTACTTTAAAGCCAGATAAAATTTAAAGTATCATACTTAGGAGAAATCTGTCTGCGCCAATCGAATTTTCTGCTCAAAATATACTAGAAAATATCAAAAAAGCATCCGATTTGAGACTTTCACTTTTTGGGGTCAAAAAAATTCAAAGGTTAACCCCTTTGAATTTTTTCAAAAATCGTCAAAATCTTCACTTGTGTTTTTATTGCCAAAATCGACTAATTTCGATGCGTAGAGTTGGAAAAACGCGTTGGATCCTGGCGCAAACACTTACATCCGTCGCAAAATGCCAAGTAAAAGAGCGTCAAATTGGCATCGCATTTGCTTACTTTAAAGCCAGATAAAATTTAAAGTATCATACTTAGGAGAAATCTGTCTGCGCCAATCGAATTTTCTGCTCAAAATATACTAGAAAATATCAAAAAAACATCCGATTTGAGACTTTCACTTTTTGGGGTCAAAAAAATTCAAAGGTTAACCCCTTTGAATTTTTTCAAAAATCGTCAAAATCTTCACTTGTGTTTTTATTGCCAAAATCGACTAATTTCGATGCGTAGAGTTGGAAAAACGCGTTGGATCCTGGCGCAAACACTTACATCCGTCGCAAAATGCCAAGTAAAAGAGCGTCAAATTGGCATCGCATTTGCTTACTTTAAAGCCAGATAAAATTTAAAGTATCATACTTAGGAGAAATCTGTCTGCGCCAATCGAATTTTCTGCTCAAAATATACTAGTAAATATCAAAAAAACATCCGATTTGAGACTTTCACTTTTTGGGGTCAAAAAAATTCAAAGGGGTTAACCTTTGAATTTTTTCAAAAATCGTCAAACTCTTCACTTGTGTTTTTATTGCCAAAATCGACTAATTTCGATGCGTAGAGTTGGAAAAACGCGTTGGATCCTGGCGCAAACACTTACATCCGTCGCAAAATGCCAAGTAAAAGAGCGTCAAATTGGCATCGCATTTGCTTACTTTAAAGCCAGATAAAATTTAAAGTATCATACTTAGGAGAAATCTGTCTGCGCCAATCGAATTTTCTGCTCAAAATATACTAGAAAATATCAAAAAAACATCCGATTTGAGACTTTCACTTTTTGGGGTCAAAAAAATTCAAAGGTTAACCCCTTTGAATTTTTTCAAAAATCGTCAAAATCTTCACTTGTGTTTTTATTGCCAAAATCGACTAATTTCGATGCGTAGAGTTGGAAAAACGCGTTGGATCCTGGCGCAAACACTTACATCCGTCGCAAAATGCCAAGTAAAAGAGCGTCAAATTGGCATCGCATTTGCTTACTTTAAAGCCAGATAAAATTTAAAGTATCATACTTAGGAGAAATCTGTCTGCGCCAATCGAATTTTCTGCTCAAAATATACTAGAAAATATCAAAAAAACATCCGATTTGAGACTTTCTCTTTTTGGGGTCAAAAAAATTCAAAGGTTAACCCCTTTGAATTTTTTCAAAAATCGTCAAAATCTTCACTTGTGTTTTTATTGCCAAAATCGACTAATTTCGATGCGTAGAGTTGGAAAAACGCGTTGGATCCTGGCGCAAACACTTACATCCGTCGCAAAATGCCAAGTAAAAGAGCGTCAAATTGGCATCGCATTTGCTTACTTTAAAGCCAGATAAAATTTAAAGTATCATACTTAGGAGAAATCTGTCTGCGCCAATCGAATTTTCTGCTCAAAATATACTAGAAAATATCAAAAAAACATCCGATTTGAGACTTTCACTTTTTGGGGTCAAAAAAATTCAAAGGTTAACCCCTTTGAATTTTTTCAAAAATCGTCAAAATCTTCACTTGTGTTTTTATTGCCAAAATCGACTAATTTCGATGCGTAGAGTTGGAAAAACGCGTTGGATCCTGGCGCAAACACTTACATCCGTCGCAAAATGCCAAGTAAAAGAGCGTCAAATTGGCATCGCATTTGCTTACTTTAAAGCCAGATAAAATTTAAAGTATCATACTTAGGAGAAATCTGTCTGCGCCAATCGAATTTTCTGCTCAAAATATACTAGAAAATATCAAAAAAACATCCGATTTGAGACTTTCACTTTTTGGGGTCAAAAAAATTCAAAGGTTAACCCCTTTGAATTTTTTCAAAAATCGTCAAAATCTTCACTTGTGTTTTTATTGCCAAAATCGACTAATTTCGATGCGTAGAGTTGGAAAAACGCGTTGGATCCTGGCGCAAACACTTACATCCGTCGCAAAATGCCAAGTAAAAGAGCGCCAAATTGGCATCGCATTTGCTTACTTTAAAGCCAGATAAAATTTAAAGTATCATACTTAGGAGAAATCTGTCTGCGCCAATCGAATTTTCTGCTCAAAATATACTAGAAAATATCAAAAAAACATCCGATTTGAGACTTTCACTTTTTGGGGTCAAAAAAATTCAAAAGTTAACCCCTTTGAATTTTTTCAAAAATCGTCAAAATCTTCACTTGTGTTTTTATTGCCAAAATCGACTAATTTCGATGCGTAGAGTTGGAAAAACGCGTTGGATCCTGGCGCAAACACTTACATCCGTCGCAAAATGCCAAGTAAAAGAGCGTCAATTTGGCATCGCATTTGCTTACTTTAAAGCCAGATAAAATTTAAAGTATCATACTTAGGAGAAATCTGTCTGCGCCAATCGAATTTTCTGCTCAAAATATACTAGAAAATATCAAAAAAACATCCGATTTGAGACTTTAACTTTTTGGGGTCAAAAAAATTCAAAGGTTAACCCCTTTGAATTTTTTCAAAAATCGTCAAAATCTTCACTTGTGTTTTTATTGCCAAAATCGACTAATTTCGATGCGTAGAGTTGGAAAAACGCGTTGGATCCTGGCGTAAACACTTACATCCGTCGCAAAATGCCAAGTAAAAGAGCGTCAAATTGGCATCGCATTTGCTTACTTTAAAGCCAGATAAAATTTAAAGTATCATACTTAGGAGAAATCTGTCTGCGCCAATCGAATTTTCTGCTCAAAATATACTAGAAAATATCAAAAAAACATCCGATTTGAGACTTTCACTTTTTGGGGTCAAAAAAATTCAAAGGTTAACCCCTTTGAATTTTTTCAAAAATCGTCAAAATCTTCACTTGTGTTTTTATTGCCAAAATCGACTAATTTCGATGCGTAGAGTTGGAAAAACGCGTTGGATCCTGGCGCAAACACTTACATCCGTCGCAAAATGCCAAGTAAAAGAGCGTCAAATTCTCATCGCATTTGCTTACTTTAAAGCCAGATAAAATTTAAAGTATCATACTTAGGAGAAATCTGTCTGCGCCAATCGAATTTTCTGCTCAAAATATACTAGAAAATATCAAAAAAACATCCGATTTGAGACTTTCACTTTTTGGGGTCAAAAAAATTCAAAGGTTAACCCCTTTGAATTTTTTCAAAAATCGTCAAAATCTTCACTTGTGTTTTTATTGCCAAAATCGACTAATTTCGATGCGTAGAGTTGGAAAACGCGTTGGATCCTGGCGCAAACACTTACATCCGTCGCAAAATGCCAAGTAAAAGAGCGCCAAATTGGCATCGCATTTGCTTACTTTAAAGCCAGATAAAATTTAAAGTATCATACTTAGGAGAAATCTGTCTGCGCCAATCGAATTTTCTGCTCAAAATATACTAGAAAATATCAAAAAAACATCCGATTTGAGACTTTCACTTTTTGGGGTCAAAAAAATTCAAAGGTTAACCCCTTTGAATTTTTTCAAAAATCGTCAAAATCTTCACTTGTGTTTTTATTGCCAAAATCGACTAATTTCGATGCGTAGAGTTGGAAAAACGCGTTGGATCCTGGCGCAAACACTTACATCCGTCGCAAAATGCCAAGTAAAAGAGCGTCAAATTGGCATCGCATTTGCTTACTTTAAAGCCAGATAAAATTTAAAGTATCATACTTAGGAGAAATCTGTCTGCGCCAATCGAATTTTCTGCTCAAAATATACTAGAAAATATCAAAAAAACATCCGATTTGAGACTTTCACTTTTTGGGGTCAAAAAAATTCAAAGGTTAACCCCTTTGAATTTTTTCAAAAATCGTCAAAATCTTCACTTGTGTTTTTATTGCCAAAATCGACTAATTTCGATGCGTAGAGTTGGAAAAACGCGTTGGATCCTGGCGCAAACACTTACATCCGTCGCAAAATGCCAAGTAAAAGAGCGTCAAATTGGCATCGCATTTGCTTACTTTAAAGCCAGATAAAATTTAAAGTATCATACTTAGGAAAAATCTGTCTGCGCCAATCGAATTTTCTGCTCAAAATATACTAGAAAATATCAAAAAAACATCCGATTTGAGACTTTCACTTTTTGGGGTCAAAAAAATTCAAAGGTTAACCCCTTTGAATTTTTTCAAAAATCGTCAAAATCTTCACTTGTGTTTTTATTGCCAAAATCGACTAATTTCGATGCGTAGAGTTGGAAAAACGCGTTGGATCCTGGCGCAAACACTTACATCCGTCGCAAAATGCCAAGTAAAAGAGCGTCAAATTGGCATCGCATTTGCTTACTTTAAAGCCAGATAAAATTTAAAGTATCATACTTAGGAGAAATCTGTCTGCGCCAATCGAATTTTCTGCTCAAAATATACTAGAAAATATCAAAAAAACATCCGATTTGAGACTTTCACTTTTTGGGGTCAAAAAAATTCAAAGGTTAACCCCTTTGAATTTTTTCAAAAATCGTCAAAATCTTCACTTGTGTTTTTATTGCCAAAATCGACTAATTTCGATGCGTAGAGTTGGAAAAACGCGTTGGATCCTGGCGTAAACACTTACATCCGTCGCAAAATGCCAAGTAAAAGAGCGTCAAATTGGCATCGCATTTGCTTACTTTAAAGCCAGATAAAATTTAAAGTATCATACTTAGGAGAAATCTGTCTGCGCCAATCGAATTTTCTGCTCAAAATATACTAGAAAATATCAAAAAAACATCCGATTTGAGACTTTCACTTTTTGGGGTCAAAAAAATTCAAAGGTTAACCCCTTTGAATTTTTTCAAAAATCGTCAAAATCTTCACTTGTGTTTTTATTGCCAAAATCGACTAATTTCGATGCGTAGAGTTGGAAAAACGCGTTGGATCCTGGCGCAAACACTTACATCCGTCGCAAAATGCCAAGTAAAAGAGCGTCAAATTGGCATCGCATTTGCTTACTTTAAAGCCAGATAAAATTTAAAGTATCATACTTAGGAGAAATCTGTCTGCGCCAATCGAATTTTCTGCTCAAAATATACTAGAAAATATCAAAAAAACATCCGATTTGAGACTTTCACTTTTTGGGGTCAAAAAAATTCAAAGGTTAACCCCTTTGAATTTTTTCAAAAATCGTCAAAATCTTCACTTGTGTTTTTATTGCCAAAATCGACTAATTTCGATGCGTAGAGTTGGAAAAACGCGTTGGATCCTGGCGCAAACACTTACATCCGTCGCAAAATGCCAAGTAAAAGAGCGCCAAATTGGCATCGCATTTGCTTACTTTAAAGCCAGATAAAATTTAAAGTATCATACTTAGGAGAAATCTGTCTGCGCCAATCGAATTTTCTGCTCAAAATATACTAGAAAATATCAAAAAAACATCCGATTTGAGACTTTCACTTTTTGGGGTCAAAAAAATTCAAAGGTTAACCCCTTTGAATTTTTTCAAAAATCGTCAAAATCTTCACTTGTGTTTTTATTGCCAAAATCGACTAATTTCGATGCGTAGAGTTGGAAAAACGCGTTGGATCCTGGCGCAAACACTTACATCCGTCGCAAAATGCCAAGTAAAAGAGCGTCAAATTGGCATCGCATTTGCTTACTTTAAAGCCAGATAAAATTTAAAGTATCATACTTAGGAGAAATCTGTCTGCGCCAATCGAATTTTCTGCTCAAAATATACTAGAAAATATCAAAAAAACATCCGATTTGAGACTTTCACTTTTTGGGGTCAAAAAAATTCAAAGGTTAACCCCTTTGAATTTTTTCAAAAATCGTCAAAATCTTCACTTGTGTTTTTATTGCCAAAATCGACTAATTTCGATGCGTAGAGTTGGAAAAACGCGTTGGATCCTGGCGCAAACACTTACATCCGTCGCAAAATGCCAAGTAAAAGAGCGTCAAATTGGCATCGCATTTGCTTACTTTAAAGCCAGATAAAATTTAAAGTATCATACTTAGGAGAAATCTGTCTGCGCCAATCGAATTTTCTGCTCAAAATATACTAGAAAATATCAAAAAAACATCCGATTTGAGACTTTCACTTTTTGGGGTCAAAAAAATTCAAAGGTTAACCCCTTTGAATTTTTTCAAAAATCGTCAAAATCTTCACTTGTGTTTTTATTGCCAAAATCGACTAATTTCGATGCGTAGAGTTGGAAAAACGCGTTGGATCCTGGCGTAAACACTTACATCCGTCGCAAAATGCCAAGTAAAAGAGCGTCAAATTGGCATCGCATTTGCTTACTTTAAAGCCAGATAAAATTTAAAGTATCATACTTAAGTGAAATCTGTCTGCGCCAATCGAATTTTCTGCTCAAAATATACTAGAAAATATCAAAAAAACATCCGATTTGAGACTTTCACTTTTTGGGGTCAAAAAAATTCAAAGGTTAACCCCTTTGAATTTTTTCAAAAATCGTCAAAATCTTCACTTGTGTTTTTATTGCCAAAATCGACTAATTTCGATGCGTAGAGTTGGAAAAACGCGTTGGATCCTGGCGCAAACACTTACATCCGTCGCAAAATGCCAAGTAAAAGAGCGTCAAATTGGCATCGCATTTGCTTACTTTCAAGCCAGATAAAATTTAAAGTATCATACTTAGGAGAAATCTGTCTGCGCCAATCGAATTTTCTGCTCAAAATATACTAGAAAATATCAAAAAAACATCCGATTTGAGACTTTCACTTTTTGGGGTCAAAAAAATTCAAAGGTTAACCCCTTTGAATTTTTTCAAAAATCGTCAAAAGCTTCACTTGTGTTTTTATTGCCAAAATCGACTAATTTCGATGCGTAGAGTTGGAAAAACGCGTTGGATCCTGGCGCAAACACTTACATCCGTCGCAAAATGCCAAGTAAAAGAGCGTCAAATTGGCATCGCATTTGCTTACTTTAAAGCCAGATAAAATTTAAAGTATCATACTTAGGAGAAATCTGTCTGCGCCAATCGAATTTTCTGGTCAAAATATACTAGAAAATATCAAAAAAACATCCGATTTGAGACTTTCACTTTTTGGGGTCAAAAAAATTCAAAGGTTAACCCCTTTGAATTAACCCTTTGGTTAACCCCTTTGAATTTTTTCAAAAATCGTCAAAATCTTCACTTGTGTTTTTATTGCCAAAATCGACTAATTTCGATGCGTAGAGTTGGAAAAACGCGTTGGATCCTGGCGCAAACACTTACATCCGTCGCAAAATGCCAAGTAAAAGAGCGTCAAATTGGCATCGCATTTGCTTACTTTAAAGCCAGATAAAATTTAAAGTATCATACTTAGGAGAAATCTGTCTGCGCCAATCGAATTTTCTGCTCAAAATATACTAGAAAATATCAAAAAAACATCCGATTTGAGACTTTCACTTTTTGGGGTCAAAAAAATTCAAAGGTTAACCCCTTTGAATTTTTTCAAAAATCGTCAAAATCTTCACTTGTGTTTTTATTGCCAAAATCGACTAATTTCGATGCGTAGAGTTGGAAAAACGCGTTGGATCCTGGCGCAAACACTTACATCCGTCGCAAAATGCCAAGTAAAAGAGCGTCAAATTGGCATCGCATTTGCTTACTTTCAAGCCAGATAAAATTTAAAGTATCATACTTAGGAGAAATCTGTCTGCGCCAATCGAATTTTCTGCTCAAAATATACTAGAAAATATCAAAAAAACATCCGATTTGAGACTTTCACTTTTTGGGGTCAAAAAAATT
Organism: Cantharis rustica; assembly: GCA_911387805.1. NCBI lineage: Eukaryota > Metazoa > Arthropoda > Insecta > Coleoptera > Cantharidae > Cantharis > Cantharis rustica. The sequence continues at coordinate 68,014,011 of OU426878.1, forward strand.
CAAAGGTTAACCCCTTTGAATTTTTTCAAAAATCGTCAAAAGCTTCACTTGTGTTTTTATTGCCAAAATCGACTAATTTCGATGCGTAGAGTTGGAAAAACGCGTTGGATCCTGGCGCAAACACTTACATCCGTCGCAAAATGCCAAGTAAAAGAGCGTCAAATTGGCATCGCATTTGCTTACTTTAAAGCCAGATAAAATTTAAAGTATCATACTTAGGAGAAATCTGTCTGCGCCAATCGAATTTTCTGCTCAAAATATACTAGAAAATATCAAAAAAACATCCGATTTGAGACTTTCACTTTTTGGGGTCAAAAAAATTCAAAGGTTAACCCCTTTGAATTTTTTCAAAAATCGTCAAAATCTTCACTTGTGTTTTTATTGCCAAAATCGACTAATTTCGATGCGTAGAGTTGGAAAAACGCGTTGGATCCTGGCGCAAACACTTACATCCGTCGCAAAATGCCAAGTAAAAGAGCGTCAAATTGGCATCGCATTTGCTTACTTTAAAGCCAGATAAAATTTAAAGTATCATACTTAGGAGAAATCTGTCTGCGCCAATCGAATTTTCTGCTCAAAATATACTAGAAAATATCAAAAAAACATCCGATTTGAGACTTTCACTTTTTGGGGTCAAAAAAATTCAAAGGTTAACCCCTTTGAATTTTTTCAAAAATCGTCAAAATCTTCACTTGTGTTTTTATTGCCAAAATCGACTAATTTCGATGCGTAGAGTTGGAAAAACGCGTTGGATCCTGGCGCAAACACTTACATCCGTCGCAAAATGCCAAGTAAAAGAGCGTCAAATTGGCATCGCATTTGCTTACTTTCAAGCCAGATAAAATTTAAAGTATCATACTTAGGAGAAATCTGTCTGCGCCAATCGAATTTTCTGCTCAAAATATACTAGAAAATATCAAAAAAACATCCGATTTGAGACTTTCACTTTTTGGGGTCAAAAAAATTCAAAGGTTAACCCCTTTGAATTTTTTCAAAAATCGTCAAAATCTTCACTTGTGTTTTTATTGCCAAAATCGACTAATTTCGATGCGTAGAGTTGGAAAAACGCATTGGATCCTGGCGCAAACACTTACATCCGTCGCAAAATGCCAAGTAAAAGAGCGTCAAATTGGCATCGCATTTGCTTACTTTCAAGCCAGATAAAATTTAAAGTATCATACTTAGGAGAAATCTGTCTGCGCCAATCGAATTTTCTGCTCAAAATATACTAGAAAATATCAAAAAAACATCCGATTAGAGACTTTCACTTTTTGTGGTCAAAAAAATTCAAAGGTTAACCCCTTTGAATTTTTTCAAAAATCGTCAAAATCTTCACTTGTGTTTTTATTGCCAAAATCGACTAATTTCGATGCGTAGAGTTGGAAAAACGCGTTGGATCCTGGCGCAAACACTTACATCCGTCGCAAAATGCCAAGTAAAAGAGCGTCAAATTGGCATCGCATTTGCTTACTTTCAAGCCAGATAAAATTTAAAGTATCATACTTAGGAGAAATCTGTCTGCGCCAATCGAATTTTCTGCTCAAAATATACTAGAAAATATCAAAAAAACATCCGATTTGAGACTTTCACTTTTTGGGGTCAAAAAAATTCAAAGGTTAACCCCTTTGAATTTTTTCAAAAATCGTCAAAATCTTCACTTGTGTTTTTATTGCCAAAATCGACTAATTTCGATGCGTAGAGTTGGAAAAACGCGTTGGATCCTGGCGCAAACACTTACATCCGTCGCAAAATGCCAAGTAAAAGAGCGTCAAATTGGCATCGCATTTGCTTACTTTAAAGCCAGATAAAATTTAAAGTATCATACTTAGGAGAAATCTGTCTGCGCCAATCGAATTTTCTGCTCAAAATATACTAGAAAATATCAAAAAAACATCCGATTTGAGACTTTCACTTTTTGGGGTCAAAAAAATTCAAAGGTTAACCCCTTTGAATTTTTTCAAAAATCGTCAAAATCTTCACTTGTGTTTTTATTGCCAAAATCGACTAATTTCGATGCGTAGAGTTGGAAAAACGCGTTGGATCCTGGCGCAAACACTTACATCCGTCGCAAAATGCCAAGTAAAAGAGCGTCAAATTGGCATCGCATTTGCTTACTTTAAAGCCAGATAAAATTTAAAGTATCATACTTAGGAGAAATCTGTCTGCGCCAATCGAATTTTCTGCTCAAAATATACTAGAAAATATCAAAAAAACATCCGATTTGAGACTTTCACTTTTTGGGGTCAAAAAAATTCAAAGGTTAACCCCTTTGAATTTTTTCAAAAATCGTCAAAATCTTCACTTGTGTTTTTATTGCCAAAATCGACTAATTTCGATGCGTAGAGTTGGAAAAACGCGTTGGATCCTGGCGCAAACACTTACATCCGTCGCAAAATGCCAAGTAAAAGAGCGTCAAATTGGCATCGCATTTGCTTACTTTAAAGCCAGATAAAATTTAAAGTATCATACTTAGGAGAAATCTGTCTGCGCCAATCGAATTTTCTGCTCAAAATATACTAGAAAATATCAAAAAAACATCCGATTTGAGACTTTCACTTTTTGGGGTCAAAAAAATTCAAAGGTTAACCCCTTTGAATTTTTTCAAAAATCGTCAAAATCTTCACTTGTGTTTTTATTGCCAAAATCGACTAATTTCGATGCGTAGAGTTGGAAAAACGCGTTGGATCCTGGCGCAAACACTTACATCCGTCGCAAAATGCCAAGTAAAAGAGCGTCAAATTGGCATCGCATTTGCTTACTTTCAAGCCAGATAAAATTTAAAGTATCATACTTAGGAGAAATCTGTCTGCGCCAATCGAATTTTCTGCTCAAAATATACTAGAAAATATCAAAAAAACATCCGATTAGAGACTTTCACTTTTTGTGGTCAAAAAAATTCAAAGGTTAACCCCTTTGAATTTTTTCAAAAATCGTCAAAATCTTCACTTGTGTTTTTATTGCCAAAATCGACTAATTTCGATGCGTAGAGTTGGAAAAACGCGTTGGATCCTGGCGCAAACACTTACATCCGTCGCAAAATGCCAAGTAAAAGAGCGTCAAATTGGCATCGCATTTGCTTACTTTCAAGCCAGATAAAATTTAAAGTATCATACTTAGGAGAAATCTGTCTGCGCCAATCGAATTTTCTGCTCAAAATATACTAGAAAATATCAAAAAAACATCCGATTAGAGACTTTCACTTTTTGTGGTCAAAAAAATTCAAAGGTTAACCCCTTTGAATTTTTTCAAAAATCGTCAAAATCGTCACTTGTGGTTTTATTGCAAAAATCGACTAATTTCGATGCGTAGAGTTGGAAAAACGCGTTGGATCCTGGCGCAAACACTTACATCCGTCGCAAAATGCCAAGTAAAAGAGCGTCAAATTGGCATCGCATTTGCTTACTTTAAAGCCAGATAAAATTTAAAGTATCATACTTAGGAGAAATCTGTCTGCGCCAATCGAATTTTCTGCTCAAAATATACTAGAAAATATCAAAAAAATATCCGATTTGAGACTTTCACTTTTTGGGGTCAAAAAAATTCAAAGGGGTTAACCTTTGAATTTTTTCAAAAATCGTCAAAATCTTCACTTGTGTTTTTATTGCCAAAATCGACTAATTTCGATGCGTAGAGTTGGAAAAACGCGTTGGATCCTGGCGCAAACACTTACATCCGTCGCAAAATGCCAAGTAAAAGAGCGTCAAATTGGCATCGCATTTGCTTACTTTAAAGCCAGATAAAATTTAAAGTATGATACTTAGGAGAAATCTGTCGGCGCCAATCGAATTTTCTGCTCAAAATATACTAGAAAATATCAAAAAAACATCCGATTTGAGACTTTCACTTTTTGGGGTCAAAAAAATTCAAAGGTTAACCCCTTTGAATTTTTTCAAAAATCGTCAAAATCTTCACTTGTGTTTTTATTGCCAAAATCGACTAATTTCGATGCGTAGAGTTGGAAAAACGCGTTGGATCCTGGCGCAAACACTTACATCCGTCGCAAAATGCCAAGTAAAAGAGCGTCAAATTGGCATCGCATTTGCTTACTTTAAAGCCAGATAAAATTTAAAGTATCATACTTAGGAGAAATCTGTCTGCGCCAATCGAATTTTCTGCTCAAAATATACTAGAAAATATCAAAAAAACATCCGATTTGAGACTTTCACTTTTTGGGGTCAAAAAAATTCAAAGGTTAACCCCTTTGAATTTTTTCAAAAATCGTCAAAATCTTCACTTGTGTTTTTATTGCCAAAATCGACTAATTTCGATGCGTAGAGTTGGAAAAACGCGTTGGATCCTGGCGCAAACACTTACATCCGTCGCAAAATGCCAAGTAAAAGAGCGTCAAATTGGCATCGCATTTGCTTACTTTAAAGCCAGATAAAATTTAAAGTATCATACTTAGGAGAAATCTGTCTGCGCCAATCGAATTTTCTGCTCAAAATATACTAGAAAATATCAAAAAAACATCCGATTTGAGACTTTCACTTTTTGGGGTCAAAAAAATTCAAAGGGGTTAACCTTTGAATTTTTTCAAAAATCGTCAAAATCTTCACTTGTGTTTTTATTGCCAAAATCGACTAATTTCGATGCGTAGAGTTGGAAAAACGCGTTGGATCCTGGCGCAAACACTTACATCCGTCGCAAAATGCCAAGTAAAAGAGCGTCAAATTGGCATCGCATTTGCTTACTTTAAAGCCAGATAAAATTTAAAGTATCATACTTAGGAGAAATCTGTCTGCGCCAATCGAATTTTCTGCTCAAAATATACTAGAAAATATCAAAAAAACATCCGATTTGAGACTTTCACTTTTTGGGGTCAAAAAAATTCAAAGGGGTTAACCTTTGAATTTTTTCAAAAATCGTCAAAATCTTCACTTGTGTTTTTATTGCCAAAATCGACTAATTTCGATGCGTAGAGTTGGAAAAACGCGTTGGATCCTGGCGCAAACACTTACATCCGTCGCAAAATGCCAAGTAAAAGAGCGTCAAATTGGCATCGCATTTGCTTACTTTAAAGCCAGATAAAATTTAAAGTATCATACTTAGGAGAAATCTGTCTGCGCCAATCGAATTTTCTGCTCAAAATATACTAGAAAATATCAAAAAAACATCCGATTTGAGACTTTCACTTTTTGGGGTCAAAAAAATTCAAAGGTTAACCCCTTTGAATTTTTTCAAAAATCGTCAAAATCTTCACTTGTGTTTTTATTGCCAAAATCGACTAATTTCGATGCGTAGAGTTGGAAAAACGCGTTGGATCCTGGCGCAAACACTTACATCCGTCGCAAAATGCCAAGTAAAAGAGCGTCAAATTGGCATCGCATTTGCTTACTTTAAAGCCAGATAAAATTTAAAGTATCATACTTAGGAGAAATCTGTCTGCGCCAATCGAATTTTCTGCTCAAAATATACTAGAAAATATCAAAAAAACATCCGATTTGAGACTTTCACTTTTTGGGGTCAAAAAAATTCAAAGGTTAACCCCTTTGAATTTTTTCAAAAATCGTCAAAATCTTCACTTGTGTTTTTATTGCCAAAATCGACTAATTTCGATGCGTAGAGTTGGAAAAACGCGTTGGATCCTGGCGCAAACACTTACATCCGTCGCAAAATGCCAAGTAAAAGAGCGTCAAATTGGCATCGCATTTGCTTACTTTAAAGCCAGATAAAATTTAAAGTATCATACTTAGGAGAAATCTGTCTGCGCCAATCGAATTTTCTGCTCAAAATATACTAGAAAATATCAAAAAAACATCCGATTTGAGACTTTCACTTTTTGGGGTCAAAAAAATTCAAAGGTTAACCCCTTTGAATTTTTTCAAAAATCGTCAAAATCTTCACTTGTGTTTTTATTGCCAAAATCGACTAATTTCGATGCGTAGAGTTGGAAAAACGCGTTGGATCCTGGCGCAAACACTTACATCCGTCGCAAAATGCCAAGTAAAAGAGCGTCAAATTGGCATCGCATTTGCTTACTTTAAAGCCAGATAAAATTTAAAGTATCATACTTAGGAGAAATCTGTCTGCGCCAATCGAATTTTCTGCTCAAAATATACTAGAAAATATCAAAAAAATATCCGATTTGAGACTTTCACTTTTTGGGGTCAAAAAAATTCAAAGGGGTTAACCTTTGAATTTTTTCAAAAATCGTCAAAATCTTCACTTGTGTTTTTATTGCCAAAATCGACTAATTTCGATGCGTAGAGTTGGAAAAACGCGTTGGATCCTGGCGCAAACACTTACATCCGTCGCAAAATGCCAAGTAAAAGAGCGTCAAATTGGCATCGCATTTGCTTACTTTAAAGCCAGATAAAATTTAAAGTATCATACTTAGGAGAAATCTGTCTGCGCCAATCGAATTTTCTGCTCAAAATATACTAGAAAATATCAAAAAAATATCCGATTTGAGACTTTCACTTTTTGGGGTCAAAAAAATTCAAAGGGGTTAACCTTTGAATTTTTTCAAAAATCGTCAAAATCTTCACTTGTGTTTTTATTGCCAAAATCGACTAATTTCGATGCGTAGAGTTGGAAAAACGCGTTGGATCCTGGCGCAAACACTTACATCCGTCGCAAAATGCCAAGTAAAAGAGCGTCAAATTGGCATCGCATTTGCTTACTTTAAAGCCAGATAAAATTTAAAGTATCATACTTAGGAGAAATCTGTCTGCGCCAATCGAATTTTCTGCTCAAAATATACTAGAAAATATCAAAAAAACATCCGATTTGAGACTTTCACTTTTTGGGGTCAAAAAAATTCAAAGGTTAACCCCTTTGAATTTTTTCAAAAATCGTCAAAATCTTCACTTGTGTTTTTATTGCCAAAATCGACTAATTTCGATGCGTAGAGTTGGAAAAACGCGTTGGATCCTGGCGCAAACACTTACATCCGTCGCAAAATGCCAAGTAAAAGAGCGTCAAATTGGCATCGCATTTGCTTACTTTAAAGCCAGATAAAATTTAAAGTATCATACTTAGGAGAAATCTGTCTGCGCCAATCGAATTTTCTGCTCAAAATATACTAGAAAATATCAAAAAAACATCCGATTTGAGACTTTCACTTTTTGGGGTCAAAAAAATTCAAAGGTTAACCCCTTTGAATTTTTTCAAAAATCGTCAAAATCTTCACTTGTGTTTTTATTGCCAAAATCGACTAATTTCGATGCGTAGAGTTGGAAAAACGCGTTGGATCCTGGCGCAAACACTTACATCCGTCGCAAAATGCCAAGTAAAAGAGCGTCAAATTGGCATCGCATTTGCTTACTTTAAAGCCAGATAAAATTTAAAGTATCATACTTAGGAGAAATCTGTCTGCGCCAATCGAATTTTCTGCTCAAAATATACTAGAAAATATCAAAAAAACATCCGATTTGAGACTTTCACTTTTTGGGGTCAAAAAAATTCAAAGGTTAACCCCTTTGAATTTTTTCAAAAATCGTCAAAATCTTCACTTGTGTTTTTATTGCCAAAATCGACTAATTTCGATGCGTAGAGTTGGAAAAACGCGTTGGATCCTGGCGCAAACACTTACATCCGTCGCAAAATGCCAAGTAAAAGAGCGTCAAATTGGCATCGCATTTGCTTACTTTAAAGCCAGATAAAATTTAAAGTATCATACTTAGGAGAAATCTGTCTGCGCCAATCGAATTTTCTGCTCAAAATATACTAGAAAATATCAAAAAAACATCCGATTTGAGACTTTCACTTTTTAGGGTCAAAAAAATTCAAAGGTTAACCCCTTTGAATTTTTTCAAAAATCGTCAAAATCTTCACTTGTGTTTTTATTGCCAAAATCGACTAATTTCGATGCGTAGAGTTGGAAAAACGCGTTGGATCCTGGCGCAAACACTTACATCCGTCGCAAAATGCCAAGTAAAAGAGCGTCAAATTGGCATCGCATTTGCTTACTTTAAAGCCAGATAAAATTTAAAGTATCATACTTAGGAGAAATCTGTCTGCGCCAATCGAATTTTCTGCTCAAAATATACTAGAAAATATCAAAAAAATATCCGATTTGAGACTTTCACTTTTTGGGGTCAAAAAAATTCAAAGGTTAACCCCTTTGAATTTTTTCAAAAATCGTCAAAATCTTCACTTGTGTTTTTATTGCCAAAATCGACTAATTTCGATGCGTAGAGTTGGAAAAACGCGTTGGATCCTGGCGCAAACACTTACATCCGTCGCAAAATGCCAAGTAAAAGAGCGTCAAATTGGCATCGCATTTGCTTACTTTAAAGCCAGATAAAATTTAAAGTATCATACTTAGGAGAAATCTGTCTGCGCCAATCGAATTTTCTGCTCAAAATATTTCACTTTCACTTTTTCACTTTTTGGGGTCAAAAAAATTCAAAGGTTAACCCCTTTGAATTTTTTCAAAAATCGTCAAAATCTTCACTTGTGTTTTTATTGCCAAAATCGACTAATTTCGATGCGTAGAGTTGGAAAAACGCGTTGGATCCTGGCGCAAACACTTACATCCGTCGCAAAATGCCAAGTAAAAGAGCGTCAAATTGGCATCGCATTTGCTTACTTTAAAGCCAGATAAAATTTAAAGTATCATACTTAGGAGAAATCTGTCTGCGCCAATTGAATTTTCTGCTCAAAATATTTCACTTTCACTTTTTCACTTTTGGGGTCAAAAAAATTCAAAGGTTAACCCCTTTGAATTTTTTCAAAAATCGTCAAAATCTTCACTTGTGTTTTTATTGCCAAAATCGACTAATTTCGATGCGTAGAGTTGGAAAAACGCGTTGGATCCTGGCGCAAACACTTACATCCGTCGCAAAATGCCAAGTAAAAGAGCGTCAAATTGGCATCGCATTTGCTTACTTTAAAGCCAGATAAAATTTAAAGTATCATACTTAGGAGAAATCTGTCTGCGCCAATCGAATTTTCTGCTCAAAATATACTAGAAAATATCAAAAAAACATCCGATTTGAGACTTTCACTTTTTGGGGTCAAAAAAATTCAAAGGTTAACCCCTTTGAATTTTTTCAAAAATCGTCAAAATCTTCACTTGTGTTTTTATTGCCAAAATCGACTAATTTCGATGCGTAGAGTTGGAAAAACGCGTTGGATCCTGGCGCAAACACTTACATCCGTCGCAAAATGCCAAGTAAAAGAGCGTCAAATTGGCATCGCATTTGCTTACTTTAAAGCCAGATAAAATTTAAAGTATCATACTTAGGAGAAATCTGTCTGCGCCAATCGAATTTTCTGCTCAAAATATACTAGAAAATATCAAAAAAACATCCGATTTGAGACTTTCACTTTTTGGGGTCAAAAAAATTCAAAGGTTAACCCCTTTGAATTTTTTCAAAAATCGTCAAAATCTTCACTTGTGTTTTTATTGCCAAAATCGACTAATTTCGATGCGTAGAGTTGGAAAAACGCGTTGGATCCTGGCGCAAACACTTACATCCGTCGCAAAATGCCAAGTAAAAGAGCGTCAAATTGGCATCGCATTTGCTTACTTTAAAGCCAGATAAAATTTAAAGTATCATACTTAGGAGAAATCTGTCTGCGCCAATCGAATTTTCTGCTCAAAATATACTAGAAAATATCAAAAAAACATCCGATTTGAGACTTTCACTTTTTGGGGTCAAAAAAATTCAAAGGTTAACCCCTTTGAATTTTTTCAAAAATCGTCAAAATCTTCACTTGTGTTTTTATTGCCAAAATCGACTAATTTCGATGCGTAGAGTTGGAAAAACGCGTTGGATCCTGGCGCAAACACTTACATCCGTCGCAAAATGCCAAGTAAAAGAGCGTCAAATTGGCATCGCATTTGCTTACTTTAAAGCCAGATAAAATTTAAAGTATCATACTTAGGAGAAATCTGTCTGCGCCAATCGAATTTTCTGCTCAAAATATACTAGAAAATATCAAAAAAACATCCGATTTGAGACTTTCACTTTTTGGGGTCAAAAAAATTCAAAGGTTAACCCCTTTGAATTTTTTCAAAAATCGTCAAAATCTTCACTTGTGTTTTTATTGCCAAAATCGACTAATTTCGATGCGTAGAGTTGGAAAAACGCGTTGGATCCTGGCGCAAACACTTACATCCGTCGCAAAATGCCAAGTAAAAGAGCGTCAAATTGGCATCGCATTTGCTTACTTTAAAGCCAGATAAAATTTAAAGTATCATACTTAGGAGAAATCTGTCTGCGCCAATCGAATTTTCTGCTCAAAATATACTAGAAAATATCAAAAAAACATCCGATTTGAGACTTTCACTTTTTGGGGTCAAAAAAATTCAAAGGTTAACCCCTTTGAATTTTTTCAAAAATCGTCAAAATCTTCACTTGTGTTTTTATTGCCAAAATCGACTAATTTCGATGCGTAGAGTTGGAAAAACGCGTTGGATCCTGGCGCAAACACTTACATCCGTCGCAAAATGCCAAGTAAAAGAGCGTCAAATTGGCATCGCATTTGCTTACTTTAAAGCCAGATAAAATTTAAAGTATCATACTTAGGAGAAATCTGTCTGCGCCAATCGAATTTTCTGCTCAAAATATACTAGAAAATATCAAAAAAACATCCGATTTGAGACTTTCACTTTTTGGGGTCAAAAAAATTCAAAGGTTAACCCCTTTGAATTTTTTCAAAAATCGTCAAAATCTTCACTTGTGTTTTTATTGCCAAAATCGACTAATTTCGATGCGTAGAGTTGGAAAAACGCGTTGGATCCTGGCGCAAACACTTACATCCGTCGCAAAATGCCAAGTAAAAGAGCGTCAAATTGGCATCGCATTTGCTTACTTTAAAGCCAGATAAAATTTAAAGTATCATACTTAGGAGAAATCTGTCTGCGCCAATCGAATTTTCTGCTCAAAATATACTAGAAAATATCAAAAAAATATCCGCTTTGAGACTTTCACTTTTTGGGGTCAAAAAAATTCAAAGGTTAACCCCTTTGAATTTTTTCAAAAATCGTCAAAATCTTCACTTGTGTTTTTATTGCCAAAATCGACTAATTTCGATGCGTAGAGTTGGAAAAACGCGTTGGATCCTGGCGCAAACACTTACATCCGTCGCAAAATGCCAAGTAAAAGAGCGTCAAATTGGCATCGCATTTGCTTACTTTAAAGCCAGATAAAATTTAAAGTATCATACTTAGGAGAAATCTGTCTGCGCCAATCGAATTTTCTGCTCAAAATATTTCACTTTCACTTTTTCACTTTTTGGGGTCAAAAAAATTCAAAGGTTAACCCCTTTGAATTTTTTCAAAAATCGTCAAAATCTTCACTTGTGTTTTTATTGCCAAAATCGACTAATTTCGATGCGTAGAGTTGGAAAAACGCGTTGGATCCTGGCGCAAACACTTACATCCGTCGCAAAATGCCAAGTAAAAGAGCGTCAAATTGGCATCGCATTTGCTTACTTTAAAGCCAGATAAAATTTAAAGTATCATACTTAGGAGAAATCTGTCTGCGCCAATTGAATTTTCTGCTCAAAATATTCAAAAAAATTCAAAGGTTAACCCCTTTGAATTTTTTCAAAAATCGTCAAAATCTTCACTTGTGTTTTTATTGCCAAAATCGACTAATTTCGATGCGTAGAGTTGGAAAAACGCGTTGGATCCTGGCGCAAACACTTACATCCGTCGCAAAATGCCAAGTAAAAGAGCGTCAAATTGGCATCGCATTTGCTTACTTTAAAGCCAGATAAAATTTAAAGTATCATACTTAGGAGAAATCTGTCTGCGCCAATCGAATTTTCTGCTCAAAATATACTAGAAAATATCAAAAAAACATCCGATTTGAGACTTTCACTTTTTGGGGTCAAAAAAATTCAAAGGTTAACCCCTTTGAATTTTTTCAAAAATCGTCAAAATCTTCACTTGTGTTTTTATTGCCAAAATCGACTAATTTCGATGCGTAGAGTTGGAAAAACGCGTTGGATCCTGGCGCAAACACTTACATCCGTCGCAAAATGCCAAGTAAAAGAGCGTCAAATTGGCATCGCATTTGCTTACTTTAAAGCCAGATAAAATTTAAAGTATCATACTTAGGAGAAATCTGTCTGCGCCAATCGAATTTTCTGCTCAAAATATACTAGAAAATATCAAAAAAACATCCGATTTGAGACTTTCACTTTTTGGGGTCAAAAAAATTCAAAGGTTAACCCCTTTGAATTTTTTCAAAAATCGTCAAAATCTTCACTTGTGTTTTTATTGCCAAAATCGACTAATTTCGATGCGTAGAGTTGGAAAAACGCGTTGGATCCTGGCGCAAACACTTACATCCGTCGCAAAATGCCAAGTAAAAGAGCGTCAAATTGGCATCGCATTTGCTTACTTTAAAGCCAGATAAAATTTAAAGTATCATACTTAGGAGAAATCTGTCTGCGCCAATCGAATTTTCTGCTCAAAATATACTAGAAAATATCAAAAAAACATCCGATTTGAGACTTTCACTTTTTGGGGTCAAAAAAATTCAAAGGTTAACCCCTTTGAATTTTTTCAAAAATCGTCAAAATCTTCACTTGTGTTTTTATTGCCAAAATCGACTAATTTCGATGCGTAGAGTTGGAAAAACGCGTTGGATCCTGGCGCAAACACTTACATCCGTCGCAAAATGCCAAGTAAAAGAGCGTCAAATTGGCATCGCATTTGCTTACTTTAAAGCCAGATAAAATTTAAAGTATCATACTTAGGAGAAATCTGTCTGCGCCAATCGAATTTTCTGCTCAAAATATACTAGAAAATATCAAAAAAACATCCGATTTGAGACTTTCACTTTTTGGGGTCAAAAAAATTCAAAGGTTAACCCCTTTGAATTTTTTCAAAAATCGTCAAAATCTTCACTTGTGTTTTTATTGCCAAAATCGACTAATTTCGATGCGTAGAGTTGGAAAAACGCGTTGGATCCTGGCGCAAACACTTACATCCGTCGCAAAATGCCAAGTAAAAGAGCGTCAAATTGGCATCGCATTTGCTTACTTTAAAGCCAGATAAAATTTAAAGTATCATACTTAGGAGAAATCTGTCTGCGCCAATCGAATTTTCTGCTCAAAATATACTAGAAAATATCAAAAAAATATCCGATTTGAGACTTTCACTTTTTGGGGTCAAAAAAATTCAAAGGGGTTAACCTTTGAATTTTTTCAAAAATCGTCAAAATCTTCACTTGTGTTTTTATTGCCAAAATCGACTAATTTCGATGCGTAGAGTTGGAAAAACGCGTTGGATCCTGGCGCAAACACTTACATCCGTCGCAAAATGCCAAGTAAAAGAGCGTCAAATTGGCATCGCATTTGCTTACTTTAAAGCCAGATAAAATTTAAAGTATCATACTTAGGAGAAATCTGTCTGCGCCAATCGAATTTTCTGCTCAAAATATACTAGAAAATATCAAAAAAACATCCGATTTGAGACTTTCACTTTGTGGGGTCAAAAAAATTCAAAGGTTAACCCCTTTGAATTTTTTCAAAAATCGTCAAAATCTTCACTTGTGTTTTTATTGCCAAAATCGACTAATTTCGATGCGTAGAGTTGGAAAAACGCGTTGGATCCTGGCGCAAACACTTACATCCGTCGCAAAATGCCAAGTAAAAGAGCGTCAAATTGGCATCGCATTTGCTTACTTTAAAGCCAGATAAAATTTAAAGTATCATACTTAGGAGAAATCTGTCTGCGCCAATCGAATTTTCTGCTCAAAATATACTAGAAAATATCAAAAAAACATCCGATTTGAGACTTTCACTTTTTGGGGTCAAAAAAATTCAAAGGTTAACCCCTTTGAATTTTTTCAAAAATCGTCAAAATCTTCACTTGTGTTTTTATTGCCAAAATCGACTAATTTCGATGCGTAGAGTTGGAAAAACGCGTTGGATCCTGGCGCAAACACTTACATCCGTCGCAAAATGCCAAGTAAAAGAGCGTCAAATTGGCATCGCATTTGCTTACTTTAAAGCCAGATAAAATTTAAAGTATCATACTTAGGAGAAATCTGTCTGCGCCAATCGAATTTTCTGCTCAAAATATACTAGAAAATATCAAAAAAATATCCGATTTGAGACTTTCACTTTTTGGGGTCAAAAAAATTCAAAGGGGTTAACCTTTGAATTTTTTCAAAAATCGTCAAAATCTTCACTTGTGTTTTTATTGCCAAAATCGACTAATTTCGATGCGTAGAGTTGGAAAAACGCGTTGGATCCTGGCGCAAACACTTACATCCGTCGCAAAATGCCAAGTAAAAGAGCGTCAAATTGGCATCGCATTTGCTTACTTTAAAGCCAGATAAAATTTAAAGTATCATACTTAGGAGAAATCTGTCTGCGCCAATCGAATTTTCTGCTCAAAATATACTAGAAAATATCAAAAAAATATCCGATTTGAGACTTTCACTTTTTGGGGTCAAAAAAATTCAAAGGGGTTAACCTTTGAATTTTTTCAAAAATCGTCAAAATCTTCACTTGTGTTTTTATTGCCAAAATCGACTAATTTCGATGCGTAGAGTTGGAAAAACGCGTTGGATCCTGGCGCAAACACTTACATCCGTCGCAAAATGGCAAGTAAAAGAGCGTCAAATTGGCATCGCATTTGCTTACTTTAAAGCCAGATAAAATTTAAAGTATCATACTTAGGAGAAATCTGTCTGCGCCAATCGAATTTTCTGCTCAAAATATACTAGAAAATATCAAAAAAATATCCGATTTGAGACTTTCACTTTTTGGGGTCAAAAAAATTCAAAGGGGTTAACCTTTGAATTTTTTCAAAAATCGTCAAAATCTTCACTTGTGTTTTTATTGCCAAAATCGACTAATTTCGATGCGTAGAGTTGGAAAAACGCGTTGGATCCTGGCGCAAACACTTACATCCGTCGCAAAATGCCAAGTAAAAGAGCGTCAAATTGGCATCGCATTTGCTTACTTTAAAGCCAGATAAAATTTAAAGTATCATACTTAGGAGAAATCTGTCTGCGCCAATCGAATTTTCTGCTCAAAATATACTAGAAAATATCAAAAAAACATCCGATTTGAGACTTTCACTTTTTGGGGTCAAAAAAATTCAAAGGTTAACCCCTTTGAATTTTTTCAAAAATCGTCAAAATCTTCACTTGTGTTTTTATTGCCAAAATCGACTAATTTCGATGCGTAGAGTTGGAAAAACGCGTTGGATCCTGGCGCAAACACTTACATCCGTCGCAAAATGCCAAGTAAAAGAGCGTCAAATTGGCATCGCATTTGCTTACTTTAAAGCCAGATAAAATTTAAAGTATCATACTTAGGAGAAATCTGTCTGCGCCAATCGAATTTTCTGCTCAAAATATACTAGAAAATATCAAAAAAACATCCGATTTGAGACTTTCACTTTTTGGGGTCAAAAAAATTCAAAGGTTAACCCCTTTGAATTTTTTCAAAAATCGTCAAAATCTTCACTTGTGTTTTTATTGCCAAAATCGACTAATTTCGATGCGTAGAGTTGGAAAAACGCGTTGGATCCTGGCGCAAACACTTACATCCGTCGCAAAATGCCAAGTAAAAGAGCGTCAAATTGGCATCGCATTTGCTTACTTTAAAGCCAGATAAAATTTAAAGTATCATACTTAGGAGAAATCTGTCTGCGCCAATCGAATTTTCTGCTCAAAATATACTAGAAAATATCAAAAAAATATCCGATTTGAGACTTTCACTTTTTGGGGTCAAAAAAATTCAAAGGGGTTAACCTTTGAATTTTTTCAAAAATCGTCAAAATCTTCACTTGTGTTTTTATTGCCAAAATCGACTAATTTCGATGCGTAGAGTTGGAAAAACGCGTTGGATCCTGGCGCAAACACTTACATCCGTCGCAAAATGCCAAGTAAAAGAGCGTCAAATTGGCATCGCATTTGCTTACTTTAAAGCCAGATAAAATTTAAAGTATCATACTTAGGAGAAATCTGTCTGCGCCAATCGAATTTTCTGCTCAAAATATACTAGAAAATATCAAAAAAATATCCGATTTGAGACTTTCACTTTTTGGGGTCAAAAAAATTCAAAGGGGTTAACCTTTGAATTTTTTTGAAAATCGTCAAAATCTTCACTTGTGTTTTTATTGCCAAAATCGACTAATTTCGATGCGTAGAGTTGGAAAAACGCGTTGGATCCTGGCGCAAACACTTACATCCGTCGCAAAATGCCAAGTAAAAGAGCGTCAAATTGGCATCGCATTTGCTTACTTTAAAGCCAGATAAAATTTAAAGTATCATACTTAGGAGAAATCTGTCTGCGCCAATCGAATTTTCTGCTCAAAATATACTAGAAAATATCAAAAAAACATCCGATTTGAGACTTTCACTTTGTGGGGTCAAAAAAATTCAAAGGTTAACCCCTTTGAATTTTTTCAAAAATCGTCAAAATCTTCACTTGTGTTTTTATTGCCAAAATCGACTAATTTCGATGCGTAGAGTTGGAAAAACGCGTTGGATCCTGGCGCAAACACTTACATCCGTCGCAAAATGCCAAGTAAAAGAGCGTCAAATTGGCATCGCATTTGCTTACTTTAAAGCCAGATAAAATTTAAAGTATCATACTTAGGAGAAATCTGTCTGCGCCAATCGAATTTTCTGCTCAAAATATACTAGAAAATATCAAAAAAACATCCGATTTGAGACTTTCACTTTTTGGGGTCAAAAAAATTCAAAGGTTAACCCCTTTGAATTTTTTCAAAAATCGTCAAAATCTTCACTTGTGTTTTTATTGCCAAAATCGACTAATTTCGATGCGTAGAGTTGGAAAAACGCGTTGGATCCTGGCGCAAACACTTACATCCGTCGCAAAATGCCAAGTAAAAGAGCGTCAAATTGGCATCGCATTTGCTTACTTTAAAGCCAGATAAAATTTAAAGTATCATACTTAGGAGAAATCTGTCTGCGCCAATCGAATTTTCTGCTCAAAATATACTAGAAAATATCAAAAAAATATCCGATTTGAGACTTTCACTTTTTGGGGTCAAAAAAATTCAAAGGTTAACCCCTTTGAATTTTTTCAAAAATCGTCAAAATCTTCACTTGTGTTTTTATTGCCAAAATCGACTAATTTCGATGCGTAGAGTTGGAAAAACGCGTTGGATCCTGGCGCAAACACTTACATCCGTCGCAAAATGCCAAGTAAAAGAGCGTCAAATTGGCATCGCATTTGCTTACTTTAAAGCCAGATAAAATTTAAAGTATCATACTTAGGAGAAATCTGTCTGCGCCAATCGAATTTTCTGCTCAAAATATACTAGAAAATATCAAAAAAACATCCGATTTGAGACTTTCACTTTTTGGGGTCAAAAAAATTCAAAGGTTAACCCCTTTGAATTTTTTCAAAAATCGTCAAAATCTTCACTTGTGTTTTTATTGCCAAAATCGACTAATTTCGATGCGTAGAGTTGGAAAAACGCGTTGGATCCTGGCGCAAACACTTACATCCGTCGCAAAATGCCAAGTAAAAGAGCGTCAAATTGGCATCGCATTTGCTTACTTTAAAGCCAGATAAAATTTAAAGTATCATACTTAGGAGAAATCTGTCTGCGCCAATCGAATTTTCTGCTCAAAATATACTAGAAAATATCAAAAAAACATCCGATTTGAGACTTTCACTTTTTGGGGTCAAAAAAATTCAAAGGTTAACCCCTTTGAATTTTTTCAAAAATCGTCAAAATCTTCACTTGTGTTTTTATTGCCAAAATCGACTAATTTCGATGCGTAGAGTTGGAAAAACGCGTTGGATCCTGGCGCAAACACTTACATCCGTCGCAAAATGCCAAGTAAAAGAGCGTCAAATTGGCATCGCATTTGCTTACTTTAAAGCCAGATAAAATTTAAAGTATCATACTTAGGAGAAATCTGTCTGCGCCAATCGAATTTTCTGCTCAAAATATACTAGAAAATATCAAAAAAATATCCGATTTGAGACTTTCACTTTTTGGGGTCAAAAAAATTCAAAGGTTAACCCCTTTGAATTTTTTCAAAAATCGTCAAAATCTTCACTTGTGTTTTTATTGCCAAAATCGACTAATTTCGATGCGTAGAGTTGGAAAAACGCGTTGGATCCTGGCGCAAACACTTACATCCGTCGCAAAATGCCAAGTAAAAGAGCGTCAAATTGGCATCGCATTTGCTTACTTTAAAGCCAGATAAAATTTAAAGTATCATACTTAGGAGAAATCTGTCTGCGCCAATCGAATTTTCTGCTCAAAATATACTAGAAAATATCAAAAAAACATCCGATTTGAGACTTTCACTTTTTGGGGTCAAAAAAATTCAAAGGTTAACCCCTTTGAATTTTTTCAAAAATCGTCAAAATCTTCACTTGTGTTTTTATTGCCAAAATCGACTAATTTCGATGCGTAGAGTTGGAAAAACGCGTTGGATCCTGGCGCAAACACTTACATCCGTCGCAAAATGCCAAGTAAAAGAGCGTCAAATTGGCATCGCATTTGCTTACTTTAAAGCCAGATAAAATTTAAAGTATCATACTTAGGAGAAATCTGTCTGCGCCAATCGAATTTTCTGCTCAAAATATACTAGAAAATATCAAAAAAACATCCGATTTGAGACTTTCACTTTTTGGGGTCAAAAAAATTCAAAGGTTAACCCCTTTGAATTTTTTCAAAAATCGTCAAAATCTTCACTTGTGTTTTTATTGCCAAAATCGACTAATTTCGATGCGTAGAGTTGGAAAAACGCGTTGGATCCTGGCGCAAACACTTACATACGTCGCAAAATGCCAAGTAAAAGAGCGTCAAATTGGCATCGCATTTGCTTACTTTAAAGCCAGATAATATTTAAAGTATCATACTTAGGAGAAATCTGTCTGCGCCAATCGAATTTTCTGCTCAAAATATACTAGAAAATATCAAAAAAACATCCGATTTGAGACTTTCACTTTTTGGGGTCAAAAAAATTCAAAGGTTAACCCCTTTGAATTTTTTCAAAAATCGTCAAAATCTTCACTTGTGTTTTTATTGCCAAAATCGACTAATTTCGATGCGTAGAGTTGGAAAAACGCGTTGGATCCTGGCGCAAACACTTACATCCGTCGCAAAATGCCAAGTAAAAGAGCGTCAAATTGGCATCGCATTTGCTTACTTTAAAGCCAGATAAAATTTAAAGTATCATACTTAGGAGAAATCTGTCTGCGCCAATCGAATTTTCTGCTCAAAATATTTCACTTTCACTTTTTCACTTTTTGGGGTCAAAAAAATTCAAAGGTTAACCCCTTTGAATTTTTTCAAAAATCGTCAAAATCTTCACTTGTGTTTTTATTGCCAAAATCGACTAATTTCGATGCGTAGAGTTGGAAAAACGCGTTGGATCCTGGCGCAAACACTTACATCCGTCGCAAAATGCCAAGTAAAAGAGCGTCAAATTGGCATCGCATTTGCTTACTTTAAAGCCAGATAAAATTTAAAGTATCATACTTAGGAGAAATCTGTCTGCGCCAATCGAATTTTCTGCTCAAAATATACTAGAAAATATCAAAAAAACATCCGATTTGAGACTTTCACTTTTTGGGGTCAAAAAAATTCAAAGGTTAACCCCTTTGAATTTTTTCAAAAATCGTCAAAATCTTCACTTGTGTTTTTATTGCCAAAATCGACTAATTTCGATGCGTAGAGTTGGAAAAACGCGTTGGATCCTGGCGCAAACACTTACATCCGTCGCAAAATGCCAAGTAAAAGAGCGTCAAATTGGCATCGCATTTGCTTACTTTAAAGCCAGATAAAATTTAAAGTATCATACTTAGGAGAAATCTGTCTGCGCCAATTGAATTTTCTGCTCAAAATATTTCACTTTCACTTTTTCACTTTTTGGGGTCAAAAAAATTCAAAGGTTAACCCCTTTGAATTTTTTCAAAAATCGTCAAAATCTTCACTTGTGTTTTTATTGCCAAAATCGACTAATTTCGATGCGTAGAGTTGGAAAAACGCGTTGGATCCTGGCGCAAACACTTACATCCGTCGCAAAATGCCAAGTAAAAGAGCGTCAAATTGGCATCGCATTTGCTTACTTTAAAGCCAGATAAAATTTAAAGTATCATACTTAGGAGAAATCTGTCTGCGCCAATCGAATTTTCTGCTCAAAATATACTAGAAAATATCAAAAAAACATCCGATTTGAGACTTTCACTTTTTGGGGTCAAAAAAATTCAAAGGTTAACCCCTTTGAATTTTTTCAAAAATCGTCAAAATCTTCACTTGTGTTTTTATTGCCAAAATCGACTAATTTCGATGCGTAGAGTTGGAAAAACGCGTTGGATCCTGGCGCAAACACTTACATCCGTCGCAAAATGCCAAGTAAAAGAGCGTCAAATTGGCATCGCATTTGCTTACTTTAAAGCCAGATAAAATTTAAAGTATCATACTTAGGAGAAATCTGTCTGCGCCAATCGAATTTTCTGCTCAAAATATACTAGAAAATATCAAAAAAACATCCGATTTGAGACTTTCACTTTTTGGGGTCAAAAAAATTCAAAGGTTAACCCCTTTGAATTTTTTCAAAAATCGTCAAAATCTTCACTTGTGTTTTTATTGCCAAAATCGACTAATTTCGATGCGTAGAGTTGGAAAAACGCGTTGGATCCTGGCGCAAACACTTACATCCGTCGCAAAATGCCAAGTAAAAGAGCGTCAAATTGGCATCGCATTTGCTTACTTTAAAGCCAGATAAAATTTAAAGTATCATACTTAGGAGAAATCTGTCTGCGCCAATCGAATTTTCTGCTCAAAATATACTAGAAAATATCAAAAAAACATCCGATTTGAGACTTTCACTTTTTGGGGTCAAAAAAATTCAAAGGTTAACCCCTTTGAATTTTTTCAAAAATCGTCAAAATCTTCACTTGTGTTTTTATTGCCAAAATCGACTAATTTCGATGCGTAGAGTTGGAAAAACGCGTTGGATCCTGGCGCAAACACTTACATCCGTCGCAAAATGCCAAGTAAAAGAGCGTCAAATTGGCATCGCATTTGCTTACTTTAAAGCCAGATAAAATTTAAAGTATCATACTTAGGAGAAATCTGTCTGCGCCAATCGAATTTTCTGCTCAAAATATACTAGAAAATATCAAAAAAACATCCGATTTGAGACTTTCACTTTTTGGGGTCAAAAAAATTCAAAGGTTAACCCCTTTGAATTTTTTCAAAAATCGTCAAAATCTTCACTTGTGTTTTTATTGCCAAAATCGACTAATTTCGATGCGTAGAGTTGGAAAAACGCGTTGGATCCTGGCGCAAACACTTACATCCGTCGCAAAATGCCAAGTAAAAGAGCGTCAAATTGGCATCGCATTTGCTTACTTTAAAGCCAGATAAAATTTAAAGTATCATACTTAGGAGAAATCTGTCTGCGCCAATCGAATTTTCTGCTCAAAATATACTAGAAAATATCAAAAAAACATCCGATTTGAGACTTTCACTTTTTGGGGTCAAAAAAATTCAAAGGTTAACCCCTTTGAATTTTTTCAAAAATCGTCAAAATCTTCACTTGTGTTTTTATTGCCAAAATCGACTAATTTCGATGCGTAGAGTTGGAAAAACGCGTTGGATCCTGGCGCAAACACTTACATCCGTCGCAAAATGCCAAGTAAAAGAGCGTCAAATTGGCATCGCATTTGCTTACTTTAAAGCCAGATAAAATTTAAAGTATCATACTTAGGAGAAATCTGTCTGCGCCAATCGAATTTTCTGCTCAAAATATACTAGAAAATATCAAAAAAACATCCGATTTGAGACTTTCACTTTTTGGGGTCAAAAAAATTCAAAGGTTAACCCCTTTGAATTTTTTCAAAAATCGTCAAAATCTTCACTTGTGTTTTTATTGCCAAAATCGACTAATTTCGATGCGTAGAGTTGGAAAAACGCGTTGGATCCTGGCGCAAACACTTACATCCGTCGCAAAATGCCAAGTAAAAGAGCGTCAAATTGGCATCGCATTTGCTTACTTTAAAGCCAGATAAAATTTAAAGTATCATACTTAGGAGAAATCTGTCTGCGCCAATCGAATTTTCTGCTCAAAATATACTAGAAAATATCAAAAAAATATCCGATTTGAGACTTTCACTTTTTGGGGTCAAAAAAATTCAAAGGGGTTAACCTTTGAATTTTTTCAAAAATCGTCAAAATCTTCACTTGTGTTTTTATTGCCAAAATCGACTAATTTCGATGCGTAGAGTTGGAAAAACGCGTTGGATCCTGGCGCAAACACTTACATCCGTCGCAAAATGCCAAGTAAAAGAGCGTCAAATTGGCATCGCATTTGCTTACTTTAAAGCCAGATAAAATTTAAAGTATCATACTTAGGAGAAATCTGTCTGCGCCAATCGAATTTTCTGCTCAAAATATACTAGAAAATATCAAAAAAATATCCGATTTGAGACTTTCACTTTTTGGGGTCAAAAAAATTCAAAGGGGTTAACCTTTGAATTTTTTCAAAAATCGTCAAAATCTTCACTTGTGTTTTTATTGCCAAAATCGACTAATTTCGATGCGTAGAGTTGGAAAAACGCGTTGGATCCTGGCGCAAACACTTACATCCGTCGCAAAATGCCAAGTAAAAGAGCGTCAAATTGGCATCGCATTTGCTTACTTTAAAGCCAGATAAAATTTAAAGTATCATACTTAGGAGAAATCTGTCTGCGCCAATCGAATTTTCTGCTCAAAATATACTAGAAAATATCAAAAAAACATCCGATTTGAGACTTTCACTTTTTGGGGTCAAAAAAATTCAAAGGTTAACCCCTTTGAATTTTTTCAAAAATCGTCAAAATCTTCACTTGTGTTTTTATTGCCAAAATCGACTAATTTCGATGCGTAGAGTTGGAAAAACGCGTTGGATCCTGGCGCAAACACTTACATCCGTCGCAAAATGCCAAGTAAAAGAGCGTCAAATTGGCATCGCATTTGCTTACTTTAAAGCCAGATAAAATTTAAAGTATCATACTTAGGAGAAATCTGTCTGCGCCAATCGAATTTTCTGCTCAAAATATACTAGAAAATATCAAAAAAACATCCGATTTGAGACTTTCACTTTTTGGGGTCAAAAAAATTCAAAGGTTAACCCCTTTGAATTTTTTCAAAAATCGTCAAAATCTTCACTTGTGTTTTTATTGCCAAAATCGACTAATTTCGATGCGTAGAGTTGGAAAAACGCGTTGGATCCTGGCGCAAACACTTACATCCGTCGCAAAATGCCAAGTAAAAGAGCGTCAAATTGGCATCGCATTTGCTTACTTTAAAGCCAGATAAAATTTAAAGTATCATACTTAGGAGAAATCTGTCTGCGCCAATCGAATTTTCTGCTCAAAATATACTAGAAAATATCAAAAAAATATCCGATTTGAGACTTTCACTTTTTGGGGTCAAAAAAATTCAAAGGGGTTAACCTTTGAATTTTTTCAAAAATCGTCAAAATCTTCACTTGTGTTTTTATTGCCAAAATCGACTAATTTCGATGCGTAGAGTTGGAAAAACGCGTTGGATCCTGGCGCAAACACTTACATCCGTCGCAAAATGCCAAGTAAAAGAGCGTCAAATTGGCATCGCATTTGCTTACTTTAAAGCCAGATAAAATTTAAAGTATCATACTTAGGAGAAATCTGTCTGCGCCAATCGAATTTTCTGCTCAAAATATACTAGAAAATATCAAAAAAATATCCGATTTGAGACTTTCACTTTTTGGGGTCAAAAAAATTCAAAGGGGTTAACCTTTGAATTTTTTCAAAAATCGTCAAAATCTTCACTTGTGTTTTTATTGCCAAAATCGACTAATTTCGATGCGTAGAGTTGGAAAAACGCGTTGGATCCTGGCGCAAACACTTACATCCGTCGCAAAATGCCAAGTAAAAGAGCGTCAAATTGGCATCGCATTTGCTTACTTTAAAGCCAGATAAAATTTAAAGTATCATACTTAGGAGAAATCTGTCTGCGCCAATCGAATTTTCTGCTCAAAATATACTAGAAAATATCAAAAAAACATCCGATTTGAGACTTTCACTTTTTGGGGTCAAAAAAATTCAAAGGTTAACCCCTTTGAATTTTTTCAAAAATCGTCAAAATCTTCACTTGTGTTTTTATTGCCAAAATCGACTAATTTCGATGCGTAGAGTTGGAAAAACGCGTTGGATCCTGGCGCAAACACTTACATCCGTCGCAAAATGCCAAGTAAAAGAGCGTCAAATTGGCATCGCATTTGCTTACTTTAAAGCCAGATAAAATTTAAAGTATCATACTTAGGAGAAATCTGTCTGCGCCAATCGAATTTTCTGCTCAAAATATACTAGAAAATATCAAAAAAACATCCGATTTGAGACTTTCACTTTTTGGGGTCAAAAAAATTCAAAGGTTAACCCCTTTGAATTTTTTCAAAAATCGTCAAAATCTTCACTTGTGTTTTTATTGCCAAAATCGACTAATTTCGATGCGTAGAGTTGGAAAAACGCGTTGGATCCTGGCGCAAACACTTACATCCGTCGCAAAATGCCAAGTAAAAGAGCGTCAAATTGGCATCGCATTTGCTTACTTTAAAGCCAGATAAAATTTAAAGTATCATACTTAGGAGAAATCTGTCTGCGCCAATCGAATTTTCTGCTCAAAATATACTAGAAAATATCAAAAAAATATCCGATTTGAGACTTTCACTTTTTGGGGTCAAAAAAATTCAAAGGGGTTAACCTTTGAATTTTTTCAAAAATCGTCAAAATCTTCACTTGTGTTTTTATTGCCAAAATCGACTAATTTCGATGCGTAGAGTTGGAAAAACGCGTTGGATCCTGGCGCAAACACTTACATCCGTCGCAAAATGCCAAGTAAAAGAGCGTCAAATTGGCATCGCATTTGCTTACTTTAAAGCCAGATAAAATTTAAAGTATCATACTTAGGAGAAATCTGTCTGCGCCAATCGAATTTTCTGCTCAAAATATACTAGAAAATATCAAAAAAATATCCGATTTGAGACTTTCACTTTTTGGGGTCAAAAAAATTCAAAGGGGTTAACCTTTGAATTTTTTCAAAAATCGTCAAAATCTTCACTTGTGTTTTTATTGCCAAAATCGACTAATTTCGATGCGTAGAGTTGGAAAAACGCGTTGGATCCTGGCGCAAACACTTACATCCGTCGCAAAATGCCAAGTAAAAGAGCGTCAAATTGGCATCGCATTTGCTTACTTTAAAGCCAGATAAAATTTAAAGTATCATACTTAGGAGAAATCTGTCTGCGCCAATCGAATTTTCTGCTCAAAATATACTAGAAAATATCAAAAAAACATCCGATTTGAGACTTTCACTTTGTGGGGTCAAAAAAATTCAAAGGTTAACCCCTTTGAATTTTTTCAAAAATCGTCAAAATCTTCACTTGTGTTTTTATTGCCAAAATCGACTAATTTCGATGCGTAGAGTTGGAAAAACGCGTTGGATCCTGGCGCAAACACTTACATCCGTCGCAAAATGCCAAGTAAAAGAGCGTCAAATTGGCATCGCATTTGCTTACTTTAAAGCCAGATAAAATTTAAAGTATCATACTTAGGAGAAATCTGTCTGCGCCAATCGAATTTTCTGCTCAAAATATACTAGAAAATATCAAAAAAACATCCGATTTGAGACTTTCACTTTTTGGGGTCAAAAAAATTCAAAGGTTAACCCCTTTGAATTTTTTCAAAAATCGTCAAAATCTTCACTTGTGTTTTTATTGCCAAAATCGACTAATTTCGATGCGTAGAGTTGGAAAAACGCGTTGGATCCTGGCGCAAACACTTACATCCGTCGCAAAATGCCAAGTAAAAGAGCGTCAAATTGGCATCGCATTTGCTTACTTTAAAGCCAGATAAAATTTAAAGTATCATACTTAGGAGAAATCTGTCTGCGCCAATCGAATTTTCTGCTCAAAATATACTAGAGAATATCAAAAAAATATCCGATTTGAGACTTTCACTTTTTGGGGTCAAAAAAATTCAAAGGTTAACCCCTTTGAATTTTTTCAAAAATCGTCAAAATCTTCACTTGTGTTTTTATTGCCAAAATCGACTAATTTCGATGCGTAGAGTTGGAAAAACGCGTTGGATCCTGGCGCAAACACTTACATCCGTCGCAAAATGCCAAGTAAAAGAGCGTCAAATTGGCATCGCATTTGCTTACTTTAAAGCCAGATAAAATTTAAAGTATCATACTTAGGAGAAATCTGTCTGCGCCAATCGAATTTTCTGCTCAAAATATACTAGAAAATATCAAAAAAACATCCGATTTGAGACTTTCACTTTTTGGGGTCAAAAAAATTCAAAGGTTAACCCCTTTGAATTTTTTCAAAAATCGTCAAAATCTTCACTTGTGTTTTTATTGCCAAAATCGACTAATTTCGATGCGTAGAGTTGGAAAAACGCGTTGGATCCTGGCGCAAACACTTACATCCGTCGCAAAATGCCAAGTAAAAGAGCGTCAAATTGGCATCGCATTTGCTTACTTTAAAGCCAGATAAAATTTAAAGTATCATACTTAGGAGAAATCTGTCTGCGCCAATCGAATTTTCTGCTCAAAATATACTAGAAAATATCAAAAAAACATCCGATTTGAGACTTTCACTTTTTGGGGTCAAAAAAATTCAAAGGTTAACCCCTTTGAATTTTTTCAAAAATCGTCAAAATCTTCACTTGTGTTTTTATTGCCAAAATCGACTAATTTCGATGCGTAGAGTTGGAAAAACGCGTTGGATCCTGGCGCAAACACTTACATCCGTCGCAAAATGCCAAGTAAAAGAGCGTCAAATTGGCATCGCATTTGCTTACTTTAAAGCCAGATAAAATTTAAAGTATCATACTTAGGAGAAATCTGTCTGCGCCAATCGAATTTTCTGCTCAAAATATACTAGAAAATATCAAAAAAATATCCGATTTGAGACTTTCACTTTTTGGGGTCAAAAAAATTCAAAGGTTAACCCCTTTGAATTTTTTCAAAAATCGTCAAAATCTTCACTTGTGTTTTTATTGCCAAAATCGACTAATTTCGATGCGTAGAGTTGGAAAAACGCGTTGGATCCTGGCGCAAACACTTACATCCGTCGCAAAATGCCAAGTAAAAGAGCGTCAAATTGGCATCGCATTTGCTTACTTTAAAGCCAGATAAAATTTAAAGTATCATACTTAGGAGAAATCTGTCTGCGCCAATCGAATTTTCTGCTCAAAATATACTAGAAAATATCAAAAAAACATCCGATTTGAGACTTTCACTTTTTGGGGTCAAAAAAATTCAAAGGTTAACCCCTTTGAATTTTTTCAAAAATCGTCAAAATCTTCACTTGTGTTTTTATTGCCAAAATCGACTAATTTCGATGCGTAGAGTTGGAAAAACGCGTTGGATCCTGGCGCAAACACTTACATCCGTCGCAAAATGCCAAGTAAAAGAGCGTCAAATTGGCATCGCATTTGCTTACTTTAAAGCCAGATAAAATTTAAAGTATCATACTTAGGAGAAATCTGTCTGCGCCAATCGAATTTTCTGCTCAAAATATACTAGAAAATATCAAAAAAACATCCGATTTGAGACTTTCACTTTTTGGGGTCAAAAAAATTCAAAGGTTAACCCCTTTGAATTTTTTCAAAAATCGTCAAAATCTTCACTTGTGTTTTTATTGCCAAAATCGACTAATTTCGATGCGTAGAGTTGGAAAAACGCGTTGGATCCTGGCGCAAACACTTACATACGTCGCAAAATGCCAAGTAAAAGAGCGTCAAATTGGCATCGCATTTGCTTACTTTAAAGCCAGATAATATTTAAAGTATCATACTTAGGAGAAATCTGTCTGCGCCAATCGAATTTTCTGCTCAAAATATACTAGAAAATATCAAAAAAACATCCGATTTGAGACTTTCACTTTTTGGGGTCAAAAAAATTCAAAGGTTAACCCCTTTGAATTTTTTCAAAAATCGTCAAAATCTTCACTTGTGTTTTTATTGCCAAAATCGACTAATTTCGATGCGTAGAGTTGGAAAAACGCGTTGGATCCTGGCGCAAACACTTACATCCGTCGCAAAATGCCAAGTAAAAGAGCGTCAAATTGGCATCGCATTTGCTTACTTTAAAGCCAGATAAAATTTAAAGTATCATACTTAGGAGAAATCTGTCTGCGCCAATCGAATTTTCTGCTCAAAATATACTAGAAAATAGCAAAAAAACATCCGATTTGAGACTTTCACTTTTTGGGGTCAAAAAAATTCAAAGGTTAACCCCTTTGAATTTTTTCAAAAATCGTCAAAATCTTCACTTGTGTTTTTATTGCCAAAATCGACTAATTTCGATGCGTAGAGTTGGAAAAACGCGTTGGATCCTGGCGCAAACACTTACATCCGTCGCAAAATGCCAAGTAAAAGAGCGTCAAATTGGCATCGCATTTGCTTACTTTAAAGCCAGATAAAATTTAAAGTATCATACTTAGGAGAAATCTGTCTGCGCCAATCGAATTTTCTGCTCAAAATATACTAGAAACTATCAAAAAAATATCCGATTTGAGACTTTCACTTTTTGGGGTCAAAAAAATTCAAAGGTTAACCCCTTTGAATTTTTTCAAAAATCGTCAAAATCTTCACTTGTGTTTTTATTGCCAAAATCGACTAATTTCGATGCGTAGAGTTGGAAAAACGCGTTGGATCCTGGCGCAAACACTTACATCCGTCGCAAAATGCCAAGTAAAAGAGCGTCAAATTGGCATCGCATTTGCTTACTTTAAAGCCAGATAAAATTTAAAGTATCATACTTAGGAGAAATCTGTCTGCGCCAATCGAATTTTCTGCTCAAAATATACTAGAAAATATCAAAAAAACATCCGATTTGAGACTTTCACTTTTTGGGGTCAAAAAAATTCAAAGGTTAACCCCTTTGAATTTTTTCAAAAATCGTCAAAATCTTCACTTGTGTTTTTATTGCCAAAATCGACTAATTTCGATGCGTAGAGTTGGAAAAACGCGTTGGATCCTGGCGCAAACACTTACATCCGTCGCAAAATGCCAAGTAAAAGAGCGTCAAATTGGCATCGCATTTGCTTACTTTAAAGCCAGATAAAATTTAAAGTATCATACTTAGGAGAAATCTGTCTGCGCCAATCGAATTTTCTGCTCAAAATATACTAGAAAATATCAAAAAAATATCCGATTTGAGACTTTCACTTTTTGGGGTCAAAAAAATTCAAAGGTTAACCCCTTTGAATTTTTTCAAAAATCGTCAAAATCTTCACTTGTGTTTTTATTGCCAAAATCGACTAATTTCGATGCGTAGAGTTGGAAAAACGCGTTGGATCCTGGCGCAAACACTTACATCCGTCGCAAAATGCCAAGTAAAAGAGCGTCAAATTGGCATCGCATTTGCTTACTTTAAAGCCAGATAAAATTTAAAGTATCATACTTAGGAGAAATCTGTCTGCGCCAATCGAATTTTCTGCTCAAAATATACTAGAAAATATCAAAAAAACATCCGATTTGAGACTTTCACTTTTTGGGGTCAAAAAAATTCAAAGGTTAACCCCTTTGAATTTTTTCAAAAATCGTCAAAATCTTCACTTGTGTTTTTATTGCCAAAATCGACTAATTTCGATGCGTAGAGTTGGAAAAACGCGTTGGATCCTGGCGCAAACACTTACATCCGTCGCAAAATGCCAAGTAAAAGAGCGTCAAATTGGCATCGCATTTGCTTACTTTAAAGCCAGATAAAATTTAAAGTATCATACTTAGGAGAAATCTGTCTGCGCCAATCGAATTTTCTGCTCAAAATATACTAGAAAATATCAAAAAAACATCCGATTTGAGACTTTCACTTTTTGGGGTCAAAAAAATTCAAAGGTTAACCCCTTTGAATTTTTTCAAAAATCGTCAAAATCTTCACTTGTGTTTTTATTGCCAAAATCGACTAATTTCGATGCGTAGAGTTGGAAAAACGCGTTGGATCCTGGCGCAAACACTTACATCCGTCGCAAAATGCCAAGTAAAAGAGCGTCAAATTGGCATCGCATTTGCTTACTTTAAAGCCAGATAAAATTTAAAGTATCATACTTAGGAGAAATCTGTCTGCGCCAATCGAATTTTCTGCTCAAAATATACTAGAAAATATCAAAAAAACATCCGATTTGAGACTTTCACTTTTTGGGGTCAAAAAAATTCAAAGGTTAACCCCTTTGAATTTTTTCAAAAATCTTCAAAATCTTCACTTGTGTTTTTATTGCCAAAATCGACTAATTTCGATGCGTAGAGTTGGAAAAACGCGTTGGATCCTGGCGCAAACACTTACATCCGTCGCAAAATGCCAAGTAAAAGAGCGTCAAATTGGCATCGCATTTGCTTACTTTAAAGCCAGATAAAATTTAAAGTATCATACTTAGGAGAAATCTGTCTGCGCCAATCGAATTTTCTGCTCAAAATATACTAGAAAATATCAAAAAAACATCCGATTTGAGACTTTCACTTTTTGGGGTCAAAAAAATTCAAAGGTTAACCCCTTTGAATTTTTTCAAAAATCGTCAAAATCTTCACTTGTGTTTTTATTGCCAAAATCGACTAATTTCGATGCGTAGAGTTGGAAAAACGCGTTGGATCCTGGCGCAAACACTTACATCCGTCGCAAAATGCCAAGTAAAAGAGCGTCAAATTGGCATCGCATTTGCTTACTTTAAAGCCAGATAAAATTTAAAGTATCATACTTAGGAGAAATCTGTCTGCGCCAATCGAATTTTCTGCTCAAAATATACTAGAAAATATCAAAAAAATATCCGATTTGAGACTTTCACTTTTTGGGGTCAAAAAAATTCAAAGGTTAACCCCTTTGAATTTTTTCAAAAATCGTCAAAATCTTCACTTGTGTTTTTATTGCCAAAATCGACTAATTTCGATGCGTAGAGTTGGAAAAACGCGTTGGATCCTGGCGCAAACACTTACATCCGTCGCAAAATGCCAAGTAAAAGAGCGTCAAATTGGCATCGCATTTGCTTACTTTAAAGCCAGATAAAATTTAAAGTATCATACTTAGGAGAAATCTGTCTGCGCCAATCGAATTTTCTGCTCAAAATATACTAGAAAATATCAAAAAAACATCCGATTTGAGACTTTCACTTTTTGGGGTCAAAAAAATTCAAAGGTTAACCCCTTTGAATTTTTTCAAAAATCGTCAAAATCTTCACTTGTGTTTTTATTGCCAAAATCGACTAATTTCGATGCGTAGAGTTGGAAAAACGCGTTGGATCCTGGCGCAAACACTTACATCCGTCGCAAAATGCCAAGTAAAAGAGCGTCAAATTGGCATCGCATTTGCTTACTTTAAAGCCAGATAAAATTTAAAGTATCATACTTAGGAGAAATCTGTCTGCGCCAATCGAATTTTCTGCTCAAAATATACTAGAAAATATCAACAAAACATCCGATTTGAGACTTTCACTTTTTGGGGTCAAAAAAATTCAAAGGTTAACCCCTTTGAATTTTTTCAAAAATCGTCAAAATCTTCACTTGTGTTTTTATTGCCAAAATCGACTAATTTCGATGCGTAGAGTTGGAAAAACGCGTTGGATCCTGGCGCAAACACTTACATACGTCGCAAAATGCCAAGTAAAAGAGCGTCAAATTGGCATCGCATTTGCTTACTTTAAAGCCAGATAATATTTAAAGTATCATACTTAGGAGAAATCTGTCTGCGCCAATCGAATTTTCTGCTCAAAATATACTAGAAAATATCAAAAAAACATCCGATTTGAGACTTTCACTTTTTGGGGTCAAAAAAATTCAAAGGTTAACCCCTTTGAATTTTTTCAAAAATCGTCAAAATCTTCACTTGTGTTTTTATTGCCAAAATCGACTAATTTCGATGCGTAGAGTTGGAAAAACGCGTTGGATCCTGGCGCAAACACTTACATCCGTCGCAAAATGCCAAGTAAAAGAGCGTCAAATTGGCATCGCATTTGCTTACTTTAAAGCCAGATAAAATTTAAAGTATCATACTTAGGAGAAATCTGTCTGCGCCAATCGAATTTTCTGCTCAAAATATACTAGAAAATAGCAAAAAAACATCCGATTTGAGACTTTCACTTTTTGGGGTCAAAAAAATTCAAAGGTTAACCCCTTTGAATTTTTTCAAAAATCGTCAAAATCTTCACTTGTGTTTTTATTGCCAAAATCGACTAATTTCGATGCGTAGAGTTGGAAAAACGCGTTGGATCCTGGCGCAAACACTTACATCCGTCGCAAAATGCCAAGTAAAAGAGCGTCAAATTGGCATCGCATTTGCTTACTTTAAAGCCAGATAAAATTTAAAGTATCATACTTAGGAGAAATCTGTCTGCGCCAATCGAATTTTCTGCTCAAAATATACTAGAAAATATCAAAAAAATATCCGATTTGAGACTTTCACTTTTTGGGGTCAAAAAAATTCAAAGGTTAACCCCTTTGAATTTTTTCAAAAATCGTCAAAATCTTCACTTGTGTTTTTATTGCCAAAATCGACTAATTTCGATGCGTAGAGTTGGAAAAACGCGTTGGATCCTGGCGCAAACACTTACATCCGTCGCAAAATGCCAAGTAAAAGAGCGTCAAATTGGCATCGCATTTGCTTACTTTAAAGCCAGATAAAATTTAAAGTATCATACTTAGGAGAAATCTGTCTGCGCCAATCGAATTTTCTGCTCAAAATATACTAGAAAATATCAAAAAAATATCCGATTTGAGACTTTCACTTTTTGGGGTCAAAAAAATTCAAAGGGGTTAACCTTTGAATTTTTTCAAAAATCGTCAAAATCTTCACTTGTGTTTTTATTGCCAAAATCGACTAATTTCGATGCGTAGAGTTGGAAAAACGCGTTGGATCCTGGCGCAAACACTTACATCCGTCGCAAAATGCCAAGTAAAAGAGCGTCAAATTGGCATCGCATTTGCTTACTTTAAAGCCAGATAAAATTTAAAGTATCATACTTAGGAGAAATCTGTCTGCGCCAATCGAATTTTCTGCTCAAAATATTTCACTTTCACTTTTTCACTTTTTGGGGTCAAAAAAATTCAAACGTTAACCCCTTTGAATTTTTTCAAAAATCGGCAAAATCTTCACTTGTGTTTTTATTGCCAAAATCGACTAATTTCGATGCGTAGAGTTGGAAAAACGCGTTGGATCCTGGCGCAAACACTTACATCCGTCGCAAAATGCCAAGTAAAAGAGCGTCAAATTGGCATCGCATTTGCTTACTTTAAAGCCAGATAAAATTTAAAGTATCATACTTAGGAGAAATCTGTCTGCGCCAATCGAATTTTCTGCTCAAAATATACTAGAAAATATCAAAAAAACATCCGATTTGAGACTTTCACTTTTTGGGGTCAAAAAAATTCAAAGGTTAACCCCTTTGAATTTTTTCAAAAATCGTCAAAATCTTCACTTGTGTTTTTATTGCCAAAATCGACTAATTTCGATGCGTAGAGTTGGAAAAACGCGTTGGATCCTGGCGCAAACACTTACATCCGTCGCAAAATGCCAAGTAAAAGAGCGTCAAATTGGCATCGCATTTGCTTACTTTAAAGCCAGATAAAATTTAAAGTATCATACTTAGGAGAAATCTGTCTGCGCCAATCGAATTTTCTGCTCAAAATATACTAGAAAATATCAAAAAAACATCCGATTTGAGACTTTCACTTTTTGGGGTCAAAAAAATTCAAAGGTTAACCCCTTTGAATTTTTTCAAAAATCGTCAAAATCTTCACTTGTGTTTTTATTGCCAAAATCGACTAATTTCGATGCGTAGAGTTGGAAAAACGCGTTGGATCCTGGCGCAAACACTTACATCCGTCGCAAAATGCCAAGTAAAAGAGCGTCAAATTGGCATCGCATTTGCTTACTTTAAAGCCAGATAAAATTTAAAGTATCATACTTAGGAGAAATCTGTCTGCGCCAATCGAATTTTCTGCTCAAAATATACTAGAAAATATCAAAAAAACATCCGATTTGAGACTTTCACTTTTTGGGGTCAAAAAAATTCAAAGGTTAACCCCTTTGAATTTTTTCAAAAATCGTCAAAATCTTCACTTGTGTTTTTATTGCCAAAATCGACTAATTTCGATGCGTAGAGTTGGAAAAACGCGTTGGATCCTGGCGCAAACACTTACATCCGTCGCAAAATGCCAAGTAAAAGAGCGTCAAATTGGCATCGCATTTGCTTACTTTAAAGCCAGATAAAATTTAAAGTATCATACTTAGGAGAAATCTGTCTGCGCCAATCGAATTTTCTGCTCAAAATATACTAGAAAATATCAAAAAAACATCCGATTTGAGACTTTCACTTTTTGGGGTCAAAAAAATTCAAAGGTTAACCCCTTTGAATTTTTTCAAAAATCGTCAAAATCTTCACTTGTGTTTTTATTGCCAAAATCGACTAATTTCGATGCGTAGAGTTGGAAAAACGCGTTGGATCCTGGCGCAAACACTTACATCCGTCGCAAAATGCCAAGTAAAAGAGCGTCAAATTGGCATCGCATTTACTTACTTTAAAGCCAGATAAAATTTAAAGTATCATACTTAGGAGAAATCTGTCTGCGCCAATCGAATTTTCTGCTCAAAATATACTAGAAAATATCAAAAAAACATCCGATTTGAGACTTTCACTTTTTGGGGTCAAAAAAATTCAAAGGTTAACCCCTTTAAATTTTTTCAAAAATCGTCAAAATCTTCACTTGTGTTTTTATTGCCAAAATCGACTAATTTCGATGCGTAGAGTTGGAAAAACGCGTTGGATCCTGGCGCAAACACTTACATCCGTCGCAAAATGCCAAGTAAAAGAGCGTCAAATTGGCATCGCATTTGCTTACTTTAAAGCCAGATAAAATTTAAAGTATCATACTTAGGAGAAATCTGTCTGCGCCAATCGAATTTTCTGCTCAAAATATACTAGAAAATATCAAAAAAATATCCGATTTGAGACTTTCACTTTTTGGGGTCAAAAAAATTCAAAGGGGTTAACCTTTGAATTTTTTCAAAAATCGTCAAAATCTTCACTTGTGTTTTTATTGCCAAAATCGACTAATTTCGATGCGTAGAGTTGGAAAAACGCGTTGGATCCTGGCGCAAACACTTACATCCGTCGCAAAATGCCAAGTAAAAGAGCGTCAAATTGGCATCGCATTTGCTTACTTTAAAGCCAGATAAAATTTAAAGTATCATACTTAGGAGAAATCTGTCTGCGCCAATCGAATTTTCTGCTCAAAATATACTAGAAAATATCAAAAAAACATCCGATTTGAGACTTTCACTTTTTGGGGTCAAAAAAATTCAAAGGTTAACCCCTTTGAATTTTTTCAAAAATCGTCAAAATCTTCACTTGTGTTTTTATTGCCAAAATCGACTAATTTCGATGCGTAGAGTTGGAAAAACGCGTTGGATCCTGGCGCAAACACTTACATCCGTCGCAAAATGCCAAGTAAAAGAGCGTCAAATTGGCATCGCATTTGCTTACTTTAAAGCCAGATAAAATTTAAAGTATCATACTTAGGAGAAATCTGTCTGCGCCAATCGAATTTTCTGCTCAAAATATACTAGAAAATATCAAAAAAACATCCGATTTGAGACTTTCACTTTTTGGGGTCAAAAAAATTCAAAGGTTAACCCCTTTGAATTTTTTCAAAAATCGTCAAAATCTTCACTTGTGTTTTTATTGCCAAAATCGACTAATTTCGATGCGTAGAGTTGGAAAAACGCGTTGGATCCTGGCGCAAACACTTACATCCGTCGCAAAATGCCAAGTAAAAGAGCGTCAAATTGGCATCGCATTTGCTTACTTTAAAGCCAGATAAAATTTAAAGTATCATACTTAGGAGAAATCTGTCTGCGCCAATCGAATTTTCTGCTCAAAATATACTAGAAAATATCAAAAAAACATCCGATTTGAGACTTTCACTTTTTGGGGTCAAAAAAATTCAAAGGTTAACCCCTTTGAATTTTTTCAAAAATCGTCAAAACCTTCACTTGTGTTTTTATTGCCAAAATCGACTAATTTCGATGCGTAGAGTTGGAAAAACGCGTTGGATCCTGGCGCAAACACTTACATCCGTCGCAAAATGCCAAGTAAAAGAGCGTCAAATTGGCATCGCATTTGCTTACTTTAAAGCCAGATAAAATTTAAAGTATCATACTTAGGAGAAATCTGTCTGCGCCAATCGAATTTTCTGCTCAAAATATACTAGAAAATATCAAAAAAATATCCGATTTGAGACTTTCACTTTTTGGGGTCAAAAAAATTCAAAGGTTAACCCCTTTGAATTTTTTCAAAAATCGTCAAAATCTTCACTTGTGTTTTTATTGCCAAAATCGACTAATTTCGATGCGTAGAGTTGGAAAAACGCGTTGGATCCTGGCGCAAACACTTACATCCGTCGCAAAATGCCAAGTAAAAGAGCGTCAAATTGGCATCGCATTTGCTTACTTTAAAGCCAGATAAAATTTAAAGTATCATACTTAGGAGAAATCTGTCTGCGCCAATCGAATTTTCTGCTCAAAATATACTAGAAAATATCAAAAAAACATCCGATTTGAGACTTTCACTTTTTGGGGTCAAAAAAATTCAAAGGTTAACCCCTTTGAATTTTTTCAAAAATCGTCAAAATCTTCACTTGTGTTTTTATTGCCAAAATCGACTAATTTCGATGCGTAGAGGTGGAAAAACGCGTTGGATCCTGGCGCAAACACTTACATCCGTCGCAAAATGCCAAGTAAAAGAGCGTCAAATTGGCATCGCATTTGCTTACTTTAAAGCCAGATAAAATTTAAAGTATCATACTTAGGAGAAATCTGTCTGCGCCAATCGAATTTTCTGCTCAAAATATACTAGAAAATATCAAAAAAATATCCGATTTGAGACTTTCACTTTTTGGGGTCAAAAAAATTCAAAGGGGTTAACCTTTGAATTTTTTCAAAAATCGTCAAAATCTTCACTTGTGTTTTTATTGCCAAAATCGACTAATTTCGATGCGTAGAGTTGGAAAAACGCGTTGGATCCTGGCGCAAACACTTACATCCGTCGCAAAATGCCAAGTAAAAGAGCGTCAAATTGGCATCGCATTTGCTTACTTTAAAGCCAGATAAAATTTAAAGTATCATACTTAGGAGAAATCTGTCTGCGCCAATCGAATTTTCTGCTCAAAATATACTAGAAAATATCAAAAAAATATCCGATTTGAGACTTTCACTTTTTGGGGTCAAAAAAATTCAAAGGTTAACCCCTTTGAATTTTTTCAAAAATCGTCAAAATCTTCACTTGTGTTTTTATTGCCAAAATCGACTAATTTCGATGCGTAGAGTTGGAAAAACGCGTTGGATCCTGGCGCAAACACTTACATCCGTCGCAAAATGCCAAGTAAAAGAGCGTCAAATTGGCATCGCATTTGCTTACTTTAAAGCCAGATAAAATTTAAAGTATCATACTTAGGAGAAATCTGTCTGCGCCAATCGAATTTTCTGCTCAAAATATACTAGAAAATATCAAAAAAACATCCGATTTGAGACTTTCACTTTTTGGGGTCAAAAAAATTCAAAGGTTAACCCCTTTGAATTTTTTCAAAAATCGTCAAAATCTTCACTTGTGTTTTTATTGCCAAAATCGACTAATTTCGATGCGTAGAGTTGGAAAAACGCGTTGGATCCTGGCGCAAACACTTACATCCGTCGCAAAATGCCAAGTAAAAGAGCGTCAAATTGGCATCGCATTTGCTTACTTTAAAGCCAGATAAAATTTAAAGTATCATACTTAGGAGAAATCTGTCTGCGCCAATCGAATTTTCTGCTCAAAATATACTAGAAAATATCAAAAAAATATCCGATTTGAGACTTTCACTTTTTGGGGTCAAAAAAATTCAAAGGGGTTAACCTTTGAATTTTTTCAAAAATCGTCAAAATCTTCACTTGTGTTTTTATTGCCAAAATCGACTAATTTCGATGCGTAGAGTTGGAAAAACGCGTTGGATCCTGGCGCAAACACTTACATCCGTCGCAAAATGCCAAGTAAAAGAGCGTCAAATTGGCATCGCATTTGCTTACTTTAAAGCCAGATAAAATTTAAAGTATCATACTTAGGAGAAATCTGTCTGCGCCAATCGAATTTTCTGCTCAAAATATACTAGAAAATATCAAAAAAATATCCGATTTGAGACTTTCACTTTTTGGGGTCAAAAAAATTCAAAGGTTAACCCCTTTGAATTTTTTCAAAAATCGTCAAAACCTTCACTTGTGTTTTTATTGCCAAAATCGACTAATTTCGATGCGTAGAGTTGGAAAAACGCGTTGGATCCTGGCGCAAACACTTACATCCGTCGCAAAATGCCAAGTAAAAGAGCGTCAAATTGGCATCGCATTTGCTTACTTTAAAGCCAGATAAAATTTAAAGTATCATACTTAGGAGAAATCTGTCTGCGCCAATCGAATTTTCTGCTCAAAATATACTAGAAAATATCAAAAAAATATCCGATTTGAGACTTTCACTTTTTGGGGTCAAAAAAATTCAAAGGTTAACCCCTTTGAATTTTTTCAAAAATCGTCAAAATCTTCACTTGTGTTTTTATTGCCAAAATCGACTAATTTCGATGCGTAGAGTTGGAAAAACGCGTTGGATCCTGGCGCAAACACTTACATCCGTCGCAAAATGCCAAGTAAAAGAGCGTCAAATTGGCATCGCATTTGCTTACTTTAAAGCCAGATAAAATTTAAAGTATCATACTTAGGAGAAATCTGTCTGCGCCAATCGAATTTTCTGCTCAAAATATACTAGAAAATATCAAAAAAACATCCGATTTGAGACTTTCACTTTTTGGGGTCAAAAAAATTCAAAGGTTAACCCCTTTGAATTTTTTCAAAAATCGTCAAAATCTTCACTTGTGTTTTTATTGCCAAAATCGACTAATTTCGATGCGTAGAGTTGGAAAAACGCGTTGGATCCTGGCGCAAACACTTACATCCGTCGCAAAATGCCAAGTAAAAGAGCGTCAAATTGGCATCGCATTTGCTTACTTTAAAGCCAGATAAAATTTAAAGTATCATACTTAGGAGAAATCTGTCTGCGCCAATCGAATTTTCTGCTCAAAATATACTAGAAAATATCAAAAAAATATCCGATTTGAGACTTTCACTTTTTGGGGTCAAAAAAATTCAAAGGGGTTAACCTTTGAATTTTTTCAAAAATCGTCAAAATCTTCACTTGTGTTTTTATTGCCAAAATCGACTAATTTCGATGCGTAGAGTTGGAAAAACGCGTTGGATCCTGGCGCAAACACTTACATCCGTCGCAAAATGCCAAGTAAAAGAGCGTCAAATTGGCATCGCATTTGCTTACTTTAAAGCCAGATAAAATTTAAAGTATCATACTTAGGAGAAATCTGTCTGCGCCAATCGAATTTTCTGCTCAAAATATACTAGAAAATATCAAAAAAATATCCGATTTGAGACTTTCACTTTTTGGGGTCAAAAAAATTCAAAGGTTAACCCCTTTGAATTTTTTCAAAAATCGTCAAAATCTTCACTTGTGTTTTTATTGCCAAAATCGACTAATTTCGATGCGTAGAGTTGGAAAAACGCGTTGGATCCTGGCGCAAACACTCACATCCGTCGCAAAATGCCAAGTAAAAGAGCGTCAAATTGGCATCGCATTTGCTTACTTTAAAGCCAGATAAAATTTAAAGTATCATACTTAGGAGCAATCTGTCTGCGCCAATCGAATTTTCTGCTCAAAATATACTAGAAAATATCAAAAAAAATCCGATTTGAGACTTTCACTTTTTGGGGTCAAAAAAATTCAAAGGGGTTAACCTTTGAATTTTTTCAAAAAGCGTCAAAATCTTCACTTGTGTTTTTATTGCCAAAATCGACTAATTTCGATGCGTAGAGTTGGAAAAACGCGTTGGATCCTGGCGCAAACACTTACATCCGTCGCAAAATGCCAAGTAAAAGAGCGTCAAATTGGCATCGCATTTGCTTACTTTAAAGCCAGATAAAATTTAAAGTATCATACTTAGGAGAAATCTGTCTGCGCCAATCGAATTTTCTGCTCAAAATATACTAGAAAATATCAAAAAAACATCCGATTTGAGACTTTCACTTTTTGGGGTCAAAAAAATTCAAAGGTTAACCCCTTTGAATTTTTTCAAAAATCGTCAAAATCTTCACTTGTGTTTTTATTGCCAAAATCGACTAATTTCGATGCGTAGAGTTGGAAAAACGCGTTGGATCCTGGCGCAAACACTTACATCCGTCGCAAAATGCCAAGTAAAAGAGCGTCAAATTGGCATCGCATTTGCTTACTTTAAAGCCAGATAAAATTTAAAGTATCATACTTAGGAGAAATCTGTCTGCGCCAATCGAATTTTCTGCTCAAAATATACTAGAAAATATCAAAAAAATATCCGATTTGAGACTTTCACTTTTTGGGGTCAAAAAAATTCAAAGGTTAACCCCTTTGAATTTTTTCAAAAATCGTCAAAATCTTCACTTGTGTTTTTATTGCCAAAATCGACTAATTTCGATGCGTAGAGTTGGAAAAACGCGTTGGATCCTGGCGCAAACACTCACATCCGTCGCAAAATGCCAAGTAAAAGAGCGTCAAATTGGCATCGCATTTGCTTACTTTAAAGCCAGATAAAATTTAAAGTATCATACTTAGGAGAAATCTGTCTGCGCCAATCGAATTTTCTGCTCAAAATATACTAGAAAATATCAAAAAAATATCCGATTTGAGACTTTCACTTTTTGGGGTCAAAAAAATTCAAAGGTTAACCCTTTTGAATTTTTTCAAAAATCGTCAAAATCTTCACTTGTGTTTTTATTGCCAAAATCGACTAATTTCGATGCGTAGAGTTGGAAAAACGCGTTGGATCCTGGCGCAAACACTTACATCCGTCGCAAAATGCCAAGTAAAAGAGCGTCAAATTGGCATCGCATTTGCTTACTTTAAAGCCAGATAAAATTTAAAGTATCATACTTAGGAGAAATCTGTCTGCGCCAATCGAATTTTCTGCTCAAAATATACTAGAAAATATCAAAAAAACATCCGATTTGAGACTTTCACTTTTTGGGGTCAAAAAAATTCAAAGGTTAACCCCTTTGAATTTTTTCAAAAATCGTCAAAATCTTCACTTGTGTTTTTATTGCCAAAATCGACTAATTTCGATGCGTAGAGTTGGAAAAACGCGTTGGATCCTGGCGCAAACACTTACATCCGTCGCAAAATGCCAAGTAAAAGAGCGTCAAATTGGCATCGCATTTGCTTACTTTAAAGCCAGATAAAATTTAAAGTATCATACTTAGGAGAAATCTGTCTGCGCCAATCGAATTTTCTGCTCAAAATATACTAGAAAATATCAAAAAAACATCCGATTTGAGACTTTCACTTTTTGGGGTCAAAAAAATTCAAAGGTTAACCCCTTTGAATTTTTTCAAAAATCGTCAAAATCTTCACTTGTGTTTTTATTGCCAAAATCGACTAATTTCGATGCGTAGAGTTGGAAAAACGCGTTGGATCCTGGCGCAAACACTTACATCCGTCGCAAAATGCCAAGTAAAAGAGCGTCAAATTGGCATCGCATTTGTTTACTTTAAAGCCAGATAAAATTTAAAGTATCATACTTAGGAGAAATCTGTCTGCGCCAATCGAATTTTCTGCTCAAAATATACTAGAAAATATCAAAAAAACATCCGATTTGAGACTTTCACTTTTTGGGGTCAAAAAAATTCAAAGGTTAACCCCTTTGAATTTTTTCAAAAATCGTCAAAATCTTCACTTGTGTTTTTATTGCCAAAATCGACTAATTTCGATGCGTAGAGTTGGAAAAACGCGTTGGATCCTGGCGCAAACACTTACATCCGTCGCAAAATGCCAAGTAAAAGAGCGTCAAATTGGCATCGCATTTGCTTACTTTAAAGCCAGATAAAATTTAAAGTATCATACTTAGGAGAAATCTGTCTGCGCCAATCGAATTTTCTGCTCAAAATATACTAGAAAATATCAAAAAAATATCCGATTTGAGACTTTCACTTTTTGGGGTCAAAAAAATTCAAAGGGGTTAACCTTTGAATTTTTTCAAAAATCGTCAAAATCTTCACTTGTGTTTTTATTGCCAAAATCGACTAATTTCGATGCGTAGAGTTGGAAAAACGCGTTGGATCCTGGCGCAAACACTTACATCCGTCGCAAAATGCCAAGTAAAAGAGCGTCAAATTGGCATCGCATTTGCTTACTTTAAAGCCAGATAAAATTTAAAGTATCATACTTAGGAGAAATCTGTCTGCGCCAATCGAATTTTCTGCTCAAAATATACTAGAAAATATCAAAAAAATATCCGATTTGAGACTTTCACTTTTTGGGGTCAAAAAAATTCAAAGGGGTTAACCTTTGAATTTTTTCAAAAATCGTCAAAATCTTCACTTGTGTTTTTATTGCCAAAATCGACTAATTTCGATGCGTAGAGTTGGAAAAACGCGTTGGATCCTGGCGCAAACACTTACATCCGTCGCAAAATGCCAAGTAAAAGAGCGTCAAATTGGCATCGCATTTGCTTACTTTAAAGCCAGATAAAATTTAAAGTATCATACTTAGGAGAAATCTGTCTGCGCCAATCGAATTTTCTGCTCAAAATATACTAGAAAATATCAAAAAAACATCCGATTTGAGACTTTCACTTTTTGGGGTCAAAAAAATTCAAAGGTTAACCCCTTTGAATTTTTTCAAAAATCGTCAAAATCTTCACTTGTGTTTTTATTGCCAAAATCGACTAATTTCGATGCGTAGAGTTGGAAAAACGCGTTGGATCCTGGCGCAAACACTTACATCCGTCGCAAAATGCCAAGTAAAAGAGCGTCAAATTGGCATCGCATTTGCTTACTTTAAAGCCAGATAAAATTTAAAGTATCATACTTAGGAGAAATCTGTCTGCGCCAATCGAATTTTCTGCTCAAAATATACTAGAAAATATCAAAAAAATATCCGATTTGAGACTTTCACTTTTTGGGGTCAAAAAAATTCAAAGGGGTTAACCTTTGAATTTTTTCAAAAATCGTCAAAATCTTCACTTGTGTTTTTATTGCCAAAATCGACTAATTTCGATGCGTAGAGTTGGAAAAACGCGTTGGATCCTGGCGCAAACACTTACATCCGTCGCAAAATGCCAAGTAAAAGAGCGTCAAATTGGCATCGCATTTGCTTACTTTAAAGCCAGATAAAATTTAAAGTATCATACTTAGGAGAAATCTGTCTGCGCCAATCGAATTTTCTGCTCAAAATATACTAGAAAATATCAAAAAAATATCCGAT
This sequence comes from Cantharis rustica, assembly GCA_911387805.1. Lineage (NCBI taxonomy): Eukaryota > Metazoa > Arthropoda > Insecta > Coleoptera > Cantharidae > Cantharis > Cantharis rustica. The sequence goes on from OU426878.1 coordinate 68,057,264, forward strand.
TTGAGACTTTCACTTTTTGGGGTCAAAAAAATTCAAAGGGGTTAACCTTTGAATTTTTTCAAAAATCGTCAAAATCTTCACTTGTGTTTTTATTGCCAAAATCGACTAATTTCGATGCGTAGAGTTGGAAAAACGCGTTGGATCCTGGCGCAAACACTTACATCCGTCGCAAAATGCCAAGTAAAAGAGCGTCAAATTGGCATCGCATTTGCTTACTTTAAAGCCAGATAAAATTTAAAGTATCATACTTAGGAGAAATCTGTCTGCGCCAATCGAATTTTCTGCTCAAAATATACTAGAAAATATCAAAAAAACATCCGATTTGAGACTTTCACTTTTTGGGGTCAAAAAAATTCAAAGGTTAACCCCTTTGAATTTTTTCAAAAATCGTCAAAATCTTCACTTGTGTTTTTATTGCCAAAATCGACTAATTTCGATGCGTAGAGTTGGAAAAACGCGTTGGATCCTGGCGCAAACACTTACATCCGTCGCAAAATGCCAAGTAAAAGAGCGTCAAATTGGCATCGCATTTGCTTACTTTAAAGCCAGATAAAATTTAAAGTATCATACTTAGGAGAAATCTGTCTGCGCCAATCGAATTTTCTGCTCAAAATATACTAGAAAATATCAAAAAAACATCCGATTTGAGACTTTCACTTTTTGGGGTCAAAAAAATTCAAAGGTTAACCCCTTTGAATTTTTTCAAAAATCGTCAAAATCTTCACTTGTGTTTTTATTGCCAAAATCGACTAATTTCGATGCGTAGAGTTGGAAAAACGCGTTGGATCCTGGCGCAAACACTTACATCCGTCGCAAAATGCCAAGTAAAAGAGCGTCAAATTGGCATCGCATTTGCTTACTTTAAAGCCAGATAAAATTTAAAGTATCATACTTAGGAGAAATCTGTCTGCGCCAATCGAATTTTCTGCTCAAAATATACTAGAAAATATCAAAAAAACATCCGATTTGAGACTTTCACTTTTTGGGGTCAAAAAAATTCAAAGGTTAACCCCTTTGAATTTTTTCAAAAATCGTCAAAATCTTCACTTGTGTTTTTATTGCCAAAATCGACTAATTTCGATGCGTAGAGTTGGAAAAACGCGTTGGATCCTGGCGCAAACACTTACATCCGTCGCAAAATGCCAAGTAAAAGAGCGTCAAATTGGCATCGCATTTGCTTACTTTAAAGCCAGATAAAATTTAAAGTATCATACTTAGGAGAAATCTGTCTGCGCCAATCGAATTTTCTGCTCAAAATATACTAGAAAATATCAAAAAAATATCCGATTTGAGACTTTCACTTTTTGGGGTCAAAAAAATTCAAAGGCGTTAACCTTTGAATTTTTTCAAAAATCGTCAAAATCTTCACTTGTGTTTTTATTGCCAAAATCGACTAATTTCGATGCGTAGAGTTGGAAAAACGCGTTGGATCCTGGCGCAAACACTTACATCCGTCGCAAAATGCCAAGTAAAAGAGCGTCAAATTGGCATCGCATTTGCTTACTTTAAAGCCAGATAAAATTTAAAGTATCATACTTAGGAGAAATCTGTCTGCGCCAATCGAATTTTCTGCTCAAAATATACTAGAAAATATCAAAAAAATATCCGATTTGAGACTTTCACTTTTTGGGGTCAAAAAAATTCAAAGGGGTTAACCTTTGAATTTTTTCAAAAATCGTCAAAATCTTCACTTGTGTTTTTATTGCCAAAATCGACTAATTTCGATGCGTAGAGTTGGAAAAACGCGTTGGATCCTGGCGCAAACACTTACATCCGTCGCAAAATGCCAAGTAAAAGAGCGTCAAATTGGCATCGCATTTGCTTACTTTAAAGCCAGATAAAATTTAAAGTATCATACTTAGGAGAAATCTGTCTGCGCCAATCGAATTTTCTGCTCAAAATATACTAGAAAATATCAAAAAAACATCCGATTTGAGACTTTCACTTTTTGGGGTCAAAAAAATTCAAAGGTTAACCCCTTTGAATTTTTTCAAAAATCGTCAAAATCTTCACTTGTGTTTTTATTGCCAAAATCGACTAATTTCGATGCGTAGAGTTGGAAAAACGCGTTGGATCCTGGCGCAAACACTTACATCCGTCGCAAAATGCCAAGTAAAAGAGCGTCAAATTGGCATCGCATTTGCTTACTTTAAAGCCAGATAAAATTTAAAGTATCATACTTAGGAGAAATCTGTCTGCGCCAATCGAATTTTCTGCTCAAAATATACTAGAAAATATCAAAAAAACATCCGATTTGAGACTTTCACTTTTTGGGGTCAAAAAAATTCAAAGGTTAACCCCTTTGAATTTTTTCAAAAATCGTCAAAATCTTCACTTGTGTTTTTATTGCCAAAATCGACTAATTTCGATGCGTAGAGTTGGAAAAACGCGTTGGATCCTGGCGCAAACACTTACATCCGTCGCAAAATGCCAAGTAAAAGAGCGTCAAATTGGCATCGCATTTGCTTACTTTAAAGCCAGATAAAATTTAAAGTATCATACTTAGGAGAAATCTGTCTGCGCCAATCGAATTTTCTGCTCAAAATATACTAGAAAATATCAAAAAAACATCCGATTTGAGACTTTCACTTTTTGGGGTCAAAAAAATTCAAAGGTTAACCCCTTTGAATTTTTTCAAAAATCGTCAAAATCTTCACTTGTGTTTTTATTGCCAAAATCGACTAATTTCGATGCGTAGAGTTGGAAAAACGCGTTGGATCCTGGCGCAAACACTTACATCCGTCGCAAAATGCCAAGTAAAAGAGCGTCAAATTGGCATCGCATTTGCTTACTTTAAAGCCAGATAAAATTTAAAGTATCATACTTAGGAGAAATCTGTCTGCGCCAATCGAATTTTCTGCTCAAAATATACTAGAAAATATCAAAAAAATATCCGATTTGAGACTTTCACTTTTTGGGGTCAAAAAAATTCAAAGGGGTTAACCTTTGAATTTTTTCAAAAATCGTCAAAATCTTCACTTGTGTTTTTATTGCCAAAATCGACTAATTTCGATGCGTAGAGTTGGAAAAACGCGTTGGATCCTGGCGCAAACACTTACATCCGTCGCAAAATGCCAAGTAAAAGAGCGTCAAATTGGCATCGCATTTGCTTACTTTAAAGCCAGATAAAATTTAAAGTATCATACTTAGGAGAAATCTGTCTGCGCCAATCGAATTTTCTGCTCAAAATATACTAGAAAATATCAAAAAAACATCCGATTTGAGACTTTCACTTTTTGGGGTCAAAAAAATTCAAAGGTTAACCCCTTTGAATTTTTTCAAAAATCGTCAAAATCTTCACTTGTGTTTTTATTGCCAAAATCGACTAATTTCGATGCGTAGAGTTGGAAAAACGCGTTGGATCCTGGCGCAAACACTTACATCCGTCGCAAAATGCCAAGTAAAAGAGCGTCAAATTGGCATCGCATTTGCTTACTTTAAAGCCAGATAAATTTTAAAGTATCATACTTAGGAGAAATCTGTCTGCGCCAATCGAATTTTCTGCTCAAAATATACTAGAAAATATCAAAAAAACATCCGATTTGAGACTTTCACTTTTTGGGGTCAAAAAAATTCAAAGGTTAACCCCTTTGAATTTTTTCAAAAATCGTCAAAATCTTCACTTGTGTTTTTATTGCCAAAATCGACTAATTTCGATGCGTAGAGTTGGAAAAACGCGTTGGATCCTGGCGCAAACACTTACATCCGTCGCAAAATGCCAAGTAAAAGAGCGTCAAATTGGCATCGCATTTGCTTACTTTAAAGCCAGATAAAATTTAAAGTATCATACTTAGGAGAAATCTGTCTGCGCCAATCGAATTTTCTGCTCAAAATATACTAGAAAATATCAAAAAAACATCCGATTTGAGACTTTCACTTTTTGGGGTCAAAAAAATTCAAAGGTTAACCCCTTTGAATTTTTTCAAAAATCGTCAAAATCTTCACTTGTGTTTTTATTGCCAAAATCGACTAATTTCGATGCGTAGAGTTGGAAAAACGCGTTGGATCCTGGCGCAAACACTTACATCCGTCGCAAAATGCCAAGTAAAAGAGCGTCAAATTGGCATCGCATTTGCTTACTTTAAAGCCAGATAAAATTTAAAGTATCATACTTAGGAGAAATCTGTCTGCGCCAATCGAATTTTCTGCTCAAAATATACTAGAAAATATCAAAAAAACATCCGATTTGAGACTTTCACTTTTTGGGGTCAAAAAAATTCAAAGGTTAACCCCTTTGAATTTTTTCAAAAATCGTCAAAATCTTCACTTGTGTTTTTATTGCCAAAATCGACTAATTTCGATGCGTAGAGTTGGAAAAACGCGTTGGATCCTGGCGCAAACACTTACATCCGTCGCAAAATGCCAAGTAAAAGAGCGTCAAATTGGCATCGCATTTGCTTACTTTAAAGCCAGATAAAATTTAAAGTATCATACTTAGGAGAAATCTGTCTGCGCCAATCGAATTTTCTGCTCAAAATATACTAGAAAATATCAAAAAAATATCCGATTTGAGACTTTCACTTTTTGGGGTCAAAAAAATTCAAAGGGGTTAACCTTTGAATTTTTTCAAAAATCGTCAAAATCTTCACTTGTGTTTTTATTGCCAAAATCGACTAATTTCGATGCGTAGAGTTGGAAAAACGCGTTGGATCCTGGCGCAAACACTTACATCCGTCGCAAAATGCCAAGTAAAAGAGCGTCAAATTGGCATCGCATTTGCTTACTTTAAAGCCAGATAAAATTTAAAGTATCATACTTAGGAGAAATCTGTCTGCGCCAATCGAATTTTCTGCTCAAAATATACTAGAAAATATCAAAAAAATATCCGATTTGAGACTTTCACTTTTTGGGGTCAAAAAAATTCAAAGGGGTTAACCTTTGAATTTTTTCAAAAATCGTCAAAATCTTCACTTGTGTTTTTATTGCCAAAATCGACTAATTTCGATGCGTAGAGTTGGAAAAACGCGTTGGATCCTGGCGCAAACACTTACATCCGTCGCAAAATGCCAAGTAAAAGAGCGTCAAATTGGCATCGCATTTGCTTACTTTAAAGCCAGATAAAATTTAAAGTATCATACTTAGGAGAAATCTGTCTGCGCCAATCGAATTTTCTGCTCAAAATATACTAGAAAATATCAAAAAAACATCCGATTTGAGACTTTCACTTTTTGGGGTCAAAAAAATTCAAAGGGGTTAACCTTTGAATTTTTTCAAAAATCGTCAAAATCTTCACTTGTGTTTTTATTGCCAAAATCGACTAATTTCGATGCGTAGAGTTGGAAAAACGCGTTGGATCCTGGCGCAAACACTTAGATCCGTCGCAAAATGCCAAGTAAAAGAGCGTCAAATTGGCATCGCATTTGCTTACTTTAAAGCCAGATAAAATTTAAAGTATCATACTTAGGAGAAATCTGTCTGCGCCAATCGAATTTTCTGCTCAAAATATACTAGAAAATATCAAAAAAACATCCGATTTGAGACTTTCACATGTTGGGGTCAAAAAAATTCAAAGGTTAACCCCTTTGAATTTTTTCAAAAATCGTCAAAATCTTCACTTGTGTTTTTATTGCCAAAATCGACTAATTTCGATGCGTAGAGTTGGAAAAACGCGTTGGATCCTGGCGCAAACACTTACATCCGTCGCAAAATGCCAAGTAAAAGAGCGTCAAATTGGCATCGCATTTGCTTACTTTAAAGCCAGATAAAATTTAAAGTATCATACTTAGGAGAAATCTGTCTGCGCCAATCGAATTTTCTGCTCAAAATATACTAGAAAATATCAAAAAAACATCCGATTTGAGACTTTCACTTTTTGGGGTCAAAAAAATTCAAAGGTTAACCCCTTTGAATTTTTTCAAAAATCGTCAAAATCTTCACTTGTCTTTTTATTGCCAAAATCGACTAATTTCGATGCGTAGAGTTGGAAAAACGCGTTGGATCCTGGCGCAAACACTTACATCCGTCGCAAAACGCCAAGTAAAAGAGCGTCAAATTGGCATCGCATTTGCTTACTTTAAAGCCAGATAAAATTTAAAGTATCATACTTAGGAGAAATCTGTCTGCGCCAATCGAATTTTCTGCTCAAAATATACTAGAAAATATCAAAAAAACATCCGATTTGAGACTTTCACTTTTTGGGGTCAAAAAAATTCAAAGGTTAACCCCTTTGAATTTTTTCAAAAATCGTCAAAATCTTCACTTGTGTTTTTATTGCCAAAATCGACTAATTTCGATGCGTAGAGTTGGAAAAACGCGTTGGATCCTGGCGCAAACACTTACATCCGTCGCAAAATGCCAAGTAAAAGAGCGTCAAATTGGCATCGCATTTGCTTACTTTAAAGCCAGATAAAATTTAAAGTATCATACTTAGGAGAAATCTGTCTGCGCCAATCGAATTTTCTGCTCAAAATATACTAGAAAATATCAAAAAAACATCCGATTTGAGACTTTCACTTTTTGGGGTCAAAAAAATTCAAAGGTTAACCCCTTTGAATTTTTTCAAAAATCGTCAAAATCTTCACTTGTGTTTTTATTGCCAAAATCGACTAATTTCGATGCGTAGAGTTGGAAAAACGCGTTGGATCCTGGCGCAAACACTTACATCCGTCGCAAAATGCCAAGTAAAAGAGCGTCAAATTGGCATCGCATTTGCTTACTTTAAAGCCAGATAAAATTTAAAGTATCATACTTAGGAGAAATCTGTCTGCGCCAATCGAATTTTCTGCTCAAAATATACTAGAAAATATCAAAAAAACATCCGATTTGAGACTTTCACTTTTTGGGGTCAAAAAAATTCAAAGGTTAACCCCTTTGAATTTTTTCAAAAATCGTCAAAATCTTCACTTGTGTTTTTATTGCCAAAATCGACTAATTTCGATGCGTAGAGTTGGAAAAACGCGTTGGATCCTGGCGCAAACACTTACATCCGTCGCAAAATGCCAAGTAAAAGAGCGTCAAATTGGCATCGCATTTGCTTACTTTAAAGCCAGATAAAATTTAAAGTATCATACTTAGGAGAAATCTGTCTGCGCCAATCGAATTTTCTGCTCAAAATATACTAGAAAATATCAAAAAAATATCCGATTTGAGACTTTCACTTTTTGGGGTCAAAAAAATTCAAAGGGGTTAACCTTTGAATTTTTTCAAAAATCGTCAAAATCTTCACTTGTGTTTTTATTGCCAAAATCGACTAATTTCGATGCGTAGAGTTGGAAAAACGCGTTGGATCCTGGCGCAAACACTTACATCCGTCGCAAAATGCCAAGTAAAAGAGCGTCAAATTGGCATCGCATTTGCTTACTTTAAAGCCAGATAAAATTTAAAGTATCATACTTAGGAGAAATCTGTCTGCGCCAATCGAATTTTCTGCTCAAAATATACTAGAAAATATCAAAAAAACATCCGATTTGAGACTTTCACTTTTTGGGGTCAAAAAAATTCAAAGGTTAACCCCTTTGAATTTTTTCAAAAATCGTCAAAATCTTCACTTGTGTTTTTATTGCCAAAATCGACTAATTTCGATGCGTAGAGTTGGAAAAACGCGTTGGATCCTGGCGCAAACACTTACATCCGTCGCAAAATGCCAAGTAAAAGAGCGTCAAATTGGCATCGCATTTGCTTACTTTAAAGCCAGATAAAATTTAAAGTATCATACTTAGGAGAAATATGTCTGCGCCAATCGAATTTTCTGCTCAAAATATACTAGAAAATATCAAAAAAACATCCGATTTGAGACTTTCACTTTTTGGGGTCAAAAAAATTCAAAGGTTAACCCCTTTGAATTTTTTCAAAAATCGTCAAAATCTTCACTTGTGTTTTTATTGCCAAAATCGACTAATTTCGATGCGTAGAGTTGGAAAAACGCGTTGGATCCTGGCGCAAACACTTACATCCGTCGCAAAATGCCAAGTAAAAGAGCGTCAAATTGGCATCGCATTTGCTTACTTTAAAGCCAGATAAAATTTAAAGTATCATACTTAGGAGAAATCTGTCTGCGCCAATCGAATTTTCTGCTCAAAATATACTAGAAAATATCAAAAAAACATCCGATTTGAGACTTTCACTTTTTGGGGTCAAAAAAATTCAAAGGTTAACCCCTTTGAATTTTTTCAAAAATCGTCAAAATCTTCACTTGTGTTTTTATTGCCAAAATCGACTAATTTCGATGCGTAGAGTTGGAAAAACGCGTTGGATCCTGGCGCAAACACTTACATCCGTCGCAAAATGCCAAGTAAAAGAGCGTCAAATTGGCATCGCATTTGCTTACTTTAAAGCCAGATAAAATTTAAAGTATCATACTTAGGAGAAATCTGTCTGCGCCAATCGAATTTTCTGCTCAAAATATACTAGAAAATATCAAAAAAATATCCGATTTGAGACTTTCACTTTTTGGGGTCAAAAAAATTCAAAGGTTAACCCCTTTGAATTTTTTCAAAAATCGTCAAAATCTTCACTTGTGTTTTTATTGCCAAAATCGACTAATTTCGATGCGTAGAGTTGGAAAAACGCGTTGGATCCTGGCGCAAACACTTACATCCGTCGCAAAATGCCAAGTAAAAGAGCGTCAAATTGGCATCGCATTTGCTTACTTTAAAGCCAGATAAAATTTAAAGTATCATACTTAGGAGAAATCTGTCTGCGCCAATCGAATTTTCTGCTCAAAATATACTAGAAAATATCAAAAAAACATCCGATTTGAGACTTTCACTTTTTGGGGTCAAAAAAATTCAAAGGTTAACCCCTTTGAATTTTTTCAAAAATCGTCAAAATCTTCACTTGTGTTTTTATTGCCAAAATCGACTAATTTCGATGCGTAGAGTTGGAAAAACGCGTTGGATCCTGGCGCAAACACTTACATCCGTCGCAAAATGCCAAGTAAAAGAGCGTCAAATTGGCATCGCATTTGCTTACTTTAAAGCCAGATAAAATTTAAAGTATCATACTTAGGAGAAATCTGTCTGCGCCAATCGAATTTTCTGCTCAAAATATACTAGAAAATATCAAAAAAACATCCGATTTGAGACTTTCACTTTTTGGGGTCAAAAAAATTCAAAGGTTAACCCCTTTGAATTTTTTCAAAAATCGTCAAAATCTTCACTTGTGTTTTTATTGCCAAAATCGACTAATTTCGATGCGTAGAGTTGGAAAAACGCGTTGGATCCTGGCGCAAACACTTACATCCGTCGCAAAATGCCAAGTAAAAGAGCGTCAAATTGGCATCGCATTTGCTTACTTTAAAGCCAGATAAAATTTAAAGTATCATACTTAGGAGAAATCTGTCTGCGCCAATCGAATTTTCTGCTCAAAATATACTAGAAAATATCAAAAAAACATCCGATTAGAGACTTTCACTTTTTGTGGTCAAAAAAATTCAAAGGTTAACCCCTTTGAATTTTTTCAAAAATCGTCAAAATCTTCACTTGTGTTTTTATTGCCAAAATCGACTAATTTCGATGCGTAGGGTTGGAAAAACGCGTTGGATCCTGGCGCAAACACTTACATCCGTCGCAAAACGCCAAGTAAAAGAGCGTCAAATTGGCATCGCATTTGCTTACTTTAAAGCCAGATAAAATTTAAAGTATCATACTTAGGAGAAATCTGTCTGCGCCAATCGAATTTTCTGCTCAAAATATACTAGAAAATATCAAAAAAACATCCGATTTGAGACTTTCACTTTTTGGGGTCAAAAAAATTCAAAGGTTAACCCCTTTGAATTTTTTCAAAAATCGTCAAAATCTTCACTTGTGTTTTTATTGCCAAAATTGACTAATTTCGATGCGTAGAGTTGGAAAAACGCGTTGGATCCTGGCGCAAACACTTACATCCGTCGCAAAATGCCAAGTAAAAGAGCGTCAAATTGGCATCGCATTTGCTTACTTTAAAGCCAGATAAAATTTAAAGTATCATACTTAGGAGAAATCTGTCTGCGCCAATCGAATTTTCTGCTCAAAATATACTAGAAAATATCAAAAAAACATCCGATTTGAGACTTTCACTTTTTGGGGTCAAAAAAATTCAAAGGTTAACCCCTTTGAATTTTTTCAAAAATCGTCAAAATCTTCACTTGTGTTTTTATTGCCAAAATCGACTAATTTCGATGCGTAGAGTTGGAAAAACGCGTTGGATCCTGGCGCAAACACTTACATCCGTCGCAAAATGCCAAGTAAAAGAGCGTCAAATTGGCATCGCATTTGCTTACTTTAAAGCCAGATAAAATTTAAAGTATCATACTTAGGAGAAATCTGTCTGCGCCAATCGAATTTTCTGCTCAAAATATACTAGAAAATATCAAAAAAACATCCGATTTGAGACTTTCACTTTTTGGGGTCAAAAAAATTCAAAGGTTAACCCCTTTGAATTTTTTCAAAAATCGTCAAAATCTTCACTTGTGTTTTTATTGCCAAAATCGACTAATTTCGATGCGTAGAGTTGGAAAAACGCGTTGGATCCTGGCGCAAACACTTACATCCGTCGCAAAATGCCAAGTAAAAGAGCGTCAAATTGGCATCGCATTTGCTTACTTTAAAGCCAGATAAAATTTAAAGTATCATACTTAGGAGAAATCTGTCTGCGCCAATCGAATTTTCTGCTCAAAATATACTAGAAAATATCAAAAAAACATCCGATTTGAGACTTTCACTTTTTGGGGTCAAAAAAATTCAAAGGTTAACCCCTTTGAATTTTTTCAAAAATCGTCAAAATCTTCACTTGTGTTTTTATTGCCAAAATCGACTAATTTCGATGCGTAGAGTTGGAAAAACGCGTTGGATCCTGGCGCAAACACTTACATCCGTCGCAAAATGCCAAGTAAAAGAGCGTCAAATTGGCATCGCATTTGCTTACTTTAAAGCCAGATAAAATTTAAAGTATCATACTTAGGAGAAATCTGTCTGCGCCAATCGAATTTTCTGCTCAAAATATACTAGAAAATATCAAAAAAATATCCGATTTGAGACTTTCACTTTTTGGGGTCAAAAAAATTCAAAGGGGTTAACCTTTGAATTTTTTCAAAAATCGTCAAAATCTTCACTTGTGTTTTTATTGCCAAAATCGACTAATTTCGATGCGTAGAGTTGGAAAAACGCGTTGGATCCTGGCGCAAACACTTACATCCGTCGCAAAATGCCAAGTAAAAGAGCGTCAAATTGGCATCGCATTTGCTTACTTTAAAGCCAGATAAAATTTAAAGTATCATACTTAGGAGAAATCTGTCTGCGCCAATCGAATTTTCTGCTCAAAATATACTAGAAAATATCAAAAAAATATCCGATTTGAGACTTTCACTTTTTGGGGTCAAAAAAATTCAAAGGGGTTAACCTTTGAATTTTTTCAAAAATCGTCAAAATCTTCACTTGTGTTTTTATTGCCAAAATCGACTAATTTCGATGCGTAGAGTTGGAAAAACGCGTTGGATCCTGGCGCAAACACTTACATCCGTCGCAAAATGCCAAGTAAAAGAGCGTCAAATTGGCATCGCATTTGCTTACTTTAAAGCCAGATAAAATTTAAAGTATCATACTTAGGAGAAATCTGTCTGCGCCAATCGAATTTTCTGCTCAAAATATACTAGAAAATATCAAAAAAACATCCGATTTGAGACTTTCACTTTTTGGGGTCAAAAAAATTCAAAGGTTAACCCCTTTGAATTTTTTCAAAAATCGTCAAAATCTTCACTTGTGTTTTTATTGCCAAAATCGACTAATTTCGATGCGTAGAGTTGGAAAAACGCGTTGGATCCTGGCGCAAACACTTACATCCGTCGCAAAATGCCAAGTAAAAGAGCGTCAAATTGGCATCGCATTTGCTTACTTTAAAGCCAGATAAAATTTAAAGTATCATACTTAGGAGAAATCTGTCTGCGCCAATCGAATTTTCTGCTCAAAATATACTAGAAAATATCAAAAAAACATCCGATTAGAGACTTTCACTTTTTGTGGTCAAAAAAATTCAAAGGTTAACCCCTTTGAATTTTTTCAAAAATCGTCAAAATCTTCACTTGTGTTTTTATTGCCAAAATCGACTAATTTCGATGCGTAGAGTTGGAAAAACGCGTTGGATCCTGGCGCAAACACTTACATCCGTCGCAAAACGCCAAGTAAAAGAGCGTCAAATTGGCATCGCATTTGCTTACTTTAAAGCCAGATAAAATTTAAAGTATCATACTTAGGAGAAATCTGTCTGCGCCAATCGAATTTTCTGCTCAAAATATACTAGAAAATATCAAAAAAACATCCGATTTGAGACTTTCACTTTTTGGGGTCAAAAAAATTCAAAGGTTAACCCCTTTGAATTTTTTCAAAAATCGTCAAAATCTTCACTTGTGTTTTTATTGCCAAAATTGACTAATTTCGATGCGTAGAGTTGGAAAAACGCGTTGGATCCTGGCGCAAACACTTACATCCGTCGCAAAATGCCAAGTAAAAGAGCGTCAAATTGGCATCGCATTTGCTTACTTTAAAGCCAGATAAAATTTAAAGTATCATACTTAGGAGAAATCTGTCTGCGCCAATCGAATTTTCTGCTCAAAATATACTAGAAAATATCAAAAAAATATCCGATTTGAGACTTTCACTTTTTGGGGTCAAAAAAATTCAAAGGGGTTAACCTTTGAATTTTTTCAAAAATCGTCAAAATCTTCACTTGTGTTTTTATTGCCAAAATCGACTAATTTCGATGCGTAGAGTTGGAAAAACGCGTTGGATCCTGGCGCAAACACTTACATCCGTCGCAAAATGCCAAGTAAAAGAGCGTCAAATTGGCATCGCATTTGCTTACTTTAAAGCCAGATAAAATTTAAAGTATCATACTTAGGAGAAATCTGTCTGCGCCAATCGAATTTTCTGCTCAAAATATACTAGCAAATATCAAAAAAATATCCGATTTGAGACTTTCACTTTTTGGGGTCAAAAAAATTCAAAGGGGTTAACCTTTGAATTTTTTCAAAAATCGTCAAAATCTTCACTTGTGTTTTTATTGCCAAAATCGACTAATTTCGATGCGTAGAGTTGGAAAAACGCGTTGGATCCTGGCGCAAACACTTACATCCGTCGCAAAATGCCAAGTAAAAGAGCGTCAAATTGGCATCGCATTTGCTTACTTTAAAGCCAGATAAAATTTAAAGTATCATACTTAGGAGAAATCTGTCTGCGCCAATCGAATTTTCTGCTCAAAATATACTAGAAAATATCAAAAAAACATCCGATTTGAGACTTTCACTTTTTGGGGTCAAAAAAATTCAAAGGTTAACCCCTTTGAATTTTTTCAAAAATCGTCAAAATCTTCACTTGTGTTTTTATTGCCAAAATCGACTAATTTCGATGCGTAGAGTTGGAAAAACGCGTTGGATCCTGGCGCAAACACTTACATCCGTCGCAAAATGCCAAGTAAAAGAGCGTCAAATTGGCATCGCATTTGCTTACTTTAAAGCCAGATAAAATTTAAAGTATCATACTTAGGAGAAATCTGTCTGCGCCAATCGAATTTTCTGCTCAAAATATACTAGAAAATATCAAAAAAACATCCGATTAGAGACTTTCACTTTTTGTGGTCAAAAAAATTCAAAGGTTAACCCCTTTGAATTTTTTCAAAAATCGTCAAAATCTTCACTTGTGTTTTTATTGCCAAAATCGACTAATTTCGATGCGTAGAGTTGGAAAAACGCGTTGGATCCTGGCGCAAACACTTACATCCGTCGCAAAACGCCAAGTAAAAGAGCGTCAACTTGGCATCGCATTTGCTTACTTTAAAGCCAGATAAAATTTAAAGTATCATACTTAGGAGAAATCTGTCTGCGCCAATCGAATTTTCTGCTCAAAATATACTAGAAAATATCAAAAAAACATCCGATTTGAGACTTTCACTTTTTGGGGTCAAAAAAATTCAAAGGTTAACCCCTTTGAATTTTTTCAAAAATCGTCAAAATCTTCACTTGTGTTTTTATTGCCAAAATTGACTAATTTCGATGCGTAGAGTTGGAAAAACGCGTTGGATCCTGGCGCAAACACTTACATCCGTCGCAAAATGCCAAGTAAAAGAGCGTCAAATTGGCATCGCATTTGCTTACTTTAAAGCCAGATAAAATTTAAAGTATCATACTTAGGAGAAATCTGTCTGCGCCAATCGAATTTTCTGCTCAAAATATACTAGAAAATATCAAAAAAACATCCGATTTGAGACTTTCACTTTTTGGGGTCAAAAAAATTCAAAGGTTAACCCCTTTGAATTTTTTCAAAAATCGTCAAAATCTTCACTTGTGTTTTTATTGCCAAAATTGACTAATTTCGATGCGTAGAGTTGGAAAAACGCGTTGGATCCTGGCGCAAACACTTACATCCGTCGCAAAATGCCAAGTAAAAGAGCGTCAAATTGGCATCGCATTTGCTTACTTTAAAGCCAGATAAAATTTAAAGTATCATACTTAGGAGAAATCTGTCTGCGCCAATCGAATTTTCTGCTCAAAATATACTAGAAAATATCAAAAAAACATCCGATTTGAGACTTTCACTTTTTGGGGTCAAAAAAATTCAAAGGTTAACCCCTTTGAATTTTTTCAAAAATCGTCAAAATCTTCACTTGTGTTTTTATTGCCAAAATCGACTAATTTCGATGCGTAGAGTTGGAAAAACGCGTTGGATCCTGGCGCAAACACTTACATCCGTCGCAAAATGCCAAGTAAAAGAGCGTCAAATTGGCATCGCATTTGCTTACTTTAAAGCCAGATAAAATTTAAAGTATCATACTTAGGAGAAATCTGTCTGCGCCAATCGAATTTTCTGCTCAAAATATACTAGAAAATATCAAAAAAACATCCGATTTGAGACTTTCACTTTTTGGGGTCAAAAAAATTCAAAGGTTAACCCCTTTGAATTTTTTCAAAAATCGTCAAAATCTTCACTTGTGTTTTTATTGCCAAAATCGACTAATTTCGATGCGTAGAGTTGGAAAAACGCGTTGGATCCTGGCGCAAACACTTACATCCGTCGCAAAATGCCAAGTAAAAGAGCGTCAAATTGGCATCGCATTTGCTTACTTTAAAGCCAGATAAAATTTAAAGTATCATACTTAGGAGAAATCTGTCTGCGCCAATCGAATTTTCTGCTCAAAATATACTAGAAAATATCAAAAAAACATCCGATTTGAGACTTTCACTTTTTGGGGTCAAAAAAATTCAAAGGTTAACCCCTTTGAATTTTTTCAAAAATCGTCAAAATCTTCACTTGTGTTTTTATTGCCAAAATCGACTAATTTCGATGCGTAGAGTTGGAAAAACGCGTTGGATCCTGGCGCAAACACTTACATCCGTCGCAAAATGCCAAGTAAAAGAGCGTCAAATTGGCATCGCATTTGCTTACTTTAAAGCCAGATAAAATTTAAAGTATCATACTTAGGAGAAATCTGTCTGCGCCAATCGAATTTTCTGCTCAAAATATACTAGAAAATATCAAAAAAATATCCGATTTGAGACTTTCACTTTTTGGGGTCAAAAAAATTCAAAGGGGTTAACCTTTGAATTTTTTCAAAAATCGTCAAAATCTTCACTTGTGTTTTTATTGCCAAAATCGACTAATTTCGATGCGTAGAGTTGGAAAAACGCGTTGGATCCTGGCGCAAACACTTACATCCGTCGCAAAATGCCAAGTAAAAGAGCGTCAAATTGGCATCGCATTTGCTTACTTTAAAGCCAGATAAAATTTAAAGTATCATACTTAGGAGAAATCTGTCTGCGCCAATCGAATTTTCTGCTCAAAATATACTAGAAAATATCAAAAAAATATCCGATTTGAGACTTTCACTTTTTGGGGTCAAAAAAATTCAAAGGGGTTAACCTTTGAATTTTTTCAAAAATCGTCAAAATCTTCACTTGTGTTTTTATTGCCAAAATCGACTAATTTCGATGCGTAGAGTTGGAAAAACGCGTTGGATCCTGGCGCAAACACTTACATCCGTCGCAAAATGCCAAGTAAAAGAGCGTCAAATTGGCATCGCATTTGCTTACTTTAAAGCCAGATAAAATTTAAAGTATCATACTTAGGAGAAATCTGTCTGCGCCAATCGAATTTTCTGCTCAAAATATACTAGAAAATATCAAAAAAACATCCGATTTGAGACTTTCACTTTTTGGGGTCAAAAAAATTCAAAGGTTAACCCCTTTGAATTTTTTCAAAAATCGTCAAAATCTTCACTTGTGTTTTTATTGCCAAAATCGACTAATTTCGATGCGTAGAGTTGGAAAAACGCGTTGGATCCTGGCGCAAACACTTACATCCGTCGCAAAACGCCAAGTAAAAGAGCGTCAAATTGGCATCGCATTTGCTTACTTTAAAGCCAGATAAAATTTAAAGTATCATACTTAGGAGAAATCTGTCTGCGCCAATCGAATTTTCTGCTCAAAATATACTAGAAAATATCAAAAAAACATCCGATTTGAGACTTTCACTTTTTGGGGTCAAAAAAATTCAAAGGTTAACCCCTTTGAATTTTTTCAAAAATCGTCAAAATCTTCACTTGTGTTTTTATTGCCAAAATTGACTAATTTCGATGCGTAGAGTTGGAAAAACGCGTTGGATCCTGGCGCAAACACTTACATCCGTCGCAAAATGCCAAGTAAAAGAGCGTCAAATTGGCATCGCATTTGCTTACTTTAAAGCCAGATAAAATTTAAAGTATCATACTTAGGAGAAATCTGTCTGCGCCAATCGAATTTTCTGCTCAAAATATACTAGAAAATATCAAAAAAACATCCGATTTGAGACTTTCACTTTTTGGGGTCAAAAAAATTCAAAGGTTAACCCCTTTGAATTTTTTCAAAAATCGTCCAAATCTTCACTTGTGTTTTTATTGCCAAAATTGACTACTTTCGATGCGTAGAGTTGGAAAAACGCGTTGGATCCTGGCGCAAACACTTACATCCGTCGCAAAATGCCAAGTAAAAGAGCGTCAAATTGGCATCGCATTTGCTTACTTTAAAGCCAGATAAAATTTAAAGTATCATACTTAGGAGAAATCTGTCTGCGCCAATCGAATTTTCTGCTCAAAATATACTAGAAAATATCAAAAAAACATCCGATTTGAGACTTTCACTTTTTGGGGTCAAAAAAATTCAAAGGTTAACCCCTTTGAATTTTTTCAAAAATCGTCAAAATCTTCACTTGTGTTTTTATTGCCAAAATCGACTAATTTCGATGCGTAGAGTTGGAAAAACGCGTTGGATCCTGGCGCAAACACTTACATCCGTCGCAAAATGCCAAGTAAAAGAGCGTCAAATTGGCATCGCATTTGCTTACTTTAAAGCCAGATAAAATTTAAAGTATCATACTTAGGAGAAATCTGTCTGCGCCAATCGAATTTTCTGCTCAAAATATACTAGAAAATATCAAAAAAACATCCGATTTGAGACTTTCACTTTTTGGGGTCAAAAAAATTCAAAGGTTAACCCCTTTGAATTTTTTCAAAAATCGTCAAAATCTTCACTTGTGTTTTTATTGCCAAAATCGACTAATTTCGATGCGTAGAGTTGGAAAAA
Organism: Cantharis rustica; assembly: GCA_911387805.1. Classification (NCBI taxonomy): domain Eukaryota; kingdom Metazoa; phylum Arthropoda; class Insecta; order Coleoptera; family Cantharidae; genus Cantharis; species Cantharis rustica. Next base: position 68,074,785 of record OU426878.1, read on the forward strand.
CGCGTTGGATCCTGGCGCAAACACTTACATCCGTCGCAAAATGCCAAGTAAAAGAGCGTCAAATTGGCATCGCATTTGCTTACTTTAAAGCCAGATAAAATTTAAAGTATCATACTTAGGAGAAATCTGTCTGCGCCAATCGAATTTTCTGCTCAAAATATACTAGAAAATATCAAAAAAACATCCGATTTGAGACTTTCACTTTTTGGGGTCAAAAAAATTCAAAGGTTAACCCCTTTGAATTTTTTCAAAAATCGTCAAAATCTTCACTTGTGTTTTTATTGCCAAAATCGACTAATTTCGATGCGTAGAGTTGGAAAAACGCGTTGGATCCTGGCGCAAACACTTACATCCGTCGCAAAATGCCAAGTAAAAGAGCGTCAAATTGGCATCGCATTTGCTTACTTTAAAGCCAGATAAAATTTAAAGTATCATACTTAGGAGAAATCTGTCTGCGCCAATCGAATTTTCTGCTCAAAATATACTAGAAAATATCAAAAAAATATCCGATTTGAGACTTTCACTTTTTGGGGTCAAAAAAATTCAAAGGGGTTAACCTTTGAATTTTTTCAAAAATCGTCAAAATCTTCACTTGTGTTTTTATTGCCAAAATCGACTAATTTCGATGCGTAGAGTTGGAAAAACGCGTTGGATCCTGGCGCAAACACTTACATCCGTCGCAAAATGCCAAGTAAAAGAGCGTCAAATTGGCATCGCATTTGCTTACTTTAAAGCCAGATAAAATTTAAAGTATCATACTTAGGAGAAATCTGTCTGCGCCAATCGAATTTTCTGCTCAAAATATACTAGAAAATATCAAAAAAATATCCGATTTGAGACTTTCACTTTTTGGGGTCAAAAAAATTCAAAGGGGTTAACCTTTGAATTTTTTCAAAAATCGTCAAAATCTTCACTTGTGTTTTTATTGCCAAAATCGACTAATTTCGATGCGTAGAGTTGGAAAAACGCGTTGGATCCTGGCGCAAACACTTACATCCGTCGCAAAATGCCAAGTAAAAGAGCGTCAAATTGGCATCGCATTTGCTTACTTTAAAGCCAGATAAAATTTAAAGTATCATACTTAGGAGAAATCTGTCTGCGCCAATCGAATTTTCTGCTCAAAATATACTAGAAAATATCAAAAAAACATCCGATTTGAGACTTTCACTTTTTGGGGTCAAAAAAATTCAAAGGTTAACCCCTTTGAATTTTTTCAAAAATCGTCAAAATCTTCACTTGTGTTTTTATTGCCAAAATCGACTAATTTCGATGCGTAGAGTTGGAAAAACGCGTTGGATCCTGGCGCAAACACTTACATCCGTCGCAAAATGCCAAGTAAAAGAGCGTCAAATTGGCATCGCATTTGCTTACTTTAAAGCCAGATAAAATTTAAAGTATCATACTTAGGAGAAATCTGTCTGCGCCAATCGAATTTTCTGCTCAAAATATACTAGAAAATATCAAAAAAACATCCGATTTGAGACTTTCACTTTTTGGGGTCAAAAAAATTCAAAGGTTAACCCCTTTGAATTTTTTCAAAAATCGTCAAAATCTTCACTTGTGTTTTTATTGCCAAAATCGACTAATTTCGATGCGTAGAGTTGGAAAAACGCGTTGGATCCTGGCGCAAACACTTACATCCGTCGCAAAATGCCAAGTAAAAGAGCGTCAAATTGGCATCGCATTTGCTTACTTTAAAGCCAGATAAAATTTAAAGTATCATACTTAGGAGAAATCTGTCTGCGCCAATCGAATTTTCTGCTCAAAATATACTAGAAAATATCAAAAAAACATCCGATTTGAGACTTTCACTTTTTGGGGTCAAAAAAATTCAAAGGTTAACCCCTTTGAATTTTTTCAAAAATCGTCAAAATCTTCACTTGTGTTTTTATTGCCAAAATCGACTAATTTCGATGCGTAGAGTTGGAAAAACGCGTTGGATCCTGGCGCAAACACTTACATCCGTCGCAAAATGCCAAGTAAAAGAGCGTCAAATTGGCATCGCATTTGCTTACTTTAAAGCCAGATAAAATTTAAAGTATCATACTTAGGAGAAATCTGTCTGCGCCAATCGAATTTTCTGCTCAAAATATACTAGAAAATATCAAAAAAGCATCCGATTTGAGACTTTCACTTTTTGGGGTCAAAAAAATTCAAAGGTTAACCCCTTTGAATTTTTTCAAAAATCGTCAAAATCTTCACTTGTGTTTTTATTGCCAAAATCGACTAATTTCGATGCGTAGAGTTGGAAAAACGCGTTGGATCCTGGCGCAAACACTTACATCCGTCGCAAAATGCCAAGTAAAAGAGCGTCAAATTGGCATCGCATTTGCTTACTTTAAAGCCAGATAAAATTTAAAGTATCATACTTAGGAGAAATCTGTCTGCGCCAATCGAATTTTCTGCTCAAAATATACTAGAAAATATCAAAAAAGCATCCGATTTGAGACTTTCACTTTTTGGGGTCAAAAAAATTCAAAGGTTAACCCCTTTGAATTTTTTCAAAAATCGTCAAAATCTTCACTTGTGTTTTTATTGCCAAAATCGACTAATTTCGATGCGTAGAGTTGGAAAAACGCGTTGGATCCTGGCGCAAACACTTACATCCGTCGCAAAATGCCAAGTAAAAGAGCGTCAAATTGGCATCGCATTTGCTTACTTTAAAGCCAGATAAAATTTAAAGTATCATACTTAGGAGAAATCTGTCTGCGCCAATCGAATTTTCTGCTCAAAATATACTAGAAAATATCAAAAAAACATCCGATTAGAGACTTTCACTTTTTGTGGTCAAAAAAATTCAAAGGTTAACCCCTTTGAATTTTTTCAAAAATCGTCAAAATCTTCACTTGTGTTTTTATTGCCAAAATCGACTAATTTCGATGCGTAGAGTTGGAAAAACGCGTTGGATCCTGGCGCAAACACTTACATCCGTCGCAAAACGCCAAGTAAAAGAGCGTCAAATTGGCATCGCATTTGCTTACTTTAAAGCCAGATAAAATTTAAAGTATCATACTTAGGAGAAATCTGTCTGCGCCAATCGAATTTTCTGCTCAAAATATACTAGAAAATATCAAAAAAACATCCGATTTGAGACTTTCACTTTTTGGGGTCAAAAAAATTCAAAGGTTAACCCCTTTGAATTTTTTCAAAAATCGTCAAAATCTTCACTTGTGTTTTTATTGCCAAAATTGACTAATTTCGATGCGTAGAGTTGGAAAAACGCGTTGGATCCTGGCGCAAACACCTACATCCGTCGCAAAATGCCAAGTAAAAGAGCGTCAAATTGGCATCGCATTTGCTTACTTTAAAGCCAGATAAAATTTAAAGTATCATACTTAGGAGAAATCTGTCTGCGCCAATCGAATTTTCTGCTCAAAATATACTAGAAAATATCAAAAAAACATCCGATTTGAGACTTTCACTTTTTGGGGTCAAAAAAATTCAAAGGTTAACCCCTTTGAATTTTTTCAAAAATCGTCAAAATCTTCACTTGTGTTTTTATTGCCAAAATCGACTAATTTCGATGCGTAGAGTTGGAAAAACGCGTTGGATCCTGGCGCAAACACTTACATCCGTCGCAAAATGCCAAGTAAAAGAGCGTCAAATTGGCATCGCATTTGCTTACTTTAAAGCCAGATAAAATTTAAAGTATCATACTTAGGAGAAATCTGTCTGCGCCAATCGAATTTTCTGCTCAAAATATACTAGAAAATATCAAAAAAACATCCGATTAGAGACTTTCACTTTTTGTGGTCAAAAAAATTCAAAGGTTAACCCCTTTGAATTTTTTCAAAAATCGTCAAAATCTTCACTTGTGTTTTTATTGCCAAAATCGACTAATTTCGATGCGTAGAGTTGGAAAAACGCGTTGGATCCTGGCGCAAACACTTACATCCGTCGCAAAGCGCCAAGTAAAAGAGCGTCAAATTGGCATCGCATTTGCTTACTTTAAAGCCAGATAAAATTTAAAGTATCATACTTAGGAGAAATCTGTCTGCGCCAATCGAATTTTCTGCTCAAAATATACTAGAAAATATCAAAAAAACATCCGATTTGAGACTTTCACTTTTTGGGGTCAAAAAAATTCAAAGGTTAACCCCTTTGAATTTTTTCAAAAATCGTCAAAATCTTCACTTGTGTTTTTATTGCCAAAATTGACTAATTTCGATGCGTAGAGTTGGAAAAACGCGTTGGATCCTGGCGCAAACACTTACATCCGTCGCAAAATGCCAAGTAAAAGAGCGTCAAATTGGCATCGCATTTGCTTACTTTAAAGCCAGATAAAATTTAAAGTATCATACTTAGGAGAAATCTGTCTGCGCCAATCGAATTTTCTGCTCAAAATATACTAGAAAATATCAAAAAAACATCCGATTTGAGACTTTCACTTTTTGGGGTCAAAAAAATTCAAAGGTTAACCCCTTTGAATTTTTTCAAAAATCGTCAAAATCTTCACTTGTGTTTTTATTGCCAAAATCGACTAATTTCGATGCGTAGAGTTGGAAAAACGCGTTGGATCCTGGCGCAAACACTTACATCCGTCGCAAAATGCCAAGTAAAAGAGCGTCAAATTGGCATCGCATTTGCTTACTTTAAAGCCAGATAAAATTTAAAGTATCATACTTAGGAGAAATCTGTCTGCGCCAATCGAAGTTTCTGCTCAAAATATACTAGAAAATATCAAAAAAACATCCGATTTGAGACTTTCACTTTTTGGGGTCAAAAAAATTCAAAGGTTAACCCCTTTGAATTTTTTCAAAAATCGTCAAAATCTTCACTTGTGTTTTTATTGCCAAAATCGACTAATTTCGATGCGTAGAGTTGGAAAAACGCGTTGGATCCTGGCGCAAACACTTACATCCGTCGCAAAATGCCAAGTAAAAGAGCGTCAAATTGGCATCGCATTTGCTTACTTTAAAGCCAGATAAAATTTAAAGTATCATACTTAGGAGAAATCTGTCTGCGCCAATCGAATTTTCTGCTCAAAATATACTAGAAAATATCAAAAAAACATCCGATTTGAGACTTTCACTTTTTGGGGTCAAAAAAATTCAAAGGTTAACCCCTTTGAGTTTTTTCAAAAATCGTCAAAATCTTCACTTGTGTTTTTATTGCCAAAATCGACTAATTTCGATGCGTAGAGTTGGAAAAACGCGTTGGATCCTGGCGCAAACACTTACATCCGTCGCAAAATGCCAAGTAAAAGAGCGTCAAATTGGCATCGCATTTGCTTACTTTAAAGCCAGATAAAATTTAAAGTATCATACTTAGGAGAAATCTGTCTGCGCCAATCGAATTTTCTGCTCAAAATATACTAGAAAATATCAAAAAAATATCCGATTTGAGACTTTCACTTTTTGGGGTCAAAAAAATTCAAAGGGGTTAACCTTTGAATTTTTTCAAAAATCGTCAAAATCTTCACTTGTGTTTTTATTGCCAAAATCGACTAATTTCGATGCGTAGAGTTGGAAAAACGCGTTGGATCCTGGCGCAAACACTTACATCCGTCGCAAAATGCCAAGTAAAAGAGCGTCAAATTGGCATCGCATTTGCTTACTTTAAAGCCAGATAAAATTTAAAGTATCATACTTAGGAGAAATCTGTCTGCGCCAATCGAATTTTCTGCTCAAAATATACTAGAAAATATCAAAAAAATATCCGATTTGAGACTTTCACTTTTTGGGGTCAAAAAAATTCAAAGGGGTTAACCTTTGAATTTTTTCAAAAATCGTCAAAATCTTCACTTGTGTTTTTATTGCCAAAATCGACTAATTTCGATGCGTAGAGTTGGAAAAACGCGTTGGATCCTGGCGCAAACACTTACATCCGTCGCAAAATGGCAAGTAAAAGAGCGTCAAATTGGCATCGCATTTGCTTACTTTAAAGCCAGATAAAATTTAAAGTATCATACTTAGGAGAAATCTGTCTGCGCCAATCGAATTTTCTGCTCAAAATATACTAGAAAATATCAAAAAAACATCCGATTTGAGACTTTCACTTTTTGGGGTCAAAAAAATTCAAAGGTTAACCCCTTTGAATTTTTTCAAAAATCGTCAAAATCTTCACTTGTGTTTTTATTGCCAAAATCGACTAATTTCGATGCGTAGAGTTGGAAAAACGCGTTGGATCCTGGCGCAAACACTTACATCCGTCGCAAAATGCCAAGTAAAAGAGCGTCAAATTGGCATCGCATTTGCTTACTTTAAAGCCAGATAAAATTTAAAGTATCATACTTAGGAGAAATCTGTCTGCGCCAATCGAATTTTCTGCTCAAAATATACTAGAAAATATCAAAAAAACATCCGATTTGAGACTTTCACTTTTTGGGGTCAAAAAAATTCAAAGGTTAACCCCTTTGAATTTTTTCAAAAATCGTCAAAATCTTCACTTGTGTTTTTATTGCCAAAATCGACTAATTTCGATGCGTAGAGTTGGAAAAACGCGTTGGATCCTGGCGCAAACACTTACATCCGTCGCAAAATGCCAAGTAAAAGAGCGTCAAATTGGCATCGCATTTGCTTACTTTAAAGCCAGATAAAATTTAAAGTATCATACTTAGGAGAAATCTGTCTGCGCCAATCGAATTTTCTGCTCAAAATATACTAGAAAATATCAAAAAAACATCCGATTTGAGACTTTCACTTTTTGGGGTCAAAAAAATTCAAAGGTTAACCCCTTTGAATTTTTTCAAAAATCGTCAAAATCTTCACTTGTGTTTTTATTGCCAAAATCGACTAATTTCGATGCGTAGAGTTGGAAAAACGCGTTGGATCCTGGCGCAAACACTTACATCCGTCGCAAAATGCCAAGTAAAAGAGCGTCAAATTGGCATCGCATTTGCTTACTTTAAAGCCAGATAAAATTTAAAGTATCATACTTAGGAGAAATCTGTCTGCGCCAATCGAATTTTCTGCTCAAAATATACTAGAAAATATCAAAAAAACATCCGATTTGAGACTTTCACTTTTTGGGGTCAAAAAAATTCAAAGGTTAACCCCTTTGAATTTTTTCAAAAATCGTCAAAATCTTCACTTGTGTTTTTATTGCCAAAATCGACTAATTTCGATGCGTAGAGTTGGAAAAACGCGTTGGATCCTGGCGCAAACACTTACATCCGTCGCAAAATGCCAAGTAAAAGAGCGTCAAATTGGCATCGCATTTGCTTACTTTAAAGCCAGATAAAATTTAAAGTATCATACTTAGGAGAAATCTGTCTGCGCCAATCGAATTTTCTGCTCAAAATATACTAGAAAATATCAAAAAAACATCCGATTTGAGACTTTCACTTTTTGGGGTCAAAAAAATTCAAAGGTTAACCCCTTTGAATTTTTTCAAAAATCGTCAAAATCTTCACTTGTGTTTTTATTGCCAAAATCGACTAATTTCGATGCGTAGAGTTGGAAAAACGCGTTGGATCCTGGCGCAAACACTTACATCCGTCGCAAAATGCCAAGTAAAAGAGCGTCAAATTGGCATCGCATTTGCTTACTTTAAAGCCAGATAAAATTTAAAGTATCATACTTAGGAGAAATCTGTCTGCGCCAATCGAATTTTCTGCTCAAAATATACTAGAAAATATCAAAAAAACATCCGATTTGAGACTTTCACTTTTTGGGGTCAAAAAAATTCAAAGGTTAACCCCTTTGAATTTTTTCAAAAATCGTCAAAATCTTCACTTGTGTTTTTATTGCCAAAATCGACTAATTTCGATGCGTAGAGTTGGAAAAACGCGTTGGATCCTGGCGCAAACACTTACATCCGTCGCAAAATGCCAAGTAAAAGAGCGTCAAATTGGCATCGCATTTGCTTACTTTAAAGCCAGATAAAATTTAAAGTATCATACTTAGGAGAAATCTGTCTGCGCCAATCGAATTTTCTGCTCAAAATATACTAGAAAATATCAAAAAAACATCCGATTTGAGACTTTCACTTTTTGGGGTCAAAAAAATTCAAAGGTTAACCCCTTTGAATTTTTTCAAAAATCGTCAAAATCTTCACTTGTGTTTTTATTGCCAAAATCGACTAATTTCGATGCGTAGAGTTGGAAAAACGCGTTGGATCCTGGCGCAAACACTTACATCCGTCGCAAAATGCCAAGTAAAAGAGCGTCAAATTGGCATCGCATTTGCTTACTTTAAAGCCAGATAAAATTTAAAGTATCATACTTAGGAGAAATCTGTCTGCGCCAATCGAATTTTCTGCTCAAAATATACTAGAAAATATCAAAAAAACATCCGATTTGAGACTTTCACTTTTTGGGGTCAAAAAAATTCAAAGGTTAACCCCTTTGAATTTTTTCAAAAATCGTCAAAATCTTCACTTGTGTTTTTATTGCCAAAATCGACTAATTTCGATGCGTAGAGTTGGAAAAACGCGTTGGATCCTGGCGCAAACACTTACATCCGTCGCAAAATGCCAAGTAAAAGAGCGTCAAATTGGCATCGCATTTGCTTACTTTAAAGCCAGATAAAATTTAAAGTATCATACTTAGGAGAAATCTGTCTGCGCCAATCGAATTTTCTGCTCAAAATATACTAGAAAATATCAAAAAAACATCCGATTTGAGACTTTCACTTTTTGGGGTCAAAAAAATTCAAAGGTTAACCCCTTTGAATTTTTTCAAAAATCGTCAAAATCTTCACTTGTGTTTTTATTGCCAAAATCGACTAATTTCGATGCGTAGAGTTGGAAAAACGCGTTGGATCCTGGCGCAAACACTTACATCCGTCGCAAAATGCCAAGTAAAAGAGCGTCAAATTGGCATCGCATTTGCTTACTTTAAAGCCAGATAAAATTTAAAGTATCATACTTAGGAGAAATCTGTCTGCGCCAATCGAATTTTCTGCTCAAAATATACTAGAAAATATCAAAAAAACATCCGATTTGAGACTTTCACTTTTTGGGGTCAAAAAAATTCAAAGGTTAACCCCTTTGAATTTTTTCAAAAATCGTCAAAACCTTCACTTGTGTTTTTATTGCCAAAATCGACTAATTTCGATGCGTAGAGTTGGAAAAACGCGTTGGATCCTGGCGCAAACACTTACATCCGTCGCAAAATGCCAAGTAAAAGAGCGTCAAATTGGCATCGCATTTGCTTACTTTAAAGCCAGATAAAATTTAAAGTATCATACTTAGGAGAAATCTGTCTGCGCCAATCGAATTTTCTGCTCAAAATATACTAGAAAATATCAAAAAAATATCCGATTTGAGACTTTCACTTTTTGGGGTCAAAAAAATTCAAAGGGGTTAACCTTTGAATTTTTTCAAAAATCGTCAAAATCTTCACTTGTGTTTTTATTGCCAAAATCGACTAATTTCGATGCGTAGAGTTGGAAAAACGCGTTGGATCCTGGCGCAAACACTTACATCCGTCGCAAAATGCCAAGTAAAAGAGCGTCAAATTGGCATCGCATTTGCTTACTTTAAAGCCAGATAAAATTTAAAGTATCATACTTAGGAGAAATCTGTCTGCGCCAATCGAATTTTCTGCTCAAAATATACTAGAAAATATCAAAAAAATATCCGATTTGAGACTTTCACTTTTTGGGGTCAAAAAAATTCAAAGGGGTTAACCTTTGAATTTTTTCAAAAATCGTCAAAATCTTCACTTGTGTTTTTATTGCCAAAATCGACTAATTTCGATGCGTAGAGTTGGAAAAACGCGTTGGATCCTGGCGCAAACACTTACATCCGTCGCAAAATGCCAAGTAAAAGAGCGTCAAATTGGCATCGCATTTGCTTACTTTAAAGCCAGATAAAATTTAAAGTATCATACTTAGGAGAAATCTGTCTGCGCCAATCGAATTTTCTGCTCAAAATATACTAGAAAATATCAAAAAAACATCCGATTTGAGACTTTCACTTTTTGGGGTCAAAAAAATTCAAAGGTTAACCCCTTTGAATTTTTTCAAAAATCGTCAAAATCTTCACTTGTGTTTTTATTGCCAAAATCGACTAATTTCGATGCGTAGAGTTGGAAAAACGCGTTGGATCCTGGCGCAAACACTTACATCCGTCGCAAAATGCCAAGTAAAAGAGCGTCAAATTGGCATCGCATTTGCTTACTTTAAAGCCAGATAAAATTTAAAGTATCATACTTAGGAGAAATCTGTCTGCGCCAATCGAATTTTCTGCTCAAAATATACTAGAAAATATCAAAAAAACATCCGATTTGAGACTTTCACTTTTTGGGGTCAAAAAAATTCAAAGGTTAACCCCTTTGAATTTTTTCAAAAATCGTCAAAATCTTCACTTGTGTTTTTATTGCCAAAATCGACTAATTTCGATGCGTAGAGTTGGAAAAACGCGTTGGATCCTGGCGCAAACACTTACATCCGTCGCAAAATGCCAAGTAAAAGAGCGTCAAATTGGCATCGCATTTGCTTACTTTAAAGCCAGATAAAATTTAAAGTATCATACTTAGGAGAAATCTGTCTGCGCCAATCGAATTTTCTGCTCAAAATATACTAGAAAATATCAAAAAAACATCCGATTTGAGACTTTCACTTTTTGGGGTCAAAAAAATTCAAAGGTTAACCCCTTTGAATTTTTTCAAAAATCGTCAAAATCTTCACTTGTGTTTTTATTGCCAAAATCGACTAATTTCGATGCGTAGAGTTGGAAAAACGCGTTGGATCCTGGCGCAAACACTTACATCCGTCGCAAAATGCCAAGTAAAAGAGCGTCAAATTGGCATCGCATTTGCTTACTTTAAAGCCAGATAAAATTTAAAGTATCATACTTAGGAGAAATCTGTCTGCGCCAATCGAATTTTCTGCTCAAAATATACTAGAAAATATCAAAAAAACATCCGATTTGAGACTTTCACTTTTTGGGGTCAAAAAAATTCAAAGGTTAACCCCTTTGAATTTTTTCAAAAATCGTCAAAATCTTCACTTGTGTTTTTATTGCCAAAATCGACTAATTTCGATGCGTAGAGTTGGAAAAACGCGTTGGATCCTGGCGCAAACACTTACATCCGTCGCAAAATGCCAAGTAAAAGAGCGTCAAATTGGCATCGCATTTGCTTACTTTCAAGCCAGATAAAATTTAAAGTATCATACTTAGGAGAAATCTGTCTGCGCCAATCGAATTTTCTGCTCAAAATATACTAGAAAATATCAAAAAATCATCCGATTAGAGACTTTCACTTTTTGTGGTCAAAAAAATTCAAAGGTTAACCCCTTTGAATTTTTTCAAAAATCGTCAAAATCTTCACTTGTGCTTTTATTGCCAAAATCGACTAATTTCAATGCGTAGAGTTGGAAAAACGCGTTGGATCCTGGCGCAAACACTTACATCCGTCGCAAAATGCCAAGTAAAAGAGCGTCAAATTGGCATCGCATTTGCTTACTTTAAAGCCAGATAAAATTTAAAGTATCATACTTAGGAGAAATCTGTCTGCGCCAATCGAATTTTCTGCTCAAAATATACTAGAAAATATCAAAAAAACATCCGATTTGAGACTTTCACTTTTTGGGGTCAAAAAAATTCAAAGGTTAACCCCTTTGAATTTTTTCAAAAATCGTCAAAATCTTCACTTGTGTTTTTATTGCCAAAATCGACTAATTTCGATGCGTAGAGTTGGAAAAACGCGTTGGATCCTGGCGCAAACACTTACATCCGTCGCAAAATGCCAAGTAAAAGAGCGTCAAATTGGCATCGCATTTGCTTACTTTAAAGCCAGATAAAATTTAAAGTATCATACTTAGGAGAAATCTGTCTGCGCCAATCGAATTTTCTGCTCAAAATATACTAGAAAATATCAAAAAAACATCCGATTTGAGACTTTCACTTTTTGGGGTCAAAAAAATTCAAAGGTTAACCCCTTTGAATTTTTTCAAAAATCGTCAAAATCTTCACTTGTGTTTTTATTGCCAAAATCGACTAATTTCGATGCGTAGAGTTGGAAAAACGCGTTGGATCCTGGCGCAAACACTTACATCCGTCGCAAAATGCCAAGTAAAAGAGCGTCAAATTGGCATCGCATTTGCTTACTTTAAAGCCAGATAAAATTTAAAGTATCATACTTAGGAGAAATCTGTCTGCGCCAATCGAATTTTCTGCTCAAAATATACTAGAAAATATCAAAAAAACATCCGATTTGAGACTTTCACTTTTTGGGGTCAAAAAAATTCAAAGGTTAACCCCTTTGAATTTTTTCAAAAATCGTCAAAATCTTCACTTGTGTTTTTATTGCCAAAATCGACTAATTTCGATGCGTAGAGTTGGAAAAACGCGTTGGATCCTGGCGCAAACACTTACATCCGTCGCAAAATGCCAAGTAAAAGAGCGTCAAATTGGCATCGCATTTGCTTACTTTAAAGCCAGATAAAATTTAAAGTATCATACTTAGGAGAAATCTGTCTGCGCCAATCGAATTTTCTGCTCAAAATATACTAGAAAATATCAAAAAAACATCCGATTTGAGACTTTCACTTTTTGGGGTCAAAAAAATTCAAAGGTTAACCCCTTTGAATTTTTTCAAAAATCGTCAAAATCTTCACTTGTGTTTTTATTGCCAAAATCGACTAATTTCGATGCGTAGAGTTGGAAAAACGCGTTGGATCCTGGCGCAAACACTTACATCCGTCGCAAAATGCCAAGTAAAAGAGCGTCAAATTGGCATCGCATTTGCTTACTTTAAAGCCAGATAAAATTTAAAGTATCATACTTAGGAGAAATCTGTCTGCGCCAATCGAATTTTCTGCTCAAAATATACTAGAAAATATCAAAAAAACATCCGATTTGAGACTTTCACTTTTTGGGGTCAAAAAAATTCAAAGGTTAACCCCTTTGAATTTTTTCAAAAATCGTCAAAATCTTCACTTGTGTTTTTATTGCCAAAATCGACTAATTTCGATGCGTAGAGTTGGAAAAACGCGTTGGATCCTGGCGCAAACACTTACATCCGTCGCAAAATGCCAAGTAAAAGAGCGTCAAATTGGCATCGCATTTGCTTACTTTAAAGCCAGATAAAATTTAAAGTATCATACTTAGGAGAAATCTGTCTGCGCCAATCGAATTTTATGCTCAAAATATACTAGAAAATATCAAAAAAACATCCGATTTGAGACTTTCACTTTTTGGGGTCAAAAAAATTCAAAGGTTAACCCCTTTGAATTTTTTCAAAAATCGTCAAAATCTTCACTTGTGTTTTTATTGCCAAAATCGACTAATTTCGATGCGTAGAGTTGGAAAAACGCGTTGGATCCTGGCGCAAACACTTACATCCGTCGCAAAATGCCAAGTAAAAGAGCGTCAAATTGGCATCGCATTTGCTTACTTTAAAGCCAGATAAAATTTAAAGTATCATACTTAGGAGAAATCTGTCTGCGCCAATCGAATTTTCTGCTCAAAATATACTAGAAAATATCAAAAAAACATCCGATTAGAGACTTTCACTTTTTGTGGTCAAAAAAATTCAAAGGTTAACCCCTTTGAATTTTTTCAAAAATCGTCAAAATCTTCACTTGTGTTTTTATTGCCAAAATCGACTAATTTCGATGCGTAGAGTTGGAAAAACGCGTTGGATCCTGGCGCAAACACTTACATCCGTCGCAAAATGCCAAGTAAAAGAGCGTCAAATTGGCATCGCATTTGCTTACTTTAAAGCCAGATAAAATTTAAAGTATCATACTTAGGAGAAATCTGTCTGCGCCAATCGAATTTTCTGCTCAAAATATACTAGAAAATATCAAAAAAACATCCGATTAGAGACTTTCACTTTTTGTGGTCAAAAAAATTCAAAGGTTAACCCCTTTGAATTTTTTCAAAAATCGTCAAAATCTTCACTTGTGTTTTTATTGCCAAAATCGACTAATTTCGATGCGTAGAGTTGGAAAAACGCGTTGGATCCTGGCGCAAACACTTACATCCGTCGCAAAATGCCAAGTAAAAGAGCGTCAAATTGGCATCGCATTTGCTTACTTTCAAGCCAGATAAAATTTAAAGTATCATACTTAGGAGAAATCTGTCTGCGCCAATCGAATTTTCTGCTCAAAATATACTAGAAAATATCAAAAAAACATCCGATTAGAGACTTTCACTTTTTGTGGTCAAAAAAATTCAAAGGTTAACCCCTTTGAATTTTTTCAAAAATCGTCAAAATCTTCACTTGTGTTTTTATTGCCAAAATCGACTAATTTCGATGCGTAGAGTTGGAAAAACGCGTTGGATCCTGGCGCAAACACTTACATCCGTCGCAAAATGCCAAGTAAAAGAGCGTCAAATTGGCATCGCATTTGCTTACTTTAAAGCCAGATAAAATTTAAAGTATCATACTTAGGAGAAATCTGTCTGCGCCAATCGAATTTTCTGCTCAAAATATACTAGAAAATATCAAAAAAACATCCGATTTGAGACTTTCACTTTTTGGGGTCAAAAAAATTCAAAGGTTAACCCCTTTGAATTTTTTCAAAAATCGTCAAAATCTTCACTTGTGTTTTTATTGCCAAAATCGACTAATTTCGATGCGTAGAGTTGGAAAAACGCGTTGGATCCTGGCGCAAACACTTACATCCGTCGCAAAATGCCAAGTAAAAGAGCGTCAAATTGGCATCGCATTTGCTTACTTTAAAGCCAGATAAAATTTAAAGTATCATACTTAGGAGAAATCTGTCTGCGCCAATCGAATTTTCTGCTCAAAATATACTAGAAAATATCAAAAAAACATCCGATTTGAGACTTTCACTTTTTGGGGTCAAAAAAATTCAAAGGTTAACCCCTTTGAATTTTTTCAAAAATCGTCAAAATCTTCACTTGTGTTTTTATTGCCAAAATCGACTAATTTCGATGCGTAGAGTTGGAAAAACGCGTTGGATCCTGGCGCAAACACTTACATCCGTCGCAAAATGCCAAGTAAAAGAGCGTCAAATTGGCATCGCATTTGCTTACTTTAAAGCCAGATAAAATTTAAAGTATCATACTTAGGAGAAATCTGTCTGCGCCAATCGAATTTTCTGCTCAAAATATACTAGAAAATATCAAAAAAACATCCGATTTGAGACTTTCACTTTTTGGGGTCAAAAAAATTCAAAGGTTAACCCCTTTGAATTTTTTCAAAAATCGTCAAAATCTTCACTTGTGTTTTTATTGCCAAAATCGACTAATTTCGATGCGTAGAGTTGGAAAAACGCGTTGGATCCTGGCGCAAACACTTACATCCGTCGCAAAATGCCAAGTAAAAGAGCGTCAAATTGGCATCGCATTTGCTTACTTTAAAGCCAGATAAAATTTAAAGTATCATACTTAGGAGAAATCTGTCTGCGCCAATCGAATTTTCTGCTCAAAATATACTAGAAAATATCAAAAAAACATCCGATTAGAGACTTTCACTTTTTGTGGTCAAAAAAATTCAAAGGTTAACCCCTTTGAATTTTTTCAAAAATCGTCAAAATCTTCACTTGTGTTTTTATTGCCAAAATCGACTAATTTCGATGCGTAGAGTTGGAAAAACGCGTTGGATCCTGGCGCAAACACTTACATCCGTCGCAAAATGCCAAGTAAATGAGCGTCAAATTGGCATCGCATTTGCTTACTTTCAAGCCAGATAAAATTTAAAGTATCATACTTAGGAGAAATCTGTCTGCGCCAATCGAATTTTCTGCTCAAAATATACTAGAAAATATCAAAAAAACATCCGATTTGAGACTTTCACTTTTTGGGGTCAAAAAAATTCAAAGGTTAACCCCTTTGAATTTTTTCAAAAATCGTCAAAATCTTCACTTGTGTTTTTATTGCCAAAATCGACTAATTTCGATGCGTAGAGTTGGAAAAACGCGTTGGATCCTGGCGCAAACACTTACATCCGTCGCAAAATGCCAAGTAAAAGAGCGTCAAATTGGCATCGCATTTGCTTACTTTAAAGCCAGATAAAATTTAAAGTATCATACTTAGGAGAAATCTGTCTGCGCCAATCGAATTTTCTGCTCAAAATATACTAGAAAATATCAAAAAAACATCCGATTTGAGACTTTCACTTTTTGGGGTCAAAAAAATTCAAAGGTTAACCCCTTTGAATTTTTTCAAAAATCGTCAAAATCTTCACTTGTGTTTTTATTGCCAAAATCGACTAATTTCGATGCGTAGAGTTGGAAAAACGCGTTGGATCCTGGCGCAAACACTTACATCCGTCGCAAAATGCCAAGTAAAAGAGCGTCAAATTGGCATCGCATTTGCTTACTTTAAAGCCAGATAAAATTTAAAGTATCATACTTAGGAGAAATCTGTCTGCGCCAATCGAATTTTCTGCTCAAAATATACTAGAAAATATCAAAAAAACATCCGATTTGAGACTTTCACTTTTTGGGGTCAAAAAAATTCAAAGGTTAACCCCTTTGAATTTTTTCAAAAATCGTCAAAATCTTCACTTGTGTTTTTATTGCCAAAATCGACTAATTTCGATGCGTAGAGTTGGAAAAACGCGTTGGATCCTGGCGCAAACACTTACATCCGTCGCAAAATGCCAAGTAAAAGAGCGTCAAATTGGCATCGCATTTGCTTACTTTAAAGCCAGATAAAATTTAAAGTATCATACTTAGGAGAAATCTGTCTGCGCCAATCGAATTTTCTGCTCAAAATATACTAGAAAATATCAAAAAAACATCCGATTTGAGACTTTCACTTTTTGGGGTCAAAAAAATTCAAAGGTTAACCCCTTTGAATTTTTTCAAAAATCGTCAAAATCTTCACTTGTGTTTTTATTGCCAAAATCGACTAATTTCGATGCGTAGAGTTGGAAAAACGCGTTGGATCCTGGCGCAAACACTTACATCCGTCGCAAAATGCCAAGTAAAAGAGCGTCAAATTGGCATCGCATTTGCTTACTTTAAAGCCAGATAAAATTTAAAGTATCATACTTAGGAGAAATCTGTCTGCGCCAATCGAATTTTCTGCTCAAAATATACTAGAAAATATCAAAAAAACATCCGATTTGAGACTTTCACTTTTTGGGGTCAAAAAAATTCAAAGGTTAACCCCTTTGAATTTTTTCAAAAATCGTCAAAATCTTCACTTGTGTTTTTATTGCCAAAATCGACTAATTTCGATGCGTAGAGTTGGAAAAACGCGTTGGATCCTGGCGCAAACACTTACATCCGTCGCAAAATGCCAAGTAAAAGAGCGTCAAATTGGCATCGCATTTGCTTACTTTCAAGCCAGATAAAATTTAAAGTATCATACTTAGGAGAAATCTGTCTGCGCCAATCGAATTTTCTGCTCAAAATATACTAGAAAATATCAAAAAAACATCCGATTAGAGACTTTCACTTTTTGTGGTCAAAAAAATTCAAAGGTTAACCCCTTTGAATTTTTTCAAAAATCGTCAAAATCTTCACTTGTGCTTTTATTGCCAAAATCGACTAATTTCGATGCGTAGAGTTGGAAAAACGCGTTGGATCCTGGCGCAAACACTTACATCCGTCGCAAAATGCCAAGTAAAAGAGCGTCAAATTGGCATCGCATTTGCTTACTTTCAAGCCAGATAAAATTTAAAGTATCATACTTAGGAGAAATCTGTCTGCGCCAATCGAATTTTCTGCTCAAAATATACTAGAAAATATCAAAAAAACATCCGATTTGAGACTTTCACTTTTTGGGGTCAAAAAAATTCAAAGGTTAACCCCTTTGAATTTTTTCAAAAATCGTCAAAATCTTCACTTGTGTTTTTATTGCCAAAATCGACTAATTTCGATGCGTAGAGTTGGAAAAACGCGTTGGATCCTGGCGCAAACACTTACATCCGTCGCAAAATGCCAAGTAAAAGAGCGTCAAATTGGCATCGCATTTGCTTACTTTAAAGCCAGATAAAATTTAAAGTATCATACTTAGGAGAAATCTGTCTGCGCCAATCGAATTTTCTGCTCAAAATATACTAGAAAATATCAAAAAAACATCCGATTTGAGACTTTCACTTTTTGGGGTCAAAAAAATTCAAAGGTTAACCCCTTTGAATTTTTTCAAAAATCGTCAAAATCTTCACTTGTGTTTTTATTGCCAAAATCGACTAATTTCGATGCGTAGAGTTGGAAAAACGCGTTGGATCCTGGCGCAAACACTTACATCCGTCGCAAAATGCCAAGTAAAAGAGCGTCAAATTGGCATCGCATTTGCTTACTTTAAAGCCAGATAAAATTTAAAGTATCATACTTAGGAGAAATCTGTCTGCGCCAATCGAATTTTCTGCTCAAAATATACTAGAAAATATCAAAAAAACATCCGATTAGAGACTTTCACTTTTTGTGGTCAAAAAAATTCAAAGGTTAACCCCTTTGAATTTTTTCAAAAATCGTCAAAATCTTCACTTGTGTTTTTATTGCCAAAATCGACTAATTTCGATGCGTAGAGTTGGAAAAACGCGTTGGATCCTGGCGCAAACACTTACATCCGTCGCAAAATGCCAAGTAAAAGAGCGTCAAATTGGCATCGCATTTGCTTACTTTCAAGCCAGATAAAATTTAAAGTATCATACTTAGGAGAAATCTGTCTGCGCCAATCGAATTTTCTGCTCAAAATATACTAGAAAATATCAAAAAAACATCCGATTAGAGACTTTCACTTTTTGTGGTCAAAAAAATTCAAAGGTTAACCCCTTTGAATTTTTTCAAAAATCGTCAAAATCTTCACTTGTGCTTTTATTGCCAAAATCGACTAATTTCGATGCGTAGAGTTGGAAAAACGCGTTGGATCCTGGCGCAAACACTTACATCCGTCGCAAAATGCCAAGTAAAAGAGCGTCAAATTGGCATCGCATTTGCTTACTTTCAAGCCAGATAAAATTTAAAGTATCATACTTAGGAGAAATCTGTCTGCGCCAATCGAATTTTCTGCTCAAAATATACTAGAAAATATCAAAAAAACATCCGATTAGAGACTTTCACTTTTTGTGGTCAAAAAAATTCAAAGGTTAACCCCTTTGAATTTTTTCAAAAATCGTCAAAATCTTCACTTGTGTTTTTATTGCCAAAATCGACTAATTTCGATGCGTAGAGTTGGAAAAACGCGTTGGATCCTGGCGCAAACACTTACATCCGTCGCAAAATGCCAAGTAAATGAGCGTCAAATTGGCATCGCATTTGCTTACTTTCAAGCCAGATAAAATTTAAAGTATCATACTTAGGAGAAATCTGTCTGCGCCAATCGAATTTTCTGCTCAAAATATACTAGAAAATATCAAAAAAACATCCGATTTGAGACTTTCACTTTTTGGGGTCAAAAAAATTCAAAGGTTAACCCCTTTGAATTTTTTCAAAAATCGTCAAAATCTTCACTTGTGTTTTTATTGCCAAAATCGACTAATTTCGATGCGTAGAGTTGGAAAAACGCGTTGGATCCTGGCGCAAACACTTACATCCGTCGCAAAATGCCAAGTAAAAGAGCGTCAAATTGGCATCGCATTTGCTTACTTTAAAGCCAGATAAAATTTAAAGTATCATACTTAGGAGAAATCTGTCTGCGCCAATCGAATTTTCTGCTCAAAATATACTAGAAAATATCAAAAAAACATCCGATTTGAGACTTTCACTTTTTGGGGTCAAAAAAATTCAAAGGTTAACCCCTTTGAATTTTTTCAAAAATCGTCAAAATCTTCACTTGTGTTTTTATTGCCAAAATCGACTAATTTCGATGCGTAGAGTTGGAAAAACGCGTTGGATCCTGGCGCAAACACTTACATCCGTCGCAAAATGCCAAGTAAAAGAGCGTCAAATTGGCATCGCATTTGCTTACTTTAAAGCCAGATAAAATTTAAAGTATCATACTTAGGAGAAATCTGTCTGCGCCAATCGAATTTTCTGCTCAAAATATACTAGAAAATATCAAAAAAACATCCGATTTGAGACTTTCACTTTTTGGGGTCAAAAAAATTCAAAGGTTAACCCCTTTGAATTTTTTCAAAAATCGTCAAAATCTTCACTTGTGTTTTTATTGCCAAAATCGACTAATTTCGATGCGTAGAGTTGGAAAAACGCGTTGGATCCTGGCGCAAACACTTACATCCGTCGCAAAATGCCAAGTAAAAGAGCGTCAAATTGGCATCGCATTTGCTTACTTTAAAGCCAGATAAAATTTAAAGTATCATACTTAGGAGAAATCTGTCTGCGCCAATCGAATTTTCTGCTCAAAATATACTAGAAAATATCAAAAAAACATCCGATTTGAGACTTTCACTTTTTGGGGTCAAAAAAATTCAAAGGTTAACCCCTTTGAATTTTTTCAAAAATCGTCAAAATCTTCACTTGTGTTTTTATTGCCAAAATCGACTAATTTCGATGCGTAGAGTTGGAAAAACGCGTTGGATCCTGGCGCAAACACTTACATCCGTCGCAAAATGCCAAGTAAAAGAGCGTCAAATTGGCATCGCATTTGCTTACTTTAAAGCCAGATAAAATTTAAAGTATCATACTTAGGAGAAATCTGTCTGCGCCAATCGAATTTTCTGCTCAAAATATACTAGAAAATATCAAAAAAACATCCGATTTGAGACTTTCACTTTTTGGGGTCAAAAAAATTCAAAGGTTAACCCCTTTGAATTTTTTCAAAAATCGTCAAAATCTTCACTTGTGTTTTTATTGCCAAAATCGACTAATTTCGATGCGTAGAGTTGGAAAAACGCGTTGGATCCTGGCGCAAACACTTACATCCGTCGCAAAATGCCAAGTAAAAGAGCGTCAAATTGGCATCGCATTTGCTTACTTTAAAGCCAGATAAAATTTAAAGTATCATACTTAGGAGAAATCTGTCTGCGCCAATCGAATTTTCTGCTCAAAATATACTAGAAAATATCAAAAAAACATCCGATTTGAGACTTTCACTTTTTGGGGTCAAAAAAATTCAAAGGTTAACCCCTTTGAATTTTTTCAAAAATCGTCAAAATCTTCACTTGTGTTTTTATTGCCAAAATCGACTAATTTCGATGCGTAGAGTTGGAAAAACGCGTTGGATCCTGGCGCAAACACTTACATCCGTCGCAAAATGCCAAGTAAAAGAGCGTCAAATTGGCATCGCATTTGCTTACTTTCAAGCCAGATAAAATTTAAAGTATCATACTTAGGAGAAATCTGTCTGCGCCAATCGAATTTTCTGCTCAAAATATACTAGAAAATATCAAAAAAACATCCGATTAGAGACTTTCACTTTTTGTGGTCAAAAAAATTCAAAGGTTAACCCCTTTGAATTTTTTCAAAAATCGTCAAAATCTTCACTTGTGTTTTTATTGCCAAAATCGACTAATTTCGATGCGTAGAGTTGGAAAAACGCGTTGGATCCTGGCGCAAACACTTACATCCGTCGCAAAATGCCAAGTAAAAGAGCGTCAAATTGGCATCGCATTTGCTTACTTTAAAGCCAGATAAAATTTAAAGTATCATACTTAGGAGAAATCTGTCTGCGCCAATCGAATTTTCTGCTCAAAATATACTAGAAAATATCAAAAAAACATCCGATTAGAGACTTTCACTTTTTGTGGTCAAAAAAATTCAAAGGTTAACCCCTTTGAATTTTTTCAAAAATCGTCAAAATCTTCACTTGTGTTTTTATTGCCAAAATCGACTAATTTCGATGCGTAGAGTTGGAAAAACGCGTTGGATCCTGGCGCAAACACTTACATCCGTCGCAAAATGCCAAGTAAAAGAGCGTCAAATTGGCATCGCATTTGCTTACTTTCAAGCCAGAAAAATTTAAAGTATCATACTTAGGAGAAATCTGTCTGCGCCAATCGAATTTTCTGCTCAAAATATACTAGAAAATATCAAAAAAACATCCGATTAGAGACTTTCACTTTTTGTGGTCAAAAAAATTCAAAGGTTAACCCCTTTGAATTTTTTCAAAAATCGTCAAAATCTTCACTTGTGTTTTTATTGCCAAAATCGACTAATTTCGATGCGTAGAGTTGGAAAAACGCGTTGGATCCTGGCGCAAACACTTACATCCGTCGCAAAATGCCAAGTAAAAGAGCGTCAAATTGGCATCGCATTTGCTTACTTTAAAGCCAGATAAAATTTAAAGTATCATACTTAGGAGAAATCTGTCTGCGCCAATCGAATTTTCTGCTCAAAATATACTAGAAAATATCAAAAAAACATCCGATTTGAGACTTTCACTTTTTGTGGTCAAAAAAATTCAAAGGTTAACCCCTTTGAATTTTTTCAAAAATCGTCAAAATCTTCACTTGTGTTTTTATTGCCAAAATCGACTAATTTCGATGCGTAGAGTTGGAAAAACGCGTTGGATCCTGGCGCAAACACTTACATCCGTCGCAAAATGCCAAGTAAAAGAGCGTCAAATTGGCATCGCATTTGCTTACTTTAAAGCCAGATAAAATTTAAAGTATCATACTTAGGAGAAATCTGTCTGCGCCAATCGAATTTTCTGCTCAAAATAAACTAGAAAATATCAAAAAAACATCCGATTAGAGACTTTCACTTTTTGTGGTCAAAAAAATTCAAAGGTTAACCCCTTTGAATTTTTTCAAAAATCGTCAAAATCTTCACTTGTGTTTTTATTGCCAAAATCGACTAATTTCGATGCGTAGAGTTGGAAAAACGCGTTGGATCCTGGCGCAAACACTTACATCCGTCGCAAAATGCCAAGTAAAAGAGCGTCAAATTGGCATCGCATTTGCTTACTTTAAAGCCAGATAAAATTTAAAGTATCATACTTAGGAGAAATCTGTCTGCGCCAATCGAATTTTCTGCTCAAAATATACTAGAAAATATCAAAAAAACATCCGATTAGAGACTTTCACTTTTTGTGGTCAAAAAAATTCAAAGGTTAACCCCTTTGAATTTTTTCAAAAATCGTCAAAATCTTCACTTGTGTTTTTATTGCCAAAATCGACTAATTTCGATGCGTAGAGTTGGAAAAACGCGTTGGATCCTGGCGCAAACACTTACATCCGTCGCAAAATGCCAAGTAAAAGAGCGTCAAATTGGCATCGCATTTGCTTACTTTCAAGCCAGAAAAATTTAAAGTATCATACTTAGGAGAAATCTGTCTGCGCCAATCGAATTTTCTGCTCAAAATATACTAGAAAATATCAAAAAAACATCCGATTAGAGACTTTCACTTTTTGTGGTCAAAAAAATTCAAAGGTTAACCCCTTTGAATTTTTTCAAAAATCGTCAAAATCTTCACTTGTGTTTTTATTGCCAAAATCGACTAATTTCGATGCGTAGAGTTGGAAAAACGCGTTGGATCCTGGCGCAAACACTTACATCCGTCGCAAAATGCCAAGTAAAAGAGCGTCAAATTGGCATCGCATTTGCTTACTTTAAAGCCAGATAAAATTTAAAGTATCATACTTAGGAGAAATCTGTCTGCGCCAATCGAATTTTCTGCTCAAAATATACTAGAAAATATCAAAAAAACATCCGATTTGAGACTTTCACTTTTTGTGGTCAAAAAAATTCAAAGGTTAACCCCTTTGAATTTTTTCAAAAATCGTCAAAATCTTCACTTGTGTTTTTATTGCCAAAATCGACTAATTTCGATGCGTAGAGTTGGAAAAACGCGTTGGATCCTGGCGCAAACACTTACATCCGTCGCAAAATGCCAAGTAAAAGAGCGTCAAATTGGCATCGCATTTGCTTACTTTAAAGCCAGATAAAATTTAAAGTATCATACTTAGGAGAAATCTGTCTGCGCCAATCGAATTTTCTGCTCAAAATAAACTAGAAAATATCAAAAAAACATCCGATTAGAGACTTTCACTTTTTGTGGTCAAAAAAATTCAAAGGTTAACCCCTTTGAATTTTTTCAAAAATCGTCAAAATCTTCACTTGTGTTTTTATTGCCAAAATCGACTAATTTCGATGCGTAGAGTTGGAAAAACGCGTTGGATCCTGGCGCAAACACTTACATCCGTCGCAAAATGCCAAGTAAAAGAGCGTCAAATTGGCATCGCATTTGCTTACTTTCAAGCCAGAAAAATTTAAAGTATCATACTTAGGAGAAATCTGTCTGCGCCAATCGAATTTTCTGCTCAAAATATACTAGAAAATATCAAAAAAACATCCGATTAGAGACTTTCACTTTTTGTGGTCAAAAAAATTCAAAGGTTAACCCCTTTGAATTTTTTCAAAAATCGTCAAAATCTTCACTTGTGTTTTTATTGCCAAAATCGACTAATTTCGATGCGTAGAGTTGGAAAAACGCGTTGGATCCTGGCGCAAACACTTACATCCGTCGCAAAATGCCAAGTAAAAGAGCGTCAAATTGGCATCGCATTTGCTTACTTTCAAGCCAGAAAAATTTAAAGTATCATACTTAGGAGAAATCTGTCTGCGCCAATCGAATTTTCTGCTCAAAATATACTAGAAAATATCAAAAAAACATCCGATTAGAGACTTTCACTTTTTGTGGTCAAAAAAATTCAAAGGTTAACCCCTTTGAATTTTTTCAAAAATCGTCAAAATCTTCACTTGTGTTTTTATTGCCAAAATCGACTAATTTCGATGCGTAGAGTTGGAAAAACGCGTTGGATCCTGGCGCAAACACTTACATCCGTCGCAAAATGCCAAGTAAAAGAGCGTCAAATTGGCATCGCATTTGCTTACTTTAAAGCCAGATAAAATTTAAAGTATCATACTTAGGAGAAATCTGTCTGCGCCAATCGAATTTTCTGCTCAAAATATACTAGAAAATATCAAAAAAACATCCGATTTGAGACTTTCACTTTTTGTGGTCAAAAAAATTCAAAGGTTAACCCCTTTGAATTTTTTCAAAAATCGTCAAAATCTTCACTTGTGTTTTTATTGCCAAAATCGACTAATTTCGATGCGTAGAGTTGGAAAAACGCGTTGGATCCTGGCGCAAACACTTACATCCGTCGCAAAATGCCAAGTAAAAGAGCGTCAAATTGGCATCGCATTTGCTTACTTTAAAGCCAGATAAAATTTAAAGTATCATACTTAGGAGAAATCTGTCTGCGCCAATCGAATTTTCTGCTCAAAATATACTAGAAAATATCAAAAAAACATCCGATTTGAGACTTTCACTTTTTGTGGTCAAAAAAATTCAAAGGTTAACCCCTTTGAATTCTTTCAAAAATCGTCAAAATCTTCACTTGTGTTTTTATTGCCAAAATCGACTAATTTCGATGCGTAGAGTTGGAAAAACGCGTTGGATCCTGGCGCAAACACTTACATCCGTCGCAAAATGCCAAGTAAAAGAGCGTCAAATTGGCATCGCATTTGCTTACTTTAAAGCCAGATAAAATTTAAAGTATCATACTTAAGAGAAATCTGTCTGCGCCAATCGAATTTTCTGCTCAAAATATACTAGAAAATATCAAAAAAACATCCGATTTGAGACTTTCACTTTTTGGGGTCAAAAAAATTCAAAGGTTAACCCCTTTGAATTTTTTCAAAAATCGTCAAAATCTTCACTTGTGTTTTTATTGCCAAAATCGACTAATTTCGATGCGTAGAGTTGGAAAAACGCGTTGGATCCTGGCGCAAACACTTACATCCGTCGCAAAATGCCAAGTAAAAGAGCGTCAAATTGGCATCGCATTTGCTTACTTTCAAGCCAGATAAAATTTAAAGTATCATACTTAGGAGAAATCTGTCTGCGCCAATCGAATTTTCTGCTCAAAATATACTAGAAAATATCAAAAAAACATCCGATTAGAGACTTTCACTTTTTGTGGTCAAAAAAATTCAAAGGTTAACCCCTTTGAATTTTTTCAAAAATCGTCAAAATCTTCACTTGTGTTTTTATTGCCAAAATCGACTAATTTCGATGCGTAGAGTTGGAAAAACGCGTTGGATCCTGGCGCAAACACTTACATCCGTCGCAAAATGCCAAGTAAAAGAGCGTCAAATTGGCATCGCATTTGCTTACTTTCAAGCCAGAAAAATTTAAAGTATCATACTTAGGAGAAATCTGTCTGCGCCAATCGAATTTTCTGCTCAAAATATACTAGAAAATATCAAAAAAACATCCGATTAGAGACTTTCACTTTTTGTGGTCAAAAAAATTCAAAGGTTAACCCCTTTGAATTTTTTCAAAAATCGTCAAAATCTTCACTTGTGTTTTTATTGCCAAAATCGACTAATTTCGATGCGTAGAGTTGGAAAAACGCGTTGGATCCTGGCGCAAACACTTACATCCGTCGCAAAATGCCAAGTAAAAGAGCGTCAAATTGGCATCGCATTTGCTTACTTTCAAGCCAGAAAAATTTAAAGTATCATACTTAGGAGAAATCTGTCTGCGCCAATCGAATTTTCTGCTCAAAATATACTAGAAAATATCAAAAAAACATCCGATTAGAGACTTTCACTTTTTGTGGTCAAAAAAATTCAAAGGTTAACCCCTTTGAATTTTTTCAAAAATCGTCAAAATCTTCACTTGTGTTTTTATTGCCAAAATCGACTAATTTCGATGCGTAGAGTTGGAAAAACGCGTTGGATCCTGGCGCAAACACTTACATCCGTCGCAAAATGCCAAGTAAAAGAGCGTCAAATTGGCATCGCATTTGCTTACTTTAAAGCCAGATAAAATTTAAAGTATCATACTTAGGAGAAATCTGTCTGCGCCAATCGAATTTTCTGCTCAAAATATACTAGAAAATATCAAAAAAACATCCGATTTGAGACTTTCACTTTTTGGGGTCAAAAAAATTCAAAGGTTAACCCCTTTGAATTTTTTCAAAAATCGTCAAAATCTTCACTTGTGTTTTTATTGCCAAAATCGACTAATTTCGATGCGTAGAGTTGGAAAAACGCGTTGGATCCTGGCGCAAACACTTACATCCGTCGCAAAATGCCAAGTAAAAGAGCGTCAAATTGGCATCGCATTTGCTTACTTTCAAGCCAGATAAAATTTAAAGTATCATACTTAGGAGAAATCTGTCTGCGCCAATCGAATTTTCTGCTCAAAATATACTAGAAAATATCAAAAAAACATCCGATTAGAGACTTTCACTTTTTGTGGTCAAAAAAATTCAAAGGTTAACCCCTTTGAATTTTTTCAAAAATCGTCAAAATCTTCACTTGTGTTTTTATTGCCAAAATCGACTAATTTCGATGCGTAGAGTTGGAAAAACGCGTTGGATCCTGGCGCAAACACTTACATCCGTCGCAAAATGCCAAGTAAAAGAGCGTCAAATTGGCATCGCATTTGCTTACTTTAAAGCCAGATAAAATTTAAAGTATCATACTTAGGAGAAATCTGTCTGCGCCAATCGAATTTTCTGCTCAAAATATACTAGAAAATATCAAAAAAACATCCGATTAGAGACTTTCACTTTTTGTGGTCAAAAAAATTCAAAGGTTAACCCCTTTGAATTTTTTCAAAAATCGTCAAAATCTTCACTTGTGTTTTTATTGCCAAAATCGACTAATTTCGATGCGTAGAGTTGGAAAAACGCGTTGGATCCTGGCGCAAACACTTACATCCGTCGCAAAATGCCAAGTAAAAGAGCGTCAAATTGGCATCGCATTTGCTTACTTTAAAGCCAGATAAAATTTAAAGTATCATACTTAAGAGAAATCTGTCTGCGCCAATCGAATTTTCTGCTCAAAATATACTAGAAAATATCAAAAAAACATCCGATTTGAGACTTTCACTTTTTGGGGTCAAAAAAATTCAAAGGTTAACCCCTTTGAATTTTTTCAAAAATCGTCAAAATCTTCACTTGTGTTTTTATTGCCAAAATCGACTAATTTCGATACGTAGAGTTGGAAAAACGCGTTGGATCCTGGCGCAAACACTTACATCCGTCGCAAAATGCCAAGTAAAAGAGCGTCAAATTGGCATCGCATTTGCTTACTTTAAAGCCAGATAAAATTTAAAGTATCATACTTAGGAGAAATCTGTCTGCGCCAATCGAATTTTCTGCTCAAAATATACTAGAAAATATCAAAAAAACATCCGATTAGAGACTTTCACTTTTTGTGGTCAAAAAAATTCAAAGGTTAACCCCTTTGAATTTTTTCAAAAATCGTCAAAATCTTCACTTGTGTTTTTATTGCCAAAATCGACTAATTTCGATGCGTAGAGTTGGAAAAACGCGTTGGATCCTGGCGCAAACACTTACATCCGTCGCAAAATGCCAAGTAAAAGAGCGTCAAATTGGCATCGCATTTGCTTACTTTCAAGCCAGATAAAATTTAAAGTATCATACTTATGAGAAATCTGTCTGCGCCAATCGAATTTTCTGCTCAAAATATACTAGAAAATATCAAAAAAACATCCGATTAGAGACTTTCACTTTTTGTGGTCAAAAAAATTCAAAGGTTAACCCCTTTGAATTTTTTCAAAAATCGTCAAAATCTTCACTTGTGTTTTTATTGCCAAAATCGACTAATTTCGATGCGTAGAGTTGGAAAAACGCGTTGGATCCTGGCGCAAACACTTACATCCGTCGCAAAATGCCAAGTAAAAGAGCGTCAAATTGGCATCGCATTTGCTTACTTTAAAGCCAGATAAAATTTAAAGTATCATACTTAAGAGAAATCTGTCTGCGCCAATCGAATTTTCTGCTCAAAATATACTAGAAAATATCAAAAAAACATCCGATTTGAGACTTTCACTTTTGGGGTCAAAAAAATTCAAAGGTTAACCCCTTTGAATTTTTTCAAAAATCGTCAAAATCTTCACTTGTGTTTTTATTGCCAAAATCGACTAATTTCGATACGTAGAGTTGGAAAAACGCGTTGGATCCTGGCGCAAACACTTACATCCGTCGCAAAATGCCAAGTAAAAGAGCGTCAAATTGGCATCGCATTTGCTTACTTTAAAGCCAGATAAAATTTAAAGTATCATACTTAGGAGAAATCTGTCTGCGCCAATCGAATTTTCTGCTCAAAATATACTAGAAAATATCAAAAAAACATCCGATTAGAGACTTTCACTTTTTGTGGTCAAAAAAATTCAAAGGTTAACCCCTTTGAATTTTTTCAAAAATCGTCAAAATCTTCACTTGTGTTTTTATTGCCAAAATCGACTAATTTCGATGCGTAGAGTTGGAAAAACGCGTTGGATCCTGGCGCAAACACTTACATCCGTCGCAAAATGCCAAGTAAAAGAGCGTCAAATTGGCATCGCATTTGCTTACTTTAAAGCCAGATAAAATTTAAAGTATCATACTTAGGAGAAATCTGTCTGCGCCAATCGAATTTTCTGCGCAAAATATACTAGAAAATATCAAAAAAACATCCGATTAGAGACTTTCACTTTTTGTGGTCAAAAAAATTCAAAGGTTAACCCCTTTGAATTTTTTCAAAAATCGTCAAAATCTTCACTTGTGTTTTTATTGCCAAAATCGACTAATTTCGATGCGTAGAGTTGGAAAAACGCGTTGGATCCTGGCGCAAACACTTACATCCGTCGCAAAATGCCAAGTAAAAGAGCGTCAAATTGGCATCGCATTTGCTTACTTTCAAGCCAGAAAAATTTAAAGTATCATACTTAGGAGAAATCTGTCTGCGCCAATCGAATTTTCTGCTCAAAATATACTAGAAAATATCAAAAAAACATCCGATTAGAGACTTTCACTTTTTGTGGTCAAAAAAATTCAAAGGTTAACCCCTTTGAATTTTTTCAAAAATCGTCAAAATCTTCACTTGTGTTTTTATTGCCAAAATCGACTAATTTCGATGCGTAGAGTTGGAAAAACGCGTTGGATCCTGGCGCAAACACTTACATCCGTCGCAAAATGCCAAGTAAAAGAGCGTCAAATTGGCATCGCATTTGCTTACTTTCAAGCCAGAAAAATTTAAAGTATCATACTTAGGAGAAATCTGTCTGCGCCAATCGAATTTTCTGCTCAAAATATACTAGAAAATATCAAAAAAACATCCGATTAGAGACTTTCACTTTTTGTGGTCAAAAAAATTCAAAGGTTAACCCCTTTGAATTTTTTCAAAAATCGTCAAAATCTTCACTTGTGTTTTTATTGCCAAAATCGACTAATTTCGATGCGTAGAGTTGGAAAAACGCGTTGGATCCTGGCGCAAACACTTACATCCGTCGCAAAATGCCAAGTAAAAGAGCGTCAAATTGGCATCGCATTTGCTTACTTTAAAGCCAGATAAAATTTAAAGTATCATACTTAGGAGAAATCTGTCTGCGCCAATCGAATTTTCTGCTCAAAATATACTAGAAAATATCAAAAAAACATCCGATTTGAGACTTTCACTTTTTGTGGTCAAAAAAATTCAAAGGTTAACCCCTTTGAATTTTTTCAAAAATCGTCAAAATCTTCACTTGTGTTTTTATTGCCAAAATCGACTAATTTCGATGCGTAGAGTTGGAAAAACGCGTTGGATCCTGGCGCAAACACTTACATCCGTCGCAAAATGCCAAGTAAAAGAGCGTCAAATTGGCATCGCATTTGCTTACTTTAAAGCCAGATAAAATTTAAAGTATCATACTTAGGAGAAATCTGTCTGCGCCAATCGAATTTTCTGCTCAAAATATACTAGAAAATATCAAAAAAACATCCGATTTGAGACTTTCACTTTTTGGGGTCAAAAAAATTCAAAGGTTAACCCCTTTGAATTTTTTCAAAAATCGTCAAAATCTTCACTTGTGTTTTTATTGCCAAAATCGACTAATTTCGATGCGTAGAGTTGGAAAAACGCGTTGGATCCTGGCGCAAACACTTACATCCGTCGCAAAATGCCAAGTAAAAGAGCGTCAAATTGGCATCGCATTTGCTTACTTTAAAGCCAGATAAAATTTAAAGTATCATACTTAGGAGAAATCTGTCTGCGCCAATCGAATTTTCTGCTCAAAATATACTAGAAAATATCAAAAAAACATCCGATTTGAGACTTTCACTTTTTGGGGTCAAAAAAATTCAAAGGTTAACCCCTTTGAATTTTTTCAAAAATCGTCAAAATCTTCACTTGTGTTTTTATTGCCAAAATCGACTAATTTCGATGCGTAGAGTTGGAAAAACGCGTTGGATCCTGGCGCAAACACTTACATCCGTCGCAAAATGCCAAGTAAAAGAGCGTCAAATTGGCATCGCATTTGCTTACTTTAAAGCCAGATAAAATTTAAAGTATCATACTTAGGAGAAATCTGTCTGCGCCAATCGAATTTTCTGCTCAAAATATACTAGAAAATATCAAAAAAACATCCGATTTGAGACTTTCACTTTTTGGGGTCAAAAAAATTCAAAGGTTAACCCCTTTGAATTTTTTCAAAAATCGTCAAAATCTTCACTTGTGTTTTTATTGCCAAAATCGACTAATTTCGATGCGTAGAGTTGGAAAAACGCGTTGGATCCTGGCGCAAACACTTACATCCGTCGCAAAATGCCAAGTAAAAGAGCGTCAAATTGGCATCGCATTTGCTTACTTTAAAGCCAGATAAAATTTAAAGTATCATACTTAGGAGAAATCTGTCTGCGCCAATCGAATTTTCTGCTCAAAATATACTAGAAAATATCAAAAAAACATCCGATTTGAGACTTTCACTTTTTGGGGTCAAAAAAATTCAAAGGTTAACCCCTTTGAATTTTTTCAAAAATCGTCAAAATCTTCACTTGTGTTTTTATTGCCAAAATCGACTAATTTCGATGCGTAGAGTTGGAAAAACGCGTTGGATCCTGGCGCAAACACTTACATCCGTCGCAAAATGCCAAGTAAAAGAGCGTCAAATTGGCATCGCATTTGCTTACTTTCAAGCCAGATAAAATTTAAAGTATCATACTTAGGAGAAATCTGTCTGCGCCAATCGAATTTTCTGCTCAAAATATACTAGAAAATATCAAAAAAACATCCGATTAGAGACTTTCACTTTTTGTGGTCAAAAAAATTCAAAGGTTAACCCCTTTGAATTTTTTCAAAAATCGTCAAAATCTTCACTTGTGTTTTTATTGCCAAAATCGACTAATTTTGATGCGTAGAGTTGGAAAAACGCGTTGGATCCTGGCGCAAACACTTACATCCGTCGCAAAATGCCAAGTAAAAGAGCGTCAAATTGGCATCGCATTTGCTTACTTTAAAGCCAGATAAAATTTAAAGTATCATACTTAGGAGAAATCTGTCTGCGCCAATCGAATTTTCTGCTCAAAATATACTAGAAAATATCAAAAAAACATCCGATTTGAGACTTTCACTTTTTGGGGTCAAAAAAATTCAAAGGTTAACCCCTTTGAATTTTTTCAAAAATCGTCAAAATCTTCACTTGTGTTTTTATTGCCAAAATCGACTAATTTCGATGCGTAGAGTTGGAAAAACGCGTTGGATCCTGGCGCAAACACTTACATCCGTCGCAAAATGCCAAGTAAAAGAGCGTCAAATTGGCATCGCATTTGCTTACTTTAAAGCCAGATAAAATTTAAAGTATCATACTTAGGAGAAATCTGTCTGCGCCAATCGAATTTTCTGCTCAAAATATACTAGAAAATATCAAAAAAACATCCGATTTGAGACTTTCACTTTTTGGGGTCAAAAAAATTCAAAGGTTAACCCCTTTGAATTTTTTCAAAAATCGTCAAAATCTTCACTTGTGTTTTTATTGCCAAAATCGACTAATTTCGATGCGTAGAGTTGGAAAAACGCGTTGGATCCTGGCGCAAACACTTACATCCGTCGCAAAATGCCAAGTAAAAGAGCGTCAAATTGGCATCGCATTTGCTTACTTTAAAGCCAGATAAAATTTAAAGTATCATACTTAGGAGAAATCTGTCTGCGCCAATCGAATTTTATGCTCAAAATATACTAGAAAATATCAAAAAAACATCCGATTTGAGACTTTCACTTTTTGGGGTCAAAAAAATTCAAAGGTTAACCCCTTTGAATTTTTTCAAAAATCGTCAAAATCTTCACTTGTGTTTTTATTGCCAAAATCGACTAATTTCGATGCGTAGAGTTGGAAAAACGCGTTGGATCCTGGCGCAAACACTTACATCCGTCGCAAAATGCCAAGTAAAAGAGCGTCAAATTGGCATCGCATTTGCTTACTTTCAAGCCAGATAAAATTTAAAGTATCATACTTAGGAGAAATCTGTCTGCGCCAATCGAATTTTCTGCTCAAAATATACTAGAAAATATCAAAAAAACATCCGATTAGAGACTTTCACTTTTTGTGGTCAAAAAAATTCAAAGGTTAACCCCTTTGAATTTTTTCAAAAATCGTCAAAATCTTCACTTGTGTTTTTATTGCCAAAATCGACTAATTTCGATGCGTAGAGTTGGAAAAACGCGTTGGATCCTGGCGCAAACACTTACATCCGTCGCAAAATGCCAAGTAAAAGAGCGTCAAATTGGCATCGCATTTGCTTACTTTCAAGCCAGATAAAATTTAAAGTATCATACTTAGGAGAAATCTGTCTGCGCCAATCGAATTTTCTGCTCAAAATATACTAGAAAATATCAAAAAAACATCCGATTTGAGACTTTCACTTTTTGGGGTCAAAAAAATTCAAAGGTTAACCCCTTTGAATTTTTTCAAAAATCGTCAAAATCTTCACTTGTGTTTTTATTGCCAAAATCGACTAATTTCGATGCGTAGAGTTGGAAAAACGCGTTGGATCCTGGCGCAAACACTTACATCCGTCGCAAAATGCCAAGTAAAAGAGCGTCAAATTGGCATCGCATTTGCTTACTTTAAAGCCAGATAAAATTTAAAGTATCATACTTAGGAGAAATCTGTCTGCGCCAATCGAATTTTCTGCTCAAAATATACTAGAAAATATCAAAAAAACATCCGATTTGAGACTTTCACTTTTTGGGGTCAAAAAAATTCAAAGGTTAACCCCTTTGAATTTTTTCAAAAATCGTCAAAATCTTCACTTGTGTTTTTATTGCCAAAATCGACTAATTTCGATGCGTAGAGTTGGAAAAACGCGTTGGATCCTGGCGCAAACACTTACATCCGTCGCAAAATGCCAAGTAAAAGAGCGTCAAATTGGCATCGCATTTGCTTACTTTCAAGCCAGATAAAATTTAAAGTATCATACTTAGGAGAAATCTGTCTGCGCCAATCGAATTTTCTGCTCAAAATATACTAGAAAATATCAAAAAAACATCCGATTAGAGACTTTCACTTTTTGTGGTCAAAAAAATTCAAAGGTTAACCCCTTTGAATTTTTTCAAAAATCGTCAAAATCTTCACTTGTGTTTTTATTGCCAAAATCGACTAATTTCGATGCGTAGAGTTGGAAAAACGCGTTGGATCCTGGCGCAAACACTTACATCCGTCGCAAAATGCCAAGTAAAAGAGCGTCAAATTGGCATCGCATTTGCTTACTTTCAAGCCAGATAAAATTTAAAGTATCATACTTAGGAGAAATCTGTCTGCGCCAATCGAATTTTCTGCTCAAAATATACTAGAAAATATCAAAAAAACATCCGATTTGAGACTTTCACTTTTTGGGGTCAAAAAAATTCAAAGGTTAACCCCTTTGAATTTTTTCAAAAATCGTCAAAATCTTCACTTGTGTTTTTATTGCCAAAATCGACTAATTTCGATACGTAGAGTTGGAAAAACGCGTTGGATCCTGGCGCAAACACTTACATCCGTCGCAAAATGCCAAGTAAAAGAGCGTCAAATTGGCATCGCATTTGCTTACTTTAAAGCCAGATAAAATTTAAAGTATCATACTTAGGAGAAATCTGTCTGCGCCAATCGAATTTTCTGCTCAAAATATACTAGAAAATATCAAAAAAACATCCGATTAGAGACTTTCACTTTTTGTGGTCAAAAAAATTCAAAGGTTAACCCCTTTGAATTTTTTCAAAAATCGTCAAAATCTTCACTTGTGTTTTTATTGCCAAAATCGACTAATTTCGATGCGTAGAGTTGGAAAAACGCGTTGGATCCTGGCGCAAACACTTACATCCGTCGCAAAATGCCAAGTAAAAGAGCGTCAAATTGGCATCGCATTTGCTTACTTTCAAGCCAGATAAAATTTAAAGTATCATACTTAGGAGAAATCTGTCTGCGCCAATCAAATTTTCTGCTCAAAATATACTAGAAAATATCAAAAAAACATCCGATTAGAGACTTTCACTTTTTGTGGTCATAAAAATTCAAAGGTTAACCCCTTTGAATTTTTTCAAAAATCGTCAAAATCTTCACTTGTGTTTTTATTGCCAAAATCGACTAATTTCGATGCGTAGAGTTGGAAAAACGCGTTGGATCCTGGCGCAAACACTTACATCCGTCGCAAAATGCCAAGTAAAAGAGCGTCAAATTGGCATCGCATTTGCTTACTTTAAAGCCAGATAAAATTTAAAGTATCATACTTAGGAGAAATCTGTCTGCGCCAATCGAATTTTCTGCTCAAAATATACTAGAAAATATCAAAAAAACATCCGATTTGAGACTTTCACTTTTTGGGGTCAAAAAAATTCAAAGGTTAACCCCTTTGAATTTTTTCAAAAATCGTCAAAATCTTCACTTGTGTTTTTATTGCCAAAATCGACTAATTTCGATGCGTAGAGTTGGAAAAACGCGTTGGATCCTGGCGCAAACACTTACATCCGTCGCAAAATGCCAAGTAAAAGAGCGTCAAATTGGCATCG
Organism: Cantharis rustica; assembly: GCA_911387805.1. NCBI lineage: Eukaryota > Metazoa > Arthropoda > Insecta > Coleoptera > Cantharidae > Cantharis > Cantharis rustica. The sequence continues at coordinate 68,110,268 of OU426878.1, forward strand.
CATTTGCTTACTTTAAAGCCAGATAAAATTTAAAGTATCATACTTAGCAGAAATCTGTCTGCGCCAATCGAATTTTCTGCTCAAAATATACTAGAAAATATCAAAAAAATATCCGATTTGAGACTTTCACTTTTTGGGGTCAAAAAAATTCAAAGGTTAACCCCTTTGAATTTTTTCAAAAATCGTCAAAATCTTCACTTGTGTTTTTATTGCCAAAATCGACTAATTTCGATGCGTAGAGTTTGAAAAACGCGTTGGATCCTGGCGCAAACACTTACATCCGTCGCAAAATGCTAAGTAAAAGAGCGTCAAATTGGCATCGCATTTGCTTACTTTAAAGCCAGATAAAATTTAAAGTATCATACTTAGGAGAAATCTGTCTGCGCCAATCGAATTTTCTGCTCAAAATATACTAGAAAATATCAAAAAAACATCCGATTTGAGACTTTCACTTTTTGGGGTCAAAAAAATTCAAAGGTTAACCCCTTTGAATTTTTTCAAAAATCGTCAAAATCTTCACTTGTGTTTTTATTGCCAAAATCGACTAATTTCGATGCGTAGAGTTGGAAAAACGCGTTGGATCCTGGCGCAAACACTTACATCCGTCGCAAAATGCCAAGTAAAAGAGCGTCAAATTGGCATCGCATTTGCTTACTTTAAAGCCAGATAAAATTTAAAGTATCATACTTAGGAGAAATCTGTCTGCGCCAATCGAATTTTCTGCTCAAAATATACTAGAAAATATCAAAAAAACATCCGATTAGAGACTTTCACTTTTTGTGGTCAAAAAAATTCAAAGGTTAACCCCTTTGAATTTTTTCAAAAATCGTCAAAATCTTCACTTGTGTTTTTATTGCCAAAATCGACTAATTTCGATGCGTAGAGTTGGAAAAACGCGTTGGATCCTGGCGCAAACACTTACATCCGTCGCAAAATGCCAAGTAAAAGAGCGTCAAATTGGCATCGCATTTGCTTACTTTAAAGCCAGATAAAATTTAAAGTATCATACTTAGGAGAAATCTGTCTGCGCCAATCGAATTTTCTGCTCAAAATATACTAGAAAATATCAAAAAAACATCCGATTAGAGACTTTCACTTTTTGTGGTCAAAATAATTCAAAGGTTAACCCCTTTGAATTTTTTCAAAAATCGTCAAAATCTTCACTTGTGTTTTTATTGCCAAAATCGACTAATTTCGATGCGTAGAGTTGGAAAACCGCGTTGGATCCTGGCGCAAACACTTACATCCGTCGCAAAATGCCAAGTAAAAGAGCGTCAAATTGGCATCGCATTTGCTTACTTTAAAGCCAGATAAAATTTAAAGTATCATACTTAGGAGAAATCTGTCTGCGCCAATCGAATTTTCTGCTCAAAATATACTAGAAAATATCAAAAAAACATCCGATTTGAGACTTTCACTTTTTGGGGTCAAAAAAATTCAAAGGTTAACCCCTTTGAATTTTTTCAAAAATCGTCAAAATCTTCACTTGTGTTTTTATTGCCAAAATCGACTAATTTCGATGCGTAGAGTTGGAAAAACGCGTTGGATCCTGGCGCAAACACTTACATCCGTCGCAAAATGCCAAGTAAAAGAGCGTCAAATTGGCATCGCATTTGCTTACTTTAAAGCCAGATAAAATTTAAAGTATCATACTTAGGAGAAATCTGTCTGCGCCAATCGAATTTTCTGCTCAAAATATACTAGAAAATATCAAAAAAACATCCGATTTGAGACTTTCACTTTTTGGGGTCAAAAAAATTCAAAGGTTAACCCCTTTGAATTTTTTCAAAAATCGTCAAAATCTTCACTTGTGTTTTTATTGCCAAAATCGACTAATTTCGATGCGTAGAGTTGGAAAAACGCGTTGGATCCTGGCGCAAACACTTACATCCGTCGCAAAATGCCAAGTAAAAGAGCGTCAAATTGGCATCGCATTTGCTTACTTTAAAGCCAGATAAAATTTAAAGTATCATACTTAGGAGAAATCTGTCTGCGCCAATCGAATTTTCTGCTCAAAATATACTAGAAAATATCAAAAAAACATCCGATTTGAGACTTTCACTTTTTGGGGTCAAAAAAATTCAAAGGTTAACCCCTTTGAATTTTTTCAAAAATCGTCAAAATCTTCACTTGTGTTTTTATTGCCAAAATCGACTAATTTCGATGCGTAGAGTTGGAAAAACGCGTTGGATCCTGGCGCAAACACTTACATCCGTCGCAAAATGCCAAGTAAAAGAGCGTCAAATTGGCATCGCATTTGCTTACTTTCAAGCCAGATAAAATTTAAAGTATCATACTTAGGAGAAATCTGTCTGCGCCAATCGAATTTTCTGCTCAAAATATACTAGAAAATATCAAAAAAACATCCGATTAGAGACTTTCACTTTTTGTGGTCAAAAAAATTCAATATTAACCCCTTTGAATTTTTTCAAAAATCGTCAAAATCTTCACTTGTGTTTTTATTGCCAAAATCGACTAATTTCGATGCGTAGAGTTGGAAAAACGCGTTGGATCCTGGCGCAAACACTTACATCCGTCGCAAAATGCCAAGTAAAAGAGCGTCAAATTGGCATCGCATTTGCTTACTTTAAAGCCAGATAAAATTTAAAGTATCATACTTAGGAGAAATCTGTCTGCGCCAATCGAATTTTCTGCTCAAAATATACTAGAAAATATCAAAAAAACATCCGATTAGAGACTTTCACTTTTTGTGGTCAAAAAAATTCAAAGGTTAACCCCTTTGAATTTTTTCAAAAATCGTCAAAATCTTCACTTGTGTTTTTATTGCCAAAATCGACTAATTTCGATGCGTAGAGTTGGAAAAACGCGTTGGATCCTGGCGCAAACACTTACATCCGTCGCAAAATGCCAAGTAAAAGAGCGTCAAATTGGCATCGCATTTGCTTACTTTAAAGCCAGATAAAATTTAAAGTATCATACTTAGGAGAAATCTGTCTGCGCCAATCGAATTTTCTGCTCAAAATATACTAGAAAATATCAAAAAAACATCCGATTAGAGACTTTCACTTTTTGTGGTCAAAAAAATTCAAAGGTTAACCCCTTTGAATTTTTTCAAAAATCGTCAAAATCTTCACTTGTGTTTTTATTGCCAAAATCGACTAATTTCGATGCGTAGAGTTGGAAAAACGCGTTGGATCCTGGCGCAAACACTTACATCCGTCGCAAAATGCCAAGTAAAAGAGCGTCAAATTGGCATCGCATTTGCTTACTTTAAAGCCAGATAAAATTTAAAGTATCATACTTAGGAGAAATCTGTCTCCGCCAATCGAATTTTCTGCTCAAAATATACTAGAAAATATCAAAAAAACATCCGATTTGAGACTTTCACTTTTTGGGGTCAAAAAAATTCAAAGGTTAACCCCTTTGAATTTTTTCAAAAATCGTCAAAATCTTCACTTGTGTTTTTATTGCCAAAATCGACTAATTTCGATGCGTAGAGTTGGAAAAACGCGTTGGATCCTGGCGCAAACACTTACATCCGTCGCAAAATGCCAAGTAAAAGAGCGTCAAATTGGCATCGCATTTGCTTACTTTAAAGCCAGATAAAATTTAAAGTATCATACTTAGGAGAAATCTGTCTGCGCCAATCGAATTTTCTGCTCAAAATATACTAGAAAATATCAAAAAAACATCCGATTTGAGACTTTCACTTTTTGGGGTCAAAAAAATTCAAAGGTTAACCCCTTTGAATTTTTTCAAAAATCGTCAAAATCTTCACTTGTGTTTTTATTGCCAAAATCGACTAATTTCGATGCGTAGAGTTGGAAAAACGCGTTGGATCCTGGCGCAAACACTTACATCCGTCGCAAAATGCCAAGTAAAAGAGCGTCAAATTGGCATCGCATTTGCTTACTTTAAAGCCAGATAAAATTTAAAGTATCATACTTAGGAGAAATCTGTCTGCGCCAATCGAATTTTCTGCTCAAAATATACTAGAAAATATCAAAAAAACATCCGATTTGAGACTTTCACTTTTTGGGGTCAAAAAAATTCAAAGGTTAACCCCTTTGAATTTTTTCAAAAATCGTCAAAATCTTCACTTGTGTTTTTATTGCCAAAATCGACTAATTTCGATGCGTAGAGTTGGAAAAACGCGTTGGATCCTGGCGCAAACACTTACATCCGTCGCAAAATGCCAAGTAAAAGAGCGTCAAATTGGCATCGCATTTGCTTACTTTAAAGCCAGATAAAATTTAAAGTATCATACTTAGGAGAAATCTGTCTGCGCCAATCGAATTTTCTGCTCAAAATATACTAGAAAATATTAAAAAAACATCCGATTTGAGACTTTCACTTTTTGGGGTCAAAAAAATTCAAAGGTTAACCCCTTTGAATTTTTTCAAAAATCGTCAAAATCTTCACTTGTGTTTTTATTGCCAAAATCGACTAATTTCGATGCGTAGAGTTGGAAAAACGCGTTGGATCCTGGCGCAAACACTTACATCCGTCGCAAAATGCCAAGTAAAAGAGCGTCAAATTGGCATCGCATTTGCTTACTTTCAAGCCAGATAAAATTTAAAGTATCATACTTAGGAGAAATCTGTCTGCGCCAATCGAATTTTCTGCTCAAAATATACTAGAAAATATTAAAAAAACATCCGATTTGAGACTTTCACTTTTTGGGGTCAAAAAAATTCAAAGGTTAACCCCTTTGAATTTTTTCAAAAATCGTCAAAATCTTCACTTGTGTTTTTATTGCCAAAATCGACTAATTTCGATGCGTAGAGTTGGAAAAACGCGTTGGATCCTGGCGCAAACACTTACATCCGTCGCAAAATGCCAAGTAAAAGAGCGTCAAATTGGCATCGCATTTGCTTACTTTCAAGCCAGATAAAATTTAAAGTATCATACTTAGGAGAAATCTGTCTGCGCCAATCGAATTTTCTGCTCAAAATATACTAGAAAATATTAAAAAAACATCCGATTTGAGACTTTCACTTTTTGGGGTCAAAAAAATTCAAAGGTTAACCCCTTTGAATTTTTTCAAAAATCGTCAAAATCTTCACTTGTGTTTTTATTGCCAAAATCGACTAATTTCGATGCGTAGAGTTGGAAAAACGCGTTGGATCCTGGCGCAAACACTTACATCCGTCGCAAAATGCCAAGTAAAAGAGCGTCAAATTGGCATCGCATTTGCTTACTTTCAAGCCAGATAAAATTTAAAGTATCATACTTAGGAGAAATCTGTCTGCGCCAATCGAATTTTCTGCTCAAAATATACTAGAAAATATTAAAAAAACATCCGATTTGAGACTTTCACTTTTTGGGGTCAAAAAAATTCAAAGGTTAACCCCTTTGAATTTTTTCAAAAATCGTCAAAATCTTCACTTGTGTTTTTATTGCCAAAATCGACTAATTTCGATGCGTAGAGTTGGAAAAACGCGTTGGATCCTGGCGCAAACACTTACATCCGTCGCAAAATGCCAAGTAAAAGAGCGTCAAATTGGCATCGCATTTGCTTACTTTAAAGCCAGATAAAATTTAAAGTATCATACTTAGGAGAAATCTGTCTGCGCCAATCGAATTTTCTGCTCAAAATATACTAGAAAATATCAAAAAAACATCCGATTTGAGACTTTCACTTTTTGGGGTCAAAAAAATTCAAAGGTTAACCCCTTTGAATTTTTTCAAAAATCGTCAAAATCTTCACTTGTGTTTTTATTGCCAAAATCGACTAATTTCGATGCGTAGAGTTGGAAAAACGCGTTGGATCCTGGCGCAAACACTTACATCCGTCGCAAAATGCCAAGTAAAAGAGCGTCAAATTGGCATCGCATTTGCTTACTTTAAAGCCAGATAAAATTTAAAGTATCATACTTAGGAGAAATCTGTCTGCGCCAATCGAATTTTCTGCTCAAAATATACTAGAAAATATTAAAAAAACATCCGATTTGAGACTTTCACTTTTTGGGGTCAAAAAAATTCAAAGGTTAACCCCTTTGAATTTTTTCAAAAATCGTCAAAATCTTCACTTGTGTTTTTATTGCCAAAATCGACTAATTTCGATGCGTAGAGTTGGAAAAACGCGTTGGATCCTGGCGCAAACACTTACATCCGTCGCAAAATGCCAAGTAAAAGAGCGTCAAATTGGCATCGCATTTGCTTACTTTAAAGCCAGATAAAATTTAAAGTATCATACTTAGGAGAAATCTGTCTGCGCCAATCGAATTTTCTGCTCAAAATATACTAGAAAATATCAAAAAAATATCCGATTTGAGACTTTCACTTTTTGGGGTCAAAAAAATTCAAAGGGGTTAACCTTTGAATTTTTTCAAAAATCGTCAAAATCTTCACTTGTGTTTTTATTGCCAAAATCGACTAATTTCGATGCGTAGAGTTGGAAAAACGCGTTGGATCCTGGCGCAAACACTTACATCCGTCGCAAAATGCCAAGTAAAAGAGCGTCAAATTGGCATCGCATTTGCTTACTTTAAAGCCAGATAAAATTTAAAGTATCATACTTAGGAGAAATCTGTCTGCGCCAATCGAATTTTCTGCTCAAAATATACTAGAAAATATCAAAAAAACATCCGATTTGAGACTTTCACTTTTTGGGGTCAAAAAAATTCAAAGGTTAACCCCTTTGAATTTTTTCAAAAATCGTCAAAATCTTCACTTGTGTTTTTATTGCCAAAATCGACTAATTTCGATGCGTAGAGTTGGAAAAACGCGTTGGATCCTGGCGCAAACACTTACATCCGTCGCAAAATGCCAAGTAAAAGAGCGTCAAATTGGCATCGCATTTGCTTACTTTAAAGCCAGATAAAATTTAAAGTATCATACTTAGGAGAAATCTGTCTGCGCCAATCGAATTTTCTGCTCAAAATATACTAGAAAATATCAAAAAAATATCCGATTTGAGACTTTCACTTTTTGGGGTCAAAAAAATTCAAAGGGGTTAACCTTTGAATTTTTTCAAAAATCGTCAAAATCTTCACTTGTGTTTTTATTGCCAAAATCGACTAATTTCGATGCGTAGAGTTGGAAAAACGCGTTGGATCCTGGCGCAAACACTTACATCCGTCGCAAAATGCCAAGTAAAAGAGCGTCAAATTGGCATCGCATTTGCTTACTTTAAAGCCAGATAAAATTTAAAGTATCATACTTAGGAGAAATCTGTCTGCGCCAATCGAATTTTCTGCTCAAAATATACTAGAAAATATCAAAAAAACATCCGATTTGAGACTTTCACTTTTTGGGGTCAAAAAAATTCAAAGGTTAACCCCTTTGAATTTTTTCAAAAATCGTCAAAATCTTCACTTGTGTTTTTATTGCCAAAATCGACTAATTTCGATGCGTAGAGTTGGAAAAACGCGTTGGATCCTGGCGCAAACACTTACATCCGTCGCAAAATGCCAAGTAAAAGAGCGTCAAATTGGCATCGCATTTGCTTACTTTAAAGCCAGATAAAATTTAAAGTATCATACTTAGGAGAAATCTGTCTGCGCCAATCGAATTTTCTGCTCAAAATATACTAGAAAATATCAAAAAAACATCCGATTTGAGACTTTCACTTTTTGGGGTCAAAAAAATTCAAAGGTTAACCCCTTTGAATTTTTTCAAAAATCGTCAAAATCTTCACTTGTGTTTTTATTGCCAAAATCGACTAATTTCGATGCGTAGAGTTGGAAAAACGCGTTGGATCCTGGCGCAAACACTTACATCCGTCGCAAAATGCCAAGTAAAAGAGCGTCAAATTGGCATCGCATTTGCTTACTTTCAAGCCAGATAAAATTTAAAGTATCATACTTAGGAGAAATCTGTCTGCGCCAATCGAATTTTCTGCTCAAAATATACTAGAAAATATCAAAAAAACATCCGATTTGAGACTTTCACTTTTTAGGGTCAAAAAAATTCAAAGGTTAACCCCTTTGAATTTTTTCAAAAATCGTCAAAATCTTCACTTGTGTTTTTATTGCCAAAATCGACTAATTTCGATGCGTAGAGTTGGAAAAACGCGTTGGATCCTGGCGCAAACACTTACATCCGTCGCAAAATGCCAAGTAAAAGAGCGTCAAATTGGCATCGCATTTGCTTACTTTAAAGCCAGATAAAATTTAAAGTATCATACTTAGGAGAAATCTGTCTGCGCCAATCGAATTTTCTGCTCAAAATATACTAGAAAATATCAAAAAAATAACCGATTTGAGACTTTCACTTTTTGGGGTCAAAAAAATTCAAAGGGGTTAACCTTTGAATTTTTTCAAAAATCGTCAAAATCTTCACTTGTGTTTTTATTGCCAAAATCGACTAATTTCGATGCGTAGAGTTGGAAAAACGCGTTGGATCCTGGCGCAAACACTTACATCCGTCGCAAAATGCCAAGTAAAAGAGCGTCAAATTGGCATCGCATTTGCTTACTTTAAAGCCAGATAAAATTTAAAGTATCATACTTAGGAGAAATCTGTCTGCGCCAATCGAATTTTCTGCTCAAAATATACTAGAAAATATCAAAAAAACATCCGATTTGAGACTTTCACTTTTTGGGGTCAAAAAAATTCAAAGGTTAACCCCTTTGAATTTTTTCAAAAATCGTCAAAATCTTCACTTGTGTTTTTATTGCCAAAATCGACTAATTTCGATGCGTAGAGTTGGAAAAACGCGTTGGATCCTGGCGCAAACACTTACATCCGTCGCAAAATGCCAAGTAAAAGAGCGTCAAATTGGCATCGCATTTGCTTACTTTAAAGCCAGATAAAATTTAAAGTATCATACTTAGGAGAAATCTGTCTGCTCCAATCGAATTTTCTGCTCAAAATATACTAGAAAATATCAAAAAAACATCCGATTTGAGACTTTCACTTTTTGGGGTCAAAAAAATTCAAAGGTTAACCCCTTTGAATTTTTTCAAAAATCGTCAAAATCTTCACTTGTGTTTTTATTGCCAAAATCGACTAATTTCGATGCGTAGAGTTGGAAAAACGCGTTGGATCCTGGCGCAAACACTTACATCCGTCGCAAAATGCCAAGTAAAAGAGCGTCAAATTGGCATCGCATTTGCTTACTTTAAAGCCAGATAAAATTTAAAGTATCATACTTAGGAGAAATCTGTCTGCGCCAATCGAATTTTCTGCTCAAAATATACTAGAAAATATCAAAAAAACATCCGATTTGAGACTTTCACTTTTTGGGGTCAAAAAAATTCAAAGGTTAACCCCTTTGAATTTTTTCAAAAATCGTCAAAATCTTCACTTGTGTTTTTATTGCCAAAATCGACTAATTTCGATGCGTAGAGTTGGAAAAACGCGTTGGATCCTGGCGCAAACACTTACATCCGTCGCAAAATGCCAAGTAAAAGAGCGTCAAATTGGCATCGCATTTGCTTACTTTAAAGCCAGATAAAATTTAAAGTATCATACTTAGGAGAAATCTGTCTGCGCCAATCGAATTTTCTGCTCAAAATATACTAGAAAATATCAAAAAAACATCCGATTTGAGACTTTCACTTTTTGGGGTCAAAAAAATTCAAAGGTTAACCCCTTTGAATTTTTTCAAAAATCGTCAAAATCTTCACTTGTGTTTTTATTGCCAAAATCGACTAATTTCGATGCGTAGAGTTGGAAAAACGCGTTGGATCCTGGCGCAAACACTTACATCCGTCGCAAAATGCCAAGTAAAAGAGCGTCAAATTGGCATCGCATTTGCTTACTTTCAAGCCAGATAAAATTTAAAGTATCATACTTAGGAGAAATCTGTCTGCGCCAATCGAATTTTCTGCTCAAAATATACTAGAAAATATCAAAAAAACATCCGATTTGAGACTTTCACTTTTTGGGGTCAAAAAAATTCAAAGGTTAACCCCTTTGAATTTTTTCAAAAATCGTCAAAATCTTCACTTGTGTTTTTATTGCCAAAATCGACTAATTTCGATGCGTAGAGTTGGAAAAACGCGTTGGATCCTGGCGCAAACACTTACATCCGTCGCAAAATGCCAAGTAAAAGAGCGTCAAATTGGCATCGCATTTGCTTACTTTAAAGCCAGATAAAATTTAAAGTATCATACTTAGGAGAAATCTGTCTGCGCCAATCGAATTTTCTGCTCAAAATATACTAGAAAATATCAAAAAAACATCCGATTTGAGACTTTCACTTTTTGGGGTCAAAAAAATTCAAAGGTTAACCCCTTTGAATTTTTTCAAAAATCGTCAAAATCTTCACTTGTGTTTTTATTGCCAAAATCGACTAATTTCGATGCGTAGAGTTGGAAAAACGCGTTGGATCCTGGCGCAAACACTTACATCCGTCGCAAAATGCCAAGTAAAAGAGCGTCAAATTGGCATCGCATTTGCTTACTTTAAAGCCAGATAAAATTTAAAGTATCATACTTAGGAGAAATCTGTCTGCGCCAATCGAATTTTCTGCTCAAAATATACTAGAAAATATCAAAAAAATATCCGATTTGAGACTTTCACTTTTTGGGGTCAAAAAAATTCAAAGGTTAACCCCTTTGAATTTTTTCAAAAATCGTCAAAATCTTCACTTGTGTTTTTATTGCCAAAATCGACTAATTTCGATGCGTAGAGTTGGAAAAACGCGTTGGATCCTGGCGCAAACACTTACATCCGTCGCAAAATGCCAAGTAAAAGAGCGTCAAATTGGCATCGCATTTGCTTACTTTAAAGCCAGATAAAATTTAAAGTATCATACTTAGGAGAAATCTGTCTGCGCCAATCGAATTTTCTGCTCAAAATATACTAGAAAATATCAAAAAAATATCCGATTTGAGACTTTCACTTTTTGGGGTCAAAAAAATTCAAAGGGGTTAACCTTTGAATTTTTTCAAAAATCGTCAAAATCTTCACTTGTGTTTTTATTGCCAAAATCGACTAATTTCGATGCGTAGAGTTGGAAAAACGCGTTGGATCCTGGCGCAAACACTTACATCCGTCGCAAAATGCCAAGTAAAAGAGCGTCAAACTGGCATCGCATTTGCTTACTTTAAAGCCAGATAAAATTTAAAGTATCATACTTAGGAGAAATCTGTCTGCGCCAATCGAATTTTCTGCTCAAAATATACTAGAAAATATCAAAAAAACATCCGATTTGAGACTTTCACTTTTTGGGGTCAAAAAAATTCAAAGGTTAACCCCTTTGAATTTTTTCAAAAATCGTCAAAATCTTCACTTGTGTTTTTATTGCCAAAATCGACTAATTTCGATGCGTAGAGTTGGAAAAACGCGTTGGATCCTGGCGCAAACACTTACATCCGTCGCAAAATGCCAAGTAAAAGAGCGTCAAATTGGCATCGCATTTGCTTACTTTAAAGCCAGATAAAATTTAAAGTATCATACTTAGGAGAAATCTGTCTGCGCCAATCGAATTTTCTGCTCAAAATATACTAGAAAATATCAAAAAAATATCCGATTTGAGACTTTCACTTTTTGGGGTCAAAAAAATTCAAAGGGGTTAACCTTTGAATTTTTTCAAAAATCGTCAAAATCTTCACTTGTGTTTTTATTGCCAAAATCGACTAATTTCGATGCGTAGAGTTGGAAAAACGCGTTGGATCCTGGCGCAAACACTTACATCCGTCGCAAAATGGCAAGTAAAAGAGCGTCAAATTGGCATCGCATTTGCTTACTTTAAAGCCAGATAAAATTTAAAGTATCATACTTAGGAGAAATCTGTCTGCGCCAATCGAATTTTCTGCTCAAAATATACTAGAAAATATCAAAAAAATATCCGATTTGAGACTTTCACTTTTTGGGGTCAAAAAAATTCAAAGGGGTTAACCTTTGAATTTTTTCAAAAATCGTCAAAATCTTCACTTGTGTTTTTATTGCCAAAATCGACTAATTTCGATGCGTAGAGTTGGAAAAACGCGTTGGATCCTGGCGCAAACACTTACATCCGTCGCAAAATGCCAAGTAAAAGAGCGTCAAATTGGCATCGCATTTGCTTACTTTAAAGCCAGATAAAATTTAAAGTATCATACTTAGGAGAAATCTGTCTGCGCCAATCGAATTTTCTGCTCAAAATATACTAGAAAATATCAAAAAAACATCCGATTTGAGACTTTCACTTTTTGGGGTCAAAAAAATTCAAAGGTTAACCCCTTTCAATTTTTTCAAAAATCGTCAAAATCTTCACTTGTGTTTTTATTGCCAAAATCGACTAATTTCGATGCGTAGAGTTGGAAAAACGCGTTGGATCCTGGCGCAAACACTTACATCCGTCGCAAAATGCCAAGTAAAAGAGCGTCAAATTGGCATCGCATTTGCTTACTTTAAAGCCAGATAAAATTTAAAGTATCATACTTAGGAGAAATCTGTCTGCGCCAGTCGAATTTTCTGCTCAAAATATACTAGAAAATATCAAAAAAATAACCGATTTGAGACTTTCACTTTTTGGGGTCAAAAAAATTCAAAGGGGTTAACCTTTGAATTTTTTCAAAAATCGTCAAAATCTTCACTTGTGTTTTTATTGCCAAAATCGACTAATTTCGATGCGTAGAGTTGGAAAAACGCGTTGGATCTTGGCGCAAACACTTACATCCGTCGCAAAATGCCAAGTAAAAGAGCGTCAAATTGGCATCGCATTTGCTTACTTTAAAGCCAGATAAAATTTAAAGTATCATACTTAGGAGAAATCTGTCTGCGCCAATCGAATTTTCTGCTCAAAATATACTAGAAAATATCAAAAAAACATCCGATTTGAGACTTTCACTTTTTGGGGTCAAAAAAATTCAAAGGTTAACCCCTTTGAATTTTTTCAAAAATCGTCAAAATCTTCACTTGTGTTTTTATTGCCAAAATCGACTAATTTCGATGCGTAGAGTTGGAAAAACGCGTTGGATCCTGGCGCAAACACTTACATCCGTCGCAAAATGCCAAGTAAAAGAGCGTCAAATTGGCATCGCATTTGCTTACTTTAAAGCCAGATAAAATTTAAAGTATCATACTTAGGAGAAATCTGTCTGCGCCAATCGAATTTTCTGCTCAAAATATACTAGAAAATATCAAAAAAATATCCGATTTGAGACTTTCACTTTTTGGGGTCAAAAAAATTCAAAGGGGTTAACCTTTGAATTTTTTCAAAAATCGTCAAAATCTTCACTTGTGTTTTTATTGCCAAAATCGACTAATTTCGATGCGTAGAGTTGGAAAAACGCGTTGGATCCTGGCGCAAACACTTACATCCGTCGCAAAATGCCAAGTAAAAGAGCGTCAAATTGGCATCGCATTTGCTTACTTTAAAGCCAGATAAAATTTAAAGTATCATACTTAGGAGAAATCTGTCTGCGCCAATCGAATTTTCTGCTCAAAATATACTAGAAAATATCAAAAAAATATCCGATTTGAGACTTTCACTTTTTGGGGTCAAAAAAATTCAAAGGGGTTAACCTTTGAATTTTTTCAAAAATCGTCAAAATCTTCACTTGTGTTTTTATTGCCAAAATCGACTAATTTCGATGCGTAGAGTTGGAAAAACGCGTTGGATCCTGGCGCAAACACTTACATCCGTCGCAAAATGCCAAGTAAAAGAGCGTCAAATTGGCATCGCATTTGCTTACTTTAAAGCCAGATAAAATTTAAAGTATCATACTTAGGAGAAATCTGTCTGCGCCAATCGAATTTTCTGCTCAAAATATACTAGAAAATATCAAAAAAACATCCGATTTGAGACTTTCACTTTTTGGGGTCAAAAAAATTCAAAGGTTAACCCCTTTGAATTTTTTCAAAAATCGTCAAAATCTTCACTTGTGTTTTTATTGCCAAAATCGACTAATTTCGATGCGTAGAGTTGGAAAAACGCGTTGGATCCTGGCGCAAACACTTACATCCGTCGCAAAATGCCAAGTAAAAGAGCGTCAAATTGGCATCGCATTTGCTTACTTTAAAGCCAGATAAAATTTAAAGTATCATACTTAGGAGAAATCTGTCTGCGCCAATCGAATTTTCTGCTCAAAATATACTAGAAAATATCAAAAAAACATCCGATTTGAGACTTTCACTTTTTGGGGTCAAAAAAATTCAAAGGTTAACCCCTTTGAATTTTTTCAAAAATCGTCAAAATCTTCACTTGTGTTTTTATTGCCAAAATCGACTAATTTCGATGCGTAGAGTTGGAAAAACGCGTTGGATCCTGGCGCAAACACTTACATCCGTCGCAAAATGCCAAGTAAAAGAGCGTCAAATTGGCATCGCATTTGCTTACTTTAAAGCCAGATAAAATTTAAAGTATCATACTTAGGAGAAATCTGTCTGCGCCAATCGAATTTTCTGCTCAAAATATACTAGAAAATATCAAAAAAATATCCGATTTGAGACTTTCACTTTTTGGGGTCAAAAAAATTCAAAGGGGTTAACCTTTGAATTTTTTCAAAAATCGTCAAAATCTTCACTTGTGTTTTTATTGCCAAAATCGACTAATTTCGATGCGTAGAGTTGGAAAAACGCGTTGGATCCTGGCGCAAACACTTACATCCGTCGCAAAATGCCAAGTAAAAGAGCGTCAAATTGGCATCGCATTTGCTTACTTTAAAGCCAGATAAAATTTAAAGTATCATACTTAGGAGAAATCTGTCTGCGCCAATCGAATTTTCTGCTCAAAATATACTAGAAAATATCAAAAAAATATCCGATTTGAGACTTTCACTTTTTGGGGTCAAAAAAATTCAAAGGGGTTAACCTTTGAATTTTTTCAAAAATCGTCAAAATCTTCACTTGTGTTTTTATTGCCAAAATCGACTAATTTCGATGCGTAGAGTTGGAAAAACGCGTTGGATCCTGGCGCAAACACTTACATCCGTCGCAAAATGCCAAGTAAAAGAGCGTCAAATTGGCATCGCATTTGCTTACTTTAAAGCCAGATAAAATTTAAAGTATCATACTTAGGAGAAATCTGTCTGCGCCAATCGAATTTTCTGCTCAAAATATACTAGAAAATATCAAAAAAAGATCCGATTTGAGACTTTCACTTTTTGGGGTCAAAAAAATTCAAAGGTTAACCCCTTTGAATTTTTTCAAAAATCGTCAAAATCTTCACTTGTGTTTTTATTGCCAAAATCGACTAATTTCGATGCGTAGAGTTGGAAAAACGCGTTGGATCCTGGCGCAAACACTTACATCCGTCGCAAAATGCCAAGTAAAAGAGCGTCAAATTGGCATCGCATTTGCTTACTTTAAAGCCAGATAAAATTTAAAGTATCATACTTAGGAGAAATCTGTCTGCGCCAATCGAATTTTCTGCTCAAAATATACTAGAAAATATCAAAAAAACATCCGATTTGAGACTTTCACTTTTTGGGGTCAAAAAAATTCAAAGGTTAACCCCTTTGAATTTTTTCAAAAATCGTCAAAATCTTCACTTGTGTTTTTATTGCCAAAATCGACTAATTTCGATGCGTAGAGTTGGAAAAACGCGTTGGATCCTGGCGCAAACACTTACATCCGTCGCAAAATGCCAAGTAAAAGAGCGTCAAATTGGCATCGCATTTGCTTACTTTAAAGCCAGATAAAATTTAAAGTATCATACTTAGGAGAAATCTGTCTGCGCCAATCGAATTTTCTGCTCAAAATATACTAGAAAATATCAAAAAAACATCCGATTTGAGACTTTCACTTTTTGGGGTCAAAAAAATTCAAAGGGGTTAACCTTTGAATTTTTTCAAAAATCGTCAAAATCTTCACTTGTGTTTTTATTGCCAAAATCGACTAATTTCGATGCGTAGAGTTGGAAAAACGCGTTGGATCCTGGCGCAAACACTTACATCCGTCGCAAAATGCCAAGTAAAAGAGCGTCAAATTGGCATCGCATTTGCTTACTTTAAAGCCAGATAAAATTTAAAGTATCATACTTAGGAGAAATCTGTCTGCGCCAATCGAATTTTCTGCTCAAAATATACTAGAAAATATCAAAAAAATATCCGATTTGAGACTTTCACTTTTTGGGGTCAAAAAAATTCAAAGGGGTTAACCTTTGAATTTTTTCAAAAATCGTCAAAATCTTCACTTGTGTTTTTATTGCCAAAATCGACTAATTTCGATGCGTAGAGTTGGAAAAACGCGTTGGATCCTGGCGCAAACACTTACATCCGTCGCAAAATGCCAAGTAAAAGAGCGTCAAATTGGCATCGCATTTGCTTACTTTAAAGCCAGATAAAATTTAAAGTATCATACTTAGGAGAAATCTGTCTGCGCCAATCGAATTTTCTGCTCAAAATATACTAGAAAATATCAAAAAAACATCCGATTTGAGACTTTCACTTTTTGGGGTCAAAAAAATTCAAAGGTTAACCCCTTTGAATTTTTTCAAAAATCGTCAAAATCTTCACTTGTGTTTTTATTGCCAAAATCGACTAATTTCGATGCGTAGAGTTGGAAAAACGCGTTGGATCCTGGCGCAAACACTTACATCCGTCGCAAAATGCCAAGTAAAAGAGCGTCAAATTGGCATCGCATTTGCTTACTTTAAAGCCAGATAAAATTTAAAGTATCATACTTAGGAGAAATCTGTCTGCGCCAATCGAATTTTCTGCTCAAAATATACTAGAAAATATCAAAAAAACATCCGATTTGAGACTTTCACTTTTTGGGGTCAAAAAAATTCAAAGGTTAACCCCTTTGAATTTTTTCAAAAATCGTCAAAATCTTCACTTGTGTTTTTATTGCCAAAATCGACTAATTTCGATGCGTAGAGTTGGAAAAACGCGTTGGATCCTGGCGCAAACACTTACATCCGTCGCAAAATGCCAAGTAAAAGAGCGTCAAATTGGCATCGCATTTGCTTACTTTAAAGCCAGATAAAATTTAAAGTATCATACTTAGGAGAAATCTGTCTGCGCCAATCGAATTTTCTGCTCAAAATATACTAGAAAATATCAAAAAAACATCCGATTTGAGACTTTCACTTTTTGGGGTCAAAAAAATTCAAAGGTTAACCCCTTTGAATTTTTTCAAAAATCGTCAAAATCTTCACTTGTGTTTTTATTGCCAAAATCGACTAATTTCGATGCGTAGAGTTGGAAAAACGCGTTGGATCCTGGCGCAAACACTTACATCCGTCGCAAAATGCCAAGTAAAAGAGCGTCAAATTGGCATCGCATTTGCTTACTTTAAAGCCAGATAAAATTTAAAGTATCATACTTAGGAGAAATCTGTCTGCGCCAATCGAATTTTCTGCTCAAAATATACTAGAAAATATCAAAAAAATATCCGATTTGAGACTTTCACTTTTTGGGGTCAAAAAAATTCAAAGGGGTTAACCTTTGAATTTTTTCAAAAATCGTCAAAATCTTCACTTGTGTTTTTATTGCCAAAATCGACTAATTTCGATGCGTAGAGTTGGAAAAACGCGTTGGATCCTGGCGCAAACACTTACATCCGTCGCAAAATGCCAAGTAAAAGAGCGTCAAATTGGCATCGCATTTGCTTACTTTAAAGCCAGATAAAATTTAAAGTATCATACTTAGGAGAAATCTGTCTGCGCCAGTCGAATTTTCTGCTCAAAATATACTAGAAAATATCAAAAAAATAACCGATTTGAGACTTTCACTTTTTGGGGTCAAAAAAATTCAAAGGGGTTAACCTTTGAATTTTTTCAAAAATCGTCAAAATCTTCACTTGTGTTTTTATTGCCAAAATCGACTAATTTCGATGCGTAGAGTTGGAAAAACGCGTTGGATCTTGGCGCAAACACTTACATCCGTCGCAAAATGCCAAGTAAAAGAGCGTCAAATTGGCATCGCATTTGCTTACTTTAAAGCCAGATAAAATTTAAAGTATCATACTTAGGAGAAATCTGTCTGCGCCAATCGAATTTTCTGCTCAAAATATACTAGAAAATATCAAAAAAACATCCGATTTGAGACTTTCACTTTTTGGGGTCAAAAAAATTCAAAGGTTAACCCCTTTGAATTTTTTCAAAAATCGTCAAAATCTTCACTTGTGTTTTTATTGCCAAAATCGACTAATTTCGATGCGTAGAGTTGGAAAAACGCGTTGGATCCTGGCGCAAACACTTACATCCGTCGCAAAATGCCAAGTAAAAGAGCGTCAAATTGGCATCGCATTTGCTTACTTTAAAGCCAGATAAAATTTAAAGTATCATACTTAGGAGAAATCTGTCTGCGCCAATCGAATTTTCTGCTCAAAATATACTAGAAAATATCAAAAAAACATCCGATTTGAGACTTTCACTTTTTGGGGTCAAAAAAATTCAAAGGGGTTAACCTTTGAATTTTTTCAAAAATCGTCAAAATCTTCACTTGTGTTTTTATTGCCAAAATCGACTAATTTCGATGCGTAGAGTTGGAAAAACGCGTTGGATCCTGGCGCAAACACTTACATCCGTCGCAAAATGCCAAGTAAAAGAGCGTCAAATTGGCATCGCATTTGCTTACTTTAAAGCCAGATAAAATTTAAAGTATCATACTTAGGAGAAATCTGTCTGCGCCAATCGAATTTTCTGCTCAAAATATACTAGAAAATATCAAAAAAATATCCGATTTGAGACTTTCACTTTTTGGGGTCAAAAAAATTCAAAGGGGTTAACCTTTGAATTTTTTCAAAAATCGTCAAAATCTTCACTTGTGTTTTTATTGCCAAAATCGACTAATTTCGATGCGTAGAGTTGGAAAAACGCGTTGGATCCTGGCGCAAACACTTACATCCGTCGCAAAATGCCAAGTAAAAGAGCGTCAAATTGGCATCGCATTTGCTTACTTTAAAGCCAGATAAAATTTAAAGTATCATACTTAGGAGAAATCTGTCTGCGCCAATCGAATTTTCTGCTCAAAATATACTAGAAAATATCAAAAAAACATCCGATTTGAGACTTTCACTTTTTGGGGTCAAAAAAATTCAAAGGTTAACCCCTTTGAATTTTTTCAAAAATCGTCAAAATCTTCACTTGTGTTTTTATTGCCAAAATCGACTAATTTCGATGCGTAGAGTTGGAAAAACGCGTTGGATCCTGGCGCAAACACTTACATCCGTCGCAAAATGCCAAGTAAAAGAGCGTCAAATTGGCATCGCATTTGCTTACTTTAAAGCCAGATAAAATTTAAAGTATCATACTTAGGAGAAATCTGTCTGCGCCAATCGAATTTTCTGCTCAAAATATACTAGAAAATATCAAAAAAACATCCGATTTGAGACTTTCACTTTTTGGGGTCAAAAAAATTCAAAGGTTAACCCCTTTGAATTTTTTCAAAAATCGTCAAAATCTTCACTTGTGTTTTTATTGCCAAAATCGACTAATTTCGATGCGTAGAGTTGGAAAAACGCGTTGGATCCTGGCGCAAACACTTACATCCGTCGCAAAATGCCAAGTAAAAGAGCGTCAAATTGGCATCGCATTTGCTTACTTTAAAGCCAGATAAAATTTAAAGTATCATACTTAGGAGAAATCTGTCTGCGCCAATCGAATTTTCTGCTCAAAATATACTAGAAAATATCAAAAAAATATCCGATTTGAGACTTTCACTTTTTGGGGTCAAAAAAATTCAAAGGGGTTAACCTTTGAATTTTTTCAAAAATCGTCAAAATCTTCACTTGTGTTTTTATTGCCAAAATCGACTAATTTCGATGCGTAGAGTTGGAAAAACGCGTTGGATCCTGGCGCAAACACTTACATCCGTCGCAAAATGCCAAGTAAAAGAGCGTCAAATTGGCATCGCATTTGCTTACTTTAAAGCCAGATAAAATTTAAAGTATCATACTTAGGAGAAATCTGTCTGCGCCAATCGAATTTTCTGCTCAAAATATACTAGAAAATATCAAAAAAACATCCGATTTGAGACTTTCACTTTTTGGGGTCAAAAAAATTCAAAGGTTAACCCCTTTGAATTTTTTCAAAAATCGTCAAAATCTTCACTTGTGTTTTTATTGCCAAAATCGACTAATTTCGATGCGTAGAGTTGGAAAAACGCGTTGGATCCTGGCGCAAACACTTACATCCGTCGCAAAATGCCAAGTAAAAGAGCGTCAAATTGGCATCGCATTTGCTTACTTTAAAGCCAGATAAAATTTAAAGTATCATACTTAGGAGAAATCTGTCTGCGCCAATCGAATTTTCTGCTCAAAATATACTAGAAAATATCAAAAAAACATCCGATTTGAGACTTTCACTTTTTGGGGTCAAAAAAATTCAAAGGTTAACCCCTTTGAATTTTTTCAAAAATCGTCAAAATCTTCACTTGTGTTTTTATTGCCAAAATCGACTAATTTCGATGCGTAGAGTTGGAAAAACGCGTTGGATCCTGGCGCAAACACTTACATCCGTCGCAAAATGCCAAGTAAAAGAGCGTCAAATTGGCATCGCATTTGCTTACTTTAAAGCCAGATAAAATTTAAAGTATCATACTTAGGAGAAATCTGTCTGCGCCAATCGAATTTTCTGCTCAAAATATACTAGAAAATATCAAAAAAATATCCGATTTGAGACTTTCACTTTTTGGGGTCAAAAAAATTCAAAGGGGTTAACCTTTGAATTTTTTCAAAAATCGTCAAAATCTTCACTTGTGTTTTTATTGCCAAAATCGACTAATTTCGATGCGTAGAGTTGGAAAAACGCGTTGGATCCTGGCGCAAACACTTACATCCGTCGCAAAATGCCAAGTAAAAGAGCGTCAAATTGGCATCGCATTTGCTTACTTTAAAGCCAGATAAAATTTAAAGTATCATACTTAGGAGAAATCTGTCTGCGCCAATCGAATTTTCTGCTCAAAATATACTAGAAAATATCAAAAAAATATCCGATTTGAGACTTTCACTTTTTGGGGTCAAAAAAATTCAAAGGGGTTAACCTTTGAATTTTTTCAAAAATCGTCAAAATCTTCACTTGTGTTTTTATTGCCAAAATCGACTAATTTCGATGCGTAGAGTTGGAAAAACGCGTTGGATCCTGGCGCAAACACTTACATCCGTCGCAAAATGCCAAGTAAAAGAGCGTCAAATTGGCATCGCATTTGCTTACTTTAAAGCCAGATAAAATTTAAAGTATCATACTTAGGAGAAATCTGTCTGCGCCAATCGAATTTTCTGCTCAAAATATACTAGAAAATATCAAAAAAACATCCGATTTGAGACTTTCACTTTTTGGGGTCAAAAAAATTCAAAGGTTAACCCCTTTGAATTTTTTCAAAAATCGTCAAAATCTTCACTTGTGTTTTTATTGCCAAAATCGACTAATTTCGATGCGTAGAGTTGGAAAAACGCGTTGGATCCTGGCGCAAACACTTACATCCGTCGCAAAATGCCAAGTAAAAGAGCGTCAAATTGGCATCGCATTTGCTTACTTTAAAGCCAGATAAAATTTAAAGTATCATACTTAGGAGAAATCTGTCTGCGCCAATCGAATTTTCTGCTCAAAATATACTAGAAAATAACAAAAAAACATCCGATTTGAGACTTTCACTTTTTGGGGTCAAAAAAATTCAAAGGTTAACCCCTTTGAATTTTTTCAAAAATCGTCAAAATCTTCACTTGTGTTTTTATTGCCAAAATCGACTAATTTCGATGCGTAGAGTTGGAAAAACGCGTTGGATCCTGGCGCAAACACTTACATCCGTCGCAAAATGCCAAGTAAAAGAGCGTCAAATTGGCATCGCATTTGCTTACTTTAAAGCCAGATAAAATTTAAAGTATCATACTTAGGAGAAATCTGTCTGCGCCAATCGAATTTTCTGCTCAAAATATACTAGAAAATATCAAAAAAACATCCGATTTGAGACTTTCACTTTTTGGGGTCAAAAAAATTCAAAGGTTAACCCCTTTGAATTTTTTCAAAAATCGTCAAAATCTTCACTTGTGTTTTTATTGCCAAAATCGACTAATTTCGATGCGTAGAGTTGGAAAAACGCGTTGGATCCTGGCGCAAACACTTACATCCGTCGCAAAATGCCAAGTAAAAGAGCGTCAAATTGGCATCGCATTTGCTTACTTTAAAGCCAGATAAAATTTAAAGTATCATACTTAGGAGAAATCTGTCTGCGCCAATCGAATTTTCTGCTCAAAATATACTAGAAAATATCAAAAAAATATCCGATTTGAGACTTTCACTTTTTGGGGTCAAAAAAATTCAAAGGGGTTAACCTTTGAATTTTTTCAAAAATCGTCAAAATCTTCACTTGTGTTTTTATTGCCAAAATCGACTAATTTCGATGCGTAGAGTTGGAAAAACGCGTTGGATCCTGGCGCAAACACTTACATCCGTCGCAAAATGCCAAGTAAAAGAGCGTCAAATTGGCATCGCATTTGCTTACTTTAAAGCCAGATAAAATTTAAAGTATCATACTTAGGAGAAATCTGTCTGCGCCAATCGAATTTTCTGCTCAAAATATACTAGAAAATATCAAAAAAATATCCGATTTGAGACTTTCACTTTTTGGGGTCAAAAAAATTCAAAGGGGTTAACCTTTGAATTTTTTCAAAAATCGTCAAAATCTTCACTTGTGTTTTTATTGCCAAAATCGACTAATTTCGATGCGTAGAGTTGGAAAAACGCGTTGGATCCTGGCGCAAACACTTACATCCGTCGCAAAATGCCAAGTAAAAGAGCGTCAAATTGGCATCGCATTTGCTTACTTTAAAGCCAGATAAAATTTAAAGTATCATACTTAGGAGAAATCTGTCTGCGCCAATCGAATTTTCTGCTCAAAATATACTAGAAAATATCAAAAAAATATCCGATTTGAGACTTTCACTTTTTGGGGTCAAAAAAATTCAAAGGGGTTAACCTTTGAATTTTTTCAAAAATCGTCAAAATCTTCACTTGTGTTTTTATTGCCAAAATCGACTAATTTCGATGCGTAGAGTTGGAAAAACGCGTTGGATCCTGGCGCAAACACTTACATCCGTCGCAAAATGCCAAGTAAAAGAGCGTCAAATTGGCATCGCATTTGCTTACTTTAAAGCCAGATAAAATTTAAAGTATCATACTTAGGAGAAATCTGTCTGCGCCAATCGAATTTTCTGCTCAAAATATACTAGAAAATATCAAAAAAACATCCGATTTGAGACTTTCACTTTTTGGGGTCAAAAAAATTCAAAGGTTAACCCCTTTGAATTTTTTCAAAAATCGTCAAAATCTTCACTTGTGTTTTTATTGCCAAAATCGACTAATTTCGATGCGTAGAGTTGGAAAAACGCGTTGGATCCTGGCGCAAACACTTACATCCGTCGCAAAATGCCAAGTAAAAGAGCGTCAAATTGGCATCGCATTTGCTTACTTTAAAGCCAGATAAAATTTAAAGTATCATACTTAGGAGAAATCTGTCTGCGCCAATCGAATTTTCTGCTCAAAATATACTAGAAAATATCAAAAAAATATCCGATTTGAGACTTTCACTTTTTGGGGTCAAAAAAATTCAAAGGGGTTAACCTTTGAATTTTTTCAAAAATCGTCAAAATCTTCACTTGTGTTTTTATTGCCAAAATCGACTAATTTCGATGCGTAGAGTTGGAAAAACGCGTTGGATCCTGGCGCAAACACTTACATCCGTCGCAAAATGCCAAGTAAAAGAGCGTCAAATTGGCATCGCATTTGCTTACTTTAAAGCCAGATAAAATTTAAAGTATCATACTTAGGAGAAATCTGTCTGCGCCAATCGAATTTTCTGCTCAAAATATACTAGAAAATATCAAAAAAATATCCGATTTGAGACTTTCACTTTTTGGGGTCAAAAAAATTCAAAGGGGTTAACCTTTGAATTTTTTCAAAAATCGTCAAAATCTTCACTTGTGTTTTTATTGCCAAAATCGACTAATTTCGATGCGTAGAGTTGGAAAAACGCGTTGGATCCTGGCGCAAACACTTACATCCGTCGCAAAATGCCAAGTAAAAGAGCGTCAAATTGGCATCGCATTTGCTTACTTTAAAGCCAGATAAAATTTAAAGTATCATACTTAGGAGAAATCTGTCTGCGCCAATCGAATTTTCTGCTCAAAATATACTAGAAAATATCAAAAAAACATCCGATTTGAGACTTTCACTTTTTGGGGTCAAAAAAATTCAAAGGTTAACCCCTTTGAATTTTTTCAAAAATCGTCAAAATCTTCACTTGTGTTTTTATTGCCAAAATCGACTAATTTCGATGCGTAGAGTTGGAAAAACGCGTTGGATCCTGGCGCAAACACTTACATCCGTCGCAAAATGCCAAGTAAAAGAGCGTCAAATTGGCATCGCATTTGCTTACTTTAAAGCCAGATAAAATTTAAAGTATCATACTTAGGAGAAATCTGTCTGCGCCAATCGAATTTTCTGCTCAAAATATACTAGAAAATATCAAAAAAACATCCGATTTGAGACTTTCACTTTTTGGGGTCAAAAAAATTCAAAGGTTAACCCCTTTGAATTTTTTCAAAAATCGTCAAAATCTTCACTTGTGTTTTTATTGCCAAAATCGACTAATTTCGATGCGTAGAGTTGGAAAAACGCGTTGGATCCTGGCGCAAACACTTACATCCGTCGCAAAATGCCAAGTAAAAGAGCGTCAAATTGGCATCGCATTTGCTTACTTTAAAGCCAGATAAAATTTAAAGTATCATACTTAGGAGAAATCTGTCTGCGCCAATCGAATTTTCTGCTCAAAATATACTAGAAAATATCAAAAAAATATCCGATTTGAGACTTTCACTTTTTGGGGTCAAAAAAATTCAAAGGGGTTAACCTTTGAATTTTTTCAAAAATCGTCAAAATCTTCACTTGTGTTTTTATTGCCAAAATCGACTAATTTCGATGCGTAGAGTTGGAAAAACGCGTTGGATCCTGGCGCAAACACTTACATCCGTCGCAAAATGCCAAGTAAAAGAGCGTCAAATTGGCATCGCATTTGCTTACTTTAAAGCCAGATAAAATTTAAAGTATCATACTTAGGAGAAATCTGTCTGCGCCAATCGAATTTTCTGCTCAAAATATACTAGAAAATATCAAAAAAACATCCGATTTGAGACTTTCACTTTTTGGGGTCAAAAAAATTCAAAGGTTAACCCCTTTGAATTTTTTCAAAAATCGTCAAAATCTTCACTTGTGTTTTTATTGCCAAAATCGACTAATTTCGATGCGTAGAGTTGGAAAAACGCGTTGGATCCTGGCGCAAACACTTACATCCGTCGCAAAATGCCAAGTAAAAGAGCGTCAAATTGGCATCGCATTTGCTTACTTTAAAGCCAGATAAAATTTAAAGTATCATACTTAGGAGAAATCTGTCTGCGCCAATCGAATTTTCTGCTCAAAATATACTAGAAAATATCAAAAAAACATCCGATTTGAGACTTTCACTTTTTGGGGTCAAAAAAATTCAAAGGTTAACCCCTTTGAATTTTTTCAAAAATCGTCAAAATCTTCACTTGTGTTTTTATTGCCAAAATCGACTAATTTCGATGCGTAGAGTTGGAAAAACGCGTTGGATCCTGGCGCAAACACTTACATCCGTCGCAAAATGCCAAGTAAAAGAGCGTCAAATTGGCATCGCATTTGCTTACTTTAAAGCCAGATAAAATTTAAAGTATCATACTTAGGAGAAATCTGTCTGCGCCAATCGAATTTTCTGCTCAAAATATACTAGAAAATATCAAAAAAATATCCGATTTGAGACTTTCACTTTTTGGGGTCAAAAAAATTCAAAGGGGTTAACCTTTGAATTTTTTCAAAAATCGTCAAAATCTTCACTTGTGTTTTTATTGCCAAAATCGACTAATTTCGATGCGTAGAGTTGGAAAAACGCGTTGGATCCTGGCGCAAACACTTACATCCGTCGCAAAATGCCAAGTAAAAGAGCGTCAAATTGGCATCGCATTTGCTTACTTTAAAGCCAGATAAAATTTAAAGTATCATACTTAGGAGAAATCTGTCTGCGCCAATCGAATTTTCTGCTCAAAATATACTAGAAAATATCAAAAAAATATCCGATTTGAGACTTTCACTTTTTGGGGTCAAAAAAATTCAAAGGGGTTAACCTTTGAATTTTTTCAAAAATCGTCAAAATCTTCACTTGTGTTTTTATTGCCAAAATCGACTAATTTCGATGCGTAGAGTTGGAAAAACGCGTTGGATCCTGGCGCAAACACTTACATCCGTCGCAAAATGCCAAGTAAAAGAGCGTCAAATTGGCATCGCATTTGCTTACTTTAAAGCCAGATAAAATTTAAAGTATCATACTTAGGAGAAATCTGTCTGCGCCAATCGAATTTTCTGCTCAAAATATACTAGAAAATATCAAAAAAACATCCGATTTGAGACTTTCACTTTTTGGGGTCAAAAAAATTCAAAGGTTAACCCCTTTGAATTTTTTCAAAAATCGTCAAAATCTTCACTTGTGTTTTTATTGCCAAAATCGACTAATTTCGATGCGTAGAGTTGGAAAAACGCGTTGGATCCTGGCGCAAACACTTACATCCGTCGCAAAATGCCAAGTAAAAGAGCGTCAAATTGGCATCGCATTTGCTTACTTTAAAGCCAGATAAAATTTAAAGTATCATACTTAGGAGAAATCTGTCTGCGCCAATCGAATTTTCTGCTCAAAATATACTAGAAAATAACAAAAAAACATCCGATTTGAGACTTTCACTTTTTGGGGTCAAAAAAATTCAAAGGTTAACCCCTTTGAATTTTTTCAAAAATCGTCAAAATCTTCACTTGTGTTTTTATTGCCAAAATCGACTAATTTCGATGCGTAGAGTTGGAAAAACGCGTTGGATCCTGGCGCAAACACTTACATCCGTCGCAAAATGCCAAGTAAAAGAGCGTCAAATTGGCATCGCATTTGCTTACTTTAAAGCCAGATAAAATTTAAAGTATCATACTTAGGAGAAATCTGTCTGCGCCAATCGAATTTTCTGCTCAAAATATACTAGAAAATATCAAAAAAACATCCGATTTGAGACTTTCACTTTTTGGGGTCAAAAAAATTCAAAGGTTAACCCCTTTGAATTTTTTCAAAAATCGTCAAAATCTTCACTTGTGTTTTTATTGCCAAAATCGACTAATTTCGATGCGTAGAGTTGGAAAAACGCGTTGGATCCTGGCGCAAACACTTACATCCGTCGCAAAATGCCAAGTAAAAGAGCGTCAAATTGGCATCGCATTTGCTTACTTTAAAGCCAGATAAAATTTAAAGTATCATACTTAGGAGAAATCTGTCTGCGCCAATCGAATTTTCTGCTCAAAATATACTAGAAAATATCAAAAAAATATCCGATTTGAGACTTTCACTTTTTGGGGTCAAAAAAATTCAAAGGGGTTAACCTTTGAATTTTTTCAAAAATCGTCAAAATCTTCACTTGTGTTTTTATTGCCAAAATCGACTAATTTCGATGCGTAGAGTTGGAAAAACGCGTTGGATCCTGGCGCAAACACTTACATCCGTCGCAAAATGCCAAGTAAAAGAGCGTCAAATTGGCATCGCATTTGCTTACTTTAAAGCCAGATAAAATTTAAAGTATCATACTTAGGAGAAATCTGTCTGCGCCAATCGAATTTTCTGCTCAAAATATACTAGAAAATATCAAAAAAATATCCGATTTGAGACTTTCACTTTTTGGGGTCAAAAAAATTCAAAGGGGTTAACCTTTGAATTTTTTCAAAAATCGTCAAAATCTTCACTTGTGTTTTTATTGCCAAAATCGACTAATTTCGATGCGTAGAGTTGGAAAAACGCGTTGGATCCTGGCGCAAACACTTACATCCGTCGCAAAATGCCAAGTAAAAGAGCGTCAAATTGGCATCGCATTTGCTTACTTTAAAGCCAGATAAAATTTAAAGTATCATACTTAGGAGAAATCTGTCTGCGCCAATCGAATTTTCTGCTCAAAATATACTAGAAAATATCAAAAAAACATCCGATTTGAGACTTTCACTTTTTGGGGTCAAAAAAATTCAAAGGTTAACCCCTTTGAATTTTTTCAAAAATCGTCAAAATCTTCACTTGTGTTTTTATTGCCAAAATCGACTAATTTCGATGCGTAGAGTTGGAAAAACGCGTTGGATCCTGGCGCAAACACTTACATCCGTCGCAAAATGCCAAGTAAAAGAGCGTCAAATTGGCATCGCATTTGCTTACTTTAAAGCCAGATAAAATTTAAAGTATCATACTTAGGAGAAATCTGTCTGCGCCAATCGAATTTTCTGCTCAAAATATACTAGAAAATATCAAAAAAACATCCGATTTGAGACTTTCACTTTTTGGGGTCAAAAAAATTCAAAGGTTAACCCCTTTGAATTTTTTCAAAAATCGTCAAAATCTTCACTTGTGTTTTTATTGCCAAAATCGACTAATTTCGATGCGTAGAGTTGGAAAAACGCGTTGGATCCTGGCGCAAACACTTACATCCGTCGCAAAATGCCAAGTAAAAGAGCGTCAAATTGGCATCGCATTTGCTTACTTTAAAGCCAGATAAAATTTAAAGTATCATACTTAGGAGAAATCTGTCTGCGCCAATCGAATTTTCTGCTCAAAATATACTAGAAAATATCAAAAAAACATCCGATTTGAGACTTTCACTTTTTGGGGTCAAAAAAATTCAAAGGTTAACCCCTTTGAATTTTTTCAAAAATCGTCAAAATCTTCACTTGTGTTTTTATTGCCAAAATCGACTAATTTCGATGCGTAGAGTTGGAAAAACGCGTTGGATCCTGGCGCAAACACTTACATCCGTCGCAAAATGCCAAGTAAAAGAGCGTCAAATTGGCATCGCATTTGCTTACTTTAAAGCCAGATAAAATTTAAAGTATCATACTTAGGAGAAATCTGTCTGCGCCAATCGAATTTTCTGCTCAAAATATACTAGAAAATATCAAAAAAACATCCGATTTGAGACTTTCACTTTTTGGGGTCAAAAAAATTCAAAGGTTAACCCCTTTGAATTTTTTCAAAAATCGTCAAAATCTTCACTTGTGTTTTTATTGCCAAAATCGACTAATTTCGATGCGTAGAGTTGGAAAAACGCGTTGGATCCTGGCGCAAACACTTACATCCGTCGCAAAATGCCAAGTAAAAGAGCGTCAAATTGGCATCGCATTTGCTTACTTTAAAGCCAGATAAAATTTAAAGTATCATACTTAGGAGAAATCTGTCTGCGCCAATCGAATTTTCTGCTCAAAATATACTAGAAAATATCAAAAAAACATCCGATTTGAGACTTTCACTTTTTGGGGTCAAAAAAATTCAAAGGTTAACCCCTTTGAATTTTTTCAAAAATCGTCAAAATCTTCACTTGTGTTTTTATTGCCAAAATCGACTAATTTCGATGCGTAGAGTTGGAAAAACGCGTTGGATCCTGGCGCAAACACTTACATCCGTCGCAAAATGCCAAGTAAAAGAGCGTCAAATTGGCATCGCATTTGCTTACTTTAAAGCCAGATAAAATTTAAAGTATCATACTTAGGAGAAATCTGTCTGCGCCAATCGAATTTTCTGCTCAAAATATACTAGAAAATATCAAAAAAATATCCGATTTGAGACTTTCACTTTTTGGGGTCAAAAAAATTCAAAGGGGTTAACCTTTGAATTTTTTCAAAAATCGTCAAAATCTTCACTTGTGTTTTTATTGCCAAAATCGACTAATTTCGATGCGTAGAGTTGGAAAAACGCGTTGGATCCTGGCGCAAACACTTACATCCGTCGCAAAATGCCAAGTAAAAGAGCGTCAAATTGGCATCGCATTTGCTTACTTTAAAGCCAGATAAAATTTAAAGTATCATACTTAGGAGAAATCTGTCTGCGCCAATCGAATTTTCTGCTCAAAATATACTAGAAAATATCAAAAAAACATCCGATTTGAGACTTTCACTTTTTGGGGTCAAAAAAATTCAAAGGTTAACCCCTTTGAATTTTTTCAAAAATCGTCAAAATCTTCACTTGTGTTTTTATTGCCAAAATCGACTAATTTCGATGCGTAGAGTTGGAAAAACGCGTTGGATCCTGGCGCAAACACTTACATCCGTCGCAAAATGCCAAGTAAAAGAGCGTCAAATTGGCATCGCATTTGCTTACTTTAAAGCCAGATAAAATTTAAAGTATCATACTTAGGAGAAATCTGTCTGCGCCAATCGAATTTTCTGCTCAAAATATACTAGAAAATATCAAAAAAACATCCGATTTGAGACTTTCACTTTTTGGGGTCAAAAAAATTCAAAGGTTAACCCCTTTGAATTTTTTCAAAAATCGTCAAAATCTTCACTTGTGTTTTTATTGCCAAAATCGACTAATTTCGATGCGTAGAGTTGGAAAAACGCGTTGGATCCTGGCGCAAACACTTACATCCGTCGCAAAATGCCAAGTAAAAGAGCGTCAAATTGGCATCGCATTTGCTTACTTTAAAGCCAGATAAAATTTAAAGTATCATACTTAGGAGAAATCTGTCTGCGCCAATCGAATTTTCTGCTCAAAATATACTAGAAAATATCAAAAAAACATCCGATTTGAGACTTTCACTTTTTGGGGTCAAAAAAATTCAAAGGTTAACCCCTTTGAATTTTTTCAAAAATCGTCAAAATCTTCACTTGTGTTTTTATTGCCAAAATCGACTAATTTCGATGCGTAGAGTTGGAAAAACGCGTTGGATCCTGGCGCAAACACTTACATCCGTCGCAAAATGCCAAGTAAAAGAGCGTCAAATTGGCATCGCATTTGCTTACTTTAAAGCCAGATAAAATTTAAAGTATCATACTTAGGAGAAATCTGTCTGCGCCAATCGAATTTTCTGCTCAAAATATACTAGAAAATATCAAAAAAATATCCGATTTGAGACTTTCACTTTTTGGGGTCAAAAAAATTCAAAGGGGTTAACCTTTGAATTTTTTCAAAAATCGTCAAAATCTTCACTTGTGTTTTTATTGCCAAAATCGACTAATTTCGATGCGTAGAGTTGGAAAAACGCGTTGGATCCTGGCGCAAACACTTACATCCGTCGCAAAATGCCAAGTAAAAGAGCGTCAAATTGGCATCGCATTTGCTTACTTTAAAGCCAGATAAAATTTAAAGTATCATACTTAGGAGAAATCTGTCTGCGCCAATCGAATTTTCTGCTCAAAATATACTAGAAAATATCAAAAAAATATCCGATTTGAGACTTTCACTTTTTGGGGTCAAAAAAATTCAAAGAGGTTAACCTTTGAATTTTTTCAAAAATCGTCAAAATCTTCACTTGTGTTTTTATTGCCAAAATCGACTAATTTCGATGCGTAGAGTTGGAAAAACGCGTTGGATCCTGGCGCAAACACTTACATCCGTCGCAAAATGCCAAGTAAAAGAGCGTCAAATTGGCATCGCATTTGCTTACTTTAAAGCCAGATAAAATTTAAAGTATCATACTTAGGAGAAATCTGTCTGCGCCAATCGAATTTTCTGCTCAAAATATACTAGAAAATATCAAAAAAACATCCGATTTGAGACTTTCACTTTTTGGGGTCAAAAAAATTCAAAGGTTAACCCCTTTGAATTTTTTCAAAAATCGTCAAAATCTTCACTTGTGTTTTTATTGCCAAAATCGACTAATTTCGATGCGTAGAGTTGGAAAAACGCGTTGGATCCTGGCGCAAACACTTACATCCGTCGCAAAATGCCAAGTAAAAGAGCGTCAAATTGGCATCGCATTTGCTTACTTTAAAGCCAGATAAAATTTAAAGTATCATACTTAGGAGAAATCTGTCTGCGCCAATCGAATTTTCTGCTCAAAATATACTAGAAAATATCAAAAAAACATCCGATTTGAGACTTTCACTTTTTGGGGTCAAAAAAATTCAAAGGTTAACCCCTTTGAATTTTTTCAAAAATCGTCAAAATCTTCACTTGTGTTTTTATTGCCAAAATCGACTAATTTCGATGCGTAGAGTTGGAAAAACGCGTTGGATCCTGGCGCAAACACTTACATCCGTCGCAAAATGCCAAGTAAAAGAGCGTCAAATTGGCATCGCATTTGCTTACTTTAAAGCCAGATAAAATTTAAAGTATCATACTTAGGAGAAATCTGTCTGCGCCAATCGAATTTTCTGCTCAAAATATACTAGAAAATATCAAAAAAACATCCGATTTGAGACTTTCACTTTTTGGGGTCAAAAAAATTCAAAGGTTAACCCCTTTGAATTTTTTCAAAAATCGTCAAAATCTTCACTTGTGTTTTTATTGCCAAAATCGACTAATTTCGATGCGTAGAGTTGGAAAAACGCGTTGGATCCTGGCGCAAACACTTACATCCGTCGCAAAATGCCAAGTAAAAGAGCGTCAAATTGGCATCGCATTTGCTTACTTTAAA
Source organism: Cantharis rustica (assembly GCA_911387805.1). Classification (NCBI taxonomy): domain Eukaryota; kingdom Metazoa; phylum Arthropoda; class Insecta; order Coleoptera; family Cantharidae; genus Cantharis; species Cantharis rustica. Next base: position 68,142,484 of record OU426878.1, read on the forward strand.
GCCAGATAAAATTTAAAGTATCATACTTAGGAGAAATCTGTCTGCGCCAATCGAATTTTCTGCTCAAAATATACTAGAAAATATCAAAAAAATATCCGATTTGAGACTTTCACTTTTTGGGGTCAAAAAAATTCAAAGGGGTTAACCTTTGAATTTTTTCAAAAATCGTCAAAATCTTCACTTGTGTTTTTATTGCCAAAATCGACTAATTTCGATGCGTAGAGTTGGAAAAACGCGTTGGATCCTGGCGCAAACACTTACATCCGTCGCAAAATGCCAAGTAAAAGAGCGTCAAATTGGCATCGCATTTGCTTACTTTAAAGCCAGATAAAATTTAAAGTATCATACTTAGGAGAAATCTGTCTGCGCCAATCGAATTTTCTGCTCAAAATATACTAGAAAATATCAAAAAAATATCCGATTTGAGACTTTCACTTTTTGGGGTCAAAAAAATTCAAAGAGGTTAACCTTTGAATTTTTTCAAAAATCGTCAAAATCTTCACTTGTGTTTTTATTGCCAAAATCGACTAATTTCGATGCGTAGAGTTGGAAAAACGCGTTGGATCCTGGCGCAAACACTTACATCCGTCGCAAAATGCCAAGTAAAAGAGCGTCAAATTGGCATCGCATTTGCTTACTTTAAAGCCAGATAAAATTTAAAGTATCATACTTAGGAGAAATCTGTCTGCGCCAATCGAATTTTCTGCTCAAAATATACTAGAAAATATCAAAAAAACATCCGATTTGAGACTTTCACTTTTTGGGGTCAAAAAAATTCAAAGGTTAACCCCTTTGAATTTTTTCAAAAATCGTCAAAATCTTCACTTGTGTTTTTATTGCCAAAATCGACTAATTTCGATGCGTAGAGTTGGAAAAACGCGTTGGATCCTGGCGCAAACACTTACATCCGTCGCAAAATGCCAAGTAAAAGAGCGTCAAATTGGCATCGCATTTGCTTACTTTAAAGCCAGATAAAATTTAAAGTATCATACTTAGGAGAAATCTGTCTGCGCCAATCGAATTTTCTGCTCAAAATATACTAGAAAATATCAAAAAAACATCCGATTTGAGACTTTCACTTTTTGGGGTCAAAAAAATTCAAAGGTTAACCCCTTTGAATTTTTTCAAAAATCGTCAAAATCTTCACTTGTGTTTTTATTGCCAAAATCGACTAATTTCGATGCGTAGAGTTGGAAAAACGCGTTGGATCCTGGCGCAAACACTTACATCCGTCGCAAAATGCCAAGTAAAAGAGCGTCAAATTGGCATCGCATTTGCTTACTTTAAAGCCAGATAAAATTTAAAGTATCATACTTAGGAGAAATCTGTCTGCGCCAATCGAATTTTCTGCTCAAAATATACTAGAAAATATCAAAAAAACATCCGATTTGAGACTTTCACTTTTTGGGGTTAAAAAAATTCAAAGGTTAACCCCTTTGAATTTTTTCAAAAATCGTCAAAATCTTCACTTGTGTTTTTATTGCCAAAATCGACTAATTTCGATGCGTAGAGTTGGAAAAACGCGTTGGATCCTGGCGCAAACACTTACATCCGTCGCAAAATGCCAAGTAAAAGAGCGTCAAATTGGCATCGCATTTGCTTACTTTAAAGCCAGATAAAATTTAAAGTATCATACTTAGGAGAAATCTGTCTGCGCCAATCGAATTTTCTGCTCAAAATATACTAGAAAATATCAAAAAAACATCCGATTTGAGACTTTCACTTTTTGGGGTCAAAAAAATTCAAAGGTTAACCCCTTTGAATTTTTTCAAAAATCGTCAAAATCTTCACTTGTGTTTTTATTGCCAAAATCGACTAATTTCGATGCGTAGAGTTGGAAAAACGCGTTGGATCCTGGCGCAAACACTTACATCCGTCGCAAAATGCCAAGTAAAAGAGCGTCAAATTGGCATCGCATTTGCTTACTTTAAAGCCAGATAAAATTTAAAGTATCATACTTAGGAGAAATCTGTCTGCGCCAATCGAATTTTCTGCTCAAAATATACTAGAAAATATCAAAAAAACATCCGATTTGAGACTTTCACTTTTTGGGGTCAAAAAAATTCAAAGGTTAACCCCTTTGAATTTTTTCAAAAATCGTCAAAACCTTCACTTGTGTTTTTATTGCCAAAATCGACTAATTTCGATGCGTAGAGTTGGAAAAACGCGTTGGATCCTGGCGCAAACACTTACATCCGTCGCAAAATGCCAAGTAAAAGAGCGTCAAATTGGCATCGCATTTGCTTACTTTAAAGCCAGATAAAATTTAAAGTATCATACTTAGGAGAAATCTGTCTGCGCCAATCGAATTTTCTGCTCAAAATATACTAGAAAATATCAAAAAAATATCCGATTTGAGACTTTCACTTTTTGGGGTCAAAAAAATTCAAAGGGGTTAACCTTTGAATTTTTTCAAAAATCGTCAAAATCTTCACTTGTGTTTTTATTGCCAAAATCGACTAATTTCGATGCGTAGAGTTGGAAAAACGCGTTGGATCCTGGCGCAAACACTTACATCCGTCGCAAAATGCCAAGTAAAAGAGCGTCAAATTGGCATCGCATTTGCTTACTTTAAAGCCAGATAAAATTTAAAGTATCATACTTAGGAGAAATCTGTCTGCGCCAATCGAATTTTCTGCTCAAAATATACTAGAAAATATCAAAAAAATATCCGATTTGAGACTTTCACTTTTTGGGGTCAAAAAAATTCAAAGGGGTTAACCTTTGAATTTTTTCAAAAATCGTCAAAATCTTCACTTGTGTTTTTATTGCCAAAATCGACTAATTTCGATGCGTAGAGTTGGAAAAACGCGTTGGATCCTGGCGCAAACACTTACATCCGTCGCAAAATGCCAAGTAAAAGAGCGTCAAATTGGCATCGCATTTGCTTACTTTAAAGCCAGATAAAATTTAAAGTATCATACTTAGGAGAAATCTGTCTGCGCCAATCGAATTTTCTGCTCAAAATATACTAGAAAATATCAAAAAAACATCCGATTTGAGACTTTCACTTTTTGGGGTCAAAAAAATTCAAAGGTTAACCCCTTTGAATTTTTTCAAAAATCGTCAAAATCTTCACTTGTGTTTTTATTGCCAAAATCGACTAATTTCGATGCGTAGAGTTGGAAAAACGCGTTGGATCCTGGCGCAAACACTTACATCCGTCGCAAAATGCCAAGTAAAAGAGCGTCAAATTGGCATCGCATTTGCTTACTTTAAAGCCAGATAAAATTTAAAGTATCATACTTAGGAGAAATCTGTCTGCGCCAATCGAATTTTCTGCTCAAAATATACTAGAAAATATCAAAAAAACATCCGATTTGAGACTTTCACTTTTTGGGGTCAAAAAAATTCAAAGGTTAACCCCTTTGAATTTTTTCAAAAATCGTCAAAACCTTCACTTGTGTTTTTATTGCCAAAATCGACTAATTTCGATGCGTAGAGTTGGAAAAACGCGTTGGATCCTGGCGCAAACACTTACATCCGTCGCAAAATGCCAAGTAAAAGAGCGTCAAATTGGCATCGCATTTGCTTACTTTAAAGCCAGATAAAATTTAAAGTATCATACTTAGGAGAAATCTGTCTGCGCCAATCGAATTTTCTGCTCAAAATATACTAGAAAATATCAAAAAAACATCCGATTTGAGACTTTCACTTTTTGGGGTCAAAAAAATTCAAAGGTTAACCCCTTTGAATTTTTTCAAAAATCGTCAAAATCTTCACTTGTGTTTTTATTGCCAAAATCGACTAATTTCGATGCGTAGAGTTGGAAAAACGCGTTGGATCCTGGCGCAAACACTTACATCCGTCGCAAAATGCCAAGTAAAAGAGCGTCAAATTGGCATCGCATTTGCTTACTTTAAAGCCAGATAAAATTTAAAGTATCATACTTAGGAGAAATCTGTCTGCGCCAATCGAATTTTCTGCTCAAAATATACTAGAAAATATCAAAAAAACATCCGATTTGAGACTTTCACTTTTTGGGGTCAAAAAAATTCAAAGGTTAACCCCTTTGAATTTTTTCAAAAATCGTCAAAATCTTCACTTGTGTTTTTATTGCCAAAATCGACTAATTTCGATGCGTAGAGTTGGAAAAACGCGTTGGATCCTGGCGCAAACACTTACATCCGTCGCAAAATGCCAAGTAAAAGAGCGTCAAATTGGCATCGCATTTGCTTACTTTAAAGCCAGATAAAATTTAAAGTATCATACTTAGGAGAAATCTGTCTGCGCCAATCGAATTTTCTGCTCAAAATATACTAGAAAATATCAAAAAAACATCCGATTTGAGACTTTCACTTTTTGGGGTCAAAAAAATTCAAAGGTTAACCCCTTTGAATTTTTTCAAAAATCGTCAAAATCTTCACTTGTGTTTTTATTGCCAAAATCGACTAATTTCGATGCGTAGAGTTGGAAAAACGCGTTGGATCCTGGCGCAAACACTTACATCCGTCGCAAAATGCCAAGTAAAAGAGCGTCAAATTGGCATCGCATTTGCTTACTTTAAAGCCAGATAAAATTTAAAGTATCATACTTAGGAGAAATCTGTCTGCGCCAATCGAATTTTCTGCTCAAAATATACTAGAAAATATCAAAAAAACATCCGATTTGAGACTTTCACTTTTTGGGGTCAAAAAAATTCAAAGGTTAACCCCTTTGAATTTTTTCAAAAATCGTCAAAATCTTCACTTGTGTTTTTATTGCCAAAATCGACTAATTTCGATGCGTAGAGTTGGAAAAACGCGTTGGATCCTGGCGCAAACACTTACATCCGTCGCAAAATGCCAAGTAAAAGAGCGTCAAATTGGCATCGCATTTGCTTACTTTAAAGCCAGATAAAATTTAAAGTATCATACTTAGGAGAAATCTGTCTGCGCCAATCGAATTTTCTGCTCAAAATATACTAGAAAATATCAAAAAAATATCCGATTTGAGACTTTCACTTTTTGGGGTCAAAAAAATTCAAAGGGGTTAACCTTTGAATTTTTTCAAAAATCGTCAAAATCTTCACTTGTGTTTTTATTGCCAAAATCGACTAATTTCGATGCGTAGAGTTGGAAAAACGCGTTGGATCCTGGCGCAAACACTTACATCCGTCGCAAAATGCCAAGTAAAAGAGCGTCAAATTGGCATCGCATTTGCTTACTTTAAAGCCAGATAAAATTTAAAGTATCATACTTAGGAGAAATCTGTCTGCGCCAATCGAATTTTCTGCTCAAAATATACTAGAAAATATCAAAAAAATATCCGATTTGAGACTTTCACTTTTTGGGGTCAAAAAAATTCAAAGGGGTTAACCTTTGAATTTTTTCAAAAATCGTCAAAATCTTCACTTGTGTTTTTATTGCCAAAATCGACTAATTTCGATGCGTAGAGTTGGAAAAACGCGTTGGATCCTGGCGCAAACACTTACATCCGTCGCAAAATGCCAAGTAAAAGAGCGTCAAATTGGCATCGCATTTGCTTACTTTAAAGCCAGATAAAATTTAAAGTATCATACTTAGGAGAAATCTGTCTGCGCCAATCGAATTTTCTGCTCAAAATATACTAGAAAATATCAAAAAAATATCCGATTTGAGACTTTCACTTTTTGGGGTCAAAAAAATTCAAAGGGGTTAACCTTTGAATTTTTTCAAAAATCGTCAAAATCTTCACTTGTGTTTTTATTGCCAAAATCGACTAATTTCGATGCGTAGAGTTGGAAAAACGCGTTGGATCCTGGCGCAAACACTTACATCCGTCGCAAAATGCCAAGTAAAAGAGCGTCAAATTGGCATCGCATTTGCTTACTTTAAAGCCAGATAAAATTTAAAGTATCATACTTAGGAGAAATCTGTCTGCGCCAATCGAATTTTCTGCTCAAAATATACTAGAAAATATCAAAAAAATATCCGATTTGAGACTTTCACTTTTTGGGGTCAAAAAAATTCAAAGGGGTTAACCTTTGAATTTTTTCAAAAATCGTCAAAATCTTCACTTGTGTTTTTATTGCCAAAATCGACTAATTTCGATGCGTAGAGTTGGAAAAACGCGTTGGATCCTGGCGCAAACACTTACATCCGTCGCAAAATGCCAAGTAAAAGAGCGTCAAATTGGCATCGCATTTGCTTACTTTAAAGCCAGATAAAATTTAAAGTATCATACTTAGGAGAAATCTGTCTGCGCCAATCGAATTTTCTGCTCAAAATATACTAGAAAATATCAAAAAAATATCCGATTTGAGACTTTCACTTTTTGGGGTCAAAAAAATTCAAAGGGGTTAACCTTTGAATTTTTTCAAAAATCGTCAAAATCTTCACTTGTGTTTTTATTGCCAAAATCGACTAATTTCGATGCGTAGAGTTGGAAAAACGCGTTGGATCCTGGCGCAAACACTTACATCCGTCGCAAAATGCCAAGTAAAAGAGCGTCAAATTGGCATCGCATTTGCTTACTTTAAAGCCAGATAAAATTTAAAGTATCATACTTAGGAGAAATCTGTCTGCGCCAATCGAATTTTCTGCTCAAAATATACTAGAAAATATCAAAAAAACATCCGATTTGAGACTTTCACTTTTTGGGGTCAAAAAAATTCAAAGGTTAACCCCTTTGAATTTTTTCAAAAATCGTCAAAATCTTCACTTGTGTTTTTATTGCCAAAATCGACTAATTTCGATGCGTAGAGTTGGAAAAACGCGTTGGATCCTGGCGCAAACACTTACATCCGTCGCAAAATGCCAAGTAAAAGAGCGTCAAATTGGCATCGCATTTGCTTACTTTAAAGCCAGATAAAATTTAAAGTATCATACTTAGGAGAAATCTGTCTGCGCCAATCGAATTTTCTGCTCAAAATATACTAGAAAATATCAAAAAAACATCCGATTTGAGACTTTCACTTTTTGGGGTCAAAAAAATTCAAAGGTTAACCCCTTTGAATTTTTTCAAAAATCGTCAAAATCTTCACTTGTGTTTTTATTGCCAAAATCGACTAATTTCGATGCGTAGAGTTGGAAAAACGCGTTGGATCCTGGCGCAAACACTTACATCCGTCGCAAAATGCCAAGTAAAAGAGCGTCAAATTGGCATCGCATTTGCTTACTTTAAAGCCAGATAAAATTTAAAGTATCATACTTAGGAGAAATCTGTCTGCGCCAATCGAATTTTCTGCTCAAAATATACTAGAAAATATCAAAAAAACATCCGATTTGAGACTTTCACTTTTTGGGGTCAAAAAAATTCAAAGGTTAACCCCTTTGAATTTTTTCAAAAATCGTCAAAATCTTCACTTGTGTTTTTATTGCCAAAATCGACTAATTTCGATGCGTAGAGTTGGAAAAACGCGTTGGATCCTGGCGCAAACACTTACATCCGTCGCAAAATGCCAAGTAAAAGAGCGTCAAATTGGCATCGCATTTGCTTACTTTAAAGCCAGATAAAATTTAAAGTATCATACTTAGGAGAAATCTGTCTGCGCCAATCGAATTTTCTGCTCAAAATATACTAGAAAATATCAAAAAAATATCCGATTTGAGACTTTCACTTTTTGGGGTCAAAAAAATTCAAAGGGGTTAACCTTTGAATTTTTTCAAAAATCGTCAAAATCTTCACTTGTGTTTTTATTGCCAAAATCGACTAATTTCGATGCGTAGAGTTGGAAAAACGCGTTGGATCCTGGCGCAAACACTTACATCCGTCGCAAAATGCCAAGTAAAAGAGCGTCAAATTGGCATCGCATTTGCTTACTTTAAAGCCAGATAAAATTTAAAGTATCATACTTAGGAGAAATCTGTCTGCGCCAATCGAATTTTCTGCTCAAAATATACTAGAAAATATCAAAAAAACATCCGATTTGAGACTTTCACTTTTTGGGGTCAAAAAAATTCAAAGGTTAACCCCTTTGAATTTTTTCAAAAATCGTCAAAATCTTCACTTGTGTTTTTATTGCCAAAATCGACTAATTTCGATGCGTAGAGTTGGAAAAACGCGTTGGATCCTGGCGCAAACACTTACATCCGTCGCAAAATGCCAAGTAAAAGAGCGTCAAATTGGCATCGCATTTGCTTACTTTAAAGCCAGATAAAATTTAAAGTATCATACTTAGGAGAAATCTGTCTGCGCCAATCGAATTTTCTGCTCAAAATATACTAGAAAATATCAAAAAAACATCCGATTTGAGACTTTCACTTTTTGGGGTCAAAAAAATTCAAAGGTTAACCCCTTTGAATTTTTTCAAAAATCGTCAAAATCTTCACTTGTGTTTTTATTGCCAAAATCGACTAATTTCGATGCGTAGAGTTGGAAAAACGCGTTGGATCCTGGCGCAAACACTTACATCCGTCGCAAAATGCCAAGTAAAAGAGCGTCAAATTGGCATCGCATTTGCTTACTTTAAAGCCAGATAAAATTTAAAGTATCATACTTAGGAGAAATCTGTCTGCGCCAATCGAATTTTCTGCTCGAAATATACTAGAAAATATCAAAAAAATATCCGATTTGAGACTTTCACTTTTTGGGGTGAAAAAAATTCAAAGGGGTTAACCTTTGAATTTTTTCAAAAATCGTCAAAATCTTCACTTGTGTTTTTATTGCCAAAATCGACTAATTTCGATGCGTAGAGTTGGAAAAACGCGTTGGATCCTGGCGCAAACACTTACATCCGTCGCAAAATGCCAAGTAAAAGAGCGTCAAATTGGCATCGCATTTGCTTACTTTAAAGCCAGATAAAATTTAAAGTATCATACTTAGGAGAAATCTGTCTGCGCCAATCGAATTTTCTGCTCAAAATATACTAGAAAATATCAAAAAAACATCCGATTTGAGACTTTCACTTTTTGGGGTCAAAAAAATTCAAAGGTTAACCCCTTTGAATTTTTTCAAAAATCGTCAAAATCTTCACTTGTGTTTTTATTGCCAAAATCGACTAATTTCGAAGCGTAGAGTTGGAAAAACGCGTTGGATCCTGGCGCAAACACTTACATCCGTCGCAAAATGCCAAGTAAAAGAGCGTCAAATTGGCATCGCATTTGCTTACTTTAAAGCCAGATAAAATTTAAAGTATCATACTTAGGAGAAATCTGTCTGCGCCAATCGAATTTTCTGCTCAAAATATACTAGAAAATATCAAAAAAACATCCGATTTGAGACTTTCACTTTTTGGGGTCAAAAAAATTCAAAGGTTAACCCCTTTGAATTTTTTCAAAAATCGTCAAAATCTTCACTTGTGTTTTTATTGCCAAAATCGACTAATTTCGATGCGTAGAGTTGGAAAAACGCGTTGGATCCTGGCGCAAACACTTACATCCGTCGCAAAATGCCAAGTAAAAGAGCGTCAAATTGGCATCGCATTTGCTTACTTTAAAGCCAGATAAAATTTAAAGTATCATACTTAGGAGAAATCTGTCTGCGCCAATCGAATTTTCTGCTCAAAATATACTAGAAAATATCAAAAAAACATCCGATTTGAGACTTTCACTTTTTGGGGTCAAAAAAATTCAAAGGTTAACCCCTTAAGAGACTAAGAGTCTCATGTTGAATAATAGATACCCAGCTAAGGATTAATTTTGGGATTAAGCAAATATAATAGATTTGCATAGCTAGGGTCATTTCAGTATATTAACACAAAATTTTTTTAGGATTATGCAATAGCTGTCGAAATAACGGCATTTTAAAATTACTGTAACTAGCACGTTCGACTCTCTGTTCTTCATTTTGTTGACGGTACGTGTGCTTTGATATACTCTTAATATTGTTATATTATTGGCGAGTTCTGTCATTTTTAAATTTTTTTGCCTTACTCAACAACGGCTAATCATGCAACCGTGTTAAAAGGTGTATCTAAAATACATGTAAAATACATCTAAAAATTTACATTTTTAATTCGATTTTTTTCGAAAACTTTTGCATTATCCTACAAAATTTTTGTTCTAGTATGCTTAGAAAGGTGCCCTTTTACCTATTTTCAATAGGAAAAAGTTAAAATCGTGGATGAGGATTTCTGACAGATCCCGATTTCTGAAAGCTGGATTCTCATGTCAGGAACTGCGTCAAGTCGATTTCGATACTTTGTTTTTGTTCCTGAATATAATGAGAATCCAGTCTCACACTTGTATGTGCTCGCAAATGGTAGCAAAATACGGTTTGCACGTTTGGACAACTCCGGATGTTCTTCGCGCAGTTCATTCCAAAATAAGCCAAGCGAAACCTCTTTAAATTTACTTTTCAATTGGAAATCGCACTTAATTTCAATTGGATTTTTGAAATCTACAGCAGAAAATTCGACTGGACGTTAGCATTTCATGAATGGATTGCCATTGTATGGAATAAAAAAAAGTTAAAAAATATATTTTAAGCGGCAAAATTTATTTTTATGGCATTTTGAAATTTTTTTTGGCGGAACCCCATTTGGGAACCGCCGATCTAGGTTATAGGTTAACATCTCTGGTGCTTCCTTAGATTTATTTGTTTTGTAAGAATAATTAAGGTTCGTAACGTTTGTAATCATAATGTTTGGGACCGCGGGGTCTGGGGGGTATGGACCCCCCCCCCAGTGCATTAGTATTCGTGTTCAGAGAAAGATAACGGTATATAATCGTAAAGTGATAATTTATATCATCAGGAGCGTATAAATAATATTATTCAGAGTAGTCAATAATATTATAACTGTATTTAAAACGTAATAATAATTTAATATGCTTTTATATTTACCTCTCGGTGCACTAGCATTTGTATTTAGAGAAAGATAACAGTATATAACCGTAAAATGGTAGCTTATACCATCAGGAGCGTATAAACAATATTATTCCAAGTGTGTAATTTTACATTTTGTACCAGCCGCCACTGTTGTGAAGTTCAAATCAGGTGATATTGTTGATTTAATTAAATTTTTAATAGCGAAAATGACGAAATTCGGATGGAATTAACGTTAGAAAGCTAAACATGGTTAAGTAGATATATTATAGTGGTTCTGGGCCACACTAATTTAAACAAACGAGAGAAATTAATTTTTTTATAAATTTACAATAAATTTAGAAAATTTAGAAATATTGGTATAAAAACTGAAATTCAATCACATCAGTGTGTCGAAACGTTTGATATTTTAAAAATAGCATTTTTAATAACAAATATGCAAGAATTCGTTCAGTTTAGTAGACTTATCTACATGTACATGCACTATGATGTCATTAAATTGTTACGACTTTACAATATTATATTTATAAATTGGTTCATATTTATTGGCCGCTTGTTTAAGTCTAACATGAGAGACAAAATTTAAATTCAATTCACACCTAAGTGTGGTTTAAAATCTTCAGCGATAAAGAAAATATGTTAATTTATAAAAACAATATTTCAGTAGATAAACTAAGTTGGTTCTAACCCATTTTTGAGTTACACTTTTCTAAAATTCTTCAAGAAGTTTTGAATAATTAGCAGCAAGGTGTAGGTGTATTTATATTTCTTCAGATTTAAAGAAGGTTGGAATATTAAACTAAGATGCGTTGTTAGTGAAACAATAAATAATCAAAGGTTAACAAGATCAAAGGTTAATCAAAATAATCAAGAAAAAATTCAAAGGTTAACCCCTTTGAATTTTTTCAAAAATCGTCAAAATCTTCACTTGTGTTTTTATTGCCAAAATCGACTAATTTCGATGCGTAGAGTTGGAAAAACGCGTTGGATCCTGGCGCAAACACTTACATCCGTCGCAAAATGCCAAGTAAAAGAGCGTCAAATTGGCATCGCATTTGCTTACTTTAAAGCCAGATAAAATTTAAAGTATCATACTTAGGAGAAATCTGTCTGCGCCAATCGAATTTTCTGCTCAAAATATACTAGAAAATATCAAAAAAACATCCGATTTGAGACTTTCACTTTTTGGGGTCAAAAAAATTCAAAGGTTAACCCCTTTGAATTTTTTTAAAAATCGTCAATATCTTCACTTGTGTTTTTATTGCCAAAATCGACTAATTTCGATGCGTAGAGTTGGAAAAACGCGTTGGATCCTGGCGCAAACACTTACATCCGTCGCAAAATGCCAAGTAAAAGAGCGTCAAATTGGCATCGCATTTGCTTACTTTAAAGCCAGATAAAATTTAAAGTATCATACTTAGGAGAAATCTGTCTGCGCCAATCGAATTTTCTGCTCAAAATATACTAGAAAATATCAAAAAAACATCCGATTTGAGACTTTCACTTTTTGGGGTCAAAAAAATTCAAAGGTTAACCCCTTTGAATTTTTTCAAAAATCGTCAAAATCTTCACTTGTGTTTTTATTGCCAAAATCGACTAATTTCGATGCGTAGAGTTGGAAAAACGCGTTGGATCCTGGCGCAAACACTTACATCCGTCGCAAAATGCCAAGTAAAAGAGCGTCAAATTGGCATCGCATTTGCTTACTTTAAAGCCAGATAAAATTTAAAGTATCATACTTAGGAGAAATCTGTCTGCGCCAATCGAATTTTCTGCTCAAAATATACTAGAAAATATCAAAAAAACATCCGATTAGAGACTTTCACTTTTTGTGGTCAAAAAAATTCAAAGGTTAACCCCTTTGAATTTTTTCAAAAATCGTCAAAATCTTCACTTGTGTTTTTATTGCCAAAATCGACTAATTTCGATGCGTAGAGTTGGAAAAACGCGTTGGATCCTGGCGCAAACACTTACATCCGTCGCAAAATGCCAAGTAAAAGAGCGTCAAATTGGCATCGCATTTGCTTACTTTCAAGCCAGATAAAATTTAAAGTATCATACTTAGGAGAAATCTGTCTGCGCCAATCGAATTTTCTGCTCAAAATATACTAGAAAATATCAAAAAAACATCCGATTAGAGACTTTCACTTTTTGTGGTCAAAAAAATTCAAAGGTTAACCCCTTTGAATTTTTTCAAAAATCGTCAAAATCTTCACTTGTGTTTTTATTGCCAAAATCGACTAATTTCGATGCGTAGAGTTGGAAAAACGCGTTGGATCCTGGCGCAAACACTTACATCCGTCGCAAAATGCCAAGTAAAAGAGCGTCAAATTGGCATCGCATTTGCTTACTTTCAAGCCAGATAAAATTTAAAGTATCATACTTAGGAGAAATCTGTCTGCGCCAATCGAATTTTCTGCTCAAAATATACTAGAAAATATCAAAAAAACATCCGATTAGAGACTTTCACTTTTTGTGGTCAAAAAAATTCAAAGGTTAACCCCTTTGAATTTTTTCAAAAATCGTCAAAATCTTCACTTGTGTTTTTATTGCCAAAATCGACTAATTTCGATGCGTAGAGTTGGAAAAACGCGTTGGATCCTGGCGCAAACACTTACATCCGTCGCAAAATGCCAAGTAAAAGAGCGTCAAATTGGCATCGCATTTGCTTACTTTAAAGCCAGATAAAATTTAAAGTATCATACTTAGGAGAAATCTGTCTGCGCCAATCGAATTTTCTGCTCAAAATATACTAGAAAATATCAAAAAAACATCCGATTTGAGACTTTCACTTTTTGGGGTCAAAAAAATTCAAAGGTTAACCCCTTTGAATTTTTTCAAAAATCGTCAAAATCTTCACTTGTGTTTTTATTGCCAAAATCGACTAATTTCGATGCGTAGAGTTGGAAAAACGCGTTGGATCCTGGCGCAAACACTTACATCCGTCGCAAAATGCCAAGTAAAAGAGCGTCAAATTGGCATCGCATTTGCTTACTTTAAAGCCAGATAAAATTTAAAGTATCATACTTAGGAGAAATCTGTCTGCGCCAATCGAATTTTCTGCTCAAAATATACTAGAAAATATCAAAAAAACATCCGATTTGAGACTTTCACTTTTTGGGGTCAAAAAAATTCAAAGGTTAACCCCTTTGAATTTTTTCAAAAATCGTCAAAATCTTCACTTGTGTTTTTATTGCCAAAATCGACTAATTTCGATGCGTAGAGTTGGAAAAACGCGTTGGATCCTGGCGCAAACACTTACATCCGTCGCAAAATGCCAAGTAAAAGAGCGTCAAATTGGCATCGCATTTGCTTACTTTAAAGCCAGATAAAATTTAAAGTATCATACTTAGGAGAAATCTGTCTGCGCCAATCGAATTTTCTGCTCAAAATATACTAGAAAATATCAAAAAAACATCCGATTTGAGACTTTCACTTTTTGGGGTCAAAAAAATTCAAAGGTTAACCCCTTTGAATTTTTTCAAAAATCGTCAAAATCTTCACTTGTGTTTTTATTGCCAAAATCGACTAATTTCGATGCGTAGAGTTGGAAAAACGCGTTGGATCCTGGCGCAAACACTTACATCCGTCGCAAAATGCCAAGTAAAAGAGCGTCAAATTGGCATCGCATTTGCTTACTTTAAAGCCAGATAAAATTTAAAGTATCATACTTAGGAGAAATCTGTCTGCGCCAATCGAATTTTCTGCTCGAAATATACTAGAAAATATCAAAAAAATATCCGATTTGAGACTTTCACTTTTTGGGGTGAAAAAAATTCAAAGGGGTTAACCTTTGAATTTTTTCAAAAATCGTCAAAATCTTCACTTGTGTTTTTATTGCCAAAATCGACTAATTTCGATGCGTAGAGTTGGAAAAACGCGTTGGATCCTGGCGCAAACACTTACATCCGTCGCAAAATGCCAAGTAAAAGAGCGTCAAATTGGCATCGCATTTGCTTACTTTAAAGCCAGATAAAATTTAAAGTATCATACTTAGGAGAAATCTGTCTGCGCCAATCGAATTTTCTGCTCAAAATATACTAGAAAATATCAAAAAAACATCCGATTTGAGACTTTCACTTTTTGGGGTCAAAAAAATTCAAAGGTTAACCCCTTTGAATTTTTTCAAAAATCGTCAAAATCTTCACTTGTGTTTTTATTGCCAAAATCGACTAATTTCGAAGCGTAGAGTTGGAAAAACGCGTTGGATCCTGGCGCAAACACTTACATCCGTCGCAAAATGCCAAGTAAAAGAGCGTCAAATTGGCATCGCATTTGCTTACTTTAAAGCCAGATAAAATTTAAAGTATCATACTTAGGAGAAATCTGTCTGCGCCAATCGAATTTTCTGCTCAAAATATACTAGAAAATATCAAAAAAACATCCGATTTGAGACTTTCACTTTTTGGGGTCAAAAAAATTCAAAGGTTAACCCCTTTGAATTTTTTCAAAAATCGTCAAAATCTTCACTTGTGTTTTTATTGCCAAAATCGACTAATTTCGATGCGTAGAGTTGGAAAAACGCGTTGGATCCTGGCGCAAACACTTACATCCGTCGCAAAATGCCAAGTAAAAGAGCGTCAAATTGGCATCGCATTTGCTTACTTTCAAGCCAGATAAAATTTAAAGTATCATACTTAGGAGAAATCTGTCTGCGCCAATCGAATTTTCTGCTCAAAATATACTAGAAAATATCAAAAAAACATCCGATTAGAGACTTTCACTTTTTGTGGTCAAAAAAATTCAAAGGTTAACCCCTTTGAATTTTTTCAAAAATCGTCAAAATCTTCACTTGTGTTTTTATTGCCAAAATCGACTAATTTCGATGCGTAGAGTTGGAAAAACGCGTTGGATCCTGGCGCAAACACTTACATCCGTCGCAAAATGCCAAGTAAAAGAGCGTCAAATTGGCATCGCATTTGCTTACTTTAAAGCCAGATAAAATTTAAAGTATCATACTTAGGAGAAATCTGTCTGCGCCAATCGAATTTTCTGCTCAAAATATACTAGAAAATATCAAAAAAACATCCGATTTGAGACTTTCACTTTTTGGGGTCAAAAAAATTCAAAGGTTAACCCCTTTGAATTTTTTCAAAAATCGTCAAAATCTTCACTTGTGTTTTTATTGCCAAAATCGACTAATTTCGATGCGTAGAGTTGGAAAAACGCGTTGGATCCTGGCGCAAACACTTACATCCGTCGCAAAATGCCAAGTAAAAGAGCGTCAAATTGGCATCGCATTTGCTTACTTTCAAGCCAGATAAAATTTAAAGTATCATACTTAGAAGAAATCTGTCTGCGCCAATCGAATTTTCTGCTCAAAATATACTAGAAAATATCAAAAAAACATCCGATTTGAGACTTTCACTTTTTGGGGTCAAAAAAATTCAAAGGTTAACCCCTTTGAATTTTTTCAAAAATCGTCAAAATCTTCACTTGTGTTTTTATTGCCAAAATCGACTAATTTCGATGCGTAGAGTTGGAAAAACGCGTTGGATCCTGGCGCAAACACTTACATCCGTCGCAAAATGCCAAGTAAAAGAGCGTCAAATTGGCATCGCATTTGCTTACTTTCAAGCCAGATAAAATTTAAAGTATCATACTTAGGAGAAATCTGTCTGCGCCAATCGAATTTTCTGCTCAAAATATACTAGAAAATATCAAAAAAACATCCGATTTGAGACTTTCACTTTTTGGGGTCAAAAAAATTCAAAGGTTAACCCCTTTGAATTTTTTCAAAAATCGTCAAAATCTTCACTTGTGTTTTTATTGCCAAAATCGACTAATTTCGATGCGTAGAGTTGGAAAAACGCGTTGGATCCTGGCGCAAACACTTACATCCGTCGCAAAATGCCAAGTAAAAGAGCGTCAAATTGGCATCGCATTTGCTTACTTTCAAGCCAGATAAAATTTAAAGTATCATACTTAGGAGAAATCTGTCTGCGCCAATCGAATTTTCTGCTCAAAATATACTAGAAAATATCAAAAAAACATCCGATTTGAGACTTTCACTTCTTGGGGTCAAAGAAATTCAAAGGTTAACCCCTTTGAATTTTTTCAAAAATCGTCAAAATCTTCACTTGTGTTTTTATTGCCAAAATCGACTAATTTCGATGCGTAGAGTTGGAAAAACGCGTTGGATCCTGGCGCAAACACTTACATCCGTCGCAAAATGCCAAGTAAAAGAGCGTCAAATTGGCATCGCATTTGCTTACTTTAAAGCCAGATAAAATTTAAAGTATCATACTTAGGAGAAATCTGTCTGCGCCAATCGAATTTTCTGCTCAAAATATACTAGAAAATATCAAAAAAACATCCGATTTGAGACTTTCACTTTTTGGGGTCAAAAAAATTCAAAGGTTAACCCCTTTGAATTTTTTCAAAAATCGTCAAAATCTTCACTTGTGTTTTTATTGCCAAAATCGACTAATTTCGATGCGTAGAGTTGGAAAAACGCGTTGGATCCTGGCGCAAACACTTACATCCGTCGCAAAATGCCAAGTAAAAGAGCGTCAAATTGGCATCGCATTTGCTTACTTTCAAGCCAGATAAAATTTAAAGTATCATACTTAGGAGAAATCTGTCTGCGCCAATCGAATTTTCTGCTCAAAATATACTAGAAAATATCAAAAAAACATCCGATTAGAGACTTTCACTTTTTGTGGTCAAAAAAATTCAAAGGTTAACCCCTTTGAATTTTTTCAAAAATCGTCAAAATCTTCACTTGTGTTTTTATTGCCAAAATCGACTAATTTCGATGCGTAGAGTTGGAAAAACGCGTTGGATCCTGGCGCAAACACTTACATCCGTCGCAAAATGCCAAGTAAAAGAGCGTCAAATTGGCATCGCATTTGCTTACTTTCAAGCCAGATAAAATTTAAAGTATCATACTTAGGAGAAATCTGTCTGCGCCAATCGAATTTTCTGCTCAAAATATACTAGAAAATATCAAAAAAACATCCGATTTGAGACTTTCACTTTTTGGGGTCAAAAAAATTCAAAGGTTAACCCCTTTGAATTTTTTCAAAAATCGTCAAAATCTTCACTTGTGTTTTTATTGCCAAAATCGACTAATTTCGATGCGTAGAGTTGGAAAAACGCGTTGGATCCTGGCGCAAACACTTACATCCGTCGCAAAATGCCAAGTAAAAGAGCGTCAAATTGGCATCGCATTTGCTTACTTTCAAGCCAGATAAAATTTAAAGTATCATACTTAGGAGAAATCTGTCTGCGCCAATCGAATTTTCTGCTCAAAATATACTAGAAAATATCAAAAAAACATCCGATTAGAGACTTTCACTTTTTGTGGTCAAAAAAATTCAAAGGTTAACCCCTTTGAATTTTTTCAAAAATCGTCAAAATCTTCACTTGTGTTTTTATTGCCAAAATCGACTAATTTCGATGCGTAGAGTTGGAAAAACGCGTTGGATCCTGGCGCAAACACTTACATCCGTCGCAAAATGCCAAGTAAAAGAGCGTCAAATTGGCATCGCATTTGCTTACTTTCAAGCCAGATAAAATTTAAAGTATCATACTTAGGAGAAATCTGTCTGCGCCAATCGAATTTTCTGCTCAAAATATACTAGAAAATATCAAAAAAACATCCGATTAGAGACTTTCACTTTTTGTGGTCAAAAAAATTCAAAGGTTAACCCCTTTGAATTTTTTCAAAAATCGTCAAAATCTTCACTTGTGTTTTTATTGCCAAAATCGACTAATTTCGATGCGTAGAGTTGGAAAAACGCGTTGGATCCTGGCGCAAACACTTACATCCGTCGCAAAATGCCAAGTAAAAGAGCGTCAAATTGGCATCGCATTTGCTTACTTTCAAGCCAGATAAAATTTAAAGTATCATACTTAGGAGAAATCTGTCTGCGCCAATCGAATTTTCTGCTCAAAATATACTAGAAAATATCAAAAAAACATCCGATTTGAGACTTTCACTTTTTGGGGTCAAAAAAATTCAAAGGTTAACCCCTTTGAATTTTTTCAAAAATCGTCAAAATCTTCACTTGTGTTTTTATTGCCAAAATCGACTAATTTCGATGCGTAGAGTTGGAAAAACGCGTTGGATCCTGGCGCAAACACTTACATCCGTCGCAAAATGCCAAGTAAAAGAGCGTCAAATTGGCATCGCATTTGCTTACTTTAAAGCCAGATAAAATTTAAAGTATCATACTTAGGAGAAATCTGTCTGCGCCAATCGAATTTTCTGCTCAAAATATACTAGAAAATATCAAAAAAACATCCGATTTGAGACTTTCACTTTTTGGGGTCAAAAAAATTCAAAGGTTAACCCCTTTGAATTTTTTCAAAAATCGTCAAAATCTTCACTTGTGTTTTTATTGCCAAAATCGACTAATTTCGATGCGTAGAGTTGGAAAAACGCGTTGGATCCTGGCGCAAACACTTACATCCGTCGCAAAATGCCAAGTAAAAGAGCGTCAAATTGGCATCGCATTTGCTTACTTTAAAGCCAGATAAAATTTAAAGTATCATACTTAGGAGAAATCTGTCTGCGCCAATCGAATTTTCTGCTCAAAATATACTAGAAAATATCAAAAAAACATCCGATTTGAGACTTTCACTTTTTGGGGTCAAAAAAATTCAAAGGTTAACCCCTTTGAATTTTTTCAAAAATCGTCAAAATCTTCACTTGTGTTTTTATTGCCAAAATCGACTAATTTCGATGCGTAGAGTTGGAAAAACGCGTTGGATCCTGGCGCAAACACTTACATCCGTCGCAAAATGCCAAGTAAAAGAGCGTCAAATTGGCATCGCATTTGCTTACTTTAAAGCCAGATAAAATTTAAAGTATCATACTTAGGAGAAATCTGTCTGCGCCAATCGAATTTTCTGCTCAAAATATACTAGAAAATATCAAAAAAACATCCGATTTGAGACTTTCACTTTTTGGGGTCAAAAAAATTCAAAGGTTAACCCCTTTGAATTTTTTCAAAAATCGTCAAAATCTTCACTTGTGTTTTTATTGCCAAAATCGACTAATTTCGATGCGTAGAGTTGGAAAAACGCGTTGGATCCTGGCGCAAACACTTACATCCGTCGCAAAATGCCAAGTAAAAGAGCGTCAAATTGGCATCGCATTTGCTTACTTTCAAGCCAGATAAAATTTAAAGTATCATACTTAGGAGAAATCTGTCTGCGCCAATCGAATTTTCTGCTCAAAATATACTAGAAAATATCAAAAAAACATCCGATTTGAGACTTTCACTTTTTGGGGTCAAAAAAATTCAAAGGTTAACCCCTTTGAATTTTTTCAAAAATCGTCAAAATCTTCACTTGTGTTTTTATTGCCAAAATCGACTAATTTCGATGCGTAGAGTTGGAAAAACGCGTTGGATCCTGGCGCAAACACTTACATCCGTCGCAAAATGCCAAGTAAAAGAGCGTCAAATTGGCATCGCATTTGCTTACTTTCAAGCCAGATAAAATTTAAAGTATCATACTTAGGAGAAATCTGTCTGCGCCAATCGAATTTTCTGCTCAAAATATACTAGAAAATATCAAAAAAACATCCGATTTGAGACTTTCACTTTTTGGGGTCAAAAAAATTCAAAGGTTAACCCCTTTGAATTTTTTCAAAAATCGTCAAAATCTTCACTTGTGTTTTTATTGCCAAAATCGACTAATTTCGATGCGTAGAGTTGGAAAAACGCGTTGGATCCTGGCGCAAACACTTACATCCGTCGCAAAATGCCAAGTAAAAGAGCGTCAAATTGGCATCGCATTTGCTTACTTTAAAGCCAGATAAAATTTAAAGTATCATACTTAGGAGAAATCTGTCTGCGCCAATCGAATTTTCTGCTCAAAATATACTAGAAAATATCAAAAAAACATCCGATTTGAGACTTTCACTTTTTGGGGTCAAAAAAATTCAAAGGTTAACCCCTTTGAATTTTTTCAAAAATCGTCAAAATCTTCACTTGTGTTTTTATTGCCAAAATCGACTAATTTCGATGCGTAGAGTTGGAAAAACGCGTTGGATCCTGGCGCAAACACTTACATCCGTCGCAAAATGCCAAGTAAAAGAGCGTCAAATTGGCATCGCATTTGCTTACTTTAAAGCCAGATAAAATTTAAAGTATCATACTTAGGAGAAATCTGTCTGCGCCAATCGAATTTTCTGCTCAAAATATACTAGAAAATATCAAAAAAACATCCGATTTGAGACTTTCACTTTTTGGGGTCAAAAAAATTCAAAGGTTAACCCCTTTGAATTTTTTCAAAAATCGTCAAAATCTTCACTTGTGTTTTTATTGCCAAAATCGACTAATTTCGATGCGTAGAGTTGGAAAAACGCGTTGGATCCTGGCGCAAACACTTACATCCGTCGCAAAATGCCAAGTAAAAGAGCGTCAAATTGGCATCGCATTTGCTTACTTTCAAGCCAGATAAAATTTAAAGTATCATACTTAGGAGAAATCTGTCTGCGCCAATCGAATTTTCTGCTCAAAATATACTAGAAAATATCAAAAAAACATCCGATTTGAGACTTTCACTTTTTGGGGTCAAAAAAATTCAAAGGTTAACCCCTTTGAATTTTTTCAAAAATCGTCAAAATCTTCACTTGTGTTTTTATTGCCAAAATCGACTAATTTCGATGCGTAGAGTTGGAAAAACGCGTTGGATCCTGGCGCAAACACTTACATCCGTCGCAAAATGCCAAGTAAAAGAGCGTCAAATTGGCATCGCATTTGCTTACTTTCAAGCCAGATAAAATTTAAAGTATCATACTTAGGAGAAATCTGTCTGCGCCAATCGAATTTTCTGCTCAAAATATACTAGAAAATATCAAAAAAACATCCGATTTGAGACTTTCACTTTTTGGGGTCAAAAAAATTCAAAGGTTAACCCCTTTGAATTTTTTCAAAAATCGTCAAAATCTTCACTTGTGTTTTTATTGCCAAAATCGACTAATTTCGATGCGTAGAGTTGGAAAAACGCGTTGGATCCTGGCGCAAACACTTACATCCGTCGCAAAATGCCAAGTAAAAGAGCGTCAAATTGGCATCGCATTTGCTTACTTTAAAGCCAGATAAAATTTAAAGTATCATACTTAGGAGAAATCTGTCTGCGCCAATCGAATTTTCTGCTCAAAATATACTAGAAAATATCAAAAAAACATCCGATTTGAGACTTTCACTTTTTGGGGTCAAAAAAATTCAAAGGTTAACCCCTTTGAATTTTTTCAAAAATCGTCAAAATCTTCACTTGTGTTTTTATTGCCAAAATCGACTAATTTCGATGCGTAGAGTTGGAAAAACGCGTTGGATCCTGGCGCAAACACTTACATCCGTCGCAAAATGCCAAGTAAAAGAGCGTCAAATTGGCATCGCATTTGCTTACTTTCAAGCCAGATAAAATTTAAAGTATCATACTTAGGAGAAATCTGTCTGCGCCAATCGAATTTTCTGCTCAAAATATACTAGAAAATATCAAAAAAACATCCGATTTGAGACTTTCACTTTTTGGGGTCAAAAAAATTCAAAGGTTAACCCCTTTGAATTTTTTCAAAAATCGTCAAAATCTTCACTTGTGTTTTTATTGCCAAAATCGACTAATTTCGATGCGTAGAGTTGGAAAAACGCGTTGGATCCTGGCGCAAACACTTACATCCGTCGCAAAATGCCAAGTAAAAGAGCGTCAAATTGGCATCGCATTTGCTTACTTTCAAGCCAGATAAAATTTAAAGTATCATACTTAGGAGAAATCTGTCTGCGCCAATCGAATTTTCTGCTCAAAATATACTAGAAAATATCAAAAAAACATCCGATTAGAGACTTTCACTTTTTGTGGTCAAAAAAATTCAAAGGTTAACCCCTTTGAATTTTTTCAAAAATCGTCAAAATCTTCACTTGTGTTTTTATTGCCAAAATCGACTAATTTCGATGCGTAGAGTTGGAAAAACGCGTTGGATCCTGGCGCAAACACTTACATCCGTCGCAAAATGCCAAGTAAAAGAGCGTCAAATTGGCATCGCATTTGCTTACTTTCAAGCCAGATAAAATTTAAAGTATCATACTTAGGAGAAATCTGTCTGCGCCAATCGAATTTTCTGCTCAAAATATACTAGAAAATATCAAAAAAACATCCGATTAGAGACTTTCACTTTTTGTGGTCAAAAAAATTCAAAGGTTAACCCCTTTGAATTTTTTCAAAAATCGTCAAAATCTTCACTTGTGTTTTTATTGCCAAAATCGACTAATTTCGATGCGTAGAGTTGGAAAAACGCGTTGGATCCTGGCGCAAACACTTACATCCGTCGCAAAATGCCAAGTAAAAGAGCGTCAAATTGGCATCGCATTTGCTTACTTTCAAGCCAGATAAAATTTAAAGTATCATACTTAGGAGAAATCTGTCTGCGCCAATCGAATTTTCTGCTCAAAATATACTAGAAAATATCAAAAAAACATCCGATTAGAGACTTTCACTTTTTGTGGTCAAAAAAATTCAAAGGTTAACCCCTTTGACTTTTTTCAAAAATCGTCAAAATCTTCACTTGTGTTTTTATTGCCAAAATCGACTAATTTCGATGCGTAGAGTTGGAAAAACGCGTTGGATCCTGGCGCAAACACTTACATCCGTCGCAAAATGCCAAGTAAAAGAGCGTCAAATTGGCATCGCATTTGCTTACTTTCAAGCCAGATAAAATTTAAAGTATCATACTTAGGAGAAATCTGTCTGCGCCAATCGAATTTTCTGCTCAAAATATACTAGAAAATATCAAAAAAACATCCGATTTGAGACTTTCACTTTTTGGGGTCAAAAAAATTCAAAGGTTAACCCCTTTGAATTTTTTCAAAAATCGTCAAAATCTTCACTTGTGTTTTTATTGCCAAAATCGACTAATTTCGATGCGTAGAGTTGGAAAAACGCGTTGGATCCTGGCGCAAACACTTACATCCGTCGCAAAATGCCAAGTAAAAGAGCGTCAAATTGGCATCGCATTTGCTTACTTTAAAGCCAGATAAAATTTAAAGTATCATACTTAGGAGAAATCTGTCTGCGCCAATCGAATTTTCTGCTCAAAATATACTAGAAAATATCAAAAAAACATCCGATTTGAGACTTTCACTTTTTGGGGTCAAAAAAATTCAAAGGTTAACCCCTTTGAATTTTTTCAAAAATCGTCAAAATCTTCACTTGTGTTTTTATTGCCAAAATCGACTAATTTCGATGCGTAGAGTTGGAAAAACGCGTTGGATCCTGGCGCAAACACTTACATCCGTCGCAAAATGCCAAGTAAAAGAGCGTCAAATTGGCATCGCATTTGCTTACTTTAAAGCCAGATAAAATTTAAAGTATCATACTTAGGAGAAATCTGTCTGCGCCAATCGAATTTTCTGCTCAAAATATACTAGAAAATATCAAAAAAACATCCGATTAGAGACTTTCACTTTTTGGGGTCAAAAAAATTCAAAGGTTAACCCCTTTGAATTTTTTCAAAAATCGTCAAAATCTTCACTTGTGTTTTTATTGCCAAAATCGACTAATTTCGATGCGTAGAGTTGGAAAAACGCGTTGGATCCTGGCGCAAACACTTACATCCGTCGCAAAATGCCAAGTAAAAGAGCGTCAAATTGGCATCGCATTTGCTTACTTTAAAGCCAGATAAAATTTAAAGTATCATACTTAGGAGAAATCTGTCTGCGCCAATCGAATTTTCTGCTCAAAATATACTAGAAAATATCAAAAAAACATCCGATTTGAGACTTTCACTTTTTGGGGTCAAAAAAATTCAAAGGTTAACCCCTTTGAATTTTTTCAAAAATCGTCAAAATCTTCACTTGTGTTTTTATTGCCAAAATCGACTAATTTCGATGCGTAGAGTTGGAAAAACGCGTTGGATCCTGGCGCAAACACTTACATCCGTCGCAAAATGCCAAGTAAAAGAGCGTCAAATTGGCATCGCATTTGCTTACTTTCAAGCCAGATAAAATTTAAAGTATCATACTTAGGAGAAATCTGTCTGCGCCAATCGAATTTTCTGCTCAAAATATACTAGAAAATATCAAAAAAACATCCGATTTGAGACTTTCACTTTTTGGGGTCAAAAAAATTCAAAGGTTAACCCCTTTGAATTTTTTCAAAAATCGTCAAAATCTTCACTTGTGTTTTTATTGCCAAAATCGACTAATTTCGATGCGTAGAGTTGGAAAAACGCGTTGGATCCTGGCGCAAACACTTACATCCGTCGCAAAATGCCAAGTAAAAGAGCGTCAAATTGGCATCGCATTTGCTTACTTTCAAGCCAGATAAAATTTAAAGTATCATACTTAGGAGAAATCTGTCTGCGCCAATCGAATTTTCTGCTCAAAATATACTAGAAAATATCAAAAAAACATCCGATTTGAGACTTTCACTTTTTGGGGTCAAAAAAATTCAAAGGTTAACCCCTTTGAATTTTTTCAAAAATCGTCAAAATCTTCACTTGTGTTTTTATTGCCAAAATCGACTAATTTCGATGCGTAGAGTTGGAAAAACGCGTTGGATCCTGGCGCAAACACTTACATCCGTCGCAAAATGCCAAGTAAAAGAGCGTCAAATTGGCATCGCATTTGCTTACTTTCAAGCCAGATAAAATTTAAAGTATCATACTTAGGAGAAATCTGTCTGCGCCAATCGAATTTTCTGCTCAAAATATACTAGAAAATATCAAAAAAACATCCGATTTGAGACTTTCACTTTTTGGGGTCAAAGAAATTCAAAGGTTAACCCCTTTGAATTTTTTCAAAAATCGTCAAAATCTTCACTTGTGTTTTTATTGCCAAAATCGACTAATTTCGATGCGTAGAGTTGGAAAAACGCGTTGGATCCTGGCGCAAACACTTACATCCGTCGCAAAATGCCAAGTAAAAGAGCGTCAAATTGGCATCGCATTTGCTTACTTTAAAGCCAGATAAAATTTAAAGTATCATACTTAGGAGAAATCTGTCTGCGCCAATCGAATTTTCTGCTCAAAATATACTAGAAAATATCAAAAAAACATCCGATTTGAGACTTTCACTTTTTGGGGTCAAAAAAATTCAAAGGTTAACCCCTTTGAATTTTTTCAAAAATCGTCAAAATCTTCACTTGTGTTTTTATTGCCAAAATCGACTAATTTCGATGCGTAGAGTTGGAAAAACGCGTTGGATCCTGGCGCAAACACTTACATCCGTCGCAAAATGCCAAGTAAAAGAGCGTCAAATTGGCATCGCATTTGCTTACTTTCAAGCCAGATAAAATTTAAAGTATCATACTTAGGAGAAATCTGTCTGCGCCAATCGAATTTTCTGCTCAAAATATACTAGAAAATATCAAAAAAACATCCGATTAGAGACTTTCACTTTTTGTGGTCAAAAAAATTCAAAGGTTAACCCCTTTGAATTTTTTCAAAAATCGTCAAAATCTTCACTTGTGTTTTTATTGCCAAAATCGACTAATTTCGATGCGTAGAGGTGGAAAAACGCGTTGGATCCTGGCGCAAACACTTACATCCGTCGCAAAATGCCAAGTAAAAGAGCGTCAAATTGGCATCGCATTTGCTTACTTTAAAGCCAGATAAAATTTAAAGTATCATACTTAGGAGAAATCTGTCTGCGCCAATCGAATTTTCTGCTCAAAATATACTAGAAAATATCAAAAAAACATCCGATTTGAGACTTTCACTTTTTGGGGTCAAAAAAATTCAAAGGTTAACCCCTTTGAATTTTTTCAAAAATCGTCAAAATCTTCACTTGTGTTTTTATTGCCAAAATCGACTAATTTCGATGCGTAGAGTTGGAAAAACGCGTTGGATCCTGGCGCAAACACTTACATCCGTCGCAAAATGCCAAGTAAAAGAGCGTCAAATTGGCATCGCATTTGCTTACTTTCAAGCCAGATAAAATTTAAAGTATCATACTTAGGAGAAATCTGTCTGCGCCAATCGAATTTTCTGCTCAAAATATACTAGAAAATATCAAAAAAACATCCGATTAGAGACTTTCACTTTTTGTGGTCAAAAAAATTCAAAGGTTAACCCCTTTGAATTTTTTCAAAAATCGTCAAAATCTTCACTTGTGTTTTTATTGCCAAAATCGACTAATTTCGATGCGTAGAGTTGGAAAAACGCGTTGGATCCTGGCGCAAACACTTACATCCGTCGCAAAATGCCAAGTAAAAGAGCGTCAAATTGGCATCGCATTTGCTTACTTTCAAGCCAGATAAAATTTAAAGTATCATACTTAGGAGAAATCTGTCTGCGCCAATCGAATTTTCTGCTCAAAATATACTAGAAAATATCAAAAAAACATCCGATTTGAGACTTTCACTTTTTGGGGTCAAAAAAATTCAAAGGTTAACCCCTTTGAATTTTTTCAAAAATCGTCAAAATCTTCACTTGTGTTTTTATTGCCAAAATCGACTAATTTCGATGCGTAGAGTTGGAAAAACGCGTTGGATCCTGGCGCAAACACTTACATCCGTCGCAAAATGCCAAGTAAAAGAGCGTCAAATTGGCATCGCATTTGCTTACTTTAAAGCCAGATAAAATTTAAAGTATCATACTTAGGAGAAATCTGTCTGCGCCAATCGAATTTTCTGCTCAAAATATACTAGAAAATATCAAAAAAACATCCGATTTGAGACTTTCACTTTTTGGGGTCAAAAAAATTCAAAGGTTAACCCCTTTGAATTTTTTCAAAAATCGTCAAAATCTTCACTTGTGTTTTTATTGCCAAAATCGACTAATTTCGATGCGTAGAGTTGGAAAAACGCGTTGGATCCTGGCGCAAACACTTACATCCGTCGCAAAATGCCAAGTAAAAGAGCGTCAAATTGGCATCGCATTTGCTTACTTTCAAGCCAGATAAAATTTAAAGTATCATACTTAGGAGAAATCTGTCTGCGCCAATCGAATTTTCTGCTCAAAATATACTAGAAAATATCAAAAAAACATCCGATTAGAGACTTTCACTTTTTGTGGTCAAAAAAATTCAAAGGTTAACCCCTTTGAATTTTTTCAAAAATCGTCAAAATCTTCACTTGTGTTTTTATTGCCAAAATCGACTAATTTCGATGCGTAGAGTTGGAAAAACGCGTTGGATCCTGGCGCAAACACTTACATCCGTCGCAAAATGCCAAGTAAAAGAGCGTCAAATTGGCATCGCATTTGCTTACTTTAAAGCCAGATAAAATTTAAAGTATCATACTTAGGAGAAATCTGTCTGCGCCAATCGAATTTTCTGCTCAAAATATACTAGAAAATATCAAAAAAACATCCGATTTGAGACTTTCACTTTTTGGGGTCAAAAAAATTCAAAGGTTAACCCCTTTGAATTTTTTCAAAAATCGTCAAAATCTTCACTTGTGTTTTTATTGCCAAAATCGACTAATTTCGATGCGTAGAGTTGGAAAAACGCGTTGGATCCTGGCGCAAACACTTACATCCGTCGCAAAATGCCAAGTAAAAGAGCGTCAAATTGGCATCGCATTTGCTTACTTTCAAGCCAGATAAAATTTAAAGTATCATACTTAGGAGAAATCTGTCTGCGCCAATCGAATTTTCTGCTCAAAATATACTAGAAAATATCAAAAAAACATCCGATTAGAGACTTTCACTTTTTGTGGTCAAAAAAATTCAAAGGTTAACCCCTTTGAATTTTTTCAAAAATCGTCAAAATCTTCACTTGTGTTTTTATTGCCAAAATCGACTAATTTCGATGCGTAGAGTTGGAAAAACGCGTTGGATCCTGGCGCAAACACTTACATCCGTCGCAAAATGCCAAGTAAAAGAGCGTCAAATTGGCATCGCATTTGCTTACTTTCAAGCCAGATAAAATTTAAAGTATCATACTTAGGAGAAATCTGTCTGCGCCAATCGAATTTTCTGCTCAAAATATACTAGAAAATATCAAAAAAACATCCGATTTGAGACTTTCACTTTTTGGGGTCAAAAAAATTCAAAGGTTAACCCCTTTGAATTTTTTCAAAAATCGTCAAAATCTTCACTTGTGTTTTTATTGCCAAAATCGACTAATTTCGATGCGTAGAGTTGGAAAAACGCGTTGGATCCTGGCGCAAACACTTACATCCGTCGCAAAATGCCAAGTAAAAGAGCGTCAAATTGGCATCGCATTTGCTTACTTTAAAGCCAGATAAAATTTAAAGTATCATACTTAGGAGAAATCTGTCTGCGCCAATCGAATTTTCTGCTCAAAATATACTAGAAAATATCAAAAAAACATCCGATTTGAGACTTTCACTTTTTGGGGTCAAAAAAATTCAAAGGTTAACCCCTTTGAATTTTTTCAAAAATCGTCAAAATCTTCACTTGTGTTTTTATTGCCAAAATCGACTAATTTCGATGCGTAGAGTTGGAAAAACGCGTTGGATCCTGGCGCAAACACTTACATCCGTCGCAAAATGCCAAGTAAAAGAGCGTCAAATTGGCATCGCATTTGCTTACTTTCAAGCCAGATAAAATTTAAAGTATCATACTTAGGAGAAATCTGTCTGCGCCAATCGAATTTTCTGCTCAAAATATACTAGAAAATATCAAAAAAACATCCGATTAGAGACTTTCACTTTTTGTGGTCAAAAAAATTCAAAGGTTAACCCCTTTGAATTTTTTCAAAAATCGTCAAAATCTTCACTTGTGTTTTTATTGCCAAAATCGACTAATTTCGATGCGTAGAGTTGGAAAAACGCGTTGGATCCTGGCGCAAACACTTACATCCGTCGCAAAATGCCAAGTAAAAGAGCGTCAAATTGGCATCGCATTTGCTTACTTTAAAGCCAGATAAAATTTAAAGTATCATACTTAGGAGAAATCTGTCTGCGCCAATCGAATTTTCTGCTCAAAATATACTAGAAAATATCAAAAAAACATCCGATTTGAGACTTTCACTTTTTGGGGTCAAAAAAATTCAAAGGTTAACCCCTTTGAATTTTTTCAAAAATCGTCAAAATCTTCACTTGTGTTTTTATTGCCAAAATCGACTAATTTCGATGCGTAGAGTTGGAAAAACGCGTTGGATCCTGGCGCAAACACTTACATCCGTCGCAAAATGCCAAGTAAAAGAGCGTCAAATTGGCATCGCATTTGCTTACTTTCAAGCCAGATAAAATTTAAAGTATCATACTTAGGAGAAATCTGTCTGCGCCAATCGAATTTTCTGCTCAAAATATACTAGAAAATATCAAAAAAACATCCGATTAGAGACTTTCACTTTTTGTGGTCAAAAAAATTCAAAGGTTAACCCCTTTGAATTTTTTCAAAAATCGTCAAAATCTTCACTTGTGTTTTTATTGCCAAAATCGACTAATTTCGATGCGTAGAGTTGGAAAAACGCGTTGGATCCTGGCGCAAACACTTACATCCGTCGCAAAATGCCAAGTAAAAGAGCGTCAAATTGGCATCGCATTTGCTTACTTTAAAGCCAGATAAAATTTAAAGTATCATACTTAGGAGAAATCTGTCTGCGCCAATCGAATTTTCTGCTCAAAATATACTAGAAAATATCAAAAAAACATCCGATTTGAGACTTTCACTTTTTGGGGTCAAAAAAATTCAAAGGTTAACCCCTTTGAATTTTTTCAAAAATCGTCAAAATCTTCACTTGTGTTTTTATTGCCAAAATCGACTAATTTCGATGCGTAGAGTTGGAAAAACGCGTTGGATCCTGGCGCAAACACTTACATCCGTCGCAAAATGCCAAGTAAAAGAGCGTCAAATTGGCATCGCATTTGCTTACTTTCAAGCCAGATAAAATTTAAAGTATCATACTTAGGAGAAATCTGTCTGCGCCAATCGAATTTTCTGCTCAAAATATACTAGAAAATATCAAAAAAACATCCGATTAGAGACTTTCACTTTTTGTGGTCAAAAAAATTCAAAGGTTAACCCCTTTGAATTTTTTCAAAAATCGTCAAAATCTTCACTTGTGTTTTTATTGCCAAAATCGACTAATTTCGATGCGTAGAGTTGGAAAAACGCGTTGGATCCTGGCGCAAACACTTACATCCGTCGCAAAATGCCAAGTAAAAGAGCGTCAAATTGGCATCGCATTTGCTTACTTTCAAGCCAGATAAAATTTAAAGTATCATACTTAGGAGAAATCTGTCTGCGCCAATCGAATTTTCTGCTCAAAATATACTAGAAAATATCAAAAAAACATCCGATTAGAGACTTTCACTTTTTGTGGTCAAAAAAATTCAAAGGTTAACCCCTTTGAATTTTTTCAAAAATCGTCAAAATCTTCACTTGTGTTTTTATTGCCAAAATCGACTAATTTCGATGCGTAGAGTTGGAAAAACGCGTTGGATCCTGGCGCAAACACTTACATCCGTCGCAAAATGCCAAGTAAAAGAGCGTCAAATTGGCATCGCATTTGCTTACTTTCAAGCCAGATAAAATTTAAAGTATCATACTTAGGAGAAATCTGTCTGCGCCAATCGAATTTTCTGCTCAAAATATACTAGAAAATATCAAAAAAACATCCGATTTGAGACTTTCACTTTTTGGGGTCAAAAAAATTCAAAGGTTAACCCCTTTGAATTTTTTCAAAAATCGTCAAAATCTTCACTTGTGTTTTTATTGCCAAAATCGACTAATTTCGATGCGTAGAGTTGGAAAAACGCGTTGGATCCTGGCGCAAACACTTACATCCGTCGCAAAATGCCAAGTAAAAGAGCGTCAAATTGGCATCGCATTTGCTTACTTTAAAGCCAGATAAAATTTAAAGTATCATACTTAGGAGAAATCTGTCTGCGCCAATCGAATTTTCTGCTCAAAATATACTAGAAAATATCAAAAAAACATCCGATTTGAGACTTTCACTTTTTGGGGTCAAAAAAATTCAAAGGTTAACCCCTTTGAATTTTTTCAAAAATCGTCAAAATCTTCACTTGTGTTTTTATTGCCAAAATCGACTAATTTCGATGCGTAGAGTTGGAAAAACGCGTTGGATCCTGGCGCAAACACTTACATCCGTCGCAAAATGCCAAGTAAAAGAGCGTCAAATTGGCATCGCATTTGCTTACTTTCAAGCCAGATAAAATTTAAAGTATCATACTTAGGAGAAATCTGTCTGCGCCAATCGAATTTTCTGCTCAAAATATACTAGAAAATATCAAAAAAACATCCGATTAGAGACTTTCACTTTTTGTGGTCAAAAAAATTCAAAGGTTAACCCCTTTGAATTTTTTCAAAAATCGTCAAAATCTTCACTTGTGTTTTTATTGCCAAAATCGACTAATTTCGATGCGTAGAGTTGGAAAAACGCGTTGGATCCTGGCGCAAACACTTACATCCGTCGCAAAATGCCAAGTAAAAGAGCGTCAAATTGGCATCGCATTTGCTTACTTTCAAGCCAGATAAAATTTAAAGTATCATACTTAGGAGAAATCTGTCTGCGCCAATCGAATTTTCTGCTCAAAATATACTAGAAAATATCAAAAAAACATCCGATTTGAGACTTTCACTTTTTGGGGTCAAAAAAATTCAAAGGTTAACCCCTTTGAATTTTTTCAAAAATCGTCAAAATCTTCACTTGTGTTTTTATTGCCAAAATCGACTAATTTCGATGCGTAGAGTTGGAAAAACGCGTTGGATCCTGGCGCAAACACTTACATCCGTCGCAAAATGCCAAGTAAAAGAGCGTCAAATTGGCATCGCATTTGCTTACTTTCAAGCCAGATAAAATTTAAAGTATCATACTTAGGAGAAATCTGTCTGCGCCAATCGAATTTTCTGCTCAAAATATACTAGAAAATATCAAAAAAACATCCGATTAGAGACTTTCACTTTTTGTGGTCAAAAAAATTCAAAGGTTAACCCCTTTGAATTTTTTCAAAAATCGTCAAAATCTTCACTTGTGTTTTTATTGCCAAAATCGACTAATTTCGATGCGTAGAGTTGGAAAAACGCGTTGGATCCTGGCGCAAACACTTACATCCGTCGCAAAATGCCAAGTAAAAGAGCGTCAAATTGGCATCGCATTTGCTTACTTTCAAGCCAGATAAAATTTAAAGTATCATACTTAGGAGAAATCTGTCTGCGCCAATCGAATTTTCTGCTCAAAATATACTAGAAAATATCAAAAAAACATCCGATTTGAGACTTTCACTTTTTGGGGTCAAAAAAATTCAAAGGTTAACCCCTTTGAATTTTTTCAAAAATCGTCAAAATCTTCACTTGTGTTTTTATTGCCAAAATCGACTAATTTCGATGCGTAGAGTTGGAAAAACGCGTTGGATCCTGGCGCAAACACTTACATCCGTCGCAAAATGCCAAGTAAAAGAGCGTCAAATTGGCATCGCATTTGCTTACTTTAAAGCCAGATAAAATTTAAAGTATCATACTTAGGAGAAATCTGTCTGCGCCAATCGAATTTTCTGCTCAAAATATACTAGAAAATATCAAAAAAACATCCGATTTGAGACTTTCACTTTTTGGGGTCAAAAAAATTCAAAGGTTAACCCCTTTGAATTTTTTCAAAAATCGTCAAAATCTTCACTTGTGTTTTTATTGCCAAAATCGACTAATTTCGATGCGTAGAGTTGGAAAAACGCGTTGGATCCTGGCGCAAACACTTACATCCGTCGCAAAATGCCAAGTAAAAGAGCGTCAAATTGGCATCGCATTTGCTTACTTTAAAGCCAGATAAAATTTAAAGTATCATACTTAGGAGAAATCTGTCTGCGCCAATCGAATTTTCTGCTCAAAATATACTAGAAAATATCAAAAAAACATCCGATTTGAGACTTTCACTTTTTGGGGTCAAAAAAATTCAAAGGTTAACCCCTTTGAATTTTTTCAAAAATCGTCAAAATCTTCACTTGTGTTTTTATTGCCAAAATCGACTAATTTCGATGCGTAGAGTTGGAAAAACGCGTTGGATCCTGGCGCAAACACTTACATCCGTCGCAAAATGCCAAGTAAAAGAGCGTCAAATTGGCATCGCATTTGCTTACTTTAAAGCCAGATAAAATTTAAAGTATCATACTTAGGAGAAATCTGTCTGCGCCAATCGAATTTTCTGCTCAAAATATACTAGAAAATATCAAAAAAACATCCGATTAGAGACTTTCACTTTTTGGGGTCAAAAAAATTCAAAGGTTAACCCCTTTGAATTTTTTCAAAAATCGTCAAAATCTTCACTTGTGTTTTTATTGCCAAAATCGACTAATTTCGATGCGTAGAGTTGGAACAACGCGTTGGATCCTGGCGCAAACACTTACATCCGTCGCAAAATGCCAAGTAAAAGAGCGTCAAATTGGCATCGCATTTGCTTACTTTAAAGCCAGATAAAATTTAAAGTATCATACTTAGGAGAAATCTGTCTGCGCCAATCGAATTTTCTGCTCAAAATATACTAGAAAATATCAAAAAAACATCCGATTTGAGACTTTCACTTTTTGGGGTCAAAAAAATTCAAAGGTTAACCCCTTTGAATTTTTTCAAAAATCGTCAAAATCTTCACTTGTGTTTTTATTGCCAAAATCGACTAATTTCGATGCGTAGAGTTGGAAAAACGCGTTGGATCCTGGCGCAAACACTTACATCCGTCGCAAAATGCCAAGTAAAAGAGCGTCAAATTGGCATCGCATTTGCTTACTTTCAAGCCAGATAAAATTTAAAGTATCATACTTAGGAGAAATCTGTCTGCGCCAATCGAATTTTCTGCTCAAAATATACTAGAAAATATCAAAAAAACATCCGATTTGAGACTTTCACTTTTTGGGGTCAAAAAAATTCAAAGGTTAACCCCTTTGAATTTTTTCAAAAATCGTCAAAATCTTCACTTGTGTTTTTATTGCCAAAATCGACTAATTTCGATGCGTAGAGTTGGAAAAACGCGTTGGATCCTGGCGCAAACACTTACATCCGTCGCAAAATGCCAAGTAAAAGAGCGTCAAATTGGCATCGCATTTGCTTACTTTCAAGCCAGATAAAATTTAAAGTATCATACTTAGGAGAAATCTGTCTGCGCCAATCGAATTTTCTGCTCAAAATATACTAGAAAATATCAAAAAAACATCCGATTTGAGACTTTCACTTTTTGGGGTCAAAAAAATTCAAAGGTTAACCCCTTTGAATTTTTTCAAAAATCGTCAAAATCTTCACTTGTGTTTTTATTGCCAAAATCGACTAATTTCGATGCGTAGAGTTGGAAAAACGCGTTGGATCCTGGCGCAAACACTTACATCCGTCGCAAAATGCCAAGTAAAAGAGCGTCAAATTGGCATCGCATTTGCTTACTTTCAAGCCAGATAAAATTTAAAGTATCATACTTAGGAGAAATCTGTCTGCGCCAATCGAATTTTCTGCTCAAAATATACTAGAAAATATCAAAAAAACATCCGATTAGAGACTTTCACTTTTTGTGGTCAAAAAAATTCAAAGGTTAACCCCTTTGAATTTTTTCAAAAATCGTCAAAATCTTCACTTGTGTTTTTATTGCCAAAATCGACTAATTTCGATGCGTAGAGTTGGAAAAACGCGTTGGATCCTGGCGCAAACACTTACATCCGTCGCAAAATGCCAAGTAAAAGAGCGTCAAATTGGCATCGCATTTGCTTACTTTCAAGCCAGATAAAATTTAAAGTATCATACTTAGGAGAAATCTGTCTGCGCCAATCGAATTTTCTGCTCAAAATATACTAGAAAATATCAAAAAAACATCCGATTAGAGACTTTCACTTTTTGTGGTCAAAAAAATTCAAAGGTTAACCCCTTTGAATTTTTTCAAAAATCGTCAAAATCTTCACTTGTGTTTTTATTGCCAAAATCGACTAATTTCGATGCGTAGAGTTGGAAAAACGCGTTGGATCCTGGCGCAAACACTTACATCCGTCGCAAAATGCCAAGTAAAAGAGCGTCAAATTGGCATCGCATTTGCTTACTTTCAAGCCAGATAAAATTTAAAGTATCATACTTAGGAGAAATCTGTCTGCGCCAATCGAATTTTCTGCTCAAAATATACTAGAAAATATCAAAAAAACATCCGATTAGAGACTTTCACTTTTTGTGGTCAAAAAAATTCAAAGGTTAACCCCTTTGAATTTTTTCAAAAATCGTCAAAATCTTCACTTGTGTTTTTATTGCCAAAATCGACTAATTTCGATGCGTAGAGTTGGAAAAACGCGTTGGATCCTGGCGCAAACACTTACATCCGTCGCAAAATGCCAAGTAAAAGAGCGTCAAATTGGCATCGCATTTGCTTACTTTCAAGCCAGATAAAATTTAAAGTATCATACTTAGGAGAAATCTGTCTGCGCCAATCGAATTTTCTGCTCAAAATATACTAGAAAATATCAAAAAAACATCCGATTTGAGACTTTCACTTTTTGGGGTCAAAAAAATTCAAAGGTTAACCCCTTTGAATTTTTTCAAAAATCGTCAAAATCTTCACTTGTGTTTTTATTGCCAAAATCGACTAATTTCGATGCGTAGAGTTGGAAAAACGCGTTGGATCCTGGCGCAAACACTTACATCCGTCGCAAAATGCCAAGTAAAAGAGCGTCAAATTGGCATCGCATTTGCTTACTTTCAAGCCAGATAAAATTTAAAGTATCATACTTAGGAGAAATCTGTCTGCGCCAATCGAATTTTCTGCTCAAAATATACTAGAAAATATCAAAAAAACATCCGATTTGAGACTTTCACTTTTTGGGGTCAAAAAAATTCAAAGGTTAACCCCTTTGAATTTTTTCAAAAATCGTCAAAATCTTCACTTGTGTTTTTATTGCCAAAATCGACTAATTTCGATGCGTAGAGTTGGAAAAACGCGTTGGATCCTGGCGCAAACACTTACATCCGTCGCAAAATGCCAAGTAAAAGAGCGTCAAATTGGCATCGCATTTGCTTACTTTAAAGCCAGATAAAATTTAAAGTATCATACTTAGGAGAAATCTGTCTGCGCCAATCGAATTTTCTGCTCAAAATATACTAGAAAATATCAAAAAAACATCCGATTAGAGACTTTCACTTTTTGTGGTCAAAAAAATTCAAAGGTTAACCCCTTTGAATTTTTTCAAAAATCGTCAAAATCTTCACTTGTGTTTTTATTGCCAAAATCGACTAATTTCGATGCGTAGAGTTGGAAAAACGCGTTGGATCCTGGCGCAAACACTTACATCCGTCGCAAAATGCCAAGTAAAAGAGCGTCAAATTGGCATCGCATTTGCTTACTTTCAAGCCAGATAAAATTTAAAGTATCATACTTAGGAGAAATCTGTCTGCGCCAATCGAATTTTCTGCTCAAAATATACTAGAAAATATCAAAAAAACATCCGATTAGAGACTTTCACTTTTTGTGGTCAAAAAAATTCAAAGGTTAACCCCTTTGAATTTTTTCAAAAATCGTCAAAATCTTCACTTGTGTTTTTATTGCCAAAATCGACTAATTTCGATGCGTAGAGTTGGAAAAACGCGTTGGATCCTGGCGCAAACACTTACATCCGTCGCAAAATGCCAAGTAAAAGAGCGTCAAATTGGCATCGCATTTGCTTACTTTCAAGCCAGATAAAATTTAAAGTATCATACTTAGGAGAAATCTGTCTGCGCCAATCGAATTTTCTGCTCAAAATATACTAGAAAATATCAAAAAAACATCCGATTT
The DNA here is from genome assembly GCA_911387805.1 of Cantharis rustica. Classification (NCBI taxonomy): domain Eukaryota; kingdom Metazoa; phylum Arthropoda; class Insecta; order Coleoptera; family Cantharidae; genus Cantharis; species Cantharis rustica. The sequence goes on from OU426878.1 coordinate 68,179,758, forward strand.
GAGACTTTCACTTTTTGGGGTCAAAAAAATTCAAAGGTTAACCCCTTTGAATTTTTTCAAAAATCGTCAAAATCTTCACTTGTGTTTTTATTGCCAAAATCGACTAATTTCGATGCGTAGAGTTGGAAAAACGCGTTGGATCCTGGCGCAAACACTTACATCCGTCGCAAAATGCCAAGTAAAAGAGCGTCAAATTGGCATCGCATTTGCTTACTTTCAAGCCAGATAAAATTTAAAGTATCATACTTAGGAGAAATCTGTCTGCGCCAATCGAATTTTCTGCTCAAAATATACTAGAAAATATCAAAAAAACATCCGATTAGAGACTTTCACTTTTTGTGGTCAAAAAAATTCAAAGGTTAACCCCTTTGAATTTTTTCAAAAATCGTCAAAATCTTCACTTGTGTTTTTATTGCCAAAATCGACTAATTTCGATGCGTAGAGTTGGAAAAACGCGTTGGATCCTGGCGCAAACACTTACATCCGTCGCAAAATGCCAAGTAAAAGAGCGTCAAATTGGCATCGCATTTGCTTACTTTCAAGCCAGATAAAATTTAAAGTATCATACTTAGGAGAAATCTGTCTGCGCCAATCGAATTTTCTGCTCAAAATATACTAGAAAATATCAAAAAAACATCCGATTAGAGACTTTCACTTTTTGTGGTCAAAAAAATTCAAAGGTTAACCCCTTTGAATTTTTTCAAAAATCGTCAAAATCTTCACTTGTGTTTTTATTGCCAAAATCGACTAATTTCGATGCGTAGAGTTGGAAAAACGCGTTGGATCCTGGCGCAAACACTTACATCCGTCGCAAAATGCCAAGTAAAAGAGCGTCAAATTGGCATCGCATTTGCTTACTTTCAAGCCAGATAAAATTTAAAGTATCATACTTAGGAGAAATCTGTCTGCGCCAATCGAATTTTCTGCTCAAAATATACTAGAAAATATCAAAAAAACATCCGATTTGAGACTTTCACTTTTTGGGGTCAAAAAAATTCAAAGGTTAACCCCTTTGAATTTTTTCAAAAATCGTCAAAATCTTCACTTGTGTTTTTATTGCCAAAATCGACTAATTTCGATGCGTAGAGTTGGAAAAACGCGTTGGATCCTGGCGCAAACACTTACATCCGTCGCAAAATGCCAAGTAAAAGAGCGTCAAATTGGCATCGCATTTGCTTACTTTCAAGCCAGATAAAATTTAAAGTATCATACTTAGGAGAAATCTGTCTGCGCCAATCGAATTTTCTGCTCAAAATATACTAGAAAATATCAAAAAAACATCCGATTTGAGACTTTCACTTTTTGGGGTCAAAAAAATTCAAAGGTTAACCCCTTTGAATTTTTTCAAAAATCGTCAAAATCTTCACTTGTGTTTTTATTGCCAAAATCGACTAATTTCGATGCGTAGAGTTGGAAAAACGCGTTGGATCCTGGCGCAAACACTTACATCCGTCGCAAAATGCCAAGTAAAAGAGCGTCAAATTGGCATCGCATTTGCTTACTTTCAAGCCAGATAAAATTTAAAGTATCATACTTAGGAGAAATCTGTCTGCGCCAATCGAATTTTCTGCTCAAAATATACTAGAAAATATCAAAAAAACATCCGATTTGAGACTTTCACTTTTTGGGGTCAAAAAAATTCAAAGGTTAACCCCTTTGAATTTTTTCAAAAATCGTCAAAATCTTCACTTGTGTTTTTATTGCCAAAATCGACTAATTTCGATGCGTAGAGTTGGAAAAACGCGTTGGATCCTGGCGCAAACACTTACATCCGTCGCAAAATGCCAAGTAAAAGAGCGTCAAATTGGCATCGCATTTGCTTACTTTCAAGCCAGATAAAATTTAAAGTATCATACTTAGGAGAAATCTGTCTGCGCCAATCGAATTTTCTGCTCAAAATATACTAGAAAATATCAAAAAAACATCCGATTAGAGACTTTCACTTTTTGTGGTCAAAAAAATTCAAAGGTTAACCCCTTTGAATTTTTTCAAAAATCGTCAAAATCTTCACTTGTGTTTTTATTGCCAAAATCGACTAATTTCGATGCGTAGAGTTGGAAAAACGCGTTGGATCCTGGCGCAAACACTTACATCCGTCGCAAAATGCCAAGTAAAAGAGCGTCAAATTGGCATCGCATTTGCTTACTTTCAAGCCAGATAAAATTTAAAGTATCATACTTAGGAGAAATCTGTCTGCGCCAATCGAATTTTCTGCTCAAAATATACTAGAAAATATCAAAAAAACATCCGATTAGAGACTTTCACTTTTTGGGGTCAAAAAAATTCAAAGGTTAACCCCTTTGAATTTTTTCAAAAATCGTCAAAATCTTCACTTGTGTTTTTATTGCCAAAATCGACTAATTTCGATGCGTAGAGTTGGAAAAACGCGTTGGATCCTGGCGCAAACACTTACATCCGTCGCAAAATGCCAAGTAAAAGAGCGTCAAATTGGCATCGCATTTGCTTACTTTCAAGCCAGATAAAATTTAAAGTATCATACTTAGGAGAAATCTGTCTGCGCCAATCGAATTTTCTGCTCAAAATATACTAGAAAATATCAAAAAAACATCCGATTAGAGACTTTCACTTTTTGTGGTCAAAAAAATTCAAAGGTTAACCCCTTTGAATTTTTTCAAAAATCGTCAAAATCTTCACTTGTGTTTTTATTGCCAAAATCGACTAATTTCGATGCGTAGAGTTGGAAAAACGCGTTGGATCCTGGCGCAAACACTTACATCCGTCGCAAAATGCCAAGTAAAAGAGCGTCAAATTGGCATCGCATTTGCTTACTTTCAAGCCAGATAAAATTTAAAGTATCATACTTAGGAGAAATCTGTCTGCGCCAATCGAATTTTCTGCTCAAAATATACTAGAAAATATCAAAAAAACATCCGATTTGAGACTTTCACTTTTTGGGGTCAAAAAAATTCAAAGGTTAACCCCTTTGAATTTTTTCAAAAATCGTCAAAATCTTCACTTGTGTTTTTATTGCCAAAATCGACTAATTTCGATGCGTAGAGTTGGAAAAACGCGTTGGATCCTGGCGCAAACACTTACATCCGTCGCAAAATGCCAAGTAAAAGAGCGTCAAATTGGCATCGCATTTGCTTACTTTCAAGCCAGATAAAATTTAAAGTATCATACTTAGGAGAAATCTGTCTGCGCCAATCGAATTTTCTGCTCAAAATATACTAGAAAATATCAAAAAAACATCCGATTAGAGACTTTCACTTTTTGTGGTCAAAAAAATTCAAAGGTTAACCCCTTTGAATTTTTTCAAAAATCGTCAAAATCTTCACTTGTGTTTTTATTGCCAAAATCGACTAATTTCGATGCGTAGAGTTGGAAAAACGCGTTGGATCCTGGCGCAAACACTTACATCCGTCGCAAAATGCCAAGTAAAAGAGCGTCAAATTGGCATCGCATTTGCTTACTTTCAAGCCAGATAAAATTTAAAGTATCATACTTAGGAGAAATCTGTCTGCGCCAATCGAATTTTCTGCTCAAAATATACTAGAAAATATCAAAAAAACATCCGATTTGAGACTTTCACTTTTTGGGGTCAAAAAAATTCAAAGGTTAACCCCTTTGAATTTTTTCAAAAATCGTCAAAATCTTCACTTGTGTTTTTATTGCCAAAATCGACTAATTTCGATGCGTAGAGTTGGAAAAACGCGTTGGATCCTGGCGCAAACACTTACATCCGTCGCAAAATGCCAAGTAAAAGAGCGTCAAATTGGCATCGCATTTGCTTACTTTCAAGCCAGATAAAATTTAAAGTATCATACTTAGGAGAAATCTGTCTGCGCCAATCGAATTTTCTGCTCAAAATATACTAGAAAATATCAAAAAAACATCCGATTTGAGACTTTCACTTTTTGGGGTCAAAAAAATTCAAAGGTTAACCCCTTTGAATTTTTTCAAAAATCGTCAAAATCTTCACTTGTGTTTTTATTGCCAAAATCGACTAATTTCGATGCGTAGAGTTGGAAAAACGCGTTGGATCCTGGCGCAAACACTTACATCCGTCGCAAAATGCCAAGTAAAAGAGCGTCAAATTGGCATCGCATTTGCTTACTTTCAAGCCAGATAAAATTTAAAGTATCATACTTAGGAGAAATCTGTCTGCGCCAATCGAATTTTCTGCTCAAAATATACTAGAAAATATCAAAAAAACATCCGATTTGAGACTTTCACTTTTTGGGGTCAAAAAAATTCAAAGGTTAACCCCTTTGAATTTTTTCAAAAATCGTCAAAATCTTCACTTGTGTTTTTATTGCCAAAATCGACTAATTTCGATGCGTAGAGTTGGAAAAACGCGTTGGATCCTGGCGCAAACACTTACATCCGTCGCAAAATGCCAAGTAAAAGAGCGTCAAATTGGCATCGCATTTGCTTACTTTCAAGCCAGATAAAATTTAAAGTATCATACTTAGGAGAAATCTGTCTGCGCCAATCGAATTTTCTGCTCAAAATATACTAGAAAATATCAAAAAAACATCCGATTAGAGACTTTCACTTTTTGTGGTCAAAAAAATTCAAAGGTTAACCCCTTTGAATTTTTTCAAAAATCGTCAAAATCTTCACTTGTGTTTTTATTGCCAAAATCGACTAATTTCGATGCGTAGAGTTGGAAAAACGCGTTGGATCCTGGCGCAAACACTTACATCCGTCGCAAAATGCCAAGTAAAAGAGCGTCAAATTGGCATCGCATTTGCTTACTTTCAAGCCAGATAAAATTTAAAGTATCATACTTAGGAGAAATCTGTCTGCGCCAATCGAATTTTCTGCTCAAAATATACTAGAAAATATCAAAAAAACATCCGATTAGAGACTTTCACTTTTTGGGGTCAAAAAAATTCAAAGGTTAACCCCTTTGAATTTTTTCAAAAATCGTCAAAATCTTCACTTGTGTTTTTATTGCCAAAATCGACTAATTTCGATGCGTAGAGTTGGAAAAACGCGTTGGATCCTGGCGCAAACACTTACATCCGTCGCAAAATGCCAAGTAAAAGAGCGTCAAATTGGCATCGCATTTGCTTACTTTCAAGCCAGATAAAATTTAAAGTATCATACTTAGGAGAAATCTGTCTGCGCCAATCGAATTTTCTGCTCAAAATATACTAGAAAATATCAAAAAAACATCCGATTAGAGACTTTCACTTTTTGTGGTCAAAAAAATTCAAAGGTTAACCCCTTTGAATTTTTTCAAAAATCGTCAAAATCTTCACTTGTGTTTTTATTGCCAAAATCGACTAATTTCGATGCGTAGAGTTGGAAAAACGCGTTGGATCCTGGCGCAAACACTTACATCCGTCGCAAAATGCCAAGTAAAAGAGCGTCAAATTGGCATCGCATTTGCTTACTTTCAAGCCAGATAAAATTTAAAGTATCATACTTAGGAGAAATCTGTCTGCGCCAATCGAATTTTCTGCTCAAAATATACTAGAAAATATCAAAAAAACATCCGATTTGAGACTTTCACTTTTTGGGGTCAAAAAAATTCAAAGGTTAACCCCTTTGAATTTTTTCAAAAATCGTCAAAATCTTCACTTGTGTTTTTATTGCCAAAATCGACTAATTTCGATGCGTAGAGTTGGAAAAACGCGTTGGATCCTGGCGCAAACACTTACATCCGTCGCAAAATGCCAAGTAAAAGAGCGTCAAATTGGCATCGCATTTGCTTACTTTCAAGCCAGATAAAATTTAAAGTATCATACTTAGGAGAAATCTGTCTGCGCCAATCGAATTTTCTGCTCAAAATATACTAGAAAATATCAAAAAAACATCCGATTTGAGACTTTCACTTTTTGGGGTCAAAAAAATTCAAAGGTTAACCCCTTTGAATTTTTTCAAAAATCGTCAAAATCTTCACTTGTGTTTTTATTGCCAAAATCGACTAATTTCGATGCGTAGAGTTGGAAAAACGCGTTGGATCCTGGCGCAAACACTTACATCCGTCGCAAAATGCCAAGTAAAAGAGCGTCAAATTGGCATCGCATTTGCTTACTTTAAAGCCAGATAAAATTTAAAGTATCATACTTAGGAGAAATCTGTCTGCGCCAATCGAATTTTCTGCTCAAAATATACTAGAAAATATCAAAAAAACATCCGATTAGAGACTTTCACTTTTTGTGGTCAAAAAAATTCAAAGGTTAACCCCTTTGAATTTTTTCAAAAATCGTCAAAATCTTCACTTGTGTTTTTTTTGCCAAAATCGACTAATTTCGATGCGTAGAGTTGGAAAAACGCGTTGGATCCTGGCGCAAACACTTACATCCGTCGCAAAATGCCAAGTAAAAGAGCGTCAAATTGGCATCGCATTTGCTTACTTTCAAGCCAGATAAAATTTAAAGTATCATACTTAGGAGAAATCTGTCTGCGCCAATCGAATTTTCTGCTCAAAATATACTAGAAAATATCAAAAAAACATCCGATTAGAGACTTTCACTTTTTGTGGTCAAAAAAATTCAAAGGTTAACCCCTTTGAATTTTTTCAAAAATCGTCAAAATCTTCACTTGTGTTTTTATTGCCAAAATCGACTAATTTCGATGCGTAGAGTTGGAAAAACGCGTTGGATCCTGGCGCAAACACTTACATCCGTCGCAAAATGCCAAGTAAAAGAGCGTCAAATTGGCATCGCATTTGCTTACTTTCAAGCCAGATAAAATTTAAAGTATCATACTTAGGAGAAATCTGTCTGCGCCAATCGAATTTTCTGCTCAAAATATACTAGAAAATATCAAAAAAACATCCGATTTGAGACTTTCACTTTTTGGGGTCAAAAAAATTCAAAGGTTAACCCCTTTGAATTTTTTCAAAAATCGTCAAAATCTTCACTTGTGTTTTTATTGCCAAAATCGACTAATTTCGATGCGTAGAGTTGGAAAAACGCGTTGGATCCTGGCGCAAACACTTACATCCGTCGCAAAATGCCAAGTAAAAGAGCGTCAAATTGGCATCGCATTTGCTTACTTTAAAGCCAGATAAAATTTAAAGTATCATACTTAGGAGAAATCTGTCTGCGCCAATCGAATTTTCTGCTCAAAATATACTAGAAAATATCAAAAAAACATCCGATTTGAGACTTTCACTTTTTGGGGTCAAAAAAATTCAAAGGTTAACCCCTTTGAATTTTTTCAAAAATCGTCAAAATCTTCACTTGTGTTTTTATTGCCAAAATCGACTAATTTCGATGCGTAGAGTTGGAAAAACGCGTTGGATCCTGGCGCAAACACTTACATCCGTCGCAAAATGCCAAGTAAAAGAGCGTCAAATTGGCATCGCATTTGCTTACTTTAAAGCCAGATAAAATTTAAAGTATCATACTTAGGAGAAATCTGTCTGCGCCAATCGAATTTTCTGCTCAAAATATACTAGAAAATATCAAAAAAACATCCGATTAGAGACTTTCACTTTTTGTGGTCAAAAAAATTCAAAGGTTAACCCCTTTGAATTTTTTCAAAAATCGTCAAAATCTTCACTTGTGTTTTTATTGCCAAAATCGACTAATTTCGATGCGTAGAGTTGGAAAAACGCGTTGGATCCTGGCGCAAACACTTACATCCGTCGCAAAATGCCAAGTAAAAGAGCGTCAAATTGGCATCGCATTTGCTTACTTTCAAGCCAGATAAAATTTAAAGTATCATACTTAGGAGAAATCTGTCTGCGCCAATCGAATTTTCTGCTCAAAATATACTAGAAAATATCAAAAAAACATCCGATTAGAGACTTTCACTTTTTGTGGTCAAAAAAATTCAAAGGTTAACCCCTTTGAATTTTTTCAAAAATCGTCAAAATCTTCACTTGTGTTTTTATTGCCAAAATCGACTAATTTCGATGCGTAGAGTTGGAAAAACGCGTTGGATCCTGGCGCAAACACTTACATCCGTCGCAAAATGCCAAGTAAAAGAGCGTCAAATTGGCATCGCATTTGCTTACTTTCAAGCCAGATAAAATTTAAAGTATCATACTTAGGAGAAATCTGTCTGCGCCAATCGAATTTTCTGCTCAAAATATACTAGAAAATATCAAAAAAACATCCGATTTGAGACTTTCACTTTTTGGGGTCAAAAAAATTCAAAGGTTAACCCCTTTGAATTTTTTCAAAAATCGTCAAAATCTTCACTTGTGTTTTTATTGCCAAAATCGACTAATTTCGATGCGTAGAGTTGGAAAAACGCGTTGGATCCTGGCGCAAACACTTACATCCGTCGCAAAATGCCAAGTAAAAGAGCGTCAAATTGGCATCGCATTTGCTTACTTTAAAGCCAGATAAAATTTAAAGTATCATACTTAGGAGAAATCTGTCTGCGCCAATCGAATTTTCTGCTCAAAATATACTAGAAAATATCAAAAAAACATCCGATTTGAGACTTTCACTTTTTGGGGTCAAAAAAATTCAAAGGTTAACCCCTTTGAATTTTTTCAAAAATCGTCAAAATCTTCACTTGTGTTTTTATTGCCAAAATCGACTAATTTCGATGCGTAGAGTTGGAAAAACGCGTTGGATCCTGGCGCAAACACTTACATCCGTCGCAAAATGCCAAGTAAAAGAGCGTCAAATTGGCATCGCATTTGCTTACTTTCAAGCCAGATAAAATTTAAAGTATCATACTTAGGAGAAATCTGTCTGCGCCAATCGAATTTTCTGCTCAAAATATACTAGAAAATATCAAAAAAACATCCGATTTGAGACTTTCACTTTTTGGGGTCAAAAAAATTCAAAGGTTAACCCCTTTGAATTTTTTCAAAAATCGTCAAAATCTTCACTTGTGTTTTTATTGCCAAAATCGACTAATTTCGATGCGTAGAGTTGGAAAAACGCGTTGGATCCTGGCGCAAACACTTACATCCGTCGCAAAATGCCAAGTAAAAGAGCGTCAAATTGGCATCGCATTTGCTTACTTTCAAGCCAGATAAAATTTAAAGTATCATACTTAGGAGAAATCTGTCTGCGCCAATCGAATTTTCTGCTCAAAATATACTAGAAAATATCAAAAAAACATCCGATTAGAGACTTTCACTTTTTGTGGTCAAAAAAATTCAAAGGTTAACCCCTTTGAATTTTTTCAAAAATCGTCAAAATCTTCACTTGTGTTTTTATTGCCAAAATCGACTAATTTCGATGCGTAGAGTTGGAAAAACGCGTTGGATCCTGGCGCAAACACTTACATCCGTCGCAAAATGCCAAGTAAAAGAGCGTCAAATTGGCATCGCATTTGCTTACTTTCAAGCCAGATAAAATTTAAAGTATCATACTTAGGAGAAATCTGTCTGCGCCAATCGAATTTTCTGCTCAAAATATACTAGAAAATATCAAAAAAACATCCGATTTGAGACTTTCACTTTTTGGGGTCAAAAAAATTCAAAGGTTAACCCCTTTGAATTTTTTCAAAAATCGTCAAAATCTTCACTTGTGTTTTTATTGCCAAAATCGACTAATTTCGATGCGTAGAGTTGGAAAAACGCGTTGGATCCTGGCGCAAACACTTACATCCGTCGCAAAATGCCAAGTAAAAGAGCGTCAAATTGGCATCGCATTTGCTTACTTTCAAGCCAGATAAAATTTAAAGTATCATACTTAGGAGAAATCTGTCTGCGCCAATCGAATTTTCTGCTCAAAATATACTAGAAAATATCAAAAAAACATCCGATTTGAGACTTTCACTTTTTGGGGTCAAAAAAATTCAAAGGTTAACCCCTTTGAATTTTTTCAAAAATCGTCAAAATCTTCACTTGTGTTTTTATTGCCAAAATCGACTAATTTCGATGCGTAGAGTTGGAAAAACGCGTTGGATCCTGGCGCAAACACTTACATCCGTCGCAAAATGCCAAGTAAAAGAGCGTCAAATTGGCATCGCATTTGCTTACTTTCAAGCCAGATAAAATTTAAAGTATCATACTTAGGAGAAATCTGTCTGCGCCAATCGAATTTTCTGCTCAAAATATACTAGAAAATATCAAAAAAACATCCGATTTGAGACTTTCACTTTTTGGGGTCAAAAAAATTCAAAGGTTAACCCCTTTGAATTTTTTCAAAAATCGTCAAAATCTTCACTTGTGTTTTTATTGCCAAAATCGACTAATTTCGATGCGTAGAGTTGGAAAAACGCGTTGGATCCTGGCGCAAACACTTACATCCGTCGCAAAATGCCAAGTAAAAGAGCGTCAAATTGGCATCGCATTTGCTTACTTTCAAGCCAGATAAAATTTAAAGTATCATACTTAGGAGAAATCTGTCTGCGCCAATCGAATTTTCTGCTCAAAATATACTAGAAAATATCAAAAAAACATCCGATTAGAGACTTTCACTTTTTGTGGTCAAAAAAATTCAAAGGTTAACCCCTTTGAATTTTTTCAAAAATCGTCAAAATCTTCACTTGTGTTTTTATTGCCAAAATCGACTAATTTCGATGCGTAGAGTTGGAAAAACGCGTTGGATCCTGGCGCAAACACTTACATCCGTCGCAAAATGCCAAGTAAAAGAGCGTCAAATTGGCATCGCATTTGCTTACTTTCAAGCCAGATAAAATTTAAAGTATCATACTTAGGAGAAATCTGTCTGCGCCAATCGAATTTTCTGCTCAAAATATACTAGAAAATATCAAAAAAACATCCGATTAGAGACTTTCACTTTTTGTGGTCAAAAAAATTCAAAGGTTAACCCCTTTGAATTTTTTCAAAAATCGTCAAAATCTTCACTTGTGTTTTTATTGCCAAAATCGACTAATTTCGATGCGTAGAGTTGGAAAAACGCGTTGGATCCTGGCGCAAACACTTACATCCGTCGCAAAATGCCAAGTAAAAGAGCGTCAAATTGGCATCGCATTTGCTTACTTTCAAGCCAGATAAAATTTAAAGTATCATACTTAGGAGAAATCTGTCTGCGCCAATCGAATTTTCTGCTCAAAATATACTAGAAAATATCAAAAAAACATCCGATTAGAGACTTTCACTTTTTGTGGTCAAAAAAATTCAAAGGTTAACCCCTTTGAATTTTTTCAAAAATCGTCAAAATCTTCACTTGTGTTTTTATTGCCAAAATCGACTAATTTCGATGCGTAGAGTTGGAAAAACGCGTTGGATCCTGGCGCAAACACTTACATCCGTCGCAAAATGCCAAGTAAAAGAGCGTCAAATTGGCATCGCATTTGCTTACTTTCAAGCCAGATAAAATTTAAAGTATCATACTTAGGAGAAATCTGTCTGCGCCAATCGAATTTTCTGCTCAAAATATACTAGAAAATATCAAAAAAACATCCGATTTGAGACTTTCACTTTTTGGGGTCAAAAAAATTCAAAGGTTAACCCCTTTGAATTTTTTCAAAAATCGTCAAAATCTTCACTTGTGTTTTTATTGCCAAAATCGACTAATTTCGATGCGTAGAGTTGGAAAAACGCGTTGGATCCTGGCGCAAACACTTACATCCGTCGCAAAATGCCAAGTAAAAGAGCGTCAAATTGGCATCGCATTTGCTTACTTTCAAGCCAGATAAAATTTAAAGTATCATACTTAGGAGAAATCTGTCTGCGCCAATCGAATTTTCTGCTCAAAATATACTAGAAAATATCAAAAAAACATCCGATTTGAGACTTTCACTTTTTGGGGTCAAAAAAATTCAAAGGTTAACCCCTTTGAATTTTTTCAAAAATCGTCAAAATCTTCACTTGTGTTTTTATTGCCAAAATCGACTAATTTCGATGCGTAGAGTTGGAAAAACGCGTTGGATCCTGGCGCAAACACTTACATCCGTCGCAAAATGCCAAGTAAAAGAGCGTCAAATTGGCATCGCATTTGCTTACTTTCAAGCCAGATAAAATTTAAAGTATCATACTTAGGAGAAATCTGTCTGCGCCAATCGAATTTTCTGCTCAAAATATACTAGAAAATATCAAAAAAACATCCGATTTGAGACTTTCACTTTTTGGGGTCAAAAAAATTCAAAGGTTAACCCCTTTGAATTTTTTCAAAAATCGTCAAAATCTTCACTTGTGTTTTTATTGCCAAAATCGACTAATTTCGATGCGTAGAGTTGGAAAAACGCGTTGGATCCTGGCGCAAACACTTACATCCGTCGCAAAATGCCAAGTAAAAGAGCGTCAAATTGGCATCGCATTTGCTTACTTTAAAGCCAGATAAAATTTAAAGTATCATACTTAGGAGAAATCTGTCTGCGCCAATCGAATTTTCTGCTCAAAATATACTAGAAAATATCAAAAAAACATCCGATTAGAGACTTTCACTTTTTGTGGTCAAAAAAATTCAAAGGTTAACCCCTTTGAATTTTTTCAAAAATCGTCAAAATCTTCACTTGTGTTTTTATTGCCAAAATCGACTAATTTCGATGCGTAGAGTTGGAAAAACGCGTTGGATCCTGGCGCAAACACTTACATCCGTCGCAAAATGCCAAGTAAAAGAGCGTCAAATTGGCATCGCATTTGCTTACTTTCAAGCCAGATAAAATTTAAAGTATCATACTTAGGAGAAATCTGTCTGCGCCAATCGAATTTTCTGCTCAAAATATACTAGAAAATATCAAAAAAACATCCGATTAGAGACTTTCACTTTTTGTGGTCAAAAAAATTCAAAGGTTAACCCCTTTGAATTTTTTCAAAAATCGTCAAAATCTTCACTTGTGTTTTTATTGCCAAAATCGACTAATTTCGATGCGTAGAGTTGGAAAAACGCGTTGGATCCTGGCGCAAACACTTACATCCGTCGCAAAATGCCAAGTAAAAGAGCGTCAAATTGGCATCGCATTTGCTTACTTTCAAGCCAGATAAAATTTAAAGTATCATACTTAGGAGAAATCTGTCTGCGCCAATCGAATTTTCTGCTCAAAATATACTAGAAAATATCAAAAAAACATCCGATTTGAGACTTTCACTTTTTGGGGTCAAAAAAATTCAAAGGTTAACCCCTTTGAATTTTTTCAAAAATCGTCAAAATCTTCACTTGTGTTTTTATTGCCAAAATCGACTAATTTCGATGCGTAGAGTTGGAAAAACGCGTTGGATCCTGGCGCAAACACTTACATCCGTCGCAAAATGCCAAGTAAAAGAGCGTCAAATTGGCATCGCATTTGCTTACTTTAAAGCCAGATAAAATTTAAAGTATCATACTTAGGAGAAATCTGTCTGCGCCAATCGAATTTTCTGCTCAAAATATACTAGAAAATATCAAAAAAACATCCGATTAGAGACTTTCACTTTTTGTGGTCAAAAAAATTCAAAGGTTAACCCCTTTGAATTTTTTCAAAAATCGTCAAAATCTTCACTTGTGTTTTTATTGCCAAAATCGACTAATTTCGATGCGTAGAGTTGGAAAAACGCGTTGGATCCTGGCGCAAACACTTACATCCGTCGCAAAATGCCAAGTAAAAGAGCGTCAAATTGGCATCGCATTTGCTTACTTTCAAGCCAGATAAAATTTAAAGTATCATACTTAGGAGAAATCTGTCTGCGCCAATCGAATTTTCTGCTCAAAATATACTAGAAAATATCAAAAAAACATCCGATTAGAGACTTTCACTTTTTGTGGTCAAAAAAATTCAAAGGTTAACCCCTTTGAATTTTTTCAAAAATCGTCAAAATCTTCACTTGTGTTTTTATTGCCAAAATCGACTAATTTCGATGCGTAGAGTTGGAAAAACGCGTTGGATCCTGGCGCAAACACTTACATCCGTCGCAAAATGCCAAGTAAAAGAGCGTCAAATTGGCATCGCATTTGCTTACTTTCAAGCCAGATAAAATTTAAAGTATCATACTTAGGAGAAATCTGTCTGCGCCAATCGAATTTTCTGCTCAAAATATACTAGAAAATATCAAAAAAACATCCGATTTGAGACTTTCACTTTTTGGGGTCAAAAAAATTCAAAGGTTAACCCCTTTGAATTTTTTCAAAAATCGTCAAAATCTTCACTTGTGTTTTTATTGCCAAAATCGACTAATTTCGATGCGTAGAGTTGGAAAAACGCGTTGGATCCTGGCGCAAACACTTACATCCGTCGCAAAATGCCAAGTAAAAGAGCGTCAAATTGGCATCGCATTTGCTTACTTTCAAGCCAGATAAAATTTAAAGTATCATACTTAGGAGAAATCTGTCTGCGCCAATCGAATTTTCTGCTCAAAATATACTAGAAAATATCAAAAAAACATCCGATTTGAGACTTTCACTTTTTGGGGTCAAAAAAATTCAAAGGTTAACCCCTTTGAATTTTTTCAAAAATCGTCAAAATCTTCACTTGTGTTTTTATTGCCAAAATCGACTAATTTCGATGCGTAGAGTTGGAAAAACGCGTTGGATCCTGGCGCAAACACTTACATCCGTCGCAAAATGCCAAGTAAAAGAGCGTCAAATTGGCATCGCATTTGCTTACTTTAAAGCCAGATAAAATTTAAAGTATCATACTTAGGAGAAATCTGTCTGCGCCAATCGAATTTTCTGCTCAAAATATACTAGAAAATATCAAAAAAACATCCGATTAGAGACTTTCACTTTTTGTGGTCAAAAAAATTCAAAGGTTAACCCCTTTGAATTTTTTCAAAAATCGTCAAAATCTTCACTTGTGTTTTTATTGCCAAAATCGACTAATTTCGATGCGTAGAGTTGGAAAAACGCGTTGGATCCTGGCGCAAACACTTACATCCGTCGCAAAATGCCAAGTAAAAGAGCGTCAAATTGGCATCGCATTTGCTTACTTTCAAGCCAGATAAAATTTAAAGTATCATACTTAGGAGAAATCTGTCTGCGCCAATCGAATTTTCTGCTCAAAATATACTAGAAAATATCAAAAAAACATCCGATTTGAGACTTTCACTTTTTGGGGTCAAAAAAATTCAAAGGTTAACCCCTTTGAATTTTTTCAAAAATCGTCAAAATCTTCACTTGTGTTTTTATTGCCAAAATCGACTAATTTCGATGCGTAGAGTTGGAAAAACGCGTTGGATCCTGGCGCAAACACTTACATCCGTCGCAAAATGCCAAGTAAAAGAGCGTCAAATTGGCATCGCATTTGCTTACTTTAAAGCCAGATAAAATTTAAAGTATCATACTTAGGAGAAATCTGTCTGCGCCAATCGAATTTTCTGCTCAAAATATACTAGAAAATATCAAAAAAACATCCGATTTGAGACTTTCACTTTTTGGGGTCAAAAAAATTCAAAGGTTAACCCCTTTGAATTTTTTCAAAAATCGTCAAAATCTTCACTTGTGTTTTTATTGCCAAAATCGACTAATTTCGATGCGTAGAGTTGGAAAAACGCGTTGGATCCTGGCGCAAACACTTACCTCCGTCGCAAAATGCCAAGTAAAAGAGCGTCAAATTGGCATCGCATTTGCTTACTTTCAAGCAAGATAAAATTTAAAGTATCATACTTAGGAGAAATCTGTCTGCGCCAATCGAATTTTCTGCTCAAAATATACTAGAAAATATCAAAAAAACATCCGATTAGAGACTTTCACTTTTTGTGGTCAAAAAAATTCAAAGGTTAACCCCTTTGAATTTTTTCAAAAATCGTCAAAATCTTCACTTGTGTTTTTATTGCCAAAATCGACTAATTTCGATGCGTAGAGTTGGAAAAACGCGTTGGATCCTGGCGCAAACACTTACATCCGTCGGAAAATGCCAAGTAAAAGAGCGTCAAATTGGCATCGCATTTGCTTACTTTCAAGCCAGATAAAATTTAAAGTATCATACTTAGGAGAAATCTGTCTGCGCCAATCGAATTTTCTGCTCAAAATATACTAGAAAATATCAAAAAAACATCCGATTTGAGACTTTCACTTTTTGGGGTCAAAAAAATTCAAAGGTTAACCCCTTTGAATTTTTTCAAAAATCGTCAAAATCTTCACTTGTGTTTTTATTGCCAAAATCGACTAATTTCGATGCGTAGAGTTGGAAAAACGCGTTGGATCCTGGCGCAAACACTTACATCCGTCGCAAAATGCCAAGTAAAAGAGCGTCAAATTGGCATCGCATTTGCTTACTTTAAAGCCAGATAAAATTTAAAGTATCATACTTAGGAGAAATCTGTCTGCGCCAATCGAATTTTCTGCTCAAAATATACTAGAATATATCAAAAAAACATCCGATTTGAGACTTTCACTTTTTGGGGTCAAAAAAATTCAAAGGTTAACCCCTTTGAATTTTTTCAAAAATCGTCAAAATCTTCACTTGTGTTTTTATTGCCAAAATCGACTAATTTCGATGCGTAGAGTTGGAAAAACGCGTTGGATCCTGGCGCAAACACTTACATCCGTCGCAAAATGCCAAGTAAAAGAGCGTCAAATTGGCATCGCATTTGCTTACTTTCAAGCCAGATAAAATTTAAAGTATCATACTTAGGAGAAATCTGTCTGCGCCAATCGAATTTTCTGCTCAAAATATACTAGAAAATATCAAAAAAACATCCGATTAGAGACTTTCACTTTTTGTGGTCAAAAAAATTCAAAGGTTAACCCCTTTGAATTTTTTCAAAAATCGTCAAAATCTTCACTTGTGTTTTTATTGCCAAAATCGACTAATTTCGATGCGTAGAGTTGGAAAAACGCGTTGGATCCTGGCGCAAACACTTACATCCGTCGCAAAATGCCAAGTAAAAGAGCGTCAAATTGGCATCGCATTTGCTTACTTTCAAGCCAGATAAAATTTAAAGTATCATACTTAGGAGAAATCTGTCTGCGCCAATCGAATTTTCTGCTCAAAATATACTAGAAAATATCAAAAAAACATCCGATTTGAGACTTTCACTTTTTGGGGTCAAAAAAATTCAAAGGTTAACCCCTTTGAATTTTTTCAAAAATCGTCAAAATCTTCACTTGTGTTTTTATTGCCAAAATCGACTAATTTCGATGCGTAGAGTTGGAAAAACGCGTTGGATCCTGGCGCAAACACTTACATCCGTCGCAAAATGCCAAGTAAAAGAGCGTCAAATTGGCATCGCATTTGCTTACTTTCAAGCCAGATAAAATTTAAAGTATCATACTTAGGAGAAATCTGTCTGCGCCAATCGAATTTTCTGCTCAAAATATACTAGAAAATATCAAAAAAACATCCGATTTGAGACTTTCACTTTTTGGGGTCAAAAAAATTCAAAGGTTAACCCCTTTGAATTTTTTCAAAAATCGTCAAAATCTTCACTTGTGTTTTTATTGCCAAAATCGACTAATTTCGATGCGTAGAGTTGGAAAAACGCGTTGGATCCTGGCGCAAACACTTACATCCGTCGCAAAATGCCAAGTAAAAGAGCGTCAAATTGGCATCGCATTTGCTTACTTTAAAGCCAGATAAAATTTAAAGTATCATACTTAGGAGAAATCTGTCTGCGCCAATCGAATTTTCTGCTCAAAATATACTAGAAAATATCAAAAAAACATCCGATTAGAGACTTTCACTTTTTGTGGTCAAAAAAATTCAAAGGTTAACCCCTTTGAATTTTTTCAAAAATCGTCAAAATCTTCACTTGTGTTTTTATTGCCAAAATCGACTAATTTCGATGCGTAGAGTTGGAAAAACGCGTTGGATCCTGGCGCAAACACTTACATCCGTCGCAAAATGCCAAGTAAAAGAGCGTCAAATTGGCATCGCATTTGCTTACTTTCAAGCCAGATAAAATTTAAAGTATCATACTTAGGAGAAATCTGTCTGCGCCAATCGAATTTTCTGCTCAAAATATACTAGAAAATATCAAAAAAACATCCGATTTGAGACTTTCACTTTTTGGGGTCAAAAAAATTCAAAGGTTAACCCCTTTGAATTTTTTCAAAAATCGTCAAAATCTTCACTTGTGTTTTTATTGCCAAAATCGACTAATTTCGATGCGTAGAGTTGGAAAAACGCGTTGGATCCTGGCGCAAACACTTACATCCGTCGCAAAATGCCAAGTAAAAGAGCGTCAAATTGGCATCGCATTTGCTTACTTTCAAGCCAGATAAAATTTAAAGTATCATACTTAGGAGAAATCTGTCTGCGCCAATCGAATTTTCTGCTCAAAATATACTAGAAAATATCAAAAAAACATCCGATTAGAGACTTTCACTTTTTGTGGTCAAAAAAATTCAAAGGTTAACCCCTTTGAATTTTTTCAAAAATCGTCAAAATCTTCACTTGTGTTTTTATTGCCAAAATCGACTAATTTCGATGCGTAGAGTTGGAAAAACGCGTTGGATCCTGGCGCAAACACTTACATCCGTCGCAAAATGCCAAGTAAAAGAGCGTCAAATTGGCATCGCATTTGCTTACTTTCAAGCCAGATAAAATTTAAAGTATCATACTTAGGAGAAATCTGTCTGCGCCAATCGAATTTTCTGCTCAAAATATACTAGAAAATATCAAAAAAACATCCGATTAGAGACTTTCACTTTTTGTGGTCAAAAAAATTCAAAGGTTAACCCCTTTGAATTTTTTCAAAAATCGTCAAAATCTTCACTTGTGTTTTTATTGCCAAAATCGACTAATTTCGATGCGTAGAGTTGGAAAAACGCGTTGGATCCTGGCGCAAACACTTACATCCGTCGCAAAATGCCAAGTAAAAGAGCGTCAAATTGGCATCGCATTTGCTTACTTTCAAGCCAGATAAAATTTAAAGTATCATACTTAGGAGAAATCTGTCTGCGCCAATCGAATTTTCTGCTCAAAATATACTAGAAAATATCAAAAAAACATCCGATTAGAGACTTTCACTTTTTGTGGTCAAAAAAATTCAAAGGTTAACCCCTTTGAATTTTTTCAAAAATCGTCAAAATCTTCACTTGTGTTTTTATTGCCAAAATCGACTAATTTCGATGCGTAGAGTTGGAAAAACGCGTTGGATCCTGGCGCAAACACTTACATCCGTCGCAAAATGCCAAGTAAAAGAGCGTCAAATTGGCATCGCATTTGCTTACTTTCAAGCCAGATAAAATTTAAAGTATCATACTTAGGAGAAATCTGTCTGCGCCAATCGAATTTTCTGCTCAAAATATACTAGAAAATATCAAAAAAACATCCGATTTGAGACTTTCACTTTTTGGGGTCAAAAAAATTCAAAGGTTAACCCCTTTGAATTTTTTCAAAAATCGTCAAAATCTTCACTTGTGTTTTTATTGCCAAAATCGACTAATTTCGATGCGTAGAGTTGGAAAAACGCGTTGGATCCTGGCGCAAACACTTACATCCGTCGCAAAATGCCAAGTAAAAGAGCGTCAAATTGGCATCGCATTTGCTTACTTTCAAGCCAGATAAAATTTAAAGTATCATACTTAGGAGAAATCTGTCTGCGCCAATCGAATTTTCTGCTCAAAATATACTAGAAAATATCAAAAAAACATCCGATTAGAGACTTTCACTTTTTGTGGTCAAAAAAATTCAAAGGTTAACCCCTTTGAATTTTTTCAAAAATCGTCAAAATCTTCACTTGTGTTTTTATTGCCAAAATCGACTAATTTCGATGCGTAGAGTTGGAAAAACGCGTTGGATCCTGGCGCAAACACTTACATCCGTCGCAAAATGCCAAGTAAAAGAGCGTCAAATTGGCATCGCATTTGCTTACTTTCAAGCCAGATAAAATTTAAAGTATCATACTTAGGAGAAATCTGTCTGCGCCAATCGAATTTTCTGCTCAAAATATACTAGAAAATATCAAAAAAACATCCGATTTGAGACTTTCACTTTTTGGGGTCAAAAAAATTCAAAGGTTAACCCCTTTGAATTTTTTCAAAAATCGTCAAAATCTTCACTTGTGTTTTTATTGCCAAAATCGACTAATTTCGATGCGTAGAGTTGGAAAAACGCGTTGGATCCTGGCGCAAACACTTACATCCGTCGCAAAATGCCAAGTAAAAGAGCGTCAAATTGGCATCGCATTTGCTTACTTTAAAGCCAGATAAAATTTAAAGTATCATACTTAGGAGAAATCTGTCTGCGCCAATCGAATTTTCTGCTCAAAATATACTAGAAAATATCAAAAAAACATCCGATTAGAGACTTTCACTTTTTGTGGTCAAAAAAATTCAAAGGTTAACCCCTTTGAATTTTTTCAAAAATCGTCAAAATCTTCACTTGTGTTTTTATTGCCAAAATCGACTAATTTCGATGCGTAGAGTTGGAAAAACGCGTTGGATCCTGGCGCAAACACTTACATCCGTCGCAAAATGCCAAGTAAAAGAGCGTCAAATTGGCATCGCATTTGCTTACTTTCAAGCCAGATAAAATTTAAAGTATCATACTTAGGAGAAATCTGTCTGCGCCAATCGAATTTTCTGCTCAAAATATACTAGAAAATATCAAAAAAACATCCGATTAGAGACTTTCACTTTTTGTGGTCAAAAAAATTCAAAGGTTAACCCCTTTGAATTTTTTCAAAAATCGTCAAAATCTTCACTTGTGTTTTTATTGCCAAAATCGACTAATTTCGATGCGTAGAGTTGGAAAAACGCGTTGGATCCTGGCGCAAACACTTACATCCGTCGCAAAATGCCAAGTAAAAGAGCGTCAAATTGGCATCGCATTTGCTTACTTTCAAGCCAGATAAAATTTAAAGTATCATACTTAGGAGAAATCTGTCTGCGCCAATCGAATTTTCTGCTCAAAATATACTAGAAAATATCAAAAAAACATCCGATTTGAGACTTTCACTTTTTGGGGTCAAAAAAATTCAAAGGTTAACCCCTTTGAATTTTTTCAAAAATCGTCAAAATCTTCACTTGTGTTTTTATTGCCAAAATCGACTAATTTCGATGCGTAGAGTTGGAAAAACGCGTTGGATCCTGGCGCAAACACTTACATCCGTCGCAAAATGCCAAGTAAAAGAGCGTCAAATTGGCATCGCATTTGCTTACTTTCAAGCCAGATAAAATTTAAAGTATCATACTTAGGAGAAATCTGTCTGCGCCAATCGAATTTTCTGCTCAAAATATACTAGAAAATATCAAAAAAACATCCGATTTGAGACTTTCACTTTTTGGGGTCAAAAAAATTCAAAGGTTAACCCCTTTGAATTTTTTCAAAAATCGTCAAAATCTTCACTTGTGTTTTTATTGCCAAAATCGACTAATTTCGATGCGTAGAGTTGGAAAAACGCGTTGGATCCTGGCGCAAACACTTACATCCGTCGCAAAATGCCAAGTAAAAGAGCGTCAAATTGGCATCGCATTTGCTTACTTTAAAGCCAGATAAAATTTAAAGTATCATACTTAGGAGAAATCTGTCTGCGCCAATCGAATTTTCTGCTCAAAATATACTAGAAAATATCAAAAAAACATCCGATTAGAGACTTTCACTTTTTGTGGTCAAAAAAATTCAAAGGTTAACCCCTTTGAATTTTTTCAAAAATCGTCAAAATCTTCACTTGTGTTTTTATTGCCAAAATCGACTAATTTCGATGCGTAGAGTTGGAAAAACGCGTTGGATCCTGGCGCAAACACTTACATCCGTCGCAAAATGCCAAGTAAAAGAGCGTCAAATTGGCATCGCATTTGCTTACTTTCAAGCCAGATAAAATTTAAAGTATCATACTTAGGAGAAATCTGTCTGCGCCAATCGAATTTTCTGCTCAAAATATACTAGAAAATATCAAAAAAACATCCGATTTGAGACTTTCACTTTTTGGGGTCAAAAAAATTCAAAGGTTAACCCCTTTGAATTTTTTCAAAAATCGTCAAAATCTTCACTTGTGTTTTTATTGCCAAAATCGACTAATTTCGATGCGTAGAGTTGGAAAAACGCGTTGGATCCTGGCGCAAACACTTACATCCGTCGCAAAATGCCAAGTAAAAGAGCGTCAAATTGGCATCGCATTTGCTTACTTTAAAGCCAGATAAAATTTAAAGTATCATACTTAGGAGAAATCTGTCTGCGCCAATCGAATTTTCTGCTCAAAATATACTAGAAAATATCAAAAAAACATCCGATTTGAGACTTTCACTTTTTGGGGTCAAAAAAATTCAAAGGTTAACCCCTTTGAATTTTTTCAAAAATCGTCAAAATCTTCACTTGTGTTTTTATTGCCAAAATCGACTAATTTCGATGCGTAGAGTTGGAAAAACGCGTTGGATCCTGGCGCAAACACTTACATCCGTCGCAAAATGCCAAGTAAAAGAGCGTCAAATTGGCATCGCATTTGCTTACTTTCAAGCCAGATAAAATTTAAAGTATCATACTTAGGAGAAATCTGTCTGCGCCAATCGAATTTTCTGCTCAAAATATACTAGAAAATATCAAAAAAACATCCGATTAGAGACTTTCACTTTTTGTGGTCAAAAAAATTCAAAGGTTAACCCCTTTGAATTTTTTCAAAAATCGTCAAAATCTTCACTTGTGTTTTTATTGCCAAAATCGACTAATTTCGATGCGTAGAGTTGGAAAAACGCGTTGGATCCTGGCGCAAACACTTACATCCGTCGGAAAATGCCAAGTAAAAGAGCGTCAAATTGGCATCGCATTTGCTTACTTTCAAGCCAGATAAAATTTAAAGTATCATACTTAGGAGAAATCTGTCTGCGCCAATCGAATTTTCTGCTCAAAATATACTAGAAAATATCAAAAAAACATCCGATTTGAGACTTTCACTTTTTGGGGTCAAAAAAATTCAAAGGTTAACCCCTTTGAATTTTTTCAAAAATCGTCAAAATCTTCACTTGTGTTTTTATTGCCAAAATCGACTAATTTCGATGCGTAGAGTTGGAAAAACGCGTTGGATCCTGGCGCAAACACTTACATCCGTCGCAAAATGCCAAGTAAAAGAGCGTCAAATTGGCATCGCATTTGCTTACTTTAAAGCCAGATAAAATTTAAAGTATCATACTTAGGAGAAATCTGTCTGCGCCAATCGAATTTTCTGCTCAAAATATACTAGAATATATCAAAAAAACATCCGATTTGAGACTTTCACTTTTTGGGGTCAAAAAAATTCAAAGGTTAACCCCTTTGAATTTTTTCAAAAATCGTCAAAATCTTCACTTGTGTTTTTATTGCCAAAATCGACTAATTTCGATGCGTAGAGTTGGAAAAACGCGTTGGATCCTGGCGCAAACACTTACATCCGTCGCAAAATGCCAAGTAAAAGAGCGTCAAATTGGCATCGCATTTGCTTACTTTCAAGCCAGATAAAATTTAAAGTATCATACTTAGGAGAAATCTGTCTGCGCCAATCGAATTTTCTGCTCAAAATATACTAGAAAATATCAAAAAAACATCCGATTAGAGACTTTCACTTTTTGTGGTCAAAAAAATTCAAAGGTTAACCCCTTTGAATTTTTTCAAAAATCGTCAAAATCTTCACTTGTGTTTTTATTGCCAAAATCGACTAATTTCGATGCGTAGAGTTGGAAAAACGCGTTGGATCCTGGCGCAAACACTTACATCCGTCGCAAAATGCCAAGTAAAAGAGCGTCAAATTGGCATCGCATTTGCTTACTTTCAAGCCAGATAAAATTTAAAGTATCATACTTAGGAGAAATCTGTCTGCGCCAATCGAATTTTCTGCTCAAAATATACTAGAAAATATCAAAAAAACATCCGATTTGAGACTTTCACTTTTTGGGGTCAAAAAAATTCAAAGGTTAACCCCTTTGAATTTTTTCAAAAATCGTCAAAATCTTCACTTGTGTTTTTATTGCCAAAATCGACTAATTTCGATGCGTAGAGTTGGAAAAACGCGTTGGATCCTGGCGCAAACACTTACATCCGTCGCAAAATGCCAAGTAAAAGAGCGTCAAATTGGCATCGCATTTGCTTACTTTCAAGCCAGATAAAATTTAAAGTATCATACTTAGGAGAAATCTGTCTGCGCCAATCGAATTTTCTGCTCAAAATATACTAGAAAATATCAAAAAAACATCCGATTTGAGACTTTCACTTTTTGGGGTCAAAAAAATTCAAAGGTTAACCCCTTTGAATTTTTTCAAAAATCGTCAAAATCTTCACTTGTGTTTTTATTGCCAAAATCGACTAATTTCGATGCGTAGAGTTGGAAAAACGCGTTGGATCCTGGCGCAAACACTTACATCCGTCGCAAAATGCCAAGTAAAAGAGCGTCAAATTGGCATCGCATTTGCTTACTTTAAAGCCAGATAAAATTTAAAGTATCATACTTAGGAGAAATCTGTCTGCGCCAATCGAATTTTCTGCTCAAAATATACTAGAAAATATCAAAAAAACATCCGATTAGAGACTTT
This sequence comes from Cantharis rustica, assembly GCA_911387805.1. NCBI lineage: Eukaryota > Metazoa > Arthropoda > Insecta > Coleoptera > Cantharidae > Cantharis > Cantharis rustica. The sequence continues at coordinate 68,203,916 of OU426878.1, forward strand.
CACTTTTTGTGGTCAAAAAAATTCAAAGGTTAACCCCTTTGAATTTTTTCAAAAATCGTCAAAATCTTCACTTGTGTTTTTATTGCCAAAATCGACTAATTTCGATGCGTAGAGTTGGAAAAACGCGTTGGATCCTGGCGCAAACACTTACATCCGTCGCAAAATGCCAAGTAAAAGAGCGTCAAATTGGCATCGCATTTGCTTACTTTCAAGCCAGATAAAATTTAAAGTATCATACTTAGGAGAAATCTGTCTGCGCCAATCGAATTTTCTGCTCAAAATATACTAGAAAATATCAAAAAAACATCCGATTTGAGACTTTCACTTTTTGGGGTCAAAAAAATTCAAAGGTTAACCCCTTTGAATTTTTTCAAAAATCGTCAAAATCTTCACTTGTGTTTTTATTGCCAAAATCGACTAATTTCGATGCGTAGAGTTGGAAAAACGCGTTGGATCCTGGCGCAAACACTTACATCCGTCGCAAAATGCCAAGTAAAAGAGCGTCAAATTGGCATCGCATTTGCTTACTTTCAAGCCAGATAAAATTTAAAGTATCATACTTAGGAGAAATCTGTCTGCGCCAATCGAATTTTCTGCTCAAAATATACTAGAAAATATCAAAAAAACATCCGATTAGAGACTTTCACTTTTTGTGGTCAAAAAAATTCAAAGGTTAACCCCTTTGAATTTTTTCAAAAATCGTCAAAATCTTCACTTGTGTTTTTATTGCCAAAATCGACTAATTTCGATGCGTAGAGTTGGAAAAACGCGTTGGATCCTGGCGCAAACACTTACATCCGTCGCAAAATGCCAAGTAAAAGAGCGTCAAATTGGCATCGCATTTGCTTACTTTCAAGCCAGATAAAATTTAAAGTATCATACTTAGGAGAAATCTGTCTGCGCCAATCGAATTTTCTGCTCAAAATATACTAGAAAATATCAAAAAAACATCCGATTAGAGACTTTCACTTTTTGTGGTCAAAAAAATTCAAAGGTTAACCCCTTTGAATTTTTTCAAAAATCGTCAAAATCTTCACTTGTGTTTTTATTGCCAAAATCGACTAATTTCGATGCGTAGAGTTGGAAAAACGCGTTGGATCCTGGCGCAAACACTTACATCCGTCGCAAAATGCCAAGTAAAAGAGCGTCAAATTGGCATCGCATTTGCTTACTTTCAAGCCAGATAAAATTTAAAGTATCATACTTAGGAGAAATCTGTCTGCGCCAATCGAATTTTCTGCTCAAAATATACTAGAAAATATCAAAAAAACATCCGATTAGAGACTTTCACTTTTTGTGGTCAAAAAAATTCAAAGGTTAACCCCTTTGAATTTTTTCAAAAATCGTCAAAATCTTCACTTGTGTTTTTATTGCCAAAATCGACTAATTTCGATGCGTAGAGTTGGAAAAACGCGTTGGATCCTGGCGCAAACACTTACATCCGTCGCAAAATGCCAAGTAAAAGAGCGTCAAATTGGCATCGCATTTGCTTACTTTCAAGCCAGATAAAATTTAAAGTATCATACTTAGGAGAAATCTGTCTGCGCCAATCGAATTTTCTGCTCAAAATATACTAGAAAATATCAAAAAAACATCCGATTTGAGACTTTCACTTTTTGGGGTCAAAAAAATTCAAAGGTTAACCCCTTTGAATTTTTTCAAAAATCGTCAAAATCTTCACTTGTGTTTTTATTGCCAAAATCGACTAATTTCGATGCGTAGAGTTGGAAAAACGCGTTGGATCCTGGCGCAAACACTTACATCCGTCGCAAAATGCCAAGTAAAAGAGCGTCAAATTGGCATCGCATTTGCTTACTTTCAAGCCAGATAAAATTTAAAGTATCATACTTAGGAGAAATCTGTCTGCGCCAATCGAATTTTCTGCTCAAAATATACTAGAAAATATCAAAAAAACATCCGATTTGAGACTTTCACTTTTTGGGGTCAAAAAAATTCAAAGGTTAACCCCTTTGAATTTTTTCAAAAATCGTCAAAATCTTCACTTGTGTTTTTATTGCCAAAATCGACTAATTTCGATGCGTAGAGTTGGAAAAACGCGTTGGATCCTGGCGCAAACACTTACATCCGTCGCAAAATGCCAAGTAAAAGAGCGTCAAATTGGCATCGCATTTGCTTACTTTAAAGCCAGATAAAATTTAAAGTATCATACTTAGGAGAAATCTGTCTGCGCCAATCGAATTTTCTGCTCAAAATATACTAGAAAATATCAAAAAAACATCCGATTAGAGACTTTCACTTTTTGTGGTCAAAAAAATTCAAAGGTTAACCCCTTTGAATTTTTTCAAAAATCGTCAAAATCTTCACTTGTGTTTTTATTGCCAAAATCGACTAATTTCGATGCGTAGAGTTGGAAAAACGCGTTGGATCCTGGCGCAAACACTTACATCCGTCGCAAAATGCCAAGTAAAAGAGCGTCAAATTGGCATCGCATTTGCTTACTTTCAAGCCAGATAAAATTTAAAGTATCATACTTAGGAGAAATCTGTCTGCGCCAATCGAATTTTCTGCTCAAAATATACTAGAAAATATCAAAAAAACATCCGATTTGAGACTTTCACTTTTTGGGGTCAAAAAAATTCAAAGGTTAACCCCTTTGAATTTTTTCAAAAATCGTCAAAATCTTCACTTGTGTTTTTATTGCCAAAATCGACTAATTTCGATGCGTAGAGTTGGAAAAACGCGTTGGATCCTGGCGCAAACACTTACATCCGTCGCAAAATGCCAAGTAAAAGAGCGTCAAATTGGCATCGCATTTGCTTACTTTCAAGCCAGATAAAATTTAAAGTATCATACTTAGGAGAAATCTGTCTGCGCCAATCGAATTTTCTGCTCAAAATATACTAGAAAATATCAAAAAAACATCCGATTTGAGACTTTCACTTTTTGGGGTCAAAAAAATTCAAAGGTTAACCCCTTTGAATTTTTTCAAAAATCGTCAAAATCTTCACTTGTGTTTTTATTGCCAAAATCGACTAATTTCGATGCGTAGAGTTGGAAAAACGCGTTGGATCCTGGCGCAAACACTTACATCCGTCGCAAAATGCCAAGTAAAAGAGCGTCAAATTGGCATCGCATTTGCTTACTTTAAAGCCAGATAAAATTTAAAGTATCATACTTAGGAGAAATCTGTCTGCGCCAATCGAATTTTCTGCTCAAAATATACTAGAAAATATCAAAAAAACATCCGATTAGAGACTTTCACTTTTTGTGGTCAAAAAAATTCAAAGGTTAACCCCTTTGAATTTTTTCAAAAATCGTCAAAATCTTCACTTGTGTTTTTATTGCCAAAATCGACTAATTTCGATGCGTAGAGTTGGAAAAACGCGTTGGATCCTGGCGCAAACACTTACATCCGTCGCAAAATGCCAAGTAAAAGAGCGTCAAATTGGCATCGCATTTGCTTACTTTCAAGCCAGATAAAATTTAAAGTATCATACTTAGGAGAAATCTGTCTGCGCCAATCGAATTTTCTGCTCAAAATATACTAGAAAATATCAAAAAAACATCCGATTTGAGACTTTCACTTTTTGGGGTCAAAAAAATTCAAAGGTTAACCCCTTTGAATTTTTTCAAAAATCGTCAAAATCTTCACTTGTGTTTTTATTGCCAAAATCGACTAATTTCGATGCGTAGAGTTGGAAAAACGCGTTGGATCCTGGCGCAAACACTTACATCCGTCGCAAAATGCCAAGTAAAAGAGCGTCAAATTGGCATCGCATTTGCTTACTTTCAAGCCAGATAAAATTTAAAGTATCATACTTAGGAGAAATCTGTCTGCGCCAATCGAATTTTCTGCTCAAAATATACTAGAAAATATCAAAAAAACATCCGATTTGAGACTTTCACTTTTTGGGGTCAAAAAAATTCAAAGGTTAACCCCTTTGAATTTTTTCAAAAATCGTCAAAATCTTCACTTGTGTTTTTATTGCCAAAATCGACTAATTTCGATGCGTAGAGTTGGAAAAACGCGTTGGATCCTGGCGCAAACACTTACATCCGTCGCAAAATGCCAAGTAAAAGAGCGTCAAATTGGCATCGCATTTGCTTACTTTCAAGCCAGATAAAATTTAAAGTATCATACTTAGGAGAAATCTGTCTGCGCCAATCGAATTTTCTGCTCAAAATATACTAGAAAATATCAAAAAAACATCCGATTAGAGACTTTCACTTTTTGTGGTCAAAAAAATTCAAAGGTTAACCCCTTTGAATTTTTTCAAAAATCGTCAAAATCTTCACTTGTGTTTTTATTGCCAAAATCGACTAATTTCGATGCGTAGAGTTGGAAAAACGCGTTGGATCCTGGCGCAAACACTTACATCCGTCGCAAAATGCCAAGTAAAAGAGCGTCAAATTGGCATCGCATTTGCTTACTTTCAAGCCAGATAAAATTTAAAGTATCATACTTAGGAGAAATCTGTCTGCGCCAATCGAATTTTCTGCTCAAAATATACTAGAAAATATCAAAAAAACATCCGATTTGAGACTTTCACTTTTTGGGGTCAAAAAAATTCAAAGGTTAACCCCTTTGAATTTTTTCAAAAATCGTCAAAATCTTCACTTGTGTTTTTATTGCCAAAATCGACTAATTTCGATGCGTAGAGTTGGAAAAACGCGTTGGATCCTGGCGCAAACACTTACATCCGTCGCAAAATGCCAAGTAAAAGAGCGTCAAATTGGCATCGCATTTGCTTACTTTCAAGCCAGATAAAATTTAAAGTATCATACTTAGGAGAAATCTGTCTGCGCCAATCGAATTTTCTGCTCAAAATATACTAGAAAATATCAAAAAAACATCCGATTAGAGACTTTCACTTTTTGTGGTCAAAAAAATTCAAAGGTTAACCCCTTTGAATTTTTTCAAAAATCGTCAAAATCTTCACTTGTGTTTTTATTGCCAAAATCGACTAATTTCGATGCGTAGAGTTGGAAAAACGCGTTGGATCCTGGCGCAAACACTTACATCCGTCGCAAAATGCCAAGTAAAAGAGCGTCAAATTGGCATCGCATTTGCTTACTTTCAAGCCAGATAAAATTTAAAGTATCATACTTAGGAGAAATCTGTCTGCGCCAATCGAATTTTCTGCTCAAAATATACTAGAAAATATCAAAAAAACATCCGATTTGAGACTTTCACTTTTTGGGGTCAAAAAAATTCAAAGGTTAACCCCTTTGAATTTTTTCAAAAATCGTCAAAATCTTCACTTGTGTTTTTATTGCCAAAATCGACTAATTTCGATGCGTAGAGTTGGAAAAACGCGTTGGATCCTGGCGCAAACACTTACATCCGTCGCAAAATGCCAAGTAAAAGAGCGTCAAATTGGCATCGCATTTGCTTACTTTAAAGCCAGATAAAATTTAAAGTATCATACTTAGGAGAAATCTGTCTGCGCCAATCGAATTTTCTGCTCAAAATATACTAGAAAATATCAAAAAAACATCCGATTAGAGACTTTCACTTTTTGTGGTCAAAAAAATTCAAAGGTTAACCCCTTTGAATTTTTTCAAAAATCGTCAAAATCTTCACTTGTGTTTTTATTGCCAAAATCGACTAATTTCGATGCGTAGAGTTGGAAAAACGCGTTGGATCCTGGCGCAAACACTTACATCCGTCGCAAAATGCCAAGTAAAAGAGCGTCAAATTGGCATCGCATTTGCTTACTTTCAAGCCAGATAAAATTTAAAGTATCATACTTAGGAGAAATCTGTCTGCGCCAATCGAATTTTCTGCTCAAAATATACTAGAAAATATCAAAAAAACATCCGATTTGAGACTTTCACTTTTTGGGGTCAAAAAAATTCAAAGGTTAACCCCTTTGAATTTTTTCAAAAATCGTCAAAATCTTCACTTGTGTTTTTATTGCCAAAATCGACTAATTTCGATGCGTAGAGTTGGAAAAACGCGTTGGATCCTGGCGCAAACACTTACATCCGTCGCAAAATGCCAAGTAAAAGATCGTCAAATTGGCATCGCATTTGCTTACTTTCAAGCCAGATAAAATTTAAAGTATCATACTTAGGAGAAATCTGTCTGCGCCAATCGAATTTTCTGCTCAAAATATACTAGAAAATATCAAAAAAACATCCGATTTGAGACTTTCACTTTTTGGGGTCAAAAAAATTCAAAGGTTAACCCCTTTGAATTTTTTCAAAAATCGTCAAAATCTTCACTTGTGTTTTTATTGCCAAAATCGACTAATTTCGATGCGTAGAGTTGGAAAAACGCGTTGGATCCTGGCGCAAACACTTACATCCGTCGCAAAATGCCAAGTAAAAGAGCGTCAAATTGGCATCGCATTTGCTTACTTTCAAGCCAGATAAAATTTAAAGTATCATACTTAGGAGAAATCTGTCTGCGCCAATCGAATTTTCTGCTCAAAATATACTAGAAAATATCAAAAAAACATCCGATTTGAGACTTTCACTTTTTGGGGTCAAAAAAATTCAAAGGTTAACCCCTTTGAATTTTTTCAAAAATCGTCAAAATCTTCACTTGTGTTTTTATTGCCAAAATCGACTAATTTCGATGCGTAGAGTTGGAAAAACGCGTTGGATCCTGGCGCAAACACTTACATCCGTCGCAAAATGCCAAGTAAAAGAGCGTCAAATTGGCATCGCATTTGCTTACTTTAAAGCCAGATAAAATTTAAAGTATCATACTTAGGAGAAATCTGTCTGCGCCAATCGAATTTTCTGCTCAAAATATACTAGAAAATATCAAAAAAACATCCGATTAGAGACTTTCACTTTTTGTGGTCAAAAAAATTCAAAGGTTAACCCCTTTGAATTTTTTCAAAAATCGTCAAAATCTTCACTTGTGTTTTTATTGCCAAAATCGACTAATTTCGATGCGTAGAGTTGGAAAAACGCGTTGGATCCTGGCGCAAACACTTACATCCGTCGCAAAATGCCAAGTAAAAGAGCGTCAAATTGGCATCGCATTTGCTTACTTTCAAGCCAGATAAAATTTAAAGTATCATACTTAGGAGAAATCTGTCTGCGCCAATCGAATTTTCTGCTCAAAATATACTAGAAAATATCAAAAAAACATCCGATTTGAGACTTTCACTTTTTGGGGTCAAAAAAATTCAAAGGTTAACCCCTTTGAATTTTTTCAAAAATCGTCAAAATCTTCACTTGTGTTTTTATTGCCAAAATCGACTAATTTCGATGCGTAGAGTTGGAAAAACGCGTTGGATCCTGGCGCAAACACTTACATCCGTCGCAAAATGCCAAGTAAAAGAGCGTCAAATTGGCATCGCATTTGCTTACTTTAAAGCCAGATAAAATTTAAAGTATCATACTTAGGAGAAATCTGTCTGCGCCAATCGAATTTTCTGCTCAAAATATACTAGAAAATATCAAAAAAACATCCGATTAGAGACTTTCACTTTTTGTGGTCAAAAAAATTCAAAGGTTAACCCCTTTGAATTTTTTCAAAAATCGTCAAAATCTTCACTTGTGTTTTTATTGCCAAAATCGACTAATTTCGATGCGTAGAGTTGGAAAAACGCGTTGGATCCTGGCGCAAACACTTACATCCGTCGCAAAATGCCAAGTAAAAGAGCGTCAAATTGGCATCGCATTTGCTTACTTTCAAGCCAGATAAAATTTAAAGTATCATACTTAGGAGAAATCTGTCTGCGCCAATCGAATTTTCTGCTCAAAATATACTAGAAAATATCAAAAAAACATCCGATTTGAGACTTTCACTTTTTGGGGTCAAAAAAATTCAAAGGTTAACCCCTTTGAATTTTTTCAAAAATCGTCAAAATCTTCACTTGTGTTTTTATTGCCAAAATCGACTAATTTCGATGCGTAGAGTTGGAAAAACGCGTTGGATCCTGGCGCAAACACTTACATCCGTCGCAAAATGCCAAGTAAAAGAGCGTCAAATTGGCATCGCATTTGCTTACTTTAAAGCCAGATAAAATTTAAAGTATCATACTTAGGAGAAATCTGTCTGCGCCAATCGAATTTTCTGCTCAAAATATACTAGAAAATATCAAAAAAACATCCGATTAGAGACTTTCACTTTTTGTGGTCAAAAAAATTCAAAGGTTAACCCCTTTGAATTTTTTCAAAAATCGTCAAAATCTTCACTTGTGTTTTTATTGCCAAAATCGACTAATTTCGATGCGTAGAGTTGGAAAAACGCGTTGGATCCTGGCGCAAACACTTACATCCGTCGCAAAATGCCAAGTAAAAGAGCGTCAAATTGGCATCGCATTTGCTTACTTTCAAGCCAGATAAAATTTAAAGTATCATACTTAGGAGAAATCTGTCTGCGCCAATCGAATTTTCTGCTCAAAATATACTAGAAAATATCAAAAAAACATCCGATTTGAGACTTTCACTTTTTGGGGTCAAAAAAATTCAAAGGTTAACCCCTTTGAATTTTTTCAAAAATCGTCAAAATCTTCACTTGTGTTTTTATTGCCAAAATCGACTAATTTCGATGCGTAGAGTTGGAAAAACGCGTTGGATCCTGGCGCAAACACTTACATCCGTCGCAAAATGCCAAGTAAAAGAGCGTCAAATTGGCATCGCATTTGCTTACTTTCAAGCCAGATAAAATTTAAAGTATCATACTTAGGAGAAATCTGTCTACGCCAATCGAATTTTCTGCTCAAAATATACTAGAAAATATCAAAAAAACATCCGATTTGAGACTTTCACTTTTTGGGGTCAAAAAAATTCAAAGGTTAACCCCTTTGAATTTTTTCAAAAATCGTCAAAATCTTCACTTGTGTTTTTATTGCCAAAATCGACTAATTTCGATGCGTAGAGTTGGAAAAACGCGTTGGATCCTGGCGCAAACACTTACATCCGTCGCAAAATGCCAAGTAAAAGAGCGTCAAATTGGCATCGCATTTGCTTACTTTCAAGCCAGATAAAATTTAAAGTATCATACTTAGGAGAAATCTGTCTGCGCCAATCGAATTTTCTGCTCAAAATATACTAGAAAATATCAAAAAAACATCCGATTTGAGACTTTCACTTTTTGGGGTCAAAAAAATTCAAAGGTTAACCCCTTTGAATTTTTTCAAAAATCGTCAAAATCTTCACTTGTGTTTTTATTGCCAAAATCGACTAATTTCGATGCGTAGAGTTGGAAAAACGCGTTGGATCCTGGCGCAAACACTTACATCCGTCGCAAAATGCCAAGTAAAAGAGCGTCAAATTGGCATCGCATTTGCTTACTTTAAAGCCAGATAAAATTTAAAGTATCATACTTAGGAGAAATCTGTCTGCGCCAATCGAATTTTCTGCTCAAAATATACTAGAAAATATCAAAAAAACATCCGATTAGAGACTTTCACTTTTTGTGGTCAAAAAAATTCAAAGGTTAACCCCTTTGAATTTTTTCAAAAATCGTCAAAATCTTCACTTGTGTTTTTATTGCCAAAATCGACTAATTTCGATGCGTAGAGTTGGAAAAACGCGTTGGATCCTGGCGCAAACACTTACATCCGTCGCAAAATGCCAAGTAAAAGAGCGTCAAATTGGCATCGCATTTGCTTACTTTCAAGCCAGATAAAATTTAAAGTATCATACTTAGGAGAAATCTGTCTGCGCCAATCGAATTTTCTGCTCAAAATATACTAGAAAATATCAAAAAAACATCCGATTTGAGACTTTCACTTTTTGGGGTCAAAAAAATTCAAAGGTTAACCCCTTTGAATTTTTTCAAAAATCGTCAAAATCTTCACTTGTGTTTTTATTGCCAAAATCGACTAATTTCGATGCGTAGAGTTGGAAAAACGCGTTGGATCCTGGCGCAAACACTTACATCCGTCGCAAAATGCCAAGTAAAAGAGCGTCAAATTGGCATCGCATTTGCTTACTTTCAAGCCAGATAAAATTTAAAGTATCATACTTAGGAGAAATCTGTCTGCGCCAATCGAATTTTCTGCTCAAAATATACTAGAAAATATCAAAAAAACATCCGATTTGAGACTTTCACTTTTTGGGGTCAAAAAAATTCAAAGGTTAACCCCTTTGAATTTTTTCAAAAATCGTCAAAATCTTCACTTGTGTTTTTATTGCCAAAATCGACTAATTTCGATGCGTAGAGTTGGAAAAACGCGTTGGATCCTGGCGCAAACACTTACATCCGTCGCAAAATGCCAAGTAAAAGAGCGTCAAATTGGCATCGCATTTGCTTACTTTCAAGCCAGATAAAATTTAAAGTATCATACTTAGGAGAAATCTGTCTGCGCCAATCGAATTTTCTGCTCAAAATATACTAGAAAATATCAAAAAAACATCCGATTTGAGACTTTCACTTTTTGGGGTCAAAAAAATTCAAAGGTTAACCCCTTTGAATTTTTTCAAAAATCGTCAAAATCTTCACTTGTGTTTTTATTGCCAAAATCGACTAATTTCGATGCGTAGAGTTGGAAAAACGCGTTGGATCCTGGCGCAAACACTTACATCCGTCGCAAAATGCCAAGTAAAAGAGCGTCAAATTGGCATCGCATTTGCTTACTTTAAAGCCAGATAAAATTTAAAGTATCATACTTAGGAGAAATCTGTCTGCGCCAATCGAATTTTCTGCTCAAAATATACTAGAAAATATCAAAAAAACATCCGATTAGAGACTTTCACTTTTTGTGGTCAAAAAAATTCAAAGGTTAACCCCTTTGAATTTTTTCAAAAATCGTCAAAATCTTCACTTGTGTTTTTATTGCCAAAATCGACTAATTTCGATGCGTAGAGTTGGAAAAACGCGTTGGATCCTGGCGCAAACACTTACATCCGTCGCAAAATGCCAAGTAAAAGAGCGTCAAATTGGCATCGCATTTGCTTACTTTCAAGCCAGATAAAATTTAAAGTATCATACTTAGGAGAAATCTGTCTGCGCCAATCGAATTTTCTGCTCAAAATATACTAGAAAATATCAAAAAAACATCCGATTTGAGACTTTCACTTTTTGGGGTCAAAAAAATTCAAAGGTTAACCCCTTTGAATTTTTTCAAAAATCGTCAAAATCTTCACTTGTGTTTTTATTGCCAAAATCGACTAATTTCGATGCGTAGAGTTGGAAAAACGCGTTGGATCCTGGCGCAAACACTTACATCCGTCGCAAAATGCCAAGTAAAAGAGCGTCAAATTGGCATCGCATTTGCTTACTTTAAAGCCAGATAAAATTTAAAGTATCATACTTAGGAGAAATCTGTCTGCGCCAATCGAATTTTCTGCTCAAAATATACTAGAAAATATCAAAAAAACATCCGATTTGAGACTTTCACTTTTTGGGGTCAAAAAAATTCAAAGGTTAACCCCTTTGAATTTTTTCAAAAATCGTCAAAATCTTCACTTGTGTTTTTATTGCCAAAATCGACTAATTTCGATGCGTAGAGTTGGAAAAACGCGTTGGATCCTGGCGCAAACACTTACATCCGTCGCAAAATGCCAAGTAAAAGAGCGTCAAATTGGCATCGCATTTGCTTACTTTCAAGCCAGATAAAATTTAAAGTATCATACTTAGGAGAAATCTGTCTGCGCCAATCGAATTTTCTGCTCAAAATATACTAGAAAATATCAAAAAAACATCCGATTAGAGACTTTCACTTTTTGTGGTCAAAAAAATTCAAAGGTTAACCCCTTTGAATTTTTTCAAAAATCGTCAAAATCTTCACTTGTGTTTTTATTGCCAAAATCGACTAATTTCGATGCGTAGAGTTGGAAAAACGCGTTGGATCCTGGCGCAAACACTTACATCCGTCGCAAAATGCCAAGTAAAAGAGCGTCAAATTGGCATCGCATTTGCTTACTTTAAAGCCAGATAAAATTTAAAGTATCATACTTAGGAGAAATCTGTCTGCGCCAATCGAATTTTCTGCTCAAAATATACTAGAAAATATCAAAAAAACATCCGATTTGAGACTTTCACTTTTTGGGGTCAAAAAAATTCAAAGGTTAACCCCTTTGAATTTTTTCAAAAATCGTCAAAATCTTCACTTGTGTTTTTATTGCCAAAATCGACTAATTTCGATGCGTAGAGTTGGAAAAACGCGTTGGATCCTGGCGCAAACACTTACATCCGTCGCAAAATGCCAAGTAAAAGAGCGTCAAATTGGCATCGCATTTGCTTACTTTCAAGCCAGATAAAATTTAAAGTATCATACTTAGGAGAAATCTGTCTGCGCCAATCGAATTTTCTGCTCAAAATATACTAGAAAATATCAAAAAAACATCCGATTAGAGACTTTCACTTTTTGTGGTCAAAAAAATTCAAAGGTTAACCCCTTTGAATTTTTTCAAAAATCGTCAAAATCTTCACTTGTGTTTTTATTGCCAAAATCGACTAATTTCGATGCGTAGAGTTGGAAAAACGCGTTGGATCCTGGCGCAAACACTTACATCCGTCGCAAAATGCCAAGTAAAAGAGCGTCAAATTGGCATCGCATTTGCTTACTTTCAAGCCAGATAAAATTTAAAGTATCATACTTAGGAGAAATCTGTCTGCGCCAATCGAATTTTCTGCTCAAAATATACTAGAAAATATCAAAAAAACATCCGATTAGAGACTTTCACTTTTTGTGGTCAAAAAAATTCAAAGGTTAACCCCTTTGACTTTTTTCAAAAATCGTCAAAATCTTCACTTGTGTTTTTATTGCCAAAATCGACTAATTTCGATGCGTAGAGTTGGAAAAACGCGTTGGATCCTGGCGCAAACACTTACATCCGTCGCAAAATGCCAAGTAAAAGAGCGTCAAATTGGCATCGCATTTGCTTACTTTCAAGCCAGATAAAATTTAAAGTATCATACTTAGGAGAAATCTGTCTGCGCCAATCGAATTTTCTGCTCAAAATATACTAGAAAATATCAAAAAAACATCCGATTTGAGACTTTCACTTTTTGGGGTCAAAAAAATTCAAAGGTTAACCCCTTTGAATTTTTTCAAAAATCGTCAAAATCTTCACTTGTGTTTTTATTGCCAAAATCGACTAATTTCGATGCGTAGAGTTGGAAAAACGCGTTGGATCCTGGCGCAAACACTTACATCCGTCGCAAAATGCCAAGTAAAAGAGCGTCAAATTGGCATCGCATTTGCTTACTTTAAAGCCAGATAAAATTTAAAGTATCATACTTAGGAGAAATCTGTCTGCGCCAATCGAATTTTCTGCTCAAAATATACTAGAAAATATCAAAAAAACATCCGATTTGAGACTTTCACTTTTTGGGGTCAAAAAAATTCAAAGGTTAACCCCTTTGAATTTTTTCAAAAATCGTCAAAATCTTCACTTGTGTTTTTATTGCCAAAATCGACTAATTTCGATGCGTAGAGTTGGAAAAACGCGTTGGATCCTGGCGCAAACACTTACATCCGTCGCAAAATGCCAAGTAAAAGAGCGTCAAATTGGCATCGCATTTGCTTACTTTAAAGCCAGATAAAATTTAAAGTATCATACTTAGGAGAAATCTGTCTGCGCCAATCGAATTTTCTGCTCAAAATATACTAGAAAATATCAAAAAAACATCCGATTTGAGACTTTCACTTTTTGGGGTCAAAAAAATTCAAAGGTTAACCCCTTTGAATTTTTTCAAAAATCGTCAAAATCTTCACTTGTGTTTTTATTGCCAAAATCGACTAATTTCGATGCGTAGAGTTGGAAAAACGCGTTGGATCCTGGCGCAAACACTTACCTCCGTCGCAAAATGCCAAGTAAAAGAGCGTCAAATTGGCATCGCATTTGCTTACTTTAAAGCCAGATAAAATTTAAAGTATCATACTTAGGAGAAATCTGTCTGCGCCAATCGAATTTTCTGCTCAAAATATACTAGAAAATATCAAAAAAATATCCGATTTGAGACTTTCACTTTTTGGGGTCAAAAAAATTCAAAGGGGTTAACCTTTGAATTTTTTCAAAAATCGTCAAAATCTTCACTTGTGTTTTTATTGCCAAAATCGACTAATTTCGATGCGTAGAGTTGGAAAAACGCGTTGGATCCTGGCGCAAACACTTACATCCGTCGCAAAATGCCAAGTAAAAGAGCGTCAAATTGGCATCGCATTTGCTTACTTTAAAGCCAGATAAAATTTAAAGTATCATACTTAGGAGAAATCTGTCTGCGCCAATCGAATTTTCTGCTCAAAATATACTAGAAAATATCAAAAAAACATCCGATTTGAGACTTTCACTTTTTGGGGTCAAAAAAATTCAAAGGTTAACCCCTTTGAATTTTTTCAAAAATCGTCAAAATCTTCACTTGTGTTTTTATTGCCAAAATCGACTAATTTCGATGCGTAGAGTTGGAAAAACGCGTTGGATCCTGGCGCAAACACTTACATCCGTCGCAAAATGCCAAGTAAAAGAGCGTCAAATTGGCATCGCATTTGCTTACTTTAAAGCCAGATAAAATTTAAAGTATCATACTTAGGAGAAATCTGTCTGCGCCAATCGAATTTTCTGCTCAAAATATACTAGAAAATATCAAAAAAACATCCGATTTGAGACTTTCACTTTTTGGGGTCAAAAAAATTCAAAGGTTAACCCCTTTGAATTTTTTCAAAAATCGTCAAAATCTTCACTTGTGTTTTTATTGCCAAAATCGACTAATTTCGATGCGTAGAGTTGGAAAAACGCGTTGGATCCTGGCGCAAACACTTACATCCGTCGCAAAATGCCAAGTAAAAGAGCGTCAAATTGGCATCGCATTTGCTTACTTTAAAGCCAGATAAAATTTAAAGTATCATACTTAGGAGAAATCTGTCTGCGCCAATCGAATTTTCTGCTCAAAATATACTAGAAAATATCAAAAAAACATCCGATTTGAGACTTTCACTTTTTGGGGTCAAAAAAATTCAAAGGTTAACCCCTTTGAATTTTTTCAAAAATCGTCAAAATCTTCACTTGTGTTTTTATTGCCAAAATCGACTAATTTCGATGCGTAGAGTTGGAAAAACGCGTTGGATCCTGGCGCAAACACTTACATCCGTCGCAAAATGCCAAGTAAAAGAGCGTCAAATTGGCATCGCATTTGCTTACTTTAAAGCCAGATAAAATTTAAAGTATCATACTTAGGAGAAATCTGTCTGCGCCAATCGAATTTTCTGCTCAAAATATACTAGAAAATATCAAAAAAACATCCGATTTGAGACTTTCACTTTTTGGGGTCAAAAAAATTCAAAGGTTAACCCCTTTGAATTTTTTCAAAAATCGTCAAAATCTTCACTTGTGTTTTTATTGCCAAAATCGACTAATTTCGATGCGTAGAGTTGGAAAAACGCGTTGGATCCTGGCGCAAACACTTACATCCGTCGCAAAATGCCAAGTAAAAGAGCGTCAAATTGGCATCGCATTTGCTTACTTTAAAGCCAGATAAAATTTAAAGTATCATACTTAGGAGAAATCTGTCTGCGCCAATCGAATTTTCTGCTCAAAATATACTAGAAAATATCAAAAAAACATCCGATTTGAGACTTTCACTTTTTGGGGTCAAAAAAATTCAAAGGTTAACCCCTTTGAATTTTTTCAAAAATCGTCAAAATATTTTCACTTGTGTTTTTATTGCCAAAATCGACTAATTTCGATGCGTAGAGTTGGAAAAACGCGTTGGATCCTGGCGCAAACACTTACATCCGTCGCAAAATGCCAAGTAAAAGAGCGTCAAATTGGCATCGCATTTGCTTACTTTAAAGCCAGATAAAATTTAAAGTATCATACTTAGGAGAAATCTGTCTGCGCCAATCGAATTTTCTGCTCAAAATATACTAGAAAATATCAAAAAAACATCCGATTTGAGACTTTCACTTTTTGGGGTCAAAAAAATTCAAAGGTTAACCTTTGAATTTTTTCAAAAATCGTCAAAATCTTCACTTGTGTTTTTATTGCCAAAATCGACTAATTTCGATGCGTAGAGTTGGAAAAACGCGTTGGATCCTGGCGCAAACACTTACATCCGTCGCAAAATGCCAAGTAAAAGAGCGTCAAATTGGCATCGCATTTGCTTACTTTAAAGCCAGATAAAATTTAAAGTATCATACTTAGGAGAAATCTGTCTGCGCCAATCGAATTTTCTGCTCAAAATATACTAGAAAATATCAAAAAAACATCCGATTTGAGACTTTCACTTTTTGGGGTCAAAAAAATTCAAAGGTTAACCCCTTTGAATTTTTTCAAAAATCGTCAAAATCTTCACTTGTGTTTTTATTGCCAAAATCGACTAATTTCGATGCGTAGAGTTGGAAAAACGCGTTGGATCCTGGCGCAAACACTTACATCCGTCGCAAAATGCCAAGTAAAAGAGCGTCAAATTGGCATCGCATTTGCTTACTTTAAAGCCAGATAAAATTTAAAGTATCATACTTAGGAGAAATCTGTCTGCGCCAATCGAATTTTCTGCTCAAAATATACTAGAAAATATCAAAAAAACATCCGATTTGAGACTTTCACTTTTTGGGGTCAAAAAAATTCAAAGGTTAACCCCTTTGAATTTTTTCAAAAATCGTCAAAATCTTCACTTGTGTTTTTATTGCCAAAATCGACTAATTTCGATGCGTAGAGTTGGAAAAACGCGTTGGATCCTGGCGCAAACACTTACATCCGTCGCAAAATGCCAAGTAAAAGAGCGTCAAATTGGCATCGCATTTGCTTACTTTAAAGCCAGATAAAATTTAAAGTATCATACTTAGGAGAAATCTGTCTGCGCCAATCGAATTTTCTGCTCAAAATATACTAGAAAATATCAAAAAAACATCCGATTTGAGACTTTCACTTTTTGGGGTCAAAAAAATTCAAAGGTTAACCCCTTTGAATTTTTTCAAAAATCGTCAAAATCTTCACTTGTGTTTTTATTGCCAAAATCGACTAATTTCGATGCGTAGAGTTGGAAAAACGCGTTGGATCCTGGCGCAAACACTTACATCCGTCGCAAAATGCCAAGTAAAAGAGCGTCAAATTGGCATCGCATTTGCTTACTTTAAAGCCAGATAAAATTTAAAGTATCATACTTAGGAGAAATCTGTCTGCGCCAATCGAATTTTCTGCTCAAAATATACTAGAAAATATCAAAAAAACATCCGATTTGAGACTTTCACTTTTTGGGGTCAAAAAAATTCAAAGGTTAACCCCTTTGAATTTTTTCAAAAATCGTCAAAATCTTCACTTGTGTTTTTATTGCCAAAATCGACTAATTTCGATGCGTAGAGTTGGAAAAACGCGTTGGATCCTGGCGCAAACACTTACATCCGTCGCAAAATGCCAAGTAAAAGAGCGTCAAATTGGCATCGCATTTGCTTACTTTAAAGCCAGATAAAATTTAAAGTATCATACTTAGGAGAAATCTGTCTGCGCCAATCGAATTTTCTGCTCAAAATATACTAGAAAATATCAAAAAAACATCCGATTTGAGACTTTCACTTTTTGGGGTCAAAAAAATTCAAAGGTTAACCCCTTTGAATTTTTTCAAAAATCGTCAAAATCTTCACTTGTGTTTTTATTGCCAAAATCGACTAATTTCGATGCGTAGAGTTGGAAAAACGCGTTGGATCCTGGCGCAAACACTTACATCCGTCGCAAAATGCCAAGTAAAAGAGCGTCAAATTGGCATCGCATTTGCTTACTTTAAAGCCAGATAAAATTTAAAGTATCATACTTAGGAGAAATCTGTCTGCGCCAATCGAATTTTCTGCTCAAAATATACTAGAAAATATCAAAAAAACATCCGATTTGAGACTTTCACTTTTTGGGGTCAAAAAAATTCAAAGGTTAACCCCTTTGAATTTTTTCAAAAATCGTCAAAATCTTCACTTGTGTTTTTATTGCCAAAATCGACTAATTTCGATGCGTAGAGTTGGAAAAACGCGTTGGATCCTGGCGCAAACACTTACATCCGTCGCAAAATGCCAAGTAAAAGAGCGTCAAATTGGCATCGCATTTGCTTACTTTAAAGCCAGATAAAATTTAAAGTATCATACTTAGGAGAAATCTGTCTGCGCCAATCGAATTTTCTGCTCAAAATATACTAGAAAATATCAAAAAAACATCCGATTTGAGACTTTCACTTTTTGGGGTCAAAAAAATTCAAAGGTTAACCCCTTTGAATTTTTTCAAAAATCGTCAAAATCTTCACTTGTGTTTTTATTGCCAAAATCGACTAATTTCGATGCGTAGAGTTGGAAAAACGCGTTGGATCCTGGCGCAAACACTTACATCCGTCGCAAAATGCCAAGTAAAAGAGCGTCAAATTGGCATCGCATTTGCTTACTTTAAAGCCAGATAAAATTTAAAGTATCATACTTAGGAGAAATCTGTCGGCGCCAATCGAATTTTCTGCTCAAAATATACTAGAAAATATCAAAAAAACATCCGATTTGAGACTTTCACTTTTTGGGGTCAAAAAAATTCAAAGGTTAACCCCTTTGAATTTTTTCAAAAATCGTCAAAATCTTCACTTGTGTTTTTATTGCCAAAATCGACTAATTTCGATGCGTAGAGTTGGAAAAACGCGTTGGATCCTGGCGCAAACACTTACATCCGTCGCAAAATGCCAAGTAAAAGAGCGTCAAATTGGCATCGCATTTGCTTACTTTAAAGCCAGATAAAATTTAAAGTATGATACTTAGGAGAAATCTGTCGGCGCCAATCGAATTTTCTGCTCAAAATATACTAGAAAATATCAAAAAAACATCCGATTTGAGACTTTCACTTTTTGGGGTCAAAAAAATTCAAAGGTTAACCCCTTTGAATTTTTTCAAAAATCGTCAAAATCTTCACTTGTGTTTTTATTGCCAAAATCGACTAATTTCGATGCGTAGAGTTGGAAAAACGCGTTGGATCCTGGCGCAAACACTTACATCCGTCGCAAAATGCCAAGTAAAAGAGCGTCAAATTGGCATCGCATTTGCTTACTTTAAAGCCAGATAAAATTTAAAGTATCATACTTAGGAGAAATCTGTCTGCGCCAATCGAATTTTCTGCTCAAAATATACTAGAAAATATCAAAAAAACATCCGATTTGAGACTTTCACTTTTTGGGGTCAAAAAAATTCAAAGGTTAACCCCTTTGAATTTTTTCAAAAATCGTCAAAATCTTCACTTGTGTTTTTATTGCCAAAATCGACTAATTTCGATGCGTAGAGTTGGAAAAACGCGTTGGATCCTGGCGCAAACACTTAGATCCGTCGCAAAATGCCAAGTAAAAGAGCGTCAAATTGGCATCGCATTTGCTTACTTTAAAGCCAGATAAAATTTAAAGTATCATACTTAGGAGAAATCTGTCTGCGCCAATCGAATTTTCTGCTCAAAATATACTAGAAAATATCAAAAAAACATCCGATTTGAGACTTTCACTTTTTGGGGTCAAAAAAATTCAAAGGTTAACCCCTTTGAATTTTTTCAAAAATCGTCAAAATCTTCACTTGTGTTTTTATTGCCAAAATCGACTAATTTCGATGCGTAGAGTTGGAAAAACGCGTTGGATCCTGGCGCAAACACTTACATCCGTCGCAAAATGCCAAGTAAAAGAGCGTCAAATTGGCATCGCATTTGCTTACTTTAAAGCCAGATAAAATTTAAAGTATCATACTTAGGAGAAATCTGTCTGCGCCAATCAAATTTTCTGCTCAAAATATACTAGAAAATATCAAAAAAAACATCCGATTTGAGACTTTCACTTTTTGGGGTCAAAAAAATTCAAAGAGGTTAACCTTTGAATTTTTTCAAAAATCGTCAAAATCTTCACTTGTGTTTTTATTGCCAAAATCGACTAATTTCGATGCGTAGAGTTGGAAAAACGCGTTGGATCCTGGCGCAAACACTTACATCCGTCGCAAAATGCCAAGTAAAAGAGCGTCAAATTGGCATCGCCTTTGCTTACTTTAAAGCCAGATAAAATTTAAAGTATCATACTTAGGAGAAATCTGTCTGCGCCAATCGAATTTTCTGCTCAAAATATACTAGAAAATATCAAAAAAACATCCGATTTGAGACTTTCACTTTTTGGGGTCACAAAAATTCAAAGGTTAACCCCTTTGAATTTTTTCAAAAATCGTCAAAATCTTCACTTGTGTTTTTATTGCCAAAATCGACTAATTTCGATGCGTAGAGTTGGAAAAACGCGTTGGATCCTGGCGCAAACACTTACATCCGTCGCAAAATGCCAAGTAAAAGAGCGTCAAATTGGCATCGCATTTGCTTACTTTAAAGCCAGATAAAATTTAAAGTATCATACTTAGGAGAAATCTGTCTGCGCCAATCGAATTTTCTGCTCAAAATATACTAGAAAATATCAAAAAAACATCCGATTTGAGACTTTCACTTTTTGGGGTCAAAAAAATTCAAAGGTTAACCCCTTTGAATTTTTTCAAAAATCGTCAAAATCTTCACTTGTGTTTTTATTGCCAAAATCGACTAATTTCGATGCGTAGAGTTGGAAAAACGCGTTGGATCCTGGCGCAAACACTTACATCCGTCGCAAAATGCCAAGTAAAAGAGCGTCAAATTGGCATCGCATTTGCTTACTTTAAAGCCAGATAAAATTTAAAGTATCATACTTAGGAGAAATCTGTCTGCGCCAATCGAATTTTCTGCTCAAAATATACTAGAAAATATCAAAAAAAACATCCGATTTGAGACTTTCACTTTTTGGGGTCAAAAAAATTCAAAGGGGTTAACCTTTGAATTTTTTCAAAAATCGTCAAAATCTTCACTTGTGTTTTTATTGCCAAAATCGACTAATTTCGATGCGTAGAGTTGGAAAAACGCGTTGGATCCTGGCGCAAACACTTACATCCGTCGCAAAATGCCAAGTAAAAGAGCGTCAAATTGGCATCGCATTTGCTTACTTTAAAGCCAGATAAAATTTAAAGTATCATACTTAGGAGAAATCTGTCTGCGCCAATCGAATTTTCTGCTCAAAATATACTAGAAAATATCAAAAAAACATCCGATTTGAGACTTTCACTTTTTGGGGTCACAAAAATTCAAAGGTTAACCCCTTTGAATTTTTTCAAAAATCGTCAAAATCTTCACTTGTGTTTTTATTGCCAAAATCGACTAATTTCGATGCGTAGAGTTGGAAAAACGCGTTGGATCCTGGCGCAAACACTTACATCCGTCGCAAAATGCCAAGTAAAAGAGCGTCAAATTGGCATCGCATTTGCTTACTTTAAAGCCAGATAAAATTTAAAGTATCATACTTAGGAGAAATCTGTCTGCGCCAATCGAATTTTCTGCTCAAAATATACTAGAAAATATCAAAAAAACATCCGATTTGAGACTTTCACTTTTTGGGGTCAAAAAAATTCAAAGGTTAACCCCTTTGAATTTTTTCAAAAATCGTCAAAATCTTCACTTGTGTTTTTATTGCCAAAATCGACTAATTTCGATGCGTAGAGTTGGAAAAACGCGTTGGATCCTGGCGCAAACACTTACATCCGTCGCAAAATGCCAAGTAAAAGAGCGTCAAATTGGCATCGCATTTGCTTACTTTAAAGCCAGATAAAATTTAAAGTATCATACTTAGGAGAAATCTGTCTGCGCCAATCGAATTTTCTGCTCAAAATATACTAGAAAATATCAAAAAAAACATCCGATTTGAGACTTTCACTTTTTGGGGTCAAAAAAATTCAAAGGGGTTAACCTTTGAATTTTTTTCAAAAATCGTCAAAATCTTCACTTGTGTTTTTATTGCCAAAATCGACTAATTTCGATGCGTAGAGTTGGAAAAACGCGTTGGATCCTGGCGCAAACACTTACATCCGTCGCAAAATGCCAAGTAAAAGAGCGTCAAATTGGCATCGCATTTGCTTACTTTAAAGCCAGATAAAATTTAAAGTATCATACTTAGGAGAAATCTGTCTGCGCCAATCGAATTTTCTGCTCAAAATATACTAGAAAATATCAAAAAAACATCCGATTTGAGACTTTCACTTTTTGGGGTCAAAAAAATTCAAAGGTTAACCCCTTTGAATTTTTTCAAAAATCGTCAAAATCTTCACTTGTGTTTTTATTGCCAAAATCGACTAATTTCGATGCGTAGAGTTGGAAAAACGCGTTGGATCCTGGCGCAAACACTTACATCCGTCGCAAAATGCCAAGTAAAAGAGCGTCAAATTGGCATCGCATTTGCTTACTTTAAAGCCAGATAAAATTTAAAGTATCATACTTAGGAGAAATCTGTCTGCGCCAATCGAATTTTCTGCTCAAAATATACTAGAAAATATCAAAAAAAACATCCGATTTGAGACTTTCACTTTTTGGGGTCAAAAAAATTCAAAGAGGTTAACCTTTGAATTTTTTCAAAAATCGTCAAAATCTTCACTTGTGTTTTTATTGCCAAAATCGACTAATTTCGATGCGTAGAGTTGGAAAAACGCGTTGGATCCTGGCGCAAACACTTACATCCGTCGCAAAATGCCAAGTAAAAGAGCGTCAAATTGGCATCGCATTTGCTTACTTTAAAGCCAGATAAAATTTAAAGTATCATACTTAGGAGAAATCTGTCTGCGCCAATCGAATTTTCTGCTCAAAATATACTAGAAAATATCAAAAAAACATCCGATTTGAGACTTTCACTTTTTGGGGTCACAAAAATTCAAAGGTTAACCCCTTTGAATTTTTTCAAAAATCGTCAAAATCTTCACTTGTGTTTTTATTGCCAAAATCGACTAATTTCGATGCGTAGAGTTGGAAAAACGCGTTGGATCCTGGCGCAAACACTTACATCCGTCGCAAAATGCCAAGTAAAAGAGCGTCAAATTGGCATCGCATTTGCTTACTTTAAAGCCAGATAAAATTTAAAGTATCATACTTAGGAGAAATCTGTCTGCGCCAATCGAATTTTCTGCTCAAAATATACTAGAAAATATCAAAAAAACATCCGATTTGAGACTTTCACTTTTTGGGGTCAAAAAAATTCAAAGGTTAACCCCTTTGAATTTTTTCAAAAATCGTCAAAATCTTCACTTGTGTTTTTATTGCCAAAATCGACTAATTTCGATGCGTAGAGTTGGAAAAACGCGTTGGATCCTGGCGCAAACACTTACATCCGTCGCAAAATGCCAAGTAAAAGAGCGTCAAATTGGCATCGCATTTGCTTACTTTAAAGCCAGATAAAATTTAAAGTATCATACTTAGGAGAAATCTGTCTGCGCCAATCGAATTTTCTGCTCAAAATATACTAGAAAATATCAAAAAAAACATCCGATTTGAGACTTTCACTTTTTGGGGTCAAAAAAATTCAAAGAGGTTAACCTTTGAATTTTTTCAAAAATCGTCAAAATCTTCACTTGTGTTTTTATTGCCAAAATCGACTAATTTCGATGCGTAGAGTTGGAAAAACGCGTTGGATCCTGGCGCAAACACTTACATCCGTCGCAAAATGCCAAGTAAAAGAGCGTCAAATTGGCATCGCATTTGCTTACTTTAAAGCCAGATAAAATTTAAAGTATCATACTTAGGAGAAATCTGTCTGCGCCAATCGAATTTTCTGCTCAAAATATACTAGAAAATATCAAAAAAACATCCGATTTGAGACTTTCACTTGTTGGGGTCAAAAAAATTCAAAGGTTAACCCCTTTGAATTTTTTCAAAAATCGTCAAAATCTTCACTTGTGTTTTTATTGCCAAAATCGACTAATTTCGATGCGTAGAGTTGGAAAAACGCGTTGGATCCTGGCGCAAACACTTACATCCGTCGCAAAATGCCAAGTAAAAGAGCGTCAAATTGGCATCGCATTTGCTTACTTTAAAGCCAGATAAAATTTAAAGTATCATACTTAGGAGAAATCTGTCTGCGCCAATCGAATTTTCTGCTCAAAATATACTAGAAAATATCAAAAAAAACATCCGATTTGAGACTTTCACTTTTTGGGGTCAAAAAAATTCAAAGAGGTTAACCTTTGAATTTTTTTAAAAATCGTCAAAATCTTCACTTGTGTTTTTATTGCCAAAATCGACTAATTTCGATGCGTAGAGTTGGAAAAACGCGTTGGATCCTGGCGCAAACACTTACATCCGTCGCAAAATGCCAAGTAAAAGAGCGTCAAATTGGCATCGCATTTGCTTACTTTAAAGCCAGATAAAATTTAAAGTATCATACTTAGGAGAAATCTGTCTGCGCCAATCGAATTTTCTGCTCAAAATATACTAGAAAATATCAAAAAAACATCCGATTTGAGACTTTCACTTTTTGGGGTCACAAAAATTCAAAGGTTAACCCCTTTGAATTTTTTCAAAAATCGTCAAAATCTTCACTTGTGTTTTTATTGCCAAAATCGACTAATTTCGATGCGTAGAGTTGGAAAAACGCGTTGGATCCTGGCGCAAACACTTACATCCGTCGCAAAATGCCAAGTAAAAGAGCGTCAAATTGGCATCGCATTTGCTTACTTTAAAGCCAGATAAAATTTAAAGTATCATACTTAGGAGAAATCTGTCTGCGCCAATCGAATTTTCTGCTCAAAATATACTAGAAAATATCAAAAAAACATCCGATTTGAGACTTTCACTTTTTGGGGTCAAAAAAATTCAAAGGTTAACCCCTTTGAATTTTTTCAAAAATCGTCAAAATCTTCACTTGTGTTTTTATTGCCAAAATCGACTAATTTCGATGCGTAGAGTTGGAAAAACGCGTTGGATCCTGGCGCAAACACTTACATCCGTCGCAAAATGCCAAGTAAAAGAGCGTCAAATTGGCATCGCATTTGCTTACTTTAAAGCCAGATAAAATTTAAAGTATCATACTTAGGAGAAATCTGTCTGCGCCAATCGAATTTTCTGCTCAAAATATACTAGAAAATATCAAAAAAACATCCGATTTGAGACTTTCACTTTTTGGGGTCAAAAAAATTCAAAGGTTAACCCCTTTGAATTTTTTCAAAAATCGTCAAAATCTTCACTTGTGTTTTTATTGCCAAAATCGACTAATTTCGATGCGTAGAGTTGGAAAAACGCGTTGGATCCTGGCGCAAACACTTACATCCGTCGCAAAATGCCAAGTAAAAGAGCGTCAAATTGGCATCGCATTTGCTTACTTTAAAGCCAGATAAAATTTAAAGTATCATACTTAGGAGAAATCTGTCTGCGCCAATCGAATTTTCTGCTCAAAATATACTAGAAAATATCAAAAAAACATCCGATTTGAGACTTTCACTTTTTGGGGTCAAAAAAATTCAAAGGTTAACCCCTTTGAATTTTTTCAAAAATCGTCAAAATCTTCACTTGTGTTTTTATTGCCAAAATCGACTAATTTCGATGCGTAGAGTTGGAAAAACGCGTTGGATCCTGGCGCAAACACTTACATCCGTCGCAAAATGCCAAGTAAAAGAGCGTCAAATTGGCATCGCATTTGCTTACTTTAAAGCCAGATAAAATTTAAAGTATCATACTTAGGAGAAATCTGTCTGCGCCAATCGAATTTTCTGCTCAAAATATACTAGAAAATATCAAAAAAACATCCGATTTGAGACTTTCACTTTTTGGGGTCAAAAAAATTCAAAGGTTAACCCCTTTGAATTTTTTCAAAAATCGTCAAAATCTTCACTTGTGTTTTTATTGCCAAAATCGACTAATTTCGATGCGTAGAGTTGGAAAAACGCGTTGGATCCTGGCGCAAACACTTACATCCGTCGCAAAATGCCAAGTAAAAGAGCGTCAAATTGGCATCGCATTTGCTTACTTTAAAGCCAGATAAAATTTAAAGTATCATACTTAGGAGAAATCTGTCTGCGCCAATCGAATTTTCTGCTCAAAATATACTAGAAAATATCAAAAAAACATCCGATTTGAGACTTTCACTTTTTGGGGTCAAAAAAATTCAAAGGTTAACCCCTTTGAATTTTTTCAAAAATCGTCAAAATCTTCACTTGTGTTTTTATTGCCAAAATCGACTAATTTCGATGCGTAGAGTTGGAAAAACGCGTTGGATCCTGGCGCAAACACTTACATCCGTCGCAAAATGCCAAGTAAAAGAGCGTCAAATTGGCATCGCATTTGCTTACTTTAAAGCCAGATAAAATTTAAAGTATCATACTTAGGAGAAATCTGTCTGCGCCAATCGAATTTTCTGCTCAAAATATACTAGAAAATATCAAAAAAACATCCGATTTGAGACTTTCACTTTTTGGGGTCAAAAAAATTCAAAGGTTAACCCCTTTGAATTTTTTCAAAAATCGTCAAAATCTTCACTTGTGTTTTTATTGCCAAAATCGACTAATTTCGATGCGTAGAGTTGGAAAAACGCGTTGGATCCTGGCGCAAACACTTACATCCGTCGCAAAATGCCAAGTAAAAGAGCGTCAAATTGGCATCGCATTTGCTTACTTTAAAGCCAGATAAAATTTAAAGTATCATACTTAGGAGAAATCTGTCTGCGCCAATCGAATTTTCTGCTCAAAATATACTAGAAAATATCAAAAAAACATCCGATTTGAGACTTTCACTTTTTGGGGTCAAAAAAATTCAAAGGTTAACCCCTTTGAATTTTTTCAAAAATCGTCAAAATCTTCACTTGTGTTTTTATTGCCAAAATCGACTAATTTCGATGCGTAGAGTTGGAAAAACGCGTTGGATCCTGGCGCAAACACTTACATCCGTCGCAAAATGCCAAGTAAAAGAGCGTCAAATTGGCATCGCATTTGCTTACTTTAAAGCCAGATAAAATTTAAAGTATCATACTTAGGAGAAATCTGTCTGCGCCAATCGAATTTTCTGCTCAAAATATACTAGAAAATATCAAAAAAACATCCGATTTGAGACTTTCACTTTTTGGGGTCAAAAAAATTCAAAGGTTAACCCCTTTGAATTTTTTCAAAAATCGTCAAAATCTTCACTTGTGTTTTTATTGCCAAAATCGACTAATTTCGATGCGTAGAGTTGGAAAAACGCGTTGGATCCTGGCGCAAACACTTACATCCGTCGCAAAATGCCAAGTAAAAGAGCGTCAAATTGGCATCGCATTTGCTTACTTTAAAGCCAGATAAAATTTAAAGTATCATACTTAGGAGAAATCTGTCTGCGCCAATCGAATTTTCTGCTCAAAATATACTAGAAAATATCAAAAAAACATCCGATTTGAGACTTTCACTTTTTGGGGTCAAAAAAATTCAAAGGTTAACCCCTTTGAATTTTTTCAAAAATCGTCAAAATCTTCACTTGTGTTTTTATTGCCAAAATCGACTAATTTCGATGCGTAGAGTTGGAAAAACGCGTTGGATCCTGGCGCAAACACTTACATCCGTCGCAAAATGCCAAGTAAAAGAGCGTCAAATTGGCATCGCATTTGCTTACTTTAAAGCCAGATAAAATTTAAAGTATCATACTTAGGAGAAATCTGTCTGCGCCAATCGAATTTTCTGCTCAAAATATACTAGAAAATATCAAAAAAACATCCGATTTGAGACTTTCACTTTTTGGGGTCAAAAAAATTCAAAGGTTAACCCCTTTGAATTTTTTCAAAAATCGTCAAAATCTTCACTTGTGTTTTTATTGCCAAAATCGACTAATTTCGATGCGTAGAGTTGGAAAAACGCGTTGGATCCTGGCGCAAACACTTACATCCGTCGCAAAATGCCAAGTAAAAGAGCGTCAAATTGGCATCGCATTTGCTTACTTTAAAGCCAGATAAAATTTAAAGTATCATACTTAGGAGAAATCTGTCTGCGCCAATCGAATTTTCTGCTCAAAATATACTAGAAAATATCAAAAAAAACATCCGATTTGAGACTTTCACTTTTTGGGGTCAAAAAAATTCAAAGAGGTTAACCTTTGAATTTTTTCAAAAATCGTCAAAATCTTCACTTGTGTTTTTATTGCCAAAATCGACTAATTTCGATGCGTAGAGTTGGAAAAACGCGTTGGATCCTGGCGCAAACACTTACATCCGTCGCAAAATGCCAAGTAAAAGAGCGTCAAATTGGCATCGCATTTGCTTACTTTAAAGCCAGATAAAATTTAAAGTATCATACTTAGGAGAAATCTGTCTGCGCCAATCGAATTTTCTGCTCAAAATATACTAGAAAATATCAAAAAAACATTCGATTTGAGACTTTCACTTTTTGGGGTCACAAAAATTCAAAGGTTAACCCCTTTGAATTTTTTCAAAAATCGTCAAAATCTTCACTTGTGTTTTTATTGCCAAAATCGACTAATTTCGATGCGTAGAGTTGGAAAAACGCGTTGGATCCTGGCGCAAACACTTACATCCGTCGCAAAATGCCAAGTAAAAGAGCGTCAAATTGGCATCGCATTTGCTTACTTTAAAGCCAGATAAAATTTAAAGTATCATACTTAGGAGAAATCTGTCTGCGCCAATCGAATTTTCTGCTCAAAATATACTAGAAAATATCAAAAAAACATCCGATTTGAGACTTTCACTTTTTGGGGTCAAAAAAATTCAAAGGTTAACCCCTTTGAATTTTTTCAAAAATCGTCAAAATCTTCACTTGTGTTTTTATTGCCAAAATCGACTAATTTCGATGCGTAGAGTTGGAAAAACGCGTTGGATCCTGGCGCAAACACTTACATCCGTCGCAAAATGCCAAGTAAAAGAGCGTCAAATTGGCATCGCATTTGCTTACTTTAAAGCCAGATAAAATTTAAAGTATCATACTTAGGAGAAATCTGTCTGCGCCAATCGAATTTTCTGCTCAAAATATACTAGAAAATATCAAAAAAAACATCCGATTTGAGACTTTCACTTTTTGGGGTCAAAAAAATTCAAAGGGGTTAACCTTTGAATTTTTTCAAAAATCGTCAAAATCTTCACTTGTGTTTTTATTGCCAAAATCGACTAATTTCGATGCGTAGAGTTGGAAAAACGCGTTGGATCCTGGCGCAAACACTTACATCCGTCGCAAAATGCCAAGTAAAAGAGCGTCAAATTGGCATCGCATTTGCTTACTTTAAAGCCAGATAAAATTTAAAGTATCATACTTAGGAGAAATCTGTCTGCGCCAATCGAATTTTCTGCTCAAAATATACTAGAAAATATCAAAAAAACATCCGATTTGAGACTTTCACTTTTTGGGGTCAAAAAAATTCAAAGGTTAACCCCTTTGAATTTTTTCAAAAATCGTCAAAATCTTCACTTGTGTTTTTATTGCCAAAATCGACTAATTTCGATGCGTAGAGTTGGAAAAACGCGTTGGATCCTGGCGCAAACACTTACATCCGTCGCAAAATGCCAAGTAAAAGAGCGTCAAATTGGCATCGCATTTGCTTACTTTAAAGCCAGATAAAATTTAAAGTATCATACTTAGGAGAAATCTGTCTGCGCCAATCGAATTTTCTGCTCAAAATATACTAGAAAATATCAAAAAAAACATCCGATTTGAGACTTTCACTTTTTGGGGTCAAAAAAATTCAAAGAGGTTAACCTTTGAATTTTTTCAAAAATCGTCAAAATCTTCACTTGTGTTTTTATTGCCAAAATCGACTAATTTCGATGCGTAGAGTTGGAAAAACGCGTTGGATCCTGGCGCAAACACTTACATCCGTCGCAAAATGCCAAGTAAAAGAGCGTCAAATTGGCATCGCATTTGCTTACTTTAAAGCCAGATAAAATTTAAAGTATCATACTTAGGAGAAATCTGTCTGCGCCAATCGAATTTTCTGCTCAAAATATACTAGAAAATATCAAAAAAACATCCGATTTGAGACTTTCACTTTTTGGGGTCACAAAAATTCAAAGGTTAACCCCTTTGAATTTTTTCAAAAATCGTCAAAATCTTCACTTGTGTTTTTATTGCCAAAATCGACTAATTTCGATGCGTAGAGTTGGAAAAACGCGTTGGATCCTGGCGCAAACACTTACATCCGTCGCAAAATGCCAAGTAAAAGAGCGTCAAATTGGCATCGCATTTGCTTACTTTAAAGCCAGATAAAATTTAAAGTATCATACTTAGGAGAAATCTGTCTGCGCCAATCGAATTTTCTGCTCAAAATATACTAGAAAATATCAAAAAAACATCCGATTTGAGACTTTCACTTTTTGGGGTCAAAAAAATTCAAAGGTTAACCCCTTTGAATTTTTTCAAAAATCGTCAAAATCTTCACTTGTGTTTTTATTGCCAAAATCGACTAATTTCGATGCGTAGAAAACGCGTTGGATCCTGGCGCAAACACTTACATCCGTCGCAAAATGCCAAGTAAAAGAGCGTCAAATTGGCATCGCATTTGCTTACTTTAAAGCCAGATAAAATTTAAAGTATCATACTTAGGAGAAATCTGTCTGCGCCAATCGAATTTTCTGCTCAAAATATACTAGAAAATATCAAAAAAACATCCGATTTGAGACTTTCACTTTTTGGGGTCAAAAAAATTCAAAGGTTAACCCCTTTGAATTTTTTCAAAAATCGTCAAAATCTTCACTTGTGTTTTTATTGCCAAAATCGACTAATTTCGATGCGTAGAGTTGGAAAAACGCGTTGGATCCTGGCGCAAACACTTACATCCGTCGCAAAATGCCAAGTAAAAGAGCGTCAAATTGGCATCGCATTTGCTTACTTTAAAGCCAGATAAAATTTAAAGTATCATACTTAGGAGAAATCTGTCTGCGCCAATCGAATTTTCTGCTCAAAAGTATACTAGAAAATATCAAAAAAACATCCGATTTGAGACTTTCACTTTTTGGGGTCAAAAAAATTCAAAGGTTAACCCCTTTGAATTTTTTCAAAAATCGTCAAAATCTTCACTTGTGTTTTTATTGCCAAAATCGACTAATTTCGATGCGTAGAGTTGGAAAAACGCGTTGGATCCTGGCGCAAACACTTACATCCGTCGCAAAATGCCAAGTAAAAGAGCGTCAAATTGGCATCGCATTTGCTTACTTTAAAGCCAGATAAAATTTAAAGTATCATACTTAGGAGAAATCTGTCTGCGCCAATCGAATTTTCTGCTCAAAATATACTAGAAAATATCAAAAAAACATCCGATTTGAGACTTTCACTTTTTTGGGGTCAAAAAAATTCAAAGGTTAACCCCTTTGAATTTTTTCAAAAATCGTCAAAATCTTCACTTGTGTTTTTATTGCCAAAATCGACTAATTTCGATGCGTAGAGTTGGAAAAACGCGTTGGATCCTGGCGCAAACACTTACATCCGTCGCAAAATGCCAAGTAAAAGAGCGTCAATTGGCATCGCATTTGCTTACTTTAAAGCCAGATAAAATTTAAAGTATCATACTTAGGAGAAATCTGTCTGCGCCAATCGAATTTTCTGCTCAAAATATACTAGAAAATATCAAAAAAACATCCGATTTGAGACTTTCACTTTTTGGGGTCAAAAAAATTCAAAGGTTAACCCCTTTGAATTTTTTCAAAAATCGTCAAAATCTTCACTTGTGTTTTTATTGCCAAAATCGACTAATTTCGATGCGTAGAGTTGGAAAAACGCGTTGGATCCTGGCGCAAACACTTACATCCGACCGCAAAATGCCAAGTAAAAGAGCGTCAAATTGGCATCGCATTTGCTTACTTTAAAGCCAGATAAAATTTAAAGTATCATACTTAGGAGAAATCTGTCTGCGCCAATCGAATTTTCTGCTCAAAATATACTAGAAAAATATCAAAAAAACATCCGATTTGAGACTTTCACTTTTTGGGGTCAAAAAAAATTCAAAGGTTAACCCCTTTGAATTTTTTCAAAATCGTCAAAATCTTCACTTGTGTTTTTATTGCCAAAATCGACTAATTTCGATGCGTAGAGTTGGAAAAACGCGTTGGATCCTGGCGCAAACACTTACATCCGTCGCAAAATGCCAAGTAAAAGAGCGTTCAAATTGGCATCGCATTTGCTTACTTTAAAGCCAGATAAAATTTAAAGTATCATACTTAGGAGAAATCTGTCTGCGCCAATCGAATTTTCTGCTCAAAATATACTAGAAAATATCAAAAAAACATCCGATTTGAGACTTTCACTTTTTGGGGTCAAAAAAATTCAAAGGTTAACCCCTTTGAATTTTTTCAAAAATCGTCAAAATCTTCACTTGTGTTTTTATTGCCAAAATCGACTAATTTCGATGCGTAGAGTTGGAAAAAACGCGTTGGATCCTGGCGCAAACACTTACATCCGTCGCAAAATGCCAAGTAAAAGAGCGTCAAATTGGCATCGCATTTGCTTACTTTAAAGCCAGATAAAATTTAAAGTATCATACTTAGAGAAATCTGTCTGCGCCAATCGAATTTTCTGCTCAAAATATACTAGAAAATATCAAAAAAACATCCGATTTGAGACTTTCACTTTTTGGGGGTCAAAAAAATTCAAAGGTTAACCCTTTGAATTTTTTCAAAAATCGTCAAAATTTTCACTTGTGTTTTTATTGCCAAAATCGACTAATTTCGATGCGTAGAGTTGGAAAAACGCGTTGGATCCTGGCGCAAACACTTACATCCGTCGCAAAATGCCAAGTAAAAGAGCGTCAAATTGGCATCGCATTTGCTTACTTTAAAGCCAGATAAAATTTAAAGTATCATACTTAGGAGAAATCTGTCTGCGCCAATCGAATTTTCTGCTCAAAATATACTAGAAAATATCAAAAAAACATCCGATTTGAGACTTTTCACTTTTTGGGGTCAAAAAAATTCAAAGGTTAACCCCTTTGAATTTTTTCAAAAATCGTCAAAATCTTCACTTGTGTTTTTTATTGCCAAAATCGACTAATTTCGATGCGTAGAGTTGGAAAAACGCGTTGGATCCTGGCGCAAACACTTACATCCGTCGCAAAATGCCAAGTAAAAGAGCGTCAAATTGGCATCGCATTTGCTTACTTTAAAGCCAGATAAAATTTAAAGTATCATACTTAGGAGAAATCTGTCTGCGCCAATCGAATTTTCTGCTCAAAATATACTAGAAAATATCAAAAAAACATCCGATTTGAGACTTTCACTTTTTGGGGTCAAAAAAATTCAAAGGTTAACCCCTTTGAATTTTTTCAAAAATCGTCAAAATCTTCACTTGTGTTTTTATTGCCAAAATCGACTAATTTCGATGCGTAGAGTTGGAAAAACGCGTTGGATCCTGGCGCAAACACTTACATCCGTCGCAAAATGCCAAGTAAAAGAGCGTCAAATTGGCATCGCATTTGCTTACTTTAAAGCCAGATAAAATTTAAAGTATCATACTTAGGAGAAATCTGTCTGCGCCAATCGAATTTTCTGCTCAAAATATACTAGAAAATATCAAAAAAACATCCGATTTGAGACTTTCACTTTTTTGGGTCAAAAAAATTCAAAGGTTAACCCCTTTGAATTTTTTCAAAAATCGTCAAAATCTTCACTTGTGTTTTTATTGCCAAAATCGACTAATTTCGATGCGTAGAGTTGGAAAAACGCGTTGGATCCTGGCGCAAACACTTACATCCGTCGCAAAATGCCAAGTAAAAGAGCGTCAAATTGGCATCGCATTTGCTTACTTTAAAGCCAGATAAAATTTAAAGTATCATACTTAGGAGAAATCTGTCTGCGCCAATCGAATTTTCTGCTCAAAATATACTAGAAAATATCAAAAAAACATCCGATTTGAGACTTTCACTTTTTGGGGTCAAAAAAATTCAAAGGTTAACCCCTTTGAATTTTTTCAAAAATCGTCAAAATCTTCACTTGTGTTTTTATTGCCAAAATCGACTAATTTCGATGCGTAGAGTTGGAAAAACGCGTTGGATCCTGGCGCAAACACTTACATCCGTCGCAAAATGCCAAGTAAAAGAGCGTCAAATTGGCATCGCATTTGCTTACTTTAAAGCCAGATAAAATTTAAAGTATCATACTTAGGAGAAATCTGTCTGCGCCAATCGAATTTTCTGCTCAAAATATACTAGAAAATATCAAAAACACATCCGATTTTAGACTTTCACTTTTTGGGGTCAAAAAAATTCAAAGGTTAACCCCTTTGAATTTTTTCAAAAATCGTCAAAATCTTCACTTGTGTTTTTATTGCCAAAATCGACTAATTTCGATGCGTAGAGTTGGAAAAAACGCGTTGGATCCTGGCGCAAACACTTACATCCGTCGCAAAATGCCAAGTAAAAGAGCGTCAAATTGGCATCGCATTTGCTTACTTTAAAGCCAGATAAAATTTAAAGTATCATACTTAGGAGAAATCTGTCTGCGCCAATCGAATTTTCTGCTCAAAATATACTAGAAAATATCAAAAAAACATCCGATTTGAGACTTTCACTTTTTGGGGTCAAAAAAATTCAAAGGTTAACCCCTTTGAATTTTTTCAAAAATCGTCAAAATCTTCACTTGTGTTTTTATTGCCAAAATCGACTAATTTCGATGCGTAGAGTTGGAAAAACGCGTTGGATCCTGGCGCAAACACTTACATCCGTCGCAAAATGCCAAGTAAAAGAGCGTCAAATTGGCATCGCATTTGCTTACTTTAAAGCCAGGTAAAATTTAAAGTATCATACTTAGGAGAAATCTGTCTGCGCCAATCGAATTTTCTGCTCAAAATATACTAGAAAATATCAAAAAAACATCCGATTTGAGACTTTCACTTTTTGGGGTCAAAAAAATTCAAAGGTTAACCCCTTTGAATTTTTTCAAAAATCGTCAAAATCTTCACTTGTGTTTTTATTGCCAAAATCGACTAATTTCGATGCGTAGAGTTGGAAAAACGCGTTGGATCCTGGCGCAAACACTTACATCCGTCGCAAAATGCCAAGTAAAAGAGCGTCAAATTGGCATCGCATTTGCTTACTTTAAAGCCAGATAAAATTTAAAGTATCATACTTAGGAGAAATCTGTCTGCGCCAATCGAATTTTCTGCTCAAAATATACTAGAAAATATCAAAAAAACATCCGATTTGAGACTTTCACTTTTTGGGGTCAAAAAAATTCAAAGGTTAACCCCTTTGAATTTTTTCAAAAATCGTCAAAATCTTCACTTGTGTTTTTATTGCCAAAATCGACTAATTTCGATGCGTAGAGTTGGAAAAACGCGTTGGATCCTGGCGCAAACACTTACATCCGTCGCAAAATGCCAAGTAAAAGAGCGTCAAATTGGCATCGCATTTGCTTACTTTAAAGCCAGATAAAATTTAAAGTATCATACTTAGGAGAAATCTGTCTGCGCCAATCGAATTTTCTGCTCAAAATATACTAGAAAATATCAAAAAAACATCCGATTTGAGACTTTCACTTTTTGGGGTCAAAAAAATTCAAAGGTTAACCCCTTTGAATTTTTTCAAAAATCGTCAAAATCTTCACTTGTGTTTTTATTGCCAAAATCGACTAATTTCGATGCGTAGAGTTGGAAAAACGCGTTGGATCCTGGCGCAAACACTTACATCCGTCGCAAAATGCCAAGTAAAAGAGCGTCAAATTGGCATCGCATTTGCTTACTTTAAAGCCAGGTAAAATTTAAAGTATCATACTTAGGAGAAATCTGTCTGCGCCAATCGAATTTTCTGCTCAAAATATACTAGAAAATATCAAAAAAACATCCGATTTGAGACTTTCACTTTTTGGGGTCAAAAAAATTCAAAGGTTAACCCCTTTGAATTTTTTCAAAAATCGTCAAAATCTTCACTTGTGTTTTTATTGCCAAAATCGACTAATTTCGATGCGTAGAGTTGGAAAAACGCGTTGGATCCTGGCGCAAACACTTACATCCGTCGCAAAATGCCAAGTAAAAGAGCGTCAAATTGGCATCGCATTTGCTTACTTTAAAGCCAGATAAAATTTAAAGTATCATACTTAGGAGAAATCTGTCTGCGCCAATCGAATTTTCTGCTCAAAATATACTAGAAAATATCAAAAAAACATCCGATTTGAGACTTTCACTTTTTGGGGTCAAAAAAATTCAAAGGTTAACCCCTTTGAATTTTTTCAAAAATCGTCAAAATCTTCACTTGTGTTTTTATTGCCAAAATCGACTAATTTCGATGCGTAGAGTTGGAAAAACGCGTTGGATCCTGGCGCAAACACTTACATCCGTCGCAAAATGCCAAGTAAAAGAGCGTCAAATTGGCATCGCATTTGCTTACTTTAAAGCCAGATAAAATTTAAAGTATCATACTTAGGAGAAATCTGTCTGCGCCAATCGAATTTTCTGCTCAAAATATACTAGAAAATATCAAAAAAACATCCGATTTGAGACTTTCACTTTTTGGGGTCAAAAAAATTCAAAGGTTAACCCCTTTGAATTTTTTCAAAAATCGTCAAAATCTTCACTTGTGTTTTTATTGCCAAAATCGACTAATTTCGATGCGTAGAGTTGGAAAAACGCGTTGGATCCTGGCGCAAACACTTACATCCGTCGCAAAATGCCAAGTAAAAGAGCGTCAAATTGGCATCGCATTTGCTTACTTTAAAGCCAGATAAAATTTAAAGTATCATACTTAGGAGAAATCTGTCTGCGCCAATCGAATTTTCTGCTCAAAATATACTAGAAAATATCAAAAAAACATCCGATTTGAGACTTTCACTTTTTGGGGTCAAAAAAATTCAAAGGTTAACCCCTTTGAATTTTTTCAAAAATCGTCAAAATCTTCACTTGTGTTTTTATTGCCAAAATCGACTAATTTCGATGCGTAGAGTTGGAAAAACGCGTTGGATCCTGGCGCAAACACTTACATCCGTCGCAAAATGCCAAGTAAAAGAGCGTCAAATTGGCATCGCATTTGCTTACTTTAAAGCCAGGTAAAATTTAAAGTATCATACTTAGGAGAAATCTGTCTGCGCCAATCGAATTTTCTGCTCAAAATATACTAGAAAATATCAAAAAAACATCCGATTTGAGACTTTCACTTTTTGGGGTCAAAAAAATTCAAAGGTTAACCCCTTTGAATTTTTTCAAAAATCGTCAAAATCTTCACTTGTGTTTTTATTGCCAAAATCGACTAATTTCGATGCGTAGAGTTGGAAAAACGCGTTGGATCCTGGCGCAAACACTTACATCCGTCGCAAAATGCCAAGTAAAAGAGCGTCAAATTGGCATCGCATTTGCTTACTTTAAAGCCAGATAAAATTTAAAGTATCATACTTAGGAGAAATCTGTCTGCGCCAATCGAATTTTCTGCTCAAAATATACTAGAAAATATCAAAAAAACATCCGATTTGAGACTTTCACTTTTTGGGGTCAAAAAAATTCAAAGGTTAACCCCTTTGAATTTTTTCAAAAATCGTCAAAATCTTCACTTGTGTTTTTATTGCCAAAATCGACTAATTTCGATGCGTAGAGTTGGAAAAACGCGTTGGATCCTGGCGCAAACACTTACATCCGTCGCAAAATGCCAAGTAAAAGAGCGTCAAATTGGCATCGCATTTGCTTACTTTAAAGCCAGATAAAATTTAAAGTATCATACTTAGGAGAAATCTGTCTGCGCCAATCGAATTTTCTGCTCAAAATATACTAGAAAATATCAAAAAAACATCCGATTTGAGACTTTCACTTTTTGGGGTCAAAAAAATTCAAAGGTTAACCCCTTTGAATTTTTTCAAAAATCGTCAAAATCTTCACTTGTGTTTTTATTGCCAAAATCGACTAATTTCGATGCGTAGAGTTGGAAAAACGCGTTGGATCCTGGCGCAAACACTTACATCCGTCGCAAAATGCCAAGTAAAAGAGCGTCAAATTGGCATCGCATTTGCTTACTTTAAAGCCAGGTAAAATTTAAAGTATCATACTTAGGAGAAATCTGTCTGCGCCAATCGAATTTTCTGCTCAAAATATACTAGAAAATATCAAAAAAACATCCGATTTGAGACTTTCACTTTTTGGGGTCAAAAAAATTCAAAGGTTAACCCCTTTGAATTTTTTCAAAAATCGTCAAAATCTTCACTTGTGTTTTTATTGCCAAAATCGACTAATTTCGATGCGTAGAGTTGGAAAAACGCGTTGGATCCTGGCGCAAACACTTACATCCGTCGCAAAATGCCAAGTAAAAGAGCGTCAAATTGGCATCGCATTTGCTTACTTTAAAGCCAGATAAAATTTAAAGTATCATACTTAGGAGAAATCTGTCTGCGCCAATCGAATTTTCTGCTCAAAATATACTAGAAAATATCAAAAAAACATCCGATTTGAGACTTTCACTTTTTGGGGTCAAAAAAATTCAAAGGTTAACCCCTTTGAATTTTTTCAAAAATCGTCAAAATCTTCACTTGTGTTTTTATTGCCAAAATCGACTAATTTCGATGCGTAGAGTTGGAAAAACGCGTTGGATCCTGGCGCAAACACTTACATCCGTCGCAAAATGCCAAGTAAAAGAGCGTCAAATTGGCATCGCATTTGCTTACTTTAAAGCCAGATAAAATTTAAAGTATCATACTTAGGAGAAATCTGTCTGCGCCAATCGAATTTTCTGCTCAAAATATACTAGAAAATATCAAAAAAACATCCGATTTGAGACTTTCACTTTTTGGGGTCAAAAAAATTCAAAGGTTAACCCCTTTGAATTTTTTCAAAAATCGTCAAAATCTTCACTTGTGTTTTTATTGCCAAAATCGACTAATTTCGATGCGTAGAGTTGGAAAAACGCGTTGGATCCTGGCGCAAACACTTACATCCGTCGCAAAATGCCAAGTAAAAGAGCGTCAAATTGGCATCGCATTTGCTTACTTTAAAGCCAGATAAAATTTAAAGTATCATACTTAGGAGAAATCTGTCTGCGCCAATCGAATTTTCTGCTCAAAATATACTAGAAAATATCAAAAACACATCCGATTTTAGACTTTCACTTTTTGGGGTCAAAAAAATTCAAAGGTTAACCCCTTTGAATTTTTTCAAAAATCGTCAAAATCTTCACTTGTGTTTTTATTGCCAAAATCGACTAATTTCGATGCGTAGAGTTGGAAAAACGCGTTGGATCCTGGCGCAAACACTTACATCCGTCGCAAAATGCCAAGTAAAAGAGCGTCAAATTGGCATCGCATTTGCTTACTTTAAAGCCAGATAAAATTTAAAGTATCATACTTAGGAGAAATCTGTCTGCGCCAATCGAATTTTCTGCTCAAAATATACTAGAAAATATCAAAAAAACATCCGATTTGAGACTTTCACTTTTTGGGGTCAAAAAAATTCAAAGGTTAACCCCTTTGAATTTTTTCAAAAATCGTCAAAATCTTCACTTGTGTTTTTATT
The DNA here is from genome assembly GCA_911387805.1 of Cantharis rustica. Lineage (NCBI taxonomy): Eukaryota > Metazoa > Arthropoda > Insecta > Coleoptera > Cantharidae > Cantharis > Cantharis rustica. The sequence goes on from OU426878.1 coordinate 68,242,972, forward strand.
GCCAAAATCGACTAATTTCGATGCGTAGAGTTGGAAAACGCGTTGGATCCTGGCGCAAACACTTACATCCGTCGCAAAATGCCAAGTAAAAGAGCGTCAAATTGGCATCGCATTTGCTTACTTTAAAGCCAGATAAAATTTAAAGTATCATACTTAGGAGAAATCTGTCTGCGCCAATCGAATTTTCTGCTCAAAATATACTAGAAAATATCAAAAAAACATCCGATTTGAGACTTTCACTTTTTGGGGTCAAAAAAATTCAAAGGTTAACCCCTTTGAATTTTTTCAAAAATCGTCAAAATCTTCACTTGTGTTTTTATTGCCAAAATCGACTAATTTCGATGCGTAGAGTTGGAAAAACGCGTTGGATCCTGGCGCAAACACTTACATCCGTCGCAAAATGCCAAGTAAAAGAGCGTCAAATTGGCATCGCATTTGCTTACTTTAAAGCCAGATAAAATTTAAAGTATCATACTTAGGAGAAATCTGTCTGCGCCAATCGAATTTTCTGCTCAAAATATACTAGAAAATATCAAAAAAACATCCGATTTGAGACTTTCACTTTTTGGGGTCAAAAAAATTCAAAGGTTAACCCCTTTGAATTTTTTCAAAAATCGTCAAAATCTTCACTTGTGTTTTTATTGCCAAAATCGACTAATTTCGATGCGTAGAGTTGGAAAAACGCGTTGGATCCTGGCGCAAACACTTACATCCGTCGCAAAATGCCAAGTAAAAGAGCGTCAAATTGGCATCGCATTTGCTTACTTTAAAGCCAGATAAAATTTAAAGTATCATACTTAGGAGAAATCTGTCTGCGCCAATCGAATTTTCTGCTCAAAATATACTAGAAAATATCAAAAACACATCCGATTTTAGACTTTCACTTTTTGGGGTCAAAAAAATTCAAAGGTTAACCCCTTTGAATTTTTTCAAAAATCGTCAAAATCTTCACTTGTGTTTTTATTGCCAAAATCGACTAATTTCGATGCGTAGAGTTGGAAAAACGCGTTGGATCCTGGCGCAAACACTTACATCCGTCGCAAAATGCCAAGTAAAAGAGCGTCAAATTGGCATCGCATTTGCTTACTTTAAAGCCAGATAAAATTTAAAGTATCATACTTAGGAGAAATCTGTCTGCGCCAATCGAATTTTCTGCTCAAAATATACTAGAAAATATCAAAAAAACATCCGATTTGAGACTTTCACTTTTTGGGGTCAAAAAAATTCAAAGGTTAACCCCTTTGAATTTTTTCAAAAATCGTCAAAATCTTCACTTGTGTTTTTATTGCCAAAATCGACTAATTTCGATGCGTAGAGTTGGAAAAACGCGTTGGATCCTGGCGCAAACACTTACATCCGTCGCAAAATGCCAAGTAAAAGAGCGTCAAATTGGCATCGCATTTGCTTACTTTAAAGCCAGGTAAAATTTAAAGTATCATACTTAGGAGAAATCTGTCTGCGCCAATCGAATTTTCTGCTCAAAATATACTAGAAAATATCAAAAAAACATCCGATTTGAGACTTTCACTTTTTGGGGTCAAAAAAATTCAAAGGTTAACCCCTTTGAATTTTTTCAAAAATCGTCAAAATCTTCACTTGTGTTTTTATTGCCAAAATCGACTAATTTCGATGCGTAGAGTTGGAAAAACGCGTTGGATCCTGGCGCAAACACTTACATCCGTCGCAAAATGCCAAGTAAAAGAGCGTCAAATTGGCATCGCATTTGCTTACTTTAAAGCCAGATAAAATTTAAAGTATCATACTTAGGAGAAATCTGTCTGCGCCAATCGAATTTTCTGCTCAAAATATACTAGAAAATATCAAAAAAACATCCGATTTGAGACTTTCACTTTTTGGGGTCAAAAAAATTCAAAGGTTAACCCCTTTGAATTTTTTCAAAAATCGTCAAAATCTTCACTTGTGTTTTTATTGCCAAAATCGACTAATTTCGATGCGTAGAGTTGGAAAAACGCGTTGGATCCTGGCGCAAACACTTACATCCGTCGCAAAATGCCAAGTAAAAGAGCGTCAAATTGGCATCGCATTTGCTTACTTTAAAGCCAGATAAAATTTAAAGTATCATACTTAGGAGAAATCTGTCTGCGCCAATCGAATTTTCTGCTCAAAATATACTAGAAAATATCAAAAAAACATCCGATTTGAGACTTTCACTTTTTGGGGTCAAAAAAATTCAAAGGTTAACCCCTTTGAATTTTTTCAAAAATCGTCAAAATCTTCACTTGTGTTTTTATTGCCAAAATCGACTAATTTCGATGCGTAGAGTTGGAAAAACGCGTTGGATCCTGGCGCAAACACTTACATCCGTCGCAAAATGCCAAGTAAAAGAGCGTCAAATTGGCATCGCATTTGCTTACTTTAAAGCCAGATAAAATTTAAAGTATCATACTTAGGAGAAATCTGTCTGCGCCAATCGAATTTTCTGCTCAAAATATACTAGAAAATATCAAAAAAACATCCGATTTGAGACTTTCACTTTTTGGGGTCAAAAAAATTCAAAGGTTAACCCCTTTGAATTTTTTCAAAAATCGTCAAAATCTTCACTTGTGTTTTTATTGCCAAAATCGACTAATTTCGATGCGTAGAGTTGGAAAAACGCGTTGGATCCTGGCGCAAACACTTACATCCGTCGCAAAATGCCAAGTAAAAGAGCGTCAAATTGGCATCGCATTTGCTTACTTTAAAGCCAGATAAAATTTAAAGTATCATACTTAGGAGAAATCTGTCTGCGCCAATCGAATTTTCTGCTCAAAATATACTAGAAAATATCAAAAACACATCCGATTTTAGACTTTCACTTTTTGGGGTCAAAAAAATTCAAAGGTTAACCCCTTTGAATTTTTTCAAAAATCGTCAAAATCTTCACTTGTGTTTTTATTGCCAAAATCGACTAATTTCGATGCGTAGAGTTGGAAAAACGCGTTGGATCCTGGCGCAAACACTTACATCCGTCGCAAAATGCCAAGTAAAAGAGCGTCAAATTGGCATCGCATTTGCTTACTTTAAAGCCAGATAAAATTTAAAGTATCATACTTAGGAGAAATCTGTCTGCGCCAATCGAATTTTCTGCTCAAAATATACTAGAAAATATCAAAAAAACATCCGATTTGAGACTTTCACTTTTTGGGGTCAAAAAAATTCAAAGGTTAACCCCTTTGAATTTTTTCAAAAATCGTCAAAATCTTCACTTGTGTTTTTATTGCCAAAATCGACTAATTTCGATGCGTAAAGTTGGAAAACGCGTTGGATCCTGGCGCAAACACTTACATCCGTCGCAAAATGCCAAGTAAAAGAGCGTCAAATTGGCATCGCATTTGCTTACTTTAAAGCCAGATAAAATTTAAAGTATCATACTTAGGAGAAATCTGTCTGCGCCAATCGAATTTTCTGCTCAAAATATACTAGAAAATATCAAAAAAACATCCGATTTGAGACTTTCACTTTTTGGGGTCAAAAAAATTCAAAGGTTAACCCCTTTGAATTTTTTCAAAAATCGTCAAAATCTTCACTTGTGTTTTTATTGCCAAAATCGACTAATTTCGATGCGTAGAGTTGGAAAAACGCGTTGGATCCTGGCGCAAACACTTACATCCGTCGCAAAATGCCAAGTAAAAGAGCGTCAAATTGGCATCGCATTTGCTTACTTTAAAGCCAGATAAAATTTAAAGTATCATACTTAGGAGAAATCTGTCTGCGCCAATCGAATTTTCTGCTCAAAATATACTAGAAAATATCAAAAAAACATCCGATTTGAGACTTTCACTTTTTGGGGTCAAAAAAATTCAAAGGTTAACCCCTTTGAATTTTTTCAAAAATCGTCAAAATCTTCACTTGTGTTTTTATTGCCAAAATCGACTAATTTCGATGCGTAGAGTTGGAAAAACGCGTTGGATCCTGGCGCAAACACTTACATCCGTCGCAAAATGCCAAGTAAAAGAGCGTCAAATTGGCATCGCATTTGCTTACTTTAAAGCCAGATAAAATTTAAAGTATCATACTTAGGAGAAATCTGTCTGCGCCAATCGAATTTTCTGCTCAAAATATACTAGAAAATATCAAAAACACATCCGATTTTAGACTTTCACTTTTTGGGGTCAAAAAAATTCAAAGGTTAACCCCTTTGAATTTTTTCAAAAATCGTCAAAATCTTCACTTGTGTTTTTATTGCCAAAATCGACTAATTTCGATGCGTAGAGTTGGAAAAACGCGTTGGATCCTGGCGCAAACACTTACATCCGTCGCAAAATGCCAAGTAAAAGAGCGTCAAATTGGCATCGCATTTGCTTACTTTAAAGCCAGATAAAATTTAAAGTATCATACTTAGGAGAAATCTGTCTGCGCCAATCGAATTTTCTGCTCAAAATATACTAGAAAATATCAAAAAAACATCCGATTTGAGACTTTCACTTTTTGGGGTCAAAAAAATTCAAAGGTTAACCCCTTTGAATTTTTTCAAAAATCGTCAAAATCTTCACTTGTGTTTTTATTGCCAAAATCGACTAATTTCGATGCGTAGAGTTGGAAAAACGCGTTGGATCCTGGCGCAAACACTTACATCCGTCGCAAAATGCCAAGTAAAAGAGCGTCAAATTGGCATCGCATTTGCTTACTTTAAAGCCAGGTAAAATTTAAAGTATCATACTTAGGAGAAATCTGTCTGCGCCAATCGAATTTTCTGCTCAAAATATACTAGAAAATATCAAAAAAACATCCGATTTGAGACTTTCACTTTTTGGGGTCAAAAAAATTCAAAGGTTAACCCCTTTGAATTTTTTCAAAAATCGTCAAAATCTTCACTTGTGTTTTTATTGCCAAAATCGACTAATTTCGATGCGTAGAGTTGGAAAAACGCGTTGGATCCTGGCGCAAACACTTACATCCGTCGCAAAATGCCAAGTAAAAGAGCGTCAAATTGGCATCGCATTTGCTTACTTTAAAGCCAGATAAAATTTAAAGTATCATACTTAGGAGAAATCTGTCTGCGCCAATCGAATTTTCTGCTCAAAATATACTAGAAAATATCAAAAAAACATCCGATTTGAGACTTTCACTTTTTGGGGTCAAAAAAATTCAAAGGTTAACCCCTTTGAATTTTTTCAAAAATCGTCAAAATCTTCACTTGTGTTTTTATTGCCAAAATCGACTAATTTCGATGCGTAGAGTTGGAACAACGCGTTGGATCCTGGCGCAAACACTTACATCCGTCGCAAAATGCCAAGTAAAACAGCGTCAAATTGGCATCGCATTTGCTTACTTTAAAGCCAGATAAAATTTAAAGTATCATACTTAGGAGAAATCTGTCTGCGCCAATCGAATTTTCTGCTCAAAATATACTAGAAAATATCAAAAAAACATCCGATTTGAGACTTTCACTTTTTGGGGTCAAAAAAATTCAAAGGTTAACCCCTTTGAATTTTTTCAAAAATCGTCAAAATCTTCACTTGTGTTTTTATTGCCAAAATCGACTAATTTCGATGCGTAGAGTTGGAAAAACGCGTTGGATCCTGGCGCAAACACTTACATCCGTCGCAAAATGCCAAGTAAAACAGCGTCAAATTGGCATCGCATTTGCTTACTTTAAAGCCAGATAAAATTTAAAGTATCATACTTAGGAGAAATCTGTCTGCGCCAATCGAATTTTCTGCTCAAAATATACTAGAAAATATCAAAAAAACATCCGATTTGAGACTTTCACTTTTTGGGGTCAAAAAAATTCAAAGGTTAACCCCTTTGAATTTTTTCAAAAATCGTCAAAATCTTCACTTGTGTTTTTATTGCCAAAATCGACTAATTTCGATGCGTAGAGTTGGAAAAACGCGTTGGATCCTGGCGCAAACACTTACATCCGTCGCAAAATGCCAAGTAAAAGAGCGTCAAATTGGCATCGCATTTGCTTACTTTAAAGCCAGATAAAATTTAAAGTATCATACTTAGGAGAAATCTGTCTGCGCCAATCGAATTTTCTGCTCAAAATATACTAGAAAATATCAAAAAAACATCCGATTTGAGACTTTCACTTTTTGGGGTCAAAAAAATTCAAAGGTTAACCCCTTTGAATTTTTTCAAAAATCGTCAAAATCTTCACTTGTGTTTTTATTGCCAAAATCGACTAATTTCGATGCGTAGAGTTGGAAAAACGCGTTGGATCCTGGCGCAAACACTTACATCCGTCGCAAAATGCCAAGTAAAAGAGCGTCAAATTGGCATCGCATTTGCTTACTTTAAAGCCAGATAAAATTTAAAGTATCATACTTAGGAGAAATCTGTCTGCGCCAATCGAATTTTCTGCTCAAAATATACTAGAAAATATCAAAAAAACATCCGATTTGAGACTTTCACTTTTTGGGGTCAAAAAAATTCAAAGGTTAACCCCTTTGAATTTTTTCAAAAATCGTCAAAATCTTCACTTGTGTTTTTATTGCCAAAATCGACTAATTTCGATGCGTAGAGTTGGAAAAACGCGTTGGATCCTGGCGCAAACACTTACATCCGTCGCAAAATGCCAAGTAAAAGAGCGTCAAATTGGCATCGCATTTGCTTACTTTAAAGCCAGATAAAATTTAAAGTATCATACTTAGGAGAAATCTGTCTGCGCCAATCGAATTTTCTGCTCAAAATATACTAGAAAATATCAAAAAAACATCCGATTTGAGACTTTCACTTTTTGGGGTCAAAAAAATTCAAAGGTTAACCCCTTTGAATTTTTTCAAAAATCGTCAAAATCTTCACTTGTGTTTTTATTGCCAAAATCGACTAATTTCGATGCGTAGAGTTGGAACAACGCGTTGGATCCTGGCGCAAACACTTACATCCGTCGCAAAATGCCAAGTAAAACAGCGTCAAATTGGCATCGCATTTGCTTACTTTAAAGCCAGATAAAATTTAAAGTATCATACTTAGGAGAAATCTGTCTGCGCCAATCGAATTTTCTGCTCAAAATATACTAGAAAATATCAAAAAAACATCCGATTTGAGACTTTCACTTTTTGGGGTCAAAAAAATTCAAAGGTTAACCCCTTTGAATTTTTTCAAAAATCGTCAAAATCTTCACTTGTGTTTTTATTGCCAAAATCGACTAATTTCGATGCGTAGAGTTGGAAAAACGCGTTGGATCCTGGCGCAAACACTTACATCCGTCGCAAAATGCCAAGTAAAAGAGCGTCAAATTGGCATCGCATTTGCTTACTTTAAAGCCAGGTAAAATTTAAAGTATCATACTTAGGAGAAATCTGTCTGCGCCAATCGAATTTTCTGCTCAAAATATACTAGAAAATATCAAAAAAACATCCGATTTGAGACTTTCACTTTTTGGGGTCAAAAAAATTCAAAGGTTAACCCCTTTGAATTTTTTCAAAAATCGTCAATATTTTCACTTGTGTTTTTATTGCCAAAATCGACTAATTTCGATGCGTAGAGTTGGAAAAACGCGTTGGATCCTGGCGCAAACACTTACATCCGTCGCAAAATGCCAAGTAAAAAAGCGTCAAATTGGCATCGCATTTGCTTACTTTAAAGCCAGATAAAATTTAAAGTATCATACTTAGGAGAAATCTGTCTGCGCCAATCGAATTTTCTGCTCAAAATATACTAGAAAATATCAAAAAAACATCCGATTTGAGACTTTCACTTTTTGGGGTCAAAAAAATTCAAAGGTTAACCCCTTTGAATTTTTTCAAAAATCGTCAAAATCTTCACTTGTGTTTTTATTGCCAAAATCGACTAATTTCGATGCGTAGAGTTGGAAAAACGCGTTGGATCCTGGCGCAAACACTTACATCCGTCGCAAAATGCCAAGTAAAAGAGCGTCAAATTGGCATCGCATTTGCTTACTTTAAAGCCAGATAAAATTTAAAGTATCATACTTAGGAGAAATCTGTCTGCGCCAATCGAATTTTCTGCTCAAAATATACTAGAAAATATCAAAAAAACATCCGATTTGAGACTTTCACTTTTTGGGGTCAAAAAAATTCAAAGGTTAACCCCTTTGAATTTTTTCAAAAATCGTCAAAATCTTCACTTGTGTTTTTATTGCCAAAATCGACTAATTTCGATGCGTAGAGTTGGAAAAACGCGTTGGATCCTGGCGCAAACACTTACATCCGTCGCAAAATGCCAAGTAAAAGAGCGTCAAATTGGCATCGCATTTGCTTACTTTAAAGCCAGATAAAATTTAAAGTATCATACTTAGGAGAAATCTGTCTGCGCCAATCGAATTTTCTGCTCAAAATATACTAGAAAATATCAAAAAAACATCCGATTTGAGACTTTCACTTTTTGGGGTCAAAAAAATTCAAAGGTTAACCCCTTTGAATTTTTTCAAAAATCGTCAAAATCTTCACTTGTGTTTTTATTGCCAAAATCGACTAATTTCGATGCGTAGAGTTGGAAAAACGCGTTGGATCCTGGCGCAAACACTTACATCCGTCGCAAAATGCCAAGTAAAAGAGCGTCAAATTGGCATCGCATTTGCTTACTTTAAAGCCAGATAAAATTTAAAGTATCATACTTAGGAGAAATCTGTCTGCGCCAATCGAATTTTCTGCTCAAAATATACTAGAAAATATCAAAAAAACATCCGATTTGAGACTTTCACTTTTTGGGGTCAAAAAAATTCAAAGGTTAACCCCTTTGAATTTTTTCAAAAATCGTCAAAATCTTCACTTGTGTTTTTATTGCCAAAATCGACTAATTTCGATGCGTAGAGTTGGAAAAACGCGTTGGATCCTGGCGCAAACACTTACATCCGTCGCAAAATGCCAAGTAAAAGAGCGTCAAATTGGCATCGCATTTGCTTACTTTAAAGCCAGATAAAATTTAAAGTATCATACTTAGGAGAAATCTGTCTGCGCCAATCGAATTTTCTGCTCAAAATATACTAGAAAATATCAAAAAAACATCCGATTTGAGACTTTCACTTTTTGGGGTCAAAAAAATTCAAAGGTTAACCCCTTTGAATTTTTTCAAAAATCGTCAAAATCTTCACTTGTGTTTTTATTGCCAAAATCGACTAATTTCGATGCGTAGAGTTGGAAAAACGCGTTGGATCCTGGCGCAAACACTTACATCCGTCGCAAAATGCCAAGTAAAAGAGCGTCAAATTGGCATCGCATTTGCTTACTTTAAAGCCAGATAAAATTTAAAGTATCATACTTAGGAGAAATCTGTCTGCGCCAATCGAATTTTCTGCTCAAAATATACTAGAAAATATCAAAAAAACATCCGATTTGAGACTTTCACTTTTTGGGGTCAAAAAAATTCAAAGGTTAACCCCTTTGAATTTTTTCAAAAATCGTCAAAATCTTCACTTGTGTTTTTATTGCCAAAATCGACTAATTTCGATGCGTAGAGTTGGAAAAACGCGTTGGATCCTGGCGCAAACACTTACATCCGTCGCAAAATGCCAAGTAAAAGAGCGTCAAATTGGCATCGCATTTGCTTACTTTAAAGCCAGATAAAATTTAAAGTATCATACTTAGGAGAAATCTGTCTGCGCCAATCGAATTTTCTGCTCAAAATATACTAGAAAATATCAAAAAAACATCCGATTTGAGACTTTCACTTTTTGGGGTCAAAAAAATTCAAAGGTTAACCCCTTTGAATTTTTTCAAAAATCGTCAAAATCTTCACTTGTGTTTTTATTGCCAAAATCGACTAATTTCGATGCGTAGAGTTGGAAAAACGCGTTGGATCCTGGCGCAAACACTTACATCCGTCGCAAAATGCCAAGTAAAAGAGCGTCAAATTGGCATCGCATTTGCTTACTTTAAAGCCAGATAAAATTTAAAGTATCATACTTAGGAGAAATCTGTCTGCGCCAATCGAATTTTCTGCTCAAAATATACTAGAAAATATCAAAAAAACATCCGATTTGAGACTTTCACTTTTTGGGGTCAAAAAAATTCAAAGGTTAACCCCTTTGAATTTTTTCAAAAATCGTCAAAATCTTCACTTGTGTTTTTATTGCCAAAATCGACTAATTTCGATGCGTAGAGTTGGAAAAACGCGTTGGATCCTGGCGCAAACACTTACATCCGTCGCAAAATGCCAAGTAAAAGAGCGTCAAATTGGCATCGCATTTGCTTACTTTAAAGCCAGATAAAATTTAAAGTATCATACTTAGGAGAAATCTGTCTGCGCCAATCGAATTTTCTGCTCAAAATATACTAGAAAATATCAAAAAAACATCCGATTTGAGACTTTCACTTTTTGGGGTCAAAAAAATTCAAAGGTTAACCCCTTTGAATTTTTTCAAAAATCGTCAAAATCTTCACTTGTGTTTTTATTGCCAAAATCGACTAATTTCGATGCGTAGAGTTGGAAAAACGCGTTGGATCCTGGCGCAAACACTTACATCCGTCGCAAAATGCCAAGTAAAAGAGCGTCAAATTGGCATCGCATTTGCTTACTTTAAAGCCAGATAAAATTTAAAGTATCATACTTAGGAGAAATCTGTCTGCGCCAATCGAATTTTCTGCTCAAAATATACTAGAAAATATCAAAAAAACATCCGATTTGAGACTTTCACTTTTTGGGGTCAAAAAAATTCAAAGGTTAACCCCTTTGAATTTTTTCAAAAATCGTCAAAATCTTCACTTGTGTTTTTATTGCCAAAATCGACTAATTTCGATGCGTAGAGTTGGAAAAACGCGTTGGATCCTGGCGCAAACACTTACATCCGTCGCAAAATGCCAAGTAAAAGAGCGTCAAATTGGCATCGCATTTGCTTACTTTAAAGCCAGGTAAAATTTAAAGTATCATACTTAGGAGAAATCTGTCTGCGCCAATCGAATTTTCTGCTCAAAATATACTAGAAAATATCAAAAAAACATCCGATTTGAGACTTTCACTTTTTGGGGTCAAAAAAATTCAAAGGTTAACCCCTTTGAATTTTTTCAAAAATCGTCAAAATCTTCACTTGTGTTTTTATTGCCAAAATCGACTAATTTCGATGCGTAGAGTTGGAAAAACGCGTTGGATCCTGGCGCAAACACTTACATCCGTCGCAAAATGCCAAGTAAAAGAGCGTCAAATTGGCATCGCATTTGCTTACTTTAAAGCCAGATAAAATTTAAAGTATCATACTTAGGAGAAATCTGTCTGCGCCAATCGAATTTTCTGCTCAAAATATACTAGAAAATATCAAAAAAACATCCGATTTGAGACTTTCACTTTTTGGGGTCAAAAAAATTCAAAGGTTAACCCCTTTGAATTTTTTCAAAAATCGTCAAAATCTTCACTTGTGTTTTTATTGCCAAAATCGACTAATTTCGATGCGTAGAGTTGGAAAAACGCGTTGGATCCTGGCGCAAACACTTACATCCGTCGCAAAATGCCAAGTAAAAGAGCGTCAAATTGGCATCGCATTTGCTTACTTTAAAGCCAGATAAAATTTAAAGTATCATACTTAGGAGAAATCTGTCTGCGCCAATCGAATTTTCTGCTCAAAATATACTAGAAAATATCAAAAAAACATCCGATTTGAGACTTTCACTTTTTGGGGTCAAAAAAATTCAAAGGTTAACCCCTTTGAATTTTTTCAAAAATCGTCAAAATCTTCACTTGTGTTTTTATTGCCAAAATCGACTAATTTCGATGCGTAGAGTTGGAAAAACGCGTTGGATCCTGGCGCAAACACTTACATCCGTCGCAAAATGCCAAGTAAAAGAGCGTCAAATTGGCATCGCATTTGCTTACTTTAAAGCCAGATAAAATTTAAAGTATCATACTTAGGAGAAATCTGTCTGCGCCAATCGAATTTTCTGCTCAAAATATACTAGAAAATATCAAAAAAACATCCGATTTGAGACTTTCACTTTTTGGGGTCAAAAAAATTCAAAGGTTAACCCCTTTGAATTTTTTCAAAAATCGTCAAAATCTTCACTTGTGTTTTTATTGCCAAAATCGACTAATTTCGATGCGTAGAGTTGGAAAAACGCGTTGGATCCTGGCGCAAACACTTACATCCGTCGCAAAATGCCAAGTAAAAGAGCGTCAAATTGGCATCGCATTTGCTTACTTTAAAGCCAGATAAAATTTAAAGTATCATACTTAGGAGAAATCTGTCTGCGCCAATCGAATTTTCTGCTCAAAATATACTAGAAAATATCAAAAAAACATCCGATTTGAGACTTTCACTTTTTGGGGTCAAAAAAATTCAAAGGTTAACCCCTTTGAATTTTTTCAAAAATCGTCAAAATCTTCACTTGTGTTTTTATTGCCAAAATCGACTAATTTCGATGCGTAGAGTTGGAAAAACGCGTTGGATCCTGGCGCAAACACTTACATCCGTCGCAAAATGCCAAGTAAAAGAGCGTCAAATTGGCATCGCATTTGCTTACTTTAAAGCCAGATAAAATTTAAAGTATCATACTTAGGAGAAATCTGTCTGCGCCAATCGAATTTTCTGCTCAAAATATACTAGAAAATATCAAAAAAACATCCGATTTGAGACTTTCACTTTTTGGGGTCAAAAAAATTCAAAGGTTAACCCCTTTGAATTTTTTCAAAAATCGTCAAAATCTTCACTTGTGTTTTTATTGCCAAAATCGACTAATTTCGATGCGTAGAGTTGGAAAAACGCGTTGGATCCTGGCGCAAACACTTACATCCGTCGCAAAATGCCAAGTAAAAGAGCGTCAAATTGGCATCGCATTTGCTTACTTTAAAGCCAGATAAAATTTAAAGTATCATACTTAGGAGAAATCTGTCTGCGCCAATCGAATTTTCTGCTCAAAATATACTAGAAAATATCAAAAAAACATCCGATTTGAAACTTTCACTTTTTGGGGTCAAAAAAATTCAAAGGTTAACCCCTTTGAATTTTTTCAAAAATCGTCAAAATCTTCACTTGTGTTTTTATTGCCAAAATCGACTAATTTCGATGCGTAGAGTTGGAAAAACGCGTTGGATCCTGGCGCAAACACTTACATCCGTCGCAAAGTGCCAAGTAAAAAAGCGTCAAATTGGCATCGCATTTGCTTACTTTAAAGCCAGATAAAATTTAAAGTATCATACTTAGGAGAAATCTGTCTGCGCCAATCGAATTTTCTGCTCAAAATATACTAGAAAATATCAAAAAAACATCCGATTTGAGACTTTCACTTTTTGGGGTCAAAAAAATTCAAAGGTTAACCCCTTTGAATTTTTTCAAAAATCGTCAAAATCTTCACTTGTGTTTTTATTGCCAAAATCGACTAATTTCGATGCGTAGAGTTGGAAAAACGCGTTGGATCCTGGCGCAAACACTTACATCCGTCGCAAAATGCCAAGTAAAAGAGCGTCAAATTGGCATCGCATTTGCTTACTTTAAAGCCAGATAAAATTTAAAGTATCATACTTAGGAGAAATCTGTCTGCGCCAATCGAATTTTCTGCTCAAAATATACTAGAAAATATCAAAAAAACATCCGATTTGAGACTTTCACTTTTTGGGGTCAAAAAAATTCAAAGGTTAACCCCTTTGAATTTTTTCAAAAATCGTCAAAATTTTCACTTGTGTTTTTATTGCCAAAATCGACTAATTTCGATGCGTAGAGTTGGAAAAACGCGTTGGATCCTGGCGCAAACACTTACATCCGTCGCAAAATGCCAAGTAAAAGAGCGTCAAATTGGCATCGCATTTGCTTACTTTAAAGCCAGATAAAATTTAAAGTATCATACTTAGGAGAAATCTGTCTGCGCCAATCGAATTTTCTGCTCAAAATATACTAGAAAATATCAAAAAAACATCCGATTTTAGACTTTCACTTTTTGGGGTCAAAAAAATTCAAAGGTTAACCCCTTTGAATTTTTTCAAAAATCGTCAAAATCTTCACTTGTGTTTTTATTGCCAAAATCGACTAATTTCGATGCGTAGAGTTGGAAAAACGCGTTGGATCCTGGCGCAAACACTTACATCCGTCGCAAAATGCCAAGTAAAAGAGCGTCAAATTGGCATCGCATTTGCTTACTTTAAAGCCAGATAAAATTTAAAGTATCATACTTAGGAGAAATCTGTCTGCGCCAATCGAATTTTCTGCTCAAAATATACTAGAAAATATCAAAAAAACATCCGATTTGAGACTTTCACTTTTTGGGGTCAAAAAAATTCAAAGGTTAACCCCTTTGAATTTTTTCAAAAATCGTCAAAATCTTCACTTGTGTTTTTATTGCCAAAATCGACTAATTTCGATGCGTAGAGTTGGAAAAACGCGTTGGATCCTGGCGCAAACACTTACATCCGTCGCAAAATGCCAAGTAAAAGAGCGTCAAATTGGCATCGCATTTGCTTACTTTAAAGCCAGATAAAATTTAAAGTATCATACTTAGGAGAAATCTGTCTGCGCAATCGAATTTTCTGCTCAAAATATACTAGAAAATATCAAAAAAACATCCGATTTGAGACTTTCACTTTTTGGGGTCAAAAAAATTCAAAGGTTAACCCCTTTGAATTTTTTCAAAAATCGTCAAAATCTTCACTTGTGTTTTTATTGCCAAAATCGACTAATTTCGATGCGTAGAGTTGGAAAAACGCGTTGGATCCTGGCGCAAACACTTACATCCGTCGCAAAATGCCAAGTAAAAGAGCGTCAAATTGGCATCGCATTTGCTTACTTTAAAGCCAGATAAAATTTAAAGTATGATACTTAGGAGAAATCTGTCGGCGCCAATCGAATTTTCTGCTCAAAATATACTAGAAAATATCAAAAAAACATCCGATTTGAGACTTTCACTTTTTGGGGTCAAAAAAATTCAAAGGTTAACCCCTTTGAATTTTTTCAAAAATCGTCAAAATCTTCACTTGTGTTTTTATTGCCAAAATCGACTAATTTCGATGCGTAGAGTTGGAAAAACGCGTTGGATCCTGGCGCAAACACTTACATCCGTCGCAAAATGCCAAGTAAAAGAGCGTCAAATTGGCATCGCATTTGCTTACTTTAAAGCCAGATAAAATTTAAAGTATCATACTTAGGAGAAATCTGTCTGCGCCAATCGAATTTTCTGCTCAAAATATACTAGAAAATATCAAAAAAACATCCGATTTGAGACTTTCACTTTTTGGGGTCAAAAAAATTCAAAGGTTAACCCCTTTGAATTTTTTCAAAAATCGTCAAAATCTTCACTTGTGTTTTTATTGCCAAAATCGACTAATTTCGATGCGTAGAGTTGGAAAAACGCGTTGGATCCTGGCGCAAACACTTACATCCGTCGCAAAATGCCAAGTAAAAGAGCGTCAAATTGGCATCGCATTTGCTTACTTTAAAGCCAGATAAAATTTAAAGTATGATACTTAGGAGAAATCTGTCGGCGCCAATCGAATTTTCTGCTCAAAATATACTAGAAAATATCAAAAAAACATCCGATTTGAGACTTTCACTTTTTGGGGTCAAAAAAATTCAAAGGTTAACCCCTTTGAATTTTTTCAAAAATCGTCAAAATCTTCACTTGTGTTTTTATTGCCAAAATCGACTAATTTCGATGCGTAGAGTTGGAAAAACGCGTTGGATCCTGGCGCAAACACTTACATCCGTCGCAAAATGCCAAGTAAAAGAGCGTCAAATTGGCATCGCATTTGCTTACTTTAAAGCCAGATAAAATTTAAAGTATGATACTTAGGAGAAATCTGTCGGCGCCAATCGAATTTTCTGCTCAAAATATACTAGAAAATATCAAAAAAACATCCGATTTGAGACTTTCACTTTTTGGGGTCAAAAAAATTCAAAGGTTAACCCCTTTGAATTTTTTCAAAAATCGTCAAAATCTTCACTTGTGTTTTTATTGCCAAAATCGACTAATTTCGATGCGTAGAGTTGGAAAAACGCGTTGGATCCTGGCGCAAACACTTACATCCGTCGCAAAATGCCAAGTAAAAGAGCGTCAAATTGGCATCGCATTTGCTTACTTTAAAGCCAGATAAAATTTAAAGTATCATACTTAGGAGAAATCTGTCTGCGCCAATCGAATTTTCTGCTCAAAATATACTAGAAAATATCAAAAAAACATCCGATTTGAGACTTTCACTTTTTGGGGTCAAAAAAATTCAAAGGTTAACCCCTTTGAATTTTTTCAAAAATCGTCAAAATCTTCACTTGTGTTTTTATTGCCAAAATCGACTAATTTCGATGCGTAGAGTTGGAAAAACGCGTTGGATCCTGGCGCAAACACTTACATCCGTCGCAAAATGCCAAGTAAAAGAGCGTCAAATTGGCATCGCATTTGCTTACTTTAAAGCCAGATAAAATTTAAAGTATCATACTTAGGAGAAATCTGTCTGCGCCAATCGAATTTTCTGCTCAAAATATACTAGAAAATATCAAAAAAACATCCGATTTGAGACTTTCACTTTTTGGGGTCAAAAAAATTCAAAGGTTAACCCCTTTGAATTTTTTCAAAAATCGTCAAAATCTTCACTTGTGTTTTTATTGCCAAAATCGACTAATTTCGATGCGTAGAGTTGGAAAAACGCGTTGGATCCTGGCGCAAACACTTACATCCGTCGCAAAATGCCAAGTAAAAGAGCGTCAAATTGGCATAGCATTTGCTTACTTTAAAGCCAGATAAAATTTAAAGTATCATACTTAGGAGAAATCTGTCTGCGCCAATCGAATTTTCTGCTCAAAATATACTAGAAAATATCAAAAAAACATCCGATTTGAGACTTTCACTTTTTGGGGTCAAAAAAATTCAAAGGTTAACCCCTTTGAATTTTTTCAAAAATCGTCAAAATCTTCACTTGTGTTTTTATTGCCAAAATCGACTAATTTCGATGCGTAGAGTTGGAAAAACGCGTTGGATCCTGGCGCAAACACTTACATCCGTCGCAAAATGCCAAGTAAAAGAGCGTCAAATTGGCATCGCATTTGCTTACTTTAAAGCCAGATAAAATTTAAAGTATCATACTTAGGAGAAATCTGTCTGCGCCAATCGAATTTTCTGCTCAAAATATACTAGAAAATATCAAAAAAACATCCGATTTGAGACTTTCACTTTTTGGGGTCGAAAAAATTCAAAGGTTAACCCCTTTGAATTTTTTCAAAAATCGTCAAAATCTTCACTTGTGTTTTTATTGCCAAAATCGACTAATTTCGATGCGTAGAGTTGGAAAAACGCGTTGGATCCTGGCGCAAACACTTACATCCGTCGCAAAATGCCAAGTAAAAGAGCGTCAAATTGGCATCGCATTTGCTTACTTTAAAGCCAGATAAAATTTAAAGTATCATACTTAGGAGAAATCTGTCTGCGCCAATCGAATTTTCTGCTCAAAATATACTAGAAAATATCAAAAAAACATCCGATTTGAGACTTTCACTTTTTGGGGTCAAAAAAATTCAAAGGTTAACCCCTTTGAATTTTTTCAAAAATCGTCAAAATCTTCACTTGTGTTTTTATTGCCAAAATCGACTAATTTCGATGCGTAGAGTTGGAAAAACGCGTTGGATCCTGGCGCAAACACTTACATCCGTCGCAAAATGCCAAGTAAAAGAGCGTCAAATTGGCATCGCATTTGCTTACTTTAAAGCCAGATAAAATTTAAAGTATCATACTTAGGAGAAATCTGTCTGCGCCAATCGAATTTTCTGCTCAAAATATACTAGAAAATATCAAAAAAACATCCGATTTGAGACTTTCACTTTTTGGGGTCAAAAAAATTCAAAGGTTAACCCCTTTGAATTTTTTCAAAAATCGTCAAAATCTTCACTTGTGTTTTTATTGCCAAAATCGACTAATTTCGATGCGTAGAGTTGGAAAAACGCGTTGGATCCTGGCGCAAACACTTACATCCGTCGCAAAATGCCAAGTAAAACAGCGTCAAATTGGCATCGCATTTGCTTACTTTAAAGCCAGATAAAATTTAAAGTATCATACTTAGGAGAAATCTGTCTGCGCCAATCGAATTTTCTGCTCAAAATATACTAGAAAATATCAAAAAAACATCCGATTTGAGACTTTCACTTTTTGGGGTCAAAAAAATTCAAAGGTTAACCCCTTTGAATTTTTTCAAAAATCGTCAAAATCTTCACTTGTGTTTTTATTGCCAAAATCGACTAATTTCGATGCGTAGAGTTGGAAAAACGCGTTGGATCCTGGCGCAAACACTTACATCCGTCGCAAAATGCCAAGTAAAAGAGCGTCAAATTGGCATCGCATTTGCTTACTTTAAAGCCAGATAAAATTTAAAGTATCATACTTAGGAGAAATCTGTCTGCGCCAATCGAATTTTCTGCTCAAAATATACTAGAAAATATCAAAAAAACATCCGATTTGAGACTTTCACTTTTTGGGGTCAAAAAAATTCAAAGGTTAACCCCTTTGAATTTTTTCAAAAATCGTCAAAATCTTCACTTGTGTTTTTATTGCCAAAATCGACTAATTTCGATGCGTAGAGTTGGAAAAACGCGTTGGATCCTGGCGCAAACACTTACATCCGTCGCAATATGCCAAGTAAAAGAGCGTCAAATTGGCATCGCATTTGCTTACTTTAAAGCCAGATAAAATTTAAAGTATCATACTTAGGAGAAATCTGTCTGCGCCAATCGAATTTTCTGCTCAAAATATACTAGAAAATATCAAAAAAACATCCGATTTGAGACTTTCACTTTTTGGGGTCAAAAAAATTCAAAGGTTAACCCCTTTGAATTTTTTCAAAAATCGTCAAAATCTTCACTTGTGTTTTTATTGCCAAAATCGACTAATTTCGATGCGTAGAGTTGGAAAAACGCGTTGGATCCTGGCGCAAACACTTACATCCGTCGCAAAATGCCAAGTAAAAGAGCGTCAAATTGGCATCGCATTTGCTTACTTTAAAGCCAGATAAAATTTAAAGTATCATACTTAGGAGAAATCTGTCTGCGCCAATCGAATTTTCTGCTCAAAATATACTAGAAAATATCAAAAAAACATCCGATTTGAGACTTTCACTTTTTGGGGTCAAAAAAATTCAAAGGTTAACCCCTTTGAATTTTTTCAAAAATCGTCAAAATCTTCACTTGTGTTTTTATTGCCAAAATCGACTAATTTCGATGCGTAGAGTTGGAAAAACGCGTTGGATCCTGGCGCAAACACTTACATCCGTCGCAAAATGCCAAGTAAAAGAGCGTCAAATTGGCATCGCATTTGCTTACTTTAAAGCCAGATAAAATTTAAAGTATCATACTTAGGAGAAATCTGTCTGCGCCAATCGAATTTTCTGCTCAAAATATACTAGAAAATATCAAAAAAACATCCGATTTGAGACTTTCACTTTTTGGGGTCAAAAAAATTCAAAGGTTAACCCCTTTGAATTTTTTCAAAAATCGTCAAAATCTTCACTTGTGTTTTTATTGCCAAAATCGACTAATTTCGATGCGTAGAGTTGGAAAAACGCGTTGGATCCTGGCGCAAACACTTACATCCGTCGCAAAATGCCAAGTAAAAGAGCGTCAAATTGGCATCGCATTTGCTTACTTTAAAGCCAGATAAAATTTAAAGTATCATACTTAGGAGAAATCTGTCTGCGCCAATCGAATTTTCTGCTCAAAATATACTAGAAAATATCAAAAAAACATCCGATTTGAGACTTTCACTTTTTGGAGTCAAAAAAATTCAAAGGTTAACCCCTTTGAATTTTTTCAAAAATCGTCAAAATCTTCACTTGTGTTTTTATTGCCAAAATCGACTAATTTCGATGCGTAGAGTTGGAAAAACGCGTTGGATCCTGGCGCAAACACTTACATCCGTCGCAATATGCCAAGTAAAAGAGCGTCAAATTGGCATCGCATTTGCTTACTTTAAAGCCAGATAAAATTTAAAGTATCATACTTAGGAGAAATCTGTCTGCGCCAATCGAATTTTCTGCTCAAAATATACTAGAAAATATCAAAAAAACATCCGATTTGAGACTTTCACTTTTTGGGGTCAAAAAAATTCAAAGGTTAACCCCTTTGAATTTTTTCAAAAATCGTCAAAATCTTCACTTGTGTTTTTATTGCCAAAATCGACTAATTTCGATGCGTAGAGTTGGAAAAACGCGTTGGATCCTGGCGCAAACACTTACATCCGTCGCAAAATGCCAAGTAAAAGAGCGTCAAATTGGCATCGCATTTGCTTACTTTAAAGCCAGATAAAATTTAAAGTATCATACTTAGGAGAAATCTGTCTGCGCCAATCGAATTTTCTGCTCAAAATATACTAGAAAATATCAAAAAAACATCCGATTTGAGACTTTCACTTTTTGGGGTCAAAAAAATTCAAAGGTTAACCCCTTTGAATTTTTTCAAAAATCGTCAAAATCTTCACTTGTGTTTTTATTGCCAAAATCGACTAATTTCGATGCGTAGAGTTGGAAAAACGCGTTGGATCCTGGCGCAAACACTTACATCCGTCGCAAAATGCCAAGTAAAAGAGCGTCAAATTGGCATCGCATTTGCTTACTTTAAAGCCAGATAAAATTTAAAGTATCATACTTAGGAGAAATCTGTCTGCGCCAATCGAATTTTCTGCTCAAAATATACTAGAAAATATCAAAAAAACATCCGATTTGAGACTTTCACTTTTTGGGGTCAAAAAAATTCAAAGGTTAACCCCTTTGAATTTTTTCAAAAATCGTCAAAATCTTCACTTGTGTTTTTATTGCCAAAATCGACTAATTTCGATGCGTAGAGTTGGAAAAACGCGTTGGATCCTGGCGCAAACACTTACATCCGTCGCAAAATGCCAAGTAAAAGAGCGTCAAATTGGCATCGCATTTGCTTACTTTAAAGCCAGATAAAATTTAAAGTATCATACTTAGGAGAAATCTGTCTGCGCCAATCGAATTTTCTGCTCAAAATATACTAGAAAATATCAAAAAAACATCCGATTTGAGACTTTCACTTTTTGGGGTCAAAAAAATTCAAAGGTTAACCCCTTTGAATTTTTTCAAAAATCGTCAAAATCTTCACTTGTGTTTTTATTGCCAAAATCGACTAATTTCGATGCGTAGAGTTGGAAAAACGCGTTGGATCCTGGCGCAAACACTTACATCCGTCGCAAAATGCCAAGTAAAAGAGCGTCAAATTGGCATCGCATTTGCTTACTTTAAAGCCAGATAAAATTTAAAGTATCATACTTAGGAGAAATCTGTCTGCGCCAATCGAATTTTCTGCTCAAAATATACTAGAAAATATCAAAAAAACATCCGATTTGAGACTTTCACTTTTTGGGGTCAAAAAAATTCAAAGGTTAACCCCTTTGAATTTTTTCAAAAATCGTCAAAATCTTCACTTGTGTTTTTATTGCCAAAATCGACTAATTTCGATGCGTAGAGTTGGAAAAACGCGTTGGATCCTGGCGCAAACACTTACATCCGTCGCAAAATGCCAAGTAAAAGAGCGTCAAATTGGCATCGCATTTGCTTACTTTAAAGCCAGATAAAATTTAAAGTATCATACTTAGGAGAAATCTGTCTGCGCCAATCGAATTTTCTGCTCAAAATATACTAGAAAATATCAAAAAAACATCCGATTTGAGACTTTCACTTTTTGGGGTCAAAAAAATTCAAAGGTTAACCCCTTTGAATTTTTTCAAAAATCGTCAAAATCTTCACTTGTGTTTTTATTGCCAAAATCGACTAATTTCGATGCGTAGAGTTGGAAAAACGCGTTGGATCCTGGCGCAAACACTTACATCCGTCGCAAAATGCCAAGTAAAAGAGCGTCAAATTGGCATCGCATTTGCTTACTTTAAAGCCAGATAAAATTTAAAGTATCATACTTAGGAGAAATCTGTCTGCGCCAATCGAATTTTCTGCTCAAAATATACTAGAAAATATCAAAAAAACATCCGATTTGAGACTTTCACTTTTTGGGGTCAAAAAAATTCAAAGGTTAACCCCTTTGAATTTTTTCAAAAATCGTCAAAATCTTCACTTGTGTTTTTATTGCCAAAATCGACTAATTTCGATGCGTAGAGTTGGAAAAACGCGTTGGATCCTGGCGCAAACACTTACATCCGTCGCAAAATGCCAAGTAAAAGAGCGTCAAATTGGCATCGCATTTGCTTACTTTAAAGCCAGATAAAATTTAAAGTATCATACTTAGGAGAAATCTGTCTGCGCCAATCGAATTTTCTGCTCAAAATATACTAGAAAATATCAAAAAAACATCCGATTTGAGACTTTCACTTTTTGGGGTCGAAAAAATTCAAAGGTTAACCCCTTTGAATTTTTTCAAAAATCGTCAAAATCTTCACTTGTGTTTTTATTGCCAAAATCGACTAATTTCGATGCGTAGAGTTGGAAAAACGCGTTGGATCCTGGCGCAAACACTTACATCCGTCGCAAAATGCCAAGTAAAAGAGCGTCAAATTGGCATCGCATTTGCTTACTTTAAAGCCAGATAAAATTTAAAGTATCATACTTAGGAGAAATCTGTCTGCGCCAATCGAATTTTCTGCTCAAAATATACTAGAAAATATCAAAAAAACATCCGATTTGAGACTTTCACTTTGTAGGGTCAAAAAAATTCAAAGGTTAACCCCTTTGAATTTTTTCAAAAATCGTCAAAATCTTCACTTGTGTTTTTATTGCCAAAATCGACTAATTTCGATGCGTAGAGTTGGAAAAACGCGTTGGATCCTGGCGCAAACACTTACATCCGTCGCAAAATGCCAAGTAAAAGAGCGTCAAATTGGCATCGCATTTGCTTACTTTAAAGCCAGATAAAATTTAAAGTATCATACTTAGGAGAAATCTGTCGGCGCCAATCGAATTTTCTGCTCAAAATATACTAGAAAATATCAAAAAAACATCCGATTTGAGACTTTCACTTTTTGGGGTCAAAAAAATTCAAAGGTTAACCCCTTTGAATTTTTTCAAAAATCGTCAAAATCTTCACTTGTGTTTTTATTGCCAAAATCGACTAATTTCGATGCGTAGAGTTGGAAAAACGCGTTGGATCCTGGCGCAAACACTTACATCCGTCGCAAAATGCCAAGTAAAAGAGCGTCAAATTGGCATCGCATTTGCTTACTTTAAAGCCAGATAAAATTTAAAGTATCATACTTAGGAGAAATCTGTCTGCGCCAATCGAATTTTCTGCTCAAAATATACTAGAAAATATCAAAAAAACATCCGATTTGAGACTTTCACTTTTTGGGGTCAAAAAAATTCAAAGGTTAACCCCTTTGAATTTTTTCAAAAATCGTCAAAATCTTCACTTGTGTTTTTATTGCCAAAATCGACTAATTTCGATGCGTAGAGTTGGAAAAACGCGTTGGATCCTGGCGCAAACACTTACATCCGTCGCAAAATGCCAAGTAAAAGAGCGTCAAATTGGCATCGCATTTGCTTACTTTAAAGCCAGATAAAATTTAAAGTATCATACTTAGGAGAAATCTGTCTGCGCCAATCGAATTTTCTGCTCAAAATATACTAGAAAATATCAAAAAAACATCCGATTTGAGACTTTCACTTTTTGGGGTCAAAAAAATTCAAAGGTTAACCCCTTTGAATTTTTTCAAAAATCGTCAAAATCTTCACTTGTGTTTTTATTGCCAAAATCGACTAATTTCGATGCGTAGAGTTGGAAAAACGCGTTGGATCCTGGCGCAAACACTTACATCCGTCGCAAAATGCCAAGTAAAACAGCGTCAAATTGGCATCGCATTTGCTTACTTTAAAGCCAGATAAAATTTAAAGTATCATACTTAGGAGAAATCTGTCTGCGCCAATCGAATTTTCTGCTCAAAATATACTAGAAAATATCAAAAAAACATCCGATTTGAGACTTTCACTTTTTGGGGTCAAAAAAATTCAAAGGTTAACCCCTTTGAATTTTTTCAAAAATCGTCAAAATCTTCACTTGTGTTTTTATTGCCAAAATCGACTAATTTCGATGCGTAGAGTTGGAAAAACGCGTTGGATCCTGGCGCAAACACTTACATCCGTCGCAAAATGCCAAGTAAAAGAGCGTCAAATTGGCATCGCATTTGCTTACTTTAAAGCCAGATAAAATTTAAAGTATCATACTTAGGAGAAATCTGTCTGCGCCAATCGAATTTTCTGCTCAAAATATACTAGAAAATATCAAAAAAACATCCGATTTGAGACTTTCACTTTTTGGGGTCAAAAAAATTCAAAGGTTAACCCCTTTGAATTTTTTCAAAAATCGTCAAAATCTTCACTTGTGTTTTTATTGCCAAAATCGACTAATTTCGATGCGTAGAGTTGGAAAAACGCGTTGGATCCTGGCGCAAACACTTACATCCGTCGCAAAATGCCAAGTAAAAGAGCGTCAAATTGGCATCGCATTTGCTTACTTTAAAGCCAGATAAAATTTAAAGTATCATACTTAGGAGAAATCTGTCTGCGCCAATCGAATTTTCTGCTCAAAATATACTAGAAAATATCAAAAAAACATCCGATTTGAGACTTTCACTTTTTGGGGTCAAAAAAATTCAAAGGTTAACCCCTTTGAATTTTTTCAAAAATCGTCAAAATCTTCACTTGTGTTTTTATTGCCAAAATCGACTAATTTCGATGCGTAGAGTTGGAAAAACGCGTTGGATCCTGGCGCAAACACTTACATCCGTCGCAAAATGCCAAGTAAAAGAGCGTCAAATTGGCATCGCATTTGCTTACTTTAAAGCCAGATAAAATTTAAAGTATCATACTTAGGAGAAATCTGTCTGCGCCAATCGAATTTTCTGCTCAAAATATACTAGAAAATATCAAAAAAACATCCGATTTGAGACTTTCACTTTTTGGGGTCAAAAAAATTCAAAGGTTAACCCCTTTGAATTTTTTCAAAAATCGTCAAAATCTTCACTTGTGTTTTTATTGCCAAAATCGACTAATTTCGATGCGTAGAGTTGGAAAAACGCGTTGGATCCTGGCGCAAACACTTACATCCGTCGCAAAATGCCAAGTAAAAGAGCGTCAAATTGGCATCGCATTTGCTTACTTTAAAGCCAGATAAAATTTAAAGTATCATACTTAGGAGAAATCTGTCTGCGCCAATCGAATTTTCTGCTCAAAATATACTAGAAAATATCAAAAAAACATCCGATTTGAGACTTTCACTTTTTGGGGTCAAAAAAATTCAAAGGTTAACCCCTTTGAATTTTTTCAAAAATCGTCAAAATCTTCACTTGTGTTTTTATTGCCAAAATCGACTAATTTCGATGCGTAGAGTTGGAAAAACGCGTTGGATCCTGGCGCAAACACTTACATCCGTCGCAAAATGCCAAGTAAAACAGCGTCAAATTGGCATCGCATTTGCTTACTTTAAAGCCAGATAAAATTTAAAGTATCATACTTAGGAGAAATCTGTCTGCGCCAATCGAATTTTCTGCTCAAAATATACTAGAAAATATCAAAAAAACATCCGATTTGAGACTTTCACTTTTTGGGGTCAAAAAAATTCAAAGGTTAACCCCTTTGAATTTTTTCAAAAATCGTCAAAATCTTCACTTGTGTTTTTATTGCCAAAATCGACTAATTTCGATGCGTAGAGTTGGAAAAACGCGTTGGATCCTGGCGCAAACACTTACATCCGTCGCAAAATGCCAAGTAAAAGAGCGTCAAATTGGCATCGCATTTGCTTACTTTAAAGCCAGATAAAATTTAAAGTATCATACTTAGGAGAAATCTGTCTGCGCCAATCGAATTTTCTGCTCAAAATATACTAGAAAATATCAAAAAAACATCCGATTTGAGACTTTCACTTTTTGGGGTCAAAAAAATTCAAAGGTTAACCCCTTTGAATTTTTTCAAAAATCGTCAAAATCTTCACTTGTGTTTTTATTGCCAAAATCGACTAATTTCGATGCGTAGAGTTGGAAAAACGCGTTGGATCCTGGCGCAAACACTTACATCCGTCGCAAAATGCCAAGTAAAAGAGCGTCAAATTGGCATCGCATTTGCTTACTTTAAAGCCAGATAAAATTTAAAGTATCATACTTAGGAGAAATCTGTCTGCGCCAATCGAATTTTCTGCTCAAAATATACTAGAAAATATCAAAAAAACATCCGATTTGAGACTTTCACTTTTTGGGGTCAAAAAAATTCAAAGGTTAACCCCTTTGAATTTTTTCAAAAATCGTCAAAATCTTCACTTGTGTTTTTATTGCCAAAATCGACTAATTTCGATGCGTAGAGTTGGAAAAACGCGTTGGATCCTGGCGCAAACACTTACATCCGTCGCAAAATGCCAAGTAAAAGAGCGTCAAATTGGCATCGCATTTGCTTACTTTAAAGCCAGATAAAATTTAAAGTATCATACTTAGGAGAAATCTGTCTGCGCCAATCGAATTTTCTGCTCAAAATATACTAGAAAATATCAAAAAAACATCCGATTTGAGACTTTCACTTTTTGGGGTCAAAAAAATTCAAAGGTTAACCCCTTTGAATTTTTTCAAAAATCGTCAAAATCTTCACTTGTGTTTTTATTGCCAAAATCGACTAATTTCGATGCGTAGAGTTGGAAAAACGCGTTGGATCCTGGCGCAAACACTTACATCCGTCGCAAAATGCCAAGTAAAAGAGCGTCAAATTGGCATCGCATTTGCTTACTTTAAAGCCAGATAAAATTTAAAGTATCATACTTAGGAGAAATCTGTCTGCGCCAATCGAATTTTCTGCTCAAAATATACTAGAAAATATCAAAAAAACATCCGATTTGAGACTTTCACTTTTTGGGGTCAAAAAAATTCAAAGGTTAACCCCTTTGAATTTTTTCAAAAATCGTCAAAATCTTCACTTGTGTTTTTATTGCCAAAATCGACTAATTTCGATGCGTAGAGTTGGAAAAACGCGTTGGATCCTGGCGCAAACACTTACATCCGTCGCAAAATGCCAAGTAAAAGAGCGTCAAATTGGCATCGCATTTGCTTACTTTAAAGCCAGATAAAATTTAAAGTATCATACTTAGGAGAAATCTGTCTGCGCCAATCGAATTTTCTGCTCAAAATATACTAGAAAATATCAAAAAAACATCCGATTTGAGACTTTCACTTTTTGGGGTCAAAAAAATTCAAAGGTTAACCCCTTTGAATTTTTTCAAAAATCGTCAAAATCTTCACTTGTGTTTTTATTGCCAAAATCGACTAATTTCGATGCGTAGAGTTGGAAAAACGCGTTGGATCCTGGCGCAAACACTTACATCCGTCGCAAAATGCCAAGTAAAACAGCGTCAAATTGGCATCGCATTTGCTTACTTTAAAGCCAGATAAAATTTAAAGTATCATACTTAGGAGAAATCTGTCTGCGCCAATCGAATTTTCTGCTCAAAATATACTAGAAAATATCAAAAAAACATCCGATTTGAGACTTTCACTTTTTGGGGTCAAAAAAATTCAAAGGTTAACCCCTTTGAATTTTTTCAAAAATCGTCAAAATCTTCACTTGTGTTTTTATTGCCAAAATCGACTAATTTCGATGCGTAGAGTTGGAAAAACGCGTTGGATCCTGGCGCAAACACTTACATCCGTCGCAAAATGCCAAGTAAAAGAGCGTCAAATTGGCATCGCATTTGCTTACTTTAAAGCCAGATAAAATTTAAAGTATCATACTTAGGAGAAATCTGTCTGCGCCAATCGAATTTTCTGCTCAAAATATACTAGAAAATATCAAAAAAACATCCGATTTGAGACTTTCACTTTTTGGGGTCAAAAAAATTCAAAGGTTAACCCCTTTGAATTTTTTCAAAAATCGTCAAAATCTTCACTTGTGTTTTTATTGCCAAAATCGACTAATTTCGATGCGTAGAGTTGGAAAAACGCGTTGGATCCTGGCGCAAACACTTACATCCGTCGCAAAATGCCAAGTAAAAGAGCGTCAAATTGGCATCGCATTTGCTTACTTTAAAGCCAGATAAAATTTAAAGTATCATACTTAGGAGAAATCTGTCTGCGCCAATCGAATTTTCTGCTCAAAATATACTAGAAAATATCAAAAAAACATCCGATTTGAGACTTTCACTTTTTGGGGTCAAAAAAATTCAAAGGTTAACCCCTTTGAATTTTTTCAAAAATCGTCAAAATCTTCACTTGTGTTTTTATTGCCAAAATCGACTAATTTCGATGCGTAGAGTTGGAAAAACGCGTTGGATCCTGGCGCAAACACTTACATCCGTCGCAAAATGCCAAGTAAAAGAGCGTCAAATTGGCATCGCATTTGCTTACTTTAAAGCCAGATAAAATTTAAAGTATCATACTTAGGAGAAATCTGTCTGCGCCAATCGAATTTTCTGCTCAAAATATACTAGAAAATATCAAAAAAACATCCGATTTGAGACTTTCACTTTTTGGGGTCAAAAAAATTCAAAGGTTAACCCCTTTGAATTTTTTCAAAAATCGTCAAAATCTTCACTTGTGTTTTTATTGCCAAAATCGACTATTTTCGATGCGTAGAGTTGGAAAAACGCGTTGGATCCTGGCGCAAACACTTACATCCGTCGCAAAATGCCAAGTAAAAGAGCGTCAAATTGGCATCGCATTTGCTTACTTTAAAGCCAGATAAAATTTAAAGTATCATACTTAGGAGAAATCTGTCTGCGCCAATCGAATTTTCTGCTCAAAATATACTAGAAAATATCAAAAAAACATCCGATTTGAGACTTTCACTTTTTGGGGTCAAAAAAATTCAAAGGTTAACCCCTTTGAATTTTTTCAAAAATCGTCAAAATCTTCACTTGTGTTTTTATTGCCAAAATCGACTAATTTCGATGCGTAGAGTTGGAAAAACGCGTTGGATCCTGGCGCAAACACTTACATCCGTCGCAAAATGCCAAGTAAAAGAGCGTCAAATTGGCATCGCATTTGCTTACTTTAAAGCCAGATAAAATTTAAAGTATCATACTTAGGAGAAATCTGTCGGCGCCAATCGAATTTTCTGCTCAAAATATACTAGAAAATATCAAAAAAACATCCGATTTGAGACTTTCACTTTTTGGGGTCAAAAAAATTCAAAGGTTAACCCCTTTGAATTTTTTCAAAAATCGTCAAAATCTTCACTTGTGTTTTTATTGCCAAAATCGACTAATTTCGATGCGTAGAGTTGGAAAAACGCGTTGGATCCTGGCGCAAACACTTACATCCGTCGCAAAATGCCAAGTAAAAGAGCGTCAAATTGGCATCGCATTTGCTTACTTTAAAGCCAGATAAAATTTAAAGTATCATACTTAGGAGAAATCTGTCTGCGCCAATCGAATTTTCTGCTCAAAATATACTAGAAAATATCAAAAAAACATCCGATTTGAGACTTTCACTTTTTGGGGTCAAAAAAATTCAAAGGTTAACCCCTTTGAATTTTTTCAAAAATCGTCAAAATCTTCACTTGTGTTTTTATTGCCAAAATCGACTAATTTCGATGCGTAGAGTTGGAAAAACGCGTTCGATCCTGGCGCAAACACTTACATCCGTCGCAAAATGCCAAGTAAAAGAGCGTCAAATTGGCATCGCATTTGCTTACTTTAAAGCCAGATAAAATTTAAAGTATCATACTTAGGAGAAATCTGTCTGCGCCAATCGAATTTTCTGCTCAAAATATACTAGAAAATATCAAAAAAACATCCGATTTTAGACTTTCACTTTTTGGGGTCAAAAAAATTCAAAGGTTAACCCCTTTGAATTTTTTCAAAAATCGTCAAAATTTTCACTTGTGTTTTTATTGCCAAAATCGACTAATTTCGATGCGTAGAGTTGGAAAAACGCGTTGGATCCTGGCGCAAACACTTACATCCGTCGCAAAATGCCAAGTAAAAGAGCGTCAAATTGGCATCGCATTTGCTTACTTTAAAGCCAGATAAAATTTAAAGTATCATACTTAGGAGAAATCTGTCTGCGCCAATCGAATTTTCTGCTCAAAATATACTAGAAAATATCAAAAAAACATCCGATTTGAGACTTTCACTTTTTGGGGTCAAAAAAATTCAAAGGTTAACCCCTTTGAATTTTTTCAAAAATCGTCAAAATCTTCACTTGTGTTTTTATTGCCAAAATCGACTAATTTCGATGCGTAGAGTTGGAAAAACGCGTTGGATCCTGGCGCAAACACTTACATCCGTCGCAAAATGCCAAGTAAAAGAGCGTCAAATTGGCATCGCATTTGCTTACTTTAAAGCCAGATAAAATTTAAAGTATCATACTTAGGAGAAATCTGTCTGCGCCAATCGAATTTTCTGCTCAAAATATACTAGAAAATATCAAAAAAACATCCGATTTTAGACTTTCACTTTTTGGGGTCAAAAAAATTCAAAGGTTAACCCCTTTGAATTTTTTCAAAAATCGTCAAAATTTTCACTTGTGTTTTTATTGCCAAAATCGACTAATTTCGATGCGTAGAGTTGGAAAAACGCGTTGGATCCTGGCGCAAACACTTACATCCGTCGCAAAATGCCAAGTAAAAGAGCGTCAAATTGGCATCGCATTTGCTTACTTTAAAGCCAGATAAAATTTAAAGTATCATACTTAGGAGAAATCTGTCTGCGCCAATCGAATTTTCTGCTCAAAATATACTAGAAAATATCAAAAAAACATCCGATTTGAGACTTTCACTTTTTGGGGTCAAAAAAATTCAAAGGTTAACCCCTTTGAATTTTTTCAAAAATCGTCAAAATCTTCACTTGTGTTTTTATTGCCAAAATCGACTAATTTCGATGCGTAGAGTTGGAAAAACGCGTTGGATCCTGGCGCAAACACTTACATCCGTCGCAAAATGCCAAGTAAAAGAGCGTCAAATTGGCATCGCATTTGCTTACTTTAAAGCCAGATAAAATTTAAAGTATCATACTTAGGAGAAATCTGTCTGCGCCAATCGAATTTTCTGCTCAAAATATACTAGAAAATATCAAAAAAACATCCGATTTGAGACTTTCACTTTTTGGGGTCAAAAAAATTCAAAGGTTAACCCCTTTGAATTTTTTCAAAAATCGTCAAAATCTTCACTTGTGTTTTTATTGCCAAAATCGACTAATTTCGATGCGTAGAGTTGGAAAAACGCGTTGGATCCTGGCGCAAACACTTACATCCGTCGCAAAATGCTAAGTAAAAGAGCGTCATATTGGCATCGCATTTGCTTACTTTAAAGCCAGATAAAATTTAAAGTATGATACTTAGGAGAAATCTGTCTGCGCCAATCGAATTTTCTGCTCAAAATATACTAGAAAATATCAAAAAAACATCCGATTTGAGACTTTCACTTTTTGGGGTCAAAAAAATTCAAAGGTTAACCCCTTTGAATTTTTTCAAAAATCGTCAAAATCTTCACTTGTGTTTTTATTGCCAAAATCGACTAATTTCGATGCGTAGAGTTGGAAAAACGCGTTGGATCCTGGCGCAAACACTTACATCCGTCGCAAAATGCTAAGTAAAAGAGCGTCAAATTGGCATCGCATTTGCTTACTTTAAAGCCAGATAAAATTTAAAGTATCATACTTAGGAGAAATCTGTCTGCGCCAATCGAATTTTCTGCTCAAAATATACTAGAAAATATCAAAAAAACATCCGATTTGAGACTTTCACTTTTTGGGGTCAAAAAAATTCAAAGGTTAACCCCTTTGAATTTTTTCAAAAATCGTCAAAATCTTCACTTGTGTTTTTATTGCCAAAATCGACTAATTTCGATGCGTAGAGTTGGAAAAACGCGTTGGATCCTGGCGCAAACACTTACATCCGTCGCAAAATGCCAAGTAAAAGAGCGTCAAATTGGCATCGCATTTGCTTACTTTAAAGCCAGATAAAATTTAAAGTATCATACTTAGGAGAAA
This sequence comes from Cantharis rustica, assembly GCA_911387805.1. Lineage (NCBI taxonomy): Eukaryota > Metazoa > Arthropoda > Insecta > Coleoptera > Cantharidae > Cantharis > Cantharis rustica. The sequence continues at coordinate 68,274,689 of OU426878.1, forward strand.
TCTGTCTGCGCCAATCGAATTTTCTGCTCAAAATATACTAGAAAATATCAAAAAAACATCCGATTTGAGACTTTCACTTTTTGGGGTCAAAAAAATTCAAAGGTTAACCCCTTTGAATTTTTTCAAAAATCGTCAAAATCTTCACTTGTGTTTTTATTGCCAAAATCGACTAATTTCGATGCGTAGAGTTGGAAAAACGCGTTGGATCCTGGCGCAAACACTTACATCCGTCGCAAAATGCCAAGTAAAAGAGCGTCAAATTGGCATCGCATTTGCTTACTTTAAAGCCAGATAAAATTTAAAGTATCATACTTAGGAGAAATCTGTCTGCGCCAATCGAATTTTCTGCTCAAAATATACTAGAAAATATCAAAAAAACATCCGATTTGAGACTTTCACTTTTTGGGGTCAAAAAAATTCAAAGGTTAACCCCTTTGAATTTTTTCAAAAATCGTCAAAATCTTCACTTGTGTTTTTATTGCCAAAATCGACTAATTTCGATGCGTAGAGTTGGAAAAACGCGTTGGATCCTGGCGCAAACACTTACATCCGTCGCAAAATGCTAAGTAAAAGAGCGTCAAATTGGCATCGCATTTGCTTACTTTAAAGCCAGATAAAATTTAAAGTATCATACTTAGGAGAAATCTGTCTGCGCCAATCGAATTTTCTGCTCAAAATATACTAGAAAATATCAAAAAAACATCCGATTTGAGACTTTCACTTTTTGGGGTCAAAAAAATTCAAAGGTTAACCCCTTTGAATTTTTTCAAAAATCGTCAAAATCTTCACTTGTGTTTTTATTGCCAAAATCGACTAATTTCGATGCGTAGAGTTGGAAAAACGCGTTGGATCCTGGCGCAAACACTTACATCCGTCGCAAAATGCCAAGTAAAAGAGCGTCAAATTGGCATCGCATTTGCTTACTTTAAAGCCAGATAAAATTTAAAGTATCATACTTAGGAGAAATCTGTCTGCGCCAATCGAATTTTCTGCTCAAAATATACTAGAAAATATCAAAAAAACATCCGATTTGAGACTTTCACTTTTTGGGGTCAAAAAAATTCAAAGGTTAACCCCTTTGAATTTTTTCAAAAATCGTCAAAATCTTCACTTGTGTTTTTATTGCCAAAATCGACTAATTTCGATGCGTAGAGTTGGAAAAACGCGTTGGATCCTGGCGCAAACACTTACATCCGTCGCAAAATGCCAAGTAAAAGAGCGTCAAATTGGCATCGCATTTGCTTACTTTAAAGCCAGATAAAATTTAAAGTATCATACTTAGGAGAAATCTGTCTGCGCCAATCGAATTTTCTGCTCAAAATATACTAGAAAATATCAAAAAAACATCCGATTTGAGACTTTCACTTTTTGGGGTCAAAAAAATTCAAAGGTTAACCCCTTTGAATTTTTTCAAAAATCGTCAAAATCTTCACTTGTGTTTTTATTGCCAAAATCGACTAATTTCGATGCGTAGAGTTGGAAAAACGCGTTGGATCCTGGCGCAAACACTTACATCCGTCGCAAAATGCTAAGTAAAAGAGCGTCAAATTGGCATCGCATTTGCTTACTTTAAAGCCAGATAAAATTTAAAGTATCATACTTAGGAGAAATCTGTCTGCGCCAATCGAATTTTCTGCTCAAAATATACTAGAAAATATCAAAAAAACATCCGATTTGAGACTTTCACTTTTTGGGGTCAAAAAAATTCAAAGGTTAACCCCTTTGAATTTTTTCAAAAATCGTCAAAATCTTCACTTGTGTTTTTATTGCCAAAATCGACTAATTTCGATGCGTAGAGTTGGAAAAACGCGTTGGATCCTGGCGCAAACACTTACATCCGTCGCAAAATGCCAAGTAAAAGAGCGTCAAATTGGCATCGCATTTGCTTACTTTAAAGCCAGATAAAATTTAAAGTATCATACTTAGGAGAAATCTGTCTGCGCCAATCGAATTTTCTGCTCAAAATATACTAGAAAATATCAAAAAAACATCCGATTTGAGACTTTCACTTTTTGGGGTCAAAAAAATTCAAAGGTTAACCCCTTTGAATTTTTTCAAAAATCGTCAAAATCTTCACTTGTGTTTTTATTGCCAAAATCGACTAATTTCGATGCGTAGAGTTGGAAAAACGCGTTGGATCCTGGCGCAAACACTTACATCCGTCGCAAAATGCCAAGTAAAAGAGCGTCAAATTGGCATCGCATTTGCTTACTTTAAAGCCAGATAAAATTTAAAGTATCATACTTAGGAGAAATCTGTCTGCGCCAATCGAATTTTCTGCTCAAAATATACTAGAAAATATCAAAAAAACATCCGATTTGAGACTTTCACTTTTTGGGGTCAAAAAAATTCAAAGGTTAACCCCTTTGAATTTTTTCAAAAATCGTCAAAATCTTCACTTGTGTTTTTATTGCCAAAATCGACTAATTTCGATGCGTAGAGTTGGAAAAACGCGTTGGATCCTGGCGCAAACACTTACATCCGTCGCAAAATGCCAAGTAAAAGAGCGTCAAATTGGCATCGCATTTGCTTACTTTAAAGCCAGATAAAATTTAAAGTATCATACTTAGGAGAAATCTGTCTGCGCCAATCGAATTTTCTGCTCAAAATATACTAGAAAATATCAAAAAAACATCCGATTTGAGACTTTCACTTTTTGGGGTCAAAAAAATTCAAAGGTTAACCCCTTTGAATTTTTTCAAAAATCGTCAAAATCTTCACTTGTGTTTTTATTGCCAAAATCGACTAATTTCGATGCGTAGAGTTGGAAAAACGCGTTGGATCCTGGCGCAAACACTTACATCCGTCGCAAAATGCCAAGTAAAAGAGCGTCAAATTGGCATCGCATTTGCTTACTTTAAAGCCAGATAAAATTTAAAGTATCATACTTAGGAGAAATCTGTCTGCGCCAATCGAATTTTCTGCTCAAAATATACTAGAAAATATCAAAAAAACATCCGATTTGAGACTTTCACTTTTTGGGGTCAAAAAAATTCAAAGGTTAACCCCTTTGAATTTTTTCAAAAATCGTCAAAATCTTCACTTGTGTTTTTATTGCCAAAATCGACTAATTTCGATGCGTAGAGTTGGAAAAACGCGTTGGATCCTGGCGCAAACACTTACATCCGTCGCAAAATGCCAAGTAAAAGAGCGTCAAATTGGCATCGCATTTGCTTACTTTAAAGCCAGATAAAATTTAAAGTATCATACTTAGGAGAAATCTGTCTGCGCCAATCGAATTTTCTGCTCAAAATATACTAGAAAATATCAAAAAAACATCCGATTTGAGACTTTCACTTTTTGGGGTCAAAAAAATTCAAAGGTTAACCCCTTTGAATTTTTTCAAAAATCGTCAAAATCTTCACTTGTGTTTTTATTGCCAAAATCGACTAATTTCGATGCGTAGAGTTGGAAAAACGCGTTGGATCCTGGCGCAAACACTTACATCCGTCGCAAAATGCCAAGTAAAAGAGCGTCAAATTGGCATCGCATTTGCTTACTTTAAAGCCAGATAAAATTTAAAGTATCATACTTAGGAGAAATCTGTCTGCGCCAATCGAATTTTCTGCTCAAAATATACTAGAAAATATCAAAAAAACATCCGATTTGAGACTTTCACTTTTTGGGGTCAAAAAAATTCAAAGGTTAACCCCTTTGAATTTTTTCAAAAATCGTCAAAATCTTCACTTGTGTTTTTATTGCCAAAATCGACTAATTTCGATGCGTAGAGTTGGAAAAACGCGTTGGATCCTGGCGCAAACACTTACATCCGTCGCAAAATGCTAAGTAAAAGAGCGTCAAATTGGCATCGCATTTGCTTACTTTAAAGCCAGATAAAATTTAAAGTATCATACTTAGGAGAAATCTGTCTGCGCCAATCGAATTTTCTGCTCAAAATATACTAGAAAATATCAAAAAAACATCCGATTTGAGACTTTCACTTTTTGGGGTCAAAAAAATTCAAAGGTTAACCCCTTTGAATTTTTTCAAAAATCGTCAAAATCTTCACTTGTGTTTTTATTGCCAAAATCGACTAATTTCGATGCGTAGAGTTGGAAAAACGCGTTGGATCCTGGCGCAAACACTTACATCCGTCGCAAAATGCCAAGTAAAAGAGCGTCAAATTGGCATCGCATTTGCTTACTTTAAAGCCAGATAAAATTTAAAGTATCATACTTAGGAGAAATCTGTCTGCGCCAATCGAATTTTCTGCTCAAAATATACTAGAAAATATCAAAAAAACATCCGATTTGAGACTTTCACTTTTTGGGGTCAAAAAAATTCAAAGGTTAACCCCTTTGAATTTTTTCAAAAATCGTCAAAATCTTCACTTGTGTTTTTATTGCCAAAATCGACTAATTTCGATGCGTAGAGTTGGAAAAACGCGTTGGATCCTGGCGCAAACACTTACATCCGTCGCAAAATGCCAAGTAAAAGAGCGTCAAATTGGCATCGCATTTGCTTACTTTAAAGCCAGATAAAATTTAAAGTATCATACTTAGGAGAAATCTGTCTGCGCCAATCGAATTTTCTGCTCAAAATATACTAGAAAATATCAAAAAAACATCCGATTTGAGACTTTCACTTTTTGGGGTCAAAAAAATTCAAAGGTTAACCCCTTTGAATTTTTTCAAAAATCGTCAAAATCTTCACTTGTGTTTTTATTGCCAAAATCGACTAATTTCGATGCGTAGAGTTGGAAAAACGAGTTGGATCCTGGCGCAAACACTTACATCCGTCGCAAAATGCCAAGTAAAAGAGCGTCAAATTGGCATCGCATTTGCTTACTTTAAAGCCAGATAAAATTTAAAGTATCATACTTAGGAGAAATCTGTCTGCGCCAATCGAATTTTCTGCTCAAAATATACTAGAAAATATCAAAAAAACATCCGATTTGAGACTTTCACTTTTTGGGGTCAAAAAAATTCAAAGGTTAACCCCTTTGAATTTTTTCAAAAATCGTCAAAATCTTCACTTGTGTTTTTATTGCCAAAATCGACTAATTTCGATGCGTAGAGTTGGAAAAACGCGTTCGATCCTGGCGCAAACACTTACATCCGTCGCAAAATGCCAAGTAAAAGAGCGTCAAATTGGCATCGCATTTGCTTACTTTAAAGCCAGATAAAATTTAAAGTATCATACTTAGGAGAAATCTGTCTGCGCCAATCGAATTTTCTGCTCAAAATATACTAGAAAATATCAAAAAAACATCCGATTTTAGACTTTCACTTTTTGGGGTCAAAAAAATTCAAAGGTTAACCCCTTTGAATTTTTTCAAAAATCGTCAAAATTTTCACTTGTGTTTTTATTGCCAAAATCGACTAATTTCGATGCGTAGAGTTGGAAAAACGCGTTGGATCCTGGCGCAAACACTTACATCCGTCGCAAAATGCCAAGTAAAAGAGCGTCAAATTGGCATCGCATTTGCTTACTTTAAAGCCAGATAAAATTTAAAGTATCATACTTAGGAGAAATCTGTCTGCGCCAATCGAATTTTCTGCTCAAAATATACTAGAAAATATCAAAAAAACATCCGATTTGAGACTTTCACTTTTTGGGGTCAAAAAAATTCAAAGGTTAACCCCTTTGAAATTTTTCAAAAATCGTCAAAATCTTCACTTGTGTTTTTATTGCCAAAATCGACTAATTTCGATGCGTAGAGTTGGAAAAACGCGTTGGATCCTGGCGCAAACACTTACATCCGTCGCAAAATGCCAAGTAAAACAGCGTCAAATTGGCATCGCATTTGCTTACTTTAAAGCCAGATAAAATTTAAAGTATCATACTTAGGAGAAATCTGTCTGCGCCAATCGAATTTTCTGCTCAAAATATACTAGAAAATATCAAAAAAACATCCGATTTGAGACTTTCACTTTTTGGGGTCAAAAAAATTCAAAGGTTAACCCCTTTGAATTTTTTCAAAAATCGTCAAAATCTTCACTTGTGTTTTTATTGCCAAAATCGACTAATTTCGATGCGTAGAGTTGGAAAAACGCGTTGGATCCTGGCGCAAACACTTACATCCGTCGCAAAATGCCAAGTAAAAGAGCGTCAAATTGGCATCGCATTTGCTTACTTTAAAGCCAGATAAAATTTAAAGTATCATACTTAGGAGAAATCTGTCTGCGCCAATCGAATTTTCTGCTCAAAATATACTAGAAAATATCAAAAAAACATCCGATTTGAGACTTTCACTTTTTGGGGTCAAAAAAATTCAAAGGTTAACCCCTTTGAATTTTTTCAAAAATCGTCAAAATCTTCACTTGTGTTTTTATTGCCAAAATCGACTAATTTCGATGCGTAGAGTTGGAAAAACGCGTTGGATCCTGGCGCAAACACTTACATCCGTCGCAAAATGCCAAGTAAAACAGCGTCAAATTGGCATCGCATTTGCTTACTTTAAAGCCAGATAAAATTTAAAATAACAAATGATAAATCTACAAGCACCATTCGAATTTTCTCATCTAAATACATTAGAATCCGTTGAAAAACATTAAGATTTCTAATTTTATATTTTTGGTGTAAAAAAAATTCAAGAGGTATAAGTACTTTTAAATAATCAGTACAAAGAGCACATGTAAATGATTGTAGTAATACGCACTCTGTACACTCAGCGTTATCTATTATCAAAGTGGTTCGGCCCTGTAGCTTTTTGCAGCACTTCTACGATTACAATCTGTAATATCGCATTAATGGACTTTTTAATATTGCAGGTACTAGATTAATTTAGTTATCAATCCGTAAGTGGTCAATAACGTAATAACGTACATATTAAGTGAGATAACAGGATTTCTCCCACAATTTTAATAAAGTAAATCTTGATTATATTACATTAAAAAAATTGAATACAAGATAACACTGTAATATATGAAATAATAAAAAATCAAAAATATGAAAAAATAAAAAAATATATAATGATATATAATGATATATTTAGTCAACTGGTACGCAATGTAAGAATAATTTATTGTTTTATACGGTGTAAAAGTGGCACTTTGCCAGCACCGACCAAACCTGTTTTATGCTTTCCACTGCTGCGGATAAAAAGGAATGTAACGGAAAGACCTGTAATAAAACGGTCTATTATTCTAAGTGGGACAACCTACTACCTTTATGAATATTCAGTTTCCTGTACAAGAAAGTATAAATTATCATTTCGCTTTTGTATAAAGATTTGAAAAGAATAACGGGAATGGGGGGGGGGGGTCATATTAGTCCTATATATTTTTCAGCAAAATATGTTCGCCCCTGACTCAACTTTAGTAATAAATTTATTTTAGCAATTTCCGACTTGAAAATAAGCAGTTTTTAAAAAACATTGACGAGCGTAGCAAAAATATCTGCCTAGAAACTACTTTGACAGCTCGAAATAACCAAGTTTATTGTACTCTGCATGGATGCAGTTGTTTTCCAATATAAGCAATGTGATTAATTTAGTTTTAAATTTTTAACGATAGTTAAAGAGCAAATATCATTGTTATCTATAAGATTATGGATTATCTTCGGACGTGGAAAAAATATTACGAAAGAATATTCGGGGATCGAACGCCGAATTGTTGACGTCACATTTTGGAGGCAAATAATAATCGACTAATAACGGTGACGTCAGCTTTAAAACGCAGACTCGCGAGGATGTCAGCTGGTGCAATTACATAATCCTATGCGACCCCCACGTACGTAGGTTCGCAACAATTTTCTTGTTTTCCCATCAAATATTTTTTCGGGTGCTAAACAATCGAAAGGCTTATATTTTTGAGTGGCCACGTCCCACACCGCTCTAGTGCGTACTGTTTACCCGATATTATCTCGCGATGTGTTTGTTGTTTTCGCAGTTCCACAATAATGAAAATTATAAACGCGCAAATTTTAAATTTCCGTTCGACTTAATTTTGTAACCGTTTAGTTTTAATTCTACGGTCGATGTACGAATTACAAACTAAAAATAAACGCGACAGGACCGGCGTAGGAATTTTCACCCCCGTTTTTATGGCGGATTTTTTGAATTTGCTACTCTGGACACCGGAGATGCGAATTCGAATTCTTCGTCGATGTGTGATTGTTTCCGTTGCGGCTATGCCACCTCTGCGAAGATCCAATAAGTGAACCCAACAAACCAGTAAAATATCGTAGTGGGAGAAGCCAAGTGCCAAGGTACTGAACTCATCACATCTAAAACAGTTTTGTTCCGACTGTAAATTTGAGTTGGTGTGAGTTACGATGTCTTCGGTAATTTTACGACGCTGCGCTAGTAACAAACATTTTTTGAGATCTGTGTACGCACTGAGCGTTGCAAACAGGAGCGAATCCAACGTTAACATCGTTCGTTCCGCAATCCCGGATATCCCGATTCCAAATCTTACGATATCCCAATACCTCTTCGAAAAATTCACCCGGTGGCCTAACAAAACTGCAGTTGTAAGTTATCCCTCAAAAAAAAAATGAACCCTGAAAGTTCTGTTTAATTTAAGGAGTGCGGTGCAACGGGGAAAAACTACACGTACGAGGAATTCATAACCAAATCAAGAAATTTCGGCAAAGCTTTAAGAAAAAAATTAAACTTAAAGCAGGGGGATGTGATCGCTGTTTTACTTCCAAATGTGCCCGAATATACCATCTGTTTGCTGGGTTCCATGGAAGCTGGCCTCATCATAACGACCATAAATCCCATGTATACTACGGGTAAGTTTGATTTTTGAATTTTAAATTAAGATAAATTGAACAGGAAATCTTTATCTCTATCAGAACATTACTACGAGGTCGCGTATTAATTTTTTTTATCAAACCGGAATTTTATTTGGTTCAAAAATGCTTGAAGATAAAGGAAGGCAAACAGGCGGGGCAAAAACTCGTAAATATAATAATTTGCATTATTTGAATTTATAAATATTTAAAAATCCCCCCCCCCATTGTTTTTAAAGACTGCGAGGGGGGCAAGCCGACTCATTAATTATAATCAATCGCTAAATATATACTAGATTGCTAAGGTCGTGCGGCCTGAAGGCCGCATCATTGGGGACAAATTTATTACGCTTGGGGGCATAGCCGCCATTATGGCCACCAACGGCGATTCGTAGTTTGCTATTATAATAAAGGGACAACGTTAGTTCGACGATAAGGTGGGGGGGGGGCGTTTTATCTATGGTTTAAAGGTTATCTTAATTATTTACAATCTTTTTGTTATCGAAATTAATGTAGTAATTAAATTTATCTCAATTTTTATTGTCTTCTATTATTATTTTTACTAATAAATGGCATAATTTTAAATAATTACTACATAATTAAATTAAATTAATTATAAAACAAATTCAAATGACATTTCAAGAAAAAAATGAAATTTTGAAAAAAAATGAATTTATTTTATTAAATTTAATTATATTTATTTAAATTTTAATAATATTCAAAATTATTTATTAAATTTATTTTAATTTTAATTAAAAAAATTGTGATTAATAAATAATAAAAATTAATTTATTATATAAAATACCCCCCAGCAGGTCGGCAATTATGATCAAAGGAAAAAACTTAACTCAAAGGTTATCTTTATTTTTTAAAAACTTTTTATTATTGAAATTAATTTATGAATAAAAATTATATCAGCCTATTAATTTATTTTATGGTGAAGTATTTTATGACCAATAATTATGATTAATTATTAAAAAATTAAAATTAAATAAAATACATTTTTTTTATTAATTAATAAATTAATTTATTTATTTATTAATAAAATTTAGAAAATTAAAAAATTAACTATTAAAAATTTATTTATTATATAGAATACCCCCGTTGCGTTGCAAAACTTCGGCTATCGCCTAAGGTTTATATTTATTATTTTTACAATCTTTTTATTATCCAAATGAATTTATTAATTTAAATTATCAGAATTTTTATTGTCTTATAATATTTTTGACCAATAAATATCATAATTATAATTAATTATCAATATAAATTTATTAATTTATAATTAAAAATTAAAATAAAAATTTTATTTATTAATTATTTAGTAAAATATAAATAAAAATAATAAATTTATAATATATAACGTTATTAATTCAATTTAATTAAAAAATTGATTTTATTTTTTTTTTCGAACGTCAAAGCCGGATGATCGAAAACCTCGATATCTTGAATTTAACCTCTAATCGAAAAAAATCAAAAATGTTTTTATTCATCGCTAGGTAAATTGTACATAAACTGACAGGTAAATAAACTGAAAATACGGTTAGACCGGGGGGGTGGGGCAGGTCTTTAAATAATAATCGTTAGATTTATCATTATTTTTTTTATTTTCTAAAGATGTTCCTCCCTTTCTAGAAATGCTATTATACGATCAACTCCGACTTTCAGTGCGGCCTTTAGGCCGCACAACCTTGGTAATCGCTAATTATATACATCTAGTAAATGAATATTACAAGCTTTCGACTGGATTGTTATGTTTATGTCATTAGAATATTTGATATTATTAAACGGGCGGGGGGGGGGAGACGTACATAATTTAATTTTCCCCAGTTATACCCTTGATCTCCAACTACCGCCCCCCTGGATTATTGTAATATTAAACCGATTTTTTCAGTTGATGAAAGAGATAAATGCTGGCGATGTTCCATCCGCTTTCCCCGTACCAGCCGCCACTGGTATGACAGATTTAGACCTCTGATTAGGTTACCAAACCAAAACAATTGGGAGCTTACGAAATAATGGCGGTTCAGCGCGGCCTGTAGGCCGCAAAATCTAGACAATCTAATAATATATTTTTCTTTATTTGAAAAATTTTATAAAAATATTTACTTTAAAGAAAGAGACAGAAGATTTGTATATGTTAATTTTGAACTTTCATCCGTAATTGGAGGGGAGACGTCGGCATCTCGACTTGTTGAGTAAAATAAATACATTTATTTGCAAAATCATTCAATTTTTATCTCTAAAAGCGTTGATTTTGCGATAAAACTTTCTATGAAAATAAAAAAAAATGAAAGTCATTAACCACATTTTTGTAACTTTCGAGTAGTTTGCATTTACTAGATGCACCTGATCGAAGAGGTTAAACCGGTTAGAGCCTCGCTTCGTATTTCCTTCTAAAATTTTGCTTTTTTTCATATAGGAAGCGTAGAAACTTAGTTATTGTTTTGTCGTTAGCGATTCGTGAATAATTAATATTTTATCGACGAACTGAAATGGGTACAATCGAAGTCATATCTTTAATTTAAAAGTGGCGAAGGTATACAGGTGCGGATCGGGAAAAACAAGGTCGTTGCGTGACATCTTGGCTGTCGTCTCGCAAAATTTATTAATTAAGCCATTACGAATTTTTTAAATTGGCGATGCGATGACTGTAAAAAATTTATCATACAAAGTCCATTTTCGTATAATTTTCGGACTTTGAAGGTAAACAATCAATTTTAAATCTTACATAGGGATCTAACAGGTTTCAAAGTCCAATCGATTTAAATAAAGTGCTAATAATCAAAGCGTATTGGCGGGCGTCGAGGGGATTAACGATAAAGATGAATTTTTATTTACAATAACCTTCAAAATGTTTATATTAATAATATTTTGTTTTCTTTGCTTGTCAAAGCAATGCACCAATCCGCGCGCATAAACTAGCCAAAAAAGGGCGTGTCGGCCGCTTTTTGTTTTATTACATTCAAAACAATTAATTGCATTTGTTTTTATTATTACTTTCACTCCCTCCTGTTTCCACCTGGTATTTACCGTATAGCCGGCAGGAAAATGTCTAAAAGTCGAAGGACGTCGATGATGACATTAAAATTTCATGCTTTATGGGTAACTAATTTCCTACATAATAATCATAACCGGTACCGTTGATTTCGAAGCAGCAAAATAAAATTTTACATAACAAACCGCGATTGTTCTGCGCTATTTGATTTAAACTAATTCTTTTGCACTGATTTGTTTTAATTGGCCAATTGAAGAGAACGAAAGGCATCGTTTAACTATCGCTTTTTGGCAATTTAAAGGTTAGAAAAATTGCTCGTCACTTCTATTTTCAACAATTAATTTATTGGCCTTCTTAGGCCAAGTATTTAAATTTTTTTAATGAATAAATTCCAGACCGTTTTTCAATTATTTCAACTTTCTAAACGAACGCTTGGTTCAACTGTTTCAATGTTGACATAGGAACTGAAATACAAGGAGAGGGGGGGGGGTCAATGACAATGTGGTATCTAGAAGCATCTAAAAATGCTAATATTAATTCTTGTTTTTTAGCTAACGACAGAAAAATTAATGTAAAAATGCCATTCCTAAGTTTTTCTATGTTCTCACAGCATATAAATAATTGACCGAGCAAAATTTTGGTTCAAGGTTGTTTGCAATAATCTAGAAGACTCTATTTTTCATCAGATTCGCAAACAACATTTTAGTTTCCACGTAAACAGTTTGCAGGGACGGCCTTGGCCCGGTACTCTTGAACGAAAAAATTGTATAGTAAAAGAACGGAATTAATTTTTTTTTTCAGAACAAAAAAATTTCATTGACAGTATTTTTTTAGTTGGAATTTTACTTCAATTAAAAGAAGCTTCGCTCCGATAATATTTATTTTGTGCCTGTGACCCTGTTTTATGGCAATTAATTTAATTAAATAAACAATAAAATTCCAATTATTTTTATTGATTAATTTTAAAAAATCCTAAGATTACCATTAAAAAATTAAATATTAATTTCCAACGGCGAAATGTACTATTATAATCCTATATATTATAAGAATTTGGCGATTTTAAAATATTACAAAATTTCGGCATTCAAAAAGTAAACCTTACAAAAATAATCATAGTCACCGCCCCCCCCCTCCGCTAAAGGAGGATTATATCAATGACTTGACGGTGATCATAATTTATGTAATAAAAAAAATAAATACTTGAGGCCGGTTGTATTATTAACCAATAAATTATATTATAATAAGATAATGATGAGTGCGATTACACTGATTATCTTCGTTAAGGATCAAATTTTTAAGTATTCTAAAAATAGTTCACAGTAATTATAAAATAAATAAATTCATAGACAACAAAAGCAATATAAAAAAAATAGTGCTGAACTTGTTTTTGCATTTCCGAGAGTAAAGTGCACTTTATCTTTGTTATCTTATCAGATTTTAATTCGACATTTGTGTACGTTTACTTTCTTATATTGGGCGATCTTTAGGTAAATTTTTAATTTTTGCAATTTTTCAATGTCTACCACTGACGCGCAGCACGTATGGATTAACGAGATTCCCTCTGTCGTGCTTCATGATTTTCGAATTACAGCGGCCTCCGGGGATGTTTTTAGAAACCCTATTCTTTCTAGATATTTCACCTAACCTTATTTTTAATATTGTATACCGCCGGCGTAGCCGAATTTTCGCGAACAGCTTTTGTTTTAGGTTTTTGACGTGGGATCCTCTATAGTAGAGAACACAACTCCTTTTTAAATACCTCCGTTAAGATAACTTTACGTGAATTTTTCCCCCCCCCCCCCCCCTGCCATTGAAATTTATCAGCCGATCAGCATTAAAAACCACAAAACAAAAAACTGCATTAAGATCTGTCAAGATAATAAATTTCATATTATAATTTATTTCTGTAACTTATTTTCAATTGAGTTCATAAATCGCATGCACTCGGCTTTCCATTTTTGGTAAGTGTGACAATTGCACAACCTGACCCTTCGGATACCTGTAGCTTTTGCTCCACAATGTGAGATTAATTCCGTTAATATTTTTTTTCAGATGAAATCCATAGGCAGCTGATCGACTCAAACGCTAAGGCCTTGATAACACTGACCGCTTTATACCCTCCAGCGCAAGCAGCGATAAAACAACTCGACAGGAGCATTCCAATCATTACGGTGAAAATGACTGTAAGCAACAGGAACGTCTAAATATTTTGGCCAAATTCCCATGATTCTGTTTTAGGAAGCAGACGCGACGCCAGAGGGAACAATTAAATTTACCGAATTTGCAGACAACAAAATTGATCTGGACGATTTAACATCGCTTGATCCGAACAGCGTTGTTTTGTTACCCTACTCGAGTGGTACCACTGGTTTGCCCAAAGGCGTCGAGCTAACCCACATCAACGTTTTATCAAATTTAGGTCAATCGGACGTTCCGGAGTTTATGATCAACCAACCCACCACAGGTGGGTAAATCCTCTCGTGGTAGAAAATTGTTTTTCAAATTTGTATCTCATTTTAGAAACGCATCAGGATGTGGTTCCAGCCGTCCTTCCTTGGTTTCACATTTACGGAATATCCGGTGTTCTGTTCCAGTGCCTACGCTACAATTGCAAATTGGTTTCGTTGCCAAAATTCACCCCCGAGCTGTACGTAAAAACTTTGGCCAACTACAAACCCCATCTTTTGTTTATCGTTCCTCCAATAGTAATTTTTATGTCATCACATCCGTCGGTCAAGAAGGAATACTTGGATAGTATCCGGATGATTTTATCGGGAGCAGCTCCTCTAGGCTCGCTGGACGAGGAGAAGTTGCGCCGGAAAATAGCGCGACCTGTCGACATCCTCCAAGGTTACGGTCTAACCGAGACTTCTCCCCTGGTTTTCGTAAGTTCCGCTGCAAAAAACAATAAATTAGGTCTCGTCGGTACTGTTGGAGAAGTCGTTCCCAACACGATGGTTAAAATCGTTCCAGTGGACAACCCGAAGGGTGAAGCCCTTGGTCCCAACCAACCCGGAGAGCTCTTGGTCAAAGGACCGCAAGTGATGCAGAGATATCACAATAAGCCAAAGGAAACGGAAGAAGTTTTTGTTGACGGATGGTTACGGACAGGCGACATGCTGTACTACGATCAACACAAATCGTTTTACGTTACAGACAGACTGAAGGAATTGATCAAAGTTAAAGGTTTCCAAGTTGCTCCTGCAGAATTGGAAGCAATCATCAGGAGTCATCCGATGGTGGACGATGCCGCCGTTATCGGTATTCCCCACGAGACGGATGGCGAAGCACCGAGAGCGTTCGTGGTTCCTAAAGCAAACTCCAAGTTGGATATTCAAGAATTACAGGATTTCGTAGCGGAGCGCGTCACTAGTTATAAACAATTGAGCGGCGGCGTAGCGTTGGTGGAATCCATTCCGAAGAATGCGTCAGGCAAAATTATGCGTCGCGATTTGAAGTTACGCTATGCAAACTAAAAAAAAAAGTTGAACAATCGCGGATTGTATTGTAATTTGATAGGTGGTGAGAGTTCTACATTGACGTATGTATTTGTTGTTTTAAAAATGTTCAAAATAAAAAAAAAGAGGAAGCGAGCGGTGATGGCGGTGAGCGTAGTGTTGCATCATATTATGTAGAAGCCAAGTACGATCTCACGGAGCTAAATTTCTTACACATTCCGATTATATTATTCATAGTTCCGCTGTATGAAATCTTTCGTTTCGAGCGTTGATTATTTGTTATGAAAAGATCTAAAACTAACTGTCGCAAAAATTTAGCTCTGATGGGAATTGACGACGGAACCTAGGCGCTCGACCACTGTGCCAACTGCAAAAATGCCGTTATACTTAAAAATAGAGGCTGCAACGCACGGGTTATTGCATTTATTTAATACATACGTTATTGTTTTTATCAAATGTTGACTTGCACAAAACTTATGTTTTTTCTAATTTTAAGAATTATAACAAGGACGTTGAAAATCAATTGTAAATGTTTATTTTTACAAATAAATTTTAAAACTAAATAGTTCTCGTATTATTTTTTTTTCGATATTTTTACCGACCAAGCAATAACTTCAAGAAAATACGTTTCATATAACTTATATAATGTAAAAATATAAAAAAGTATGTAATATAATATAAAAATATAAAAAATCATCACCGAAACCGGTAGTTGATCCCAAAACTCGGTGCCCCTAATTCGCCAAATATCTCCAGAAGAATTAAAAAAAAACTTAGCTTAATTAAGTTTTTGTTGGCAAATTAAAAAACAAACTGCTCCCGAGGTGCACGCAACTTTTAAATAAATAATTAGGGTGAGTTTAGGCTCAAGCAGAGGAGCATAAAACTTCTAGAGAGATCAGGTTTGAACATCCGTACGAGTTAAAATTTACTATCTCGTATAACGAAGTTTCGAGTTTGGGTGCGAATGAAATATATAAATGACTTTTTGTATGAGACCTGCTCTAGTATTATTCTACGTGATACTTGATAAGTTCCATAAATCCAATTCCCTTCTTTTCGATTTGTTTTTCGGCACCTTTACTCGCAGCGCCCGTCTTCATATGCGGACTAAGCGAATCTTCGACTTGCTTAGCACCCGGCATTATAGACATCTTGCGCATCGATGCCGTTATCCTGTCATCCTCCTCAAGTCGTACGCCAGGCATAACCGACATACGTCTTATCGTGGGCATTGCACCCATCTTCCTGAATAAGAAGGCCACCTCGTCTTTCATTCCGATACCGGCCATCATTTGTATTATTTGGCGTTCGCGTCTTTCCAGTACTTTGATTCCGACAAAGTCGTCGCTTTCAATTGTATCGAGAACTTCCAAACACTAAAAATTCCAGTTTTTAAAGAACGGATTAGAATAAAATCAGAAATAACCTTCATGACAAATTCGTCCACTTCTGGTAGCTCTGCTATTAGAGTGAAATTATGAACTTCTTGAAGCTGACTTTTAGTGTCGTTTTTGTTGTGCTGCAAGAAATTAATCCTCGCTATTATCATCATTGCGTTGACAACCCAATGTGAATTTTCAGTTTCTACGATGCATTTCCTCGCATAAACTCTAGCTAATTCGTATAATTTTGTTTCGGTATGATGACGCGCCAGTTCGTAATACAACCAAGCCATTTCCTCCCGTGTTGAAGCCTTCCGCAGTCGCTCTTCGTAAACAATAATTTCTTTACTAAAATGAACCATCGGTAAAATAGTGGACGTCTCATAAAAATTTACCCTTACTTCCAATCAATAAAAACGTCCTTAAACTGATTGATAACCGAATCGGCTGACGGCTGCCTGCTGAGCGGGATTCCATACCAATTAAGTATTCTCCTCCGCGTTTGGAATTCCAAATGACGAGGATTAATACGAAACATCATAAAGTAAGCGTGAGCGGACAAATTATACAGGTTACTCAGATAAATTTCTCTAGTCGGAAGAACCTTTTTGGGTTTTAGTTCGCAATAAACTTTCAGTTTTTCGATTAATTCCAATGCAGCCCTCGTCTGTTTCGATTTAATCGCTACCATAATCTTCAACAATAATTTGTCGGCGTCTTTAACGGCAGCCAATTGCATTTTTTGCAATTCAATCAACATTCGTCCTCGAATCGCGGGCGACAAGCGGGCCTCCTGGTACTTAATATTGTAGAACGGCCTTCTCGTACGTAGCAATTCCTACGAATAAAAAAATCAGTCCTTTCAGGAAATGCTAAAAATGTTGCTTACCTGCTTGTAAGCTAACATTTTGAATCCTTCTTTGCTCATGTGGAGCAAACTTTTAGAACCAACTACATTTGGCGACCCAATGCCGGAATGTTTCTTCACGTCTCTCAAAAATATTTTATCCAAATACATGCTATCCAAATACTTCTCGGACATGTAATTTTGTATGTTCGATGTGTACCGTTGCATCGGTCGGAAAGGAAATGGTTTACAACGTGGAATAACATCCGATTCTGTTTTGAGTGTATTTAAGCTATCAACGATGTCGATAGTTTCCATACATACCACATCCACTCCTGTTTGAGTGTCGATATTTTTGACCTTCTTCGAAGTCCTTACTCGGATGTTGGGTATCACCGGTTCATGAACCGGAGCTCTTTTCGTGTTTATTTTGCGTTTCTTCTTTTTTCTGTTCTTCGAGATGTGTTCGAATGGCTTTTCGGCATCTCGACACTTTTTCCAAGCCAAACGCCGAATGATTTTAAAGTGATCTCGCAAAGGACGTCCAGCTCGAGTACCAACGCCGTTTTGTATAGTCTCGGTACACTACAATTTTGACGTTATCAATAAAAAAAAGTGGTAATCGAAATACTTGCATTCATGACGCCCATTGTGAAGTCATCGGGTTTCTTTCGTATTGGTACCATTCTGACGTTCAATACTAACGCATCCTCGAATTCGCAGGTGTAATACTCCAAAAGTGCTTTTTGCGCAATTGCGAGCAAATCCTCGGGGTCGGCGTTAAGAATTTTGGCCACATCGTCCATTGCGCCTTTATATTGACACACTTTGGCTCTTGCATTAGCCCGGCCCAGAAGAGCTCTTTTATCGGCCGGGGCCCGAGTAAGAGCCTCATCGTAATAACGAAGAGCTAAAAAAACTTGCAGTAGAAAGCTAAATAGTAGTTTTTAATAAATACCTCTTTCGTATTCCTCCCTACGATGAATGAAATATGCCAATTCTCTGTAAAAAGTCAACGCTCCGTACACATCTTCCTTTTTTTGTGCCATTAACAACTAAATTAATCTAACATTTTAATGCTAATTTTGACGTCGACAGCAAAGTATTTGAGTTGACAATATTTTACTCCGAACTGACTTGGATGTTTTTATTCATATAATGCCACATTGGAACTGGAGTGAAGCCAACTGAAAATTTCAAATCCAAAGAAGAACAGCAATGAATTGCAATAAAAAAATATCCAAGCCAGTTTGAAGCAAAATATTGACAGGGTCAATATTTCGATGTCGACGTTAAAATTCGGGATTGAAAAATTAAATTAATTTAGTTATTATTTGCAAACATGGCGCAAAAAAAGGAAGATGTTTATGCAGCGTTGAACCTTTATAGAGGAATATCTTATTATATTCATCGCAGAGAGGAATACGAACGAGGTATTTTTCCGAACGCTACATTCTGACGACCCACTACTCTGTTTTTAGCTTTACATTATTACGATGAAGCTCTTACTCGGGCTCCTGCCGATAAAAGAGCTCTACTGGGTCGAGCAAATGCGAGAGCTAAAGTGTGTCAATATAAAGGCGCAATGAAGGATATCGGCACAATTCTTAAAGCGGATCCGAAAGATCTGCTAGCGACCACGCAGAAGGCACTTTTAGATTACTACACCTGCGAATTCGAAGACGCTTTGGTTCTGAACATCAGAACGGTACCGATACGAAAGAAACCCGATGACTTCACAATGGGCGTTATGAATGCAAGTATTTTGGTTCCCACCTTTTTGCATTCCTAATCGCAAACTTTCAGTGTACCGAAACCATACAAAACGGCGTCGGTACGCGAGCCGGACAACCTTTACGAGATCACTACAAAATAATCCGCCGGTTCGCTTGGAAGAAATGTCGGGATGTCGAAAAGCCATTCGTACAGATCTCAAATTACAAAAAAAAGAAGAAACCCAAGGTGAACACCAAAAAAGTAAAAGTACTTGAACCGGTGGTGCCCAATATCAGAGTGAGGACTTCGAAAAAAGTAAAAGATGAGAAAATGCAAACGGGAGACGAAGCACAACAGCAAGATGCTATCGAGATCGTCGATAGCTTACATACACTCAAAACAGAATCGGATATTATTCCACGCTGTAAACCATTTCCTTTCAGGCCTATGCAACGGTACACATCGAACATACAAAATTACATGTCCGAGAAATATTTGGACAGCATGTACTTGGATAAAATATTTTTGAGGGACGTAAAGAAACACTCGGGTGTCGGGTCGCCAAATAAAGAAGGCCAGAAAAAGGTTCTCCAAATGAGTAAAGAAGGATTCAAAATGCTGGCCTACAAACAAGTAAGCAACCATTTTTAAGCATTTTTAGCATTCCATGTGTTTTGTTTGCAGGAATTATTGCGTACGAGAAGACCTTTCTACAACATTAAGTTCCAGGAGGCCCGCATATCGCCAGCGATGCAAAGGCGAATCACGAAAGTATTGCAGAAAGTTCAATGGGCCGCCGTTAAAGACGCCAACAAATTGTTGTTAAATGTCGTGACAGCAATCGAATTAAAACAAACGAGAGTAGCGTTGGAATGTGCCGAAAAACTGGTACTCTACTGCGAACTTAAACCGAAAAAGATTTTTCCGAGCAAGGAATTGTATTTGGAAGATTTGTATCACTACGTGGCCTATGCTTACTTTATGATGTTTCGGATTAACCCTCATCATTTGGAGCATCAAACACGAAGAAGGATACTTAATTGGTATGGTATACCGCTCGCTAGACAACCTTCGTGTGATTCCGTCATCGATCAGTTTAAAGATGTTTTTATCGATTGGAAGTAAGAGTATCTCTTCGTTTGACTTTGTTGTATCATTTATAATTTTTTTCAGCAAAGAAATTATAGTTTATGAAGAGCGACTGCGGAAGGCTTCGTCACGAGAAGAAATGGCTTGGTTGTATTACGAACTGGCTCGTCATCACACCGAAACAAAGCAATACGAACTGGCAAGAGTTTATGCTCGGAAATGTATAACGGAGACGGAAAATAGGCATTGGTTAGTCAATGCATCAATGCTGATAGCCCGAATTAATTTCTTGCAGCACAATAAAAACGACACCAAAACTCAACTTCAAGAGGTCCTCTTGATCAATCAGGACGTTAAGTATGCAGGATTGGACGAGTTTGTTCTTAAGGTTATTTCCCTTCGTTCACATCCTAATTTCTTCGTATTACTCTCGTTTTGCTTTTTAGTGCTTGGAAGTTCTCGATACGATCGAAAGCGATGACTTCATCGGGCTGAAAGTATTAGAAAAACGCGAACGCCAGATAATACAGATGATGACCAGTATAGGAATGAAAGACGAAGTCGCTTTCTTGTTCAAGAAAATGGGCGCAATGCCGATGACGAGGCGCATGTCCGTTATGCCCGGTGTAAGACTTGATCAAGACCAAAAAATCACGGTAAATGTCTATCTAGTAATTTATACACATATCACGCTTTTCTTCGTTACAGGCTGCAATGCGTAAGATGTCCATAATGCCGAAGTCACTTGAAGAACCCACTAGTCCGAATCCAATTATGATGCACGGTTCCACGGGTGATGGTGACGGAAAAGAATTGAAGAAGATAGGTATTCGTTTTATGGAACTAATCAAGTATCACATCGATTAAACAAAGTAGTTTTGTTATGCGAGATTTTAATAAATTTTTGTTCGCACCAAGACTCCAATTTAGTTAAAATAAGTTTAAAGCAACTCACCCGTGTACTTTTCATCAGCTCAAAAACAGCCTTTTTCCTCGGTTTATCGACAATAAAAATTAATAAATGTACTTCCGACATGGCTGAAACTTGCATCAACCAGTCTGAAAACAGAAACGTGTGAAAATATTTGCGGTGGGAAAATTAAAAATCGCAAAACCATTATAATTTAATTCAATAATTTTATTGAAAATATATCTAAAAATAATTTTAGGGGGAAGGATTAATTAGTAGACGTAAAAGCTTCAATTGGAATTTTGTCGATTTTGTATAACTTGACGAAAAGCTCCAGTGCACTCTTAAAGTTGTATTTACAGTCCTCCAAACACCTGAAAAACATCAACGGTTATTCTCGGATTCAAAAAATACATGGAGATTTCTTACTTTTTCGACCAATAAACGTTTAATTCAGTGATCGCCATAAAGGTCTGCTGCAAGACTTCCTTCTCTTGGTCCGTGTTGGCGCAATCTAAGCGGCTGTGGTTCGTTTGCTGTACCCTCACATTTTTAAACGCCATTGTTTGCTGCAAAGCGGTGGCGTTGCTAACGTGCAATTGCTCGTTAATGATTTTATATTCGTTATTTGGAAGTGCAGAAAGAACAAACGTTCTGGTGAATCCTAAAATATTTTCGGGATCCAGCAGCGAGGTTGCGACTTCTCGAAAAATCCCAGCGACCGATAAAATTGCCGTTTTTTCCTAAATAAGATTATTATCATCCGAAATTAAGCAATTCAAATGACACTTACGGTGTAATAGACCAAGTCGACCGTGAAGGTGTAGGGATCGTGTTCCGTCAATGGTAACTTACAGAAAGTGTTAATGATTTTATCGTTTCCGGTGACTAGATAATCTTCGCTCTTTGAAAAATCAGATAACAGTAGTAAATTTCTCGACACGCACTTGTAGGATCCCAAACTGATACAGAAAAAGCTAAATTAGAAAATTTGTTATAACCAAAAAATAATAATTACTTTGACGTAGATCTATTAATTTGTCCAAGCAGGTAGTTGCATGTAACCGAAAACATGGCATTGGTCTGGTACAATCCCCGCAGGATAGCACGGTTATTGGAATCGTATTTCGTAAAAAAGTGTTCTAAAAATTGATCTACCAAATTTTGTCCGTCCATGTTGCATAAATAGT
This sequence comes from Cantharis rustica, assembly GCA_911387805.1. NCBI lineage: Eukaryota > Metazoa > Arthropoda > Insecta > Coleoptera > Cantharidae > Cantharis > Cantharis rustica. The sequence goes on from OU426878.1 coordinate 68,296,958, forward strand.
TGCGTCTAAACCCCATGAAACCGTCTTTGCCTAAATAAACGCCATCCTACAAACTAAAGTTAGAAACGCAAAGTAAATCAAAAGTGGGATCGTACCAATCTTTGCAACTGCGGACAAAGTTTTTTGATGCCATCCAGATAGGAAAATTCGTCGTGGTCTGCGCATAGAGGATTCCCATCCAAGAACAATTCGGTTAATGGTATCGTCGACAAAACGTCTAAATCCTCGAAACTTTTTATCTGTAATAATTTTGAATTTATAAACAGTTTTTTTTTTTAAATGGATTTTCTTACCGCATTGTTGCGCAAATCCAGCGAAAACAAAGATTTCACCCTGTTAAAGTTATTGAACGAGGATAGAACTCGAATGTCATTATTCGATAAGATCAAATTGTGTATTTGAAATTGACTGTAACTCAGGTGTAACACGAAATATAAAATTTTAGATTGGGACAGCGTGCAGAATTCGGTCAGCTCTAAAATAAGATTTAAAGATACTTTTCCGAATATGTATATCTTTTACTTACCGGGATCTCTGTGAAAGCTGTCTAAATTTAGCGTTTTTGTCACTGCGTTGTATCTCTTCAGCAAGACGGTGTTAACGTTCGTTTGCACGTTGAGTGCCAAGTCGCCCGTGTCCGAAAATGCAACCACCATGGATATGGTAAACTATAAACGAGATAGGTTACTTCTGGATAGGTTACGGATAAACTTGGATACTCACCGGTTCGCTGGGATTCTTTGGGTTCGGAACGAACAAATTTTGTGTGCATAACTTCTCAAGGGCAAACTTACAGTTTCTAGCGAGAAAATTACCGTCGTCTCCTTCGAGGTGGTAATGCACTGGAATGATGTCGACAGGGAAGATGCTGTCCATGATAGCTTTCAGGACGAAGTCACGGTGTAAATGTCTCACATTGTGCACGGTGATTTTGTGCCAATAATTCGTATTATTGAATAATTTGCGAATTGTAGGAATTAGATTTGTACTCAAACTGCTGCGATCGACTTTTACGGCGACAGGTAACTGTTGGACTTTCATATATGGATCCACCATGTTCGTATTTTTATTCTTATTCTTCTTTCCCATAATATGGAACGCTTTATATTAATATAATACTAAACCATCGAGAACACAAAAATTAGTAGTCTTTCAAAAGTCAACATAACCACACTAACTTTATTTATGATACGAATTGACAGGCCGGTTCGTGATTGGTTGTGGAAAGTGCGGTTTATTTGAAATTAAAAATAATATATAGGGTGAATTTAAAGTTCCATGGATAATGCTATAATCCAATGATCCTCGTAAAAATGGATAATCATATGATCCTCGTAAAAATGGATAATCCGATGATCCGCGTAATACGAATTGACGGCCGGTTCGTGATTGGTTGTGGAATAGTGCGGTTTATTTGAAATTAAAAATAATATATAGGGTGAATTTAAAGTTCCATGGATAATGCTATAATCCAATGATCCTCGAAAAAAATTGGATAATCCTATGATCCTCATAAAATGGATAATCCTATAATCCGCGTAAAATACTATATAGGCAAGAAAGTAAAAAATGTACATAAGCTTTGATCCAAAAAGATATAAGAAAAATTGTAACCATTACATTAATCGATAACAATGTCTACCGTAACAAAAAAACGAGTTCTCGAAGATTCCTGGCGCCCTATCACCACCACTAAAAGAAGGAAAGTAAGCCGCACAGAAAATATGGAACCTTCCGAAATTTTTATATTTGAAGCCAGCGGTATTAGTTCTCAAGAACTATTAATTTTCCAAAAAGTTCCGATTCGGCCATGCAATTTTCAGCTGAAAAAGAGACTACACGGCATAGACGTAATGATAAAAATGCGTACGAACTGGTTTGGACATCTCAAAATGAACAGACAAAACTTCATAAATAATGTTAGGTGTTCAGAACCCAATATGGGAGTCGACGATTCTGATTACGAAGACGAACGTGAAGAATACCATTATCAAGATCCAAATTCTGACTACTATTGCCTATGGGAAACGGACATACCAGATGATTACGATGATTAGATATTTTACTAAGTTAAATAAAAATTAGATGTGGTGCCACTTATTGGCATTATTATTGTAGATATTATTGTAAACAAAACAAAATTAAATAAAAAAATTAATTTACTTGAAAAAAATTTCAAAACGTTTTAATATTGAAAAATTTTACATTATTTAGGGTACAGAAATAGCTACTGGCGGGGCATCTGGTTTAGGAGCTTTCGTGTCACTCGATGGAGCTTGTGGCAAAATTTCTTCTTTAGGTTCTACTACAGAAATATTGTCGGGTAATGGACGCTTAGGTCCAATTTTACCATTGGGATCCCACGGCAACATGATTTTAACCTACAAAAACAAAATTAATTTCATTGTAATTCTAAAAGTCTTCAAAAACCCACCTTGATGCCAAGTACACCCTGCCTCAACAAAACGTGACGGGTTGCGGTGTCAACGTAATCGTTGCATGGATCACCGGAGTGGATCATCAAACCGTCGACGAATTTCATCGACTTCGCACGTTGACCGCGCAATTTTCCGGATACAACAACTTCACATCCTGTAAAAGCGTAAGTCAAAATAAATCCTGGTTAAAATCAAAATTACGTACCTTTAGCCCCAGATTCCATAATGAACCTTAAGACACCGTAACAGGCTCTTCGGACAGCAAGACCACCGATCAATTTGTATCTCAAGGATTCGGCTTGAGCAATAGCGCACAAACCTCGGGTGGCTACCTTCTCGGCATACAATTCAACGGAGCCCTCGGCGAAGTTGAACCTCTTTTGTACGACGGAGGTCAACTCCCTGATTCTCCTACCCTTTTCACCCAAAACGTTTTGGGTACGGGTGGCCATAATAATAATTTCGGTTTTTGTTGGGGTAACCCTAACCTCAACACCGGAATAACCATCTTCTGCCAATTCACGTGTCAAAAATTCGTTCAATTCGGCTTTGAACACTCCGTCTCCAACAAACTAAAAAGAAGTCAAGTTTTAAAAAAACATGCCAAGTTAACCTAAATCGTGGTGCATCTCAACAATCACGTTTTACTCCGCGTTGGAAATCCACCAAAATTTAGCTCAAGTGTACAACAACATAAAATTATCATTCGTTTTAATGAATTTTACAAGATAAATTACTTACTTTACGTTTTTTCGATATCGTTGTAGCCATTTTCACGGTTAAACTAAGAAAGAAACGTCCACAAATCCACGACGGTAACTACAATATTGCAACACCACAGCGGGCAAACCGAAAGTCACCAATTATAGTTGCACGTCGTGCTCATAGGTGCGTGTACATCGCCTTTGCAATTTCAAAATGTGGTGGTAAATTTATTTTAATTTTACAAACATAATGAAAATAATTAAAAAAATTTCCCGTTGAAAAACGTAATCTACTCAGGATGTGCACCTACTTCCCGATAAAAGTAAGAAGTTTCACGTTTTTAATTTTGATTCAACGTTGCCGATTTTCCTTTGTTTATTTTTAAATTAATAACCAGTGTCGTGCGATTGACAAGGCAAGGGTCAAAAACGAAGCTAAAATTGTGGTGAAACAGAAAATTTTGTTTGCGCTCTACCTCAAAAAGTAACAGGAATTTTCTAACTAATGTGGAGACTTGGAGCTGATTAGATTTTGATTAAAATCATTTTACGAAAATTTAAAAAATAATTTCCCCCCCCCCCCCCGCGGTCTGTAACAGTGTTTCAACTATTTTTGTTAAAATAGATAACCACACTATCGGCTTAAAAATTCATTTTTTAGGTTATTTTTGTTAAAATATAAAAACTGTATTTCTATTAATATCTCTTCATTTTACCCCCCCCCCCCCCCCCCGGTCTTCATCCAATATAACGCATGTTTTTTTTGTTAACTTGATTTCATGGTCATATGAACACCAAGAATGTGACCTCGGCTGGACGACTTTGAGTATTTGCTCAGCCTTTGACAAATTAAATACGTAAGAATAATTTTTCAAATTTTCTAGCGTGCCCCCCCCCCCCACACCCGGTAAGCGCAAGTAAGATTTTATGGATCTCATCCACGGACGCACATGAGTGGGTTAACGAGATTCCCACTACTAGGATGCATGATTTTCGAGTTGAAGCGGCCTTCGTGGATTCCGAGATTCATTGTCTTTTTAGATCCACGATTTCGAGTTCAGCCGCGCTTCAGCAATATTTTTATTAAATGCAAAATATACTCACTATTAAAACTTCCTGCTTCAAGTCGGTAAGATTTTTAGATTACATTTTTTTATTAAAACACTTTTCGTTAATCCACTCATGCGCGTCAGTGATAGACATATAAGGTCCGATTTTACTGACTCGTCTCATTTCATTTAAGGATTATTGGAAAAAATTCGCTGCTTGTCTCCTTTTATCTAACACTCGTGAGGGGGGGGGGAGAGATTGATACCTCTTAGATAACCATAAGGTTACAAGATCTAATGTTAGTTTGATTGATTCCTACCTTTTACTTCACTTCATTTGGTTCCGACTTTTTCTATGTCTACCTACCCTATATCACTAGTTGGTCATTGGGAGCTTCAGCCCTCCATACTTCTGTTTTATATACATTTACAGACTATTGCCCCCCCCCCCCCCGGTGGAATCTGCCCTGTTGACCGAGGTTCGAAATTTCTTTCTATTCAAATTTATTGACAAAAATAAAAACACAGGCTTTTGTAAGATTTCTCCCCCCCCCCCCCCCCCAACCAACGTTCCCATAGAAACCAGTCAGACAGTAAAATATGCACTTAGCTTGGCCGAAAATAAATATTTAAATAATATTAAAATTTTAATGCCGTCTGCGCCTAACTTAGTTCGGAGATGAACATTTCGCAATCGAAAATTTAGTATTTAATTTTTTAATGTCAAAATGAGCATCGGGAGTATTTTTTCCAACAGATAAGAATTCGACTACATTTTTTTAATTAATCGGGAGCAAAATAACTATCAACTGTAGGTTCGCTCTTTAAATCGCAGCTAAATTTTTAAGCCGATTTGGCTTGCTAAAATTATGTTGAGTACCCCTGACTTGGAAAAATACTTGGCTCCGATTGGTCTACCAGACTTAATCGCAGTATGCACTTTAAATTTCTTCCGATGAGGAAGAATTTCCTAATGTCTAAGAATTTTTTAATGTCAAAATGAGCGTCGGGAGTATTTTTTTCAACAGATAAGAATTCGACTACATTTTTTTAATTAATCGGGAGCAAAATAACTATCAACTGTAGGTTCGCTCTTTAAATCGTAGCTAAATTTTTAAGCCGATTTGGCTTGCTAAAAATATGTTGAGTACCACTGATTGGTCTACCAGGCTAAATTTCTTCCGATGAGGAATTCTTACTAGCTAGCATAAAATAAAAGGCTAATTTTATTAAATCATCAACTTTTAGTAAAAAAAATATTATATACAAAGTCTCGATAAAACTGTAGGAAGTTGGACCTTAAAACTAAAATTAATTTACAAAATAATATACAAGAAAATATGGCAAGAGATTGAACTACTTGATACAAGGTTCAAAAAATAATAAAGTTGTACAAATTCATTTAAAATAAAAGTAACACTAAATCAGTCGCTGTCGGCTACACATACTCTTCGGATGGTTTGGGCGCGTTCGTTAGCCTGAGAGAAGACGGAGCCCTACCGTTAATAGAATCGGGTAATTCTGCTATGTCTTTAAAAACACCGGCAAGACTTTCGAAATTAGGGCCCCAATTGAGCAAATAATCCCAGCTTAACGCGGTATTTGAGGGCGAACCATTAGGCGGCCTGTATAGAGGGCCAACTAAATCTTCGTCCGACGCCACCAACGTACTTAAAGATCCTCTATACGACGAATCAAACCCATCATAGGATGCTGGCGGAATTGGATTTTTACTGCTAGAACTCGAATCGTTAATTCGGGATTCCGATTCGTTAGATTTAAATTTATCACCTGTTAAGCTGGTGTTGTCGTATTCGATTTCCGAACAGGTGAAACTGTCGTTTCCACTTTCGTCCGTCGTCGTCGAACTGTGGTGCGTTTCCGGAACAGGGGAGTGACGCAAGTGGGGCAAATGCGACAAGTGGTTGGCACCGGGCCCTCGTGGCGCTTCGCTCGAACTCGAAACGGCATCGAGAGTCGAAACTAAACTGGAGGTACGAGGACGCGAATTTAAACGTTCGATTTCTTCCGCCGTTAGTCCCATTCCGGGCGATGTGGGGGTGACGGGCGGCGGAGCACTTCCTTTATGGCTGCTCGAACTTTGACCACTTAACTGCGACATCACGGGGCTGTTTAGACTTCGTTCGCTGTTACTGTGCAGGGCGTCCTTCCCGACGCCGCCAGAACTTGACGTGGTCGCTAGTAAAGCAGACTGGAGTGGTTTACCACTGATGTCGTGTAATGTTAGAATGCGCGGTTGTTGCGCACTCATTTCACTGCTGGGACTTAAACGAGCAAGCGGAGTGCTCTGATGTGGTCTTAAAGCAGAGTTCGAAACTGGAGGAGCTCGTGGTGGAAATCCCATCGAGGAGTGTCGATGTTGCGCTTGGGTTTGAGCGGCTGTGTGTTTGTGGTGGTAGTTACTGACCGGGGGTGGCGTCGCTTTGTATTTGCGCACCCCACCGGCTTCTCTGAAACCTTTATAGTGATAGACTATATCGATATCAGATGGCGCTATAGAACTTGCGTTCTCTAAATCGTAATGTTCTGGCATCTCAGAATTTAAATCGCTTTGAAGATGATCGTGGGTGTGGTTCGATGTTGGTGGCAGCGGGGGATGGTCATCCCTAATGGGAGGACTTTTACTCACAACTTCTCGTTCGATAATGTCGGGTCGCTGTGGCCGTTGAATTTCGTTCTGAATTAATTCTCTGTCTTTAAACTTTTTCGAAAGTAACTCGGGACCGACCAAATGGTGACCACCGACGCCTCGAATAATATCACCGTTCTCGTGGAACACCATGGAATTATCGTTTCCGTGCAGTTGCCTAACCAATAAATTATCGTTAACGGGATTTATCAAACCGTTACTGCTTCCGTTTTGCTTGCCGTGAACCCCCGACGGACTATCGGGAGCTCCGTTCTTTTCTTTACTTTGCTTGCGAAGTCGAAAGACTACGAAAGATACTAAAATTGCCACAAGAAGAACGACGAAAAATACTATCACTAATGTTATTCCTATACTTAACGGATCCGGAGCTGCAGCCGCACCTACGCCGATGGGGCCGTTGCAGTCCTTAGTTACTTTACCCCTGAGAATTACTTCGTTAAAAATACTTCCGGATCCGTTAAACGGTTGCACTTCATTGTTTATACTAAAATTAGCTAAACAGCCTTCAAAAATTTTAGGCTGTGCATTTACTCCGAAGTAAACGTTACGATTGGCACCACCGACAGACATGTAAGTCAAATACGGGTCCAAAAAGTCGTGCACTCCGGCCGAATCGAGTTCGTCACCGAATCGGTTTCCGTCCACCATCACTTCGAGACCGCGTCCGCGAGAATGCAACGTCAAATTGTGCCACTGTCCGTCGCTCACACTGCCATAAAAGTTTGTCATGTTAACGCGAGTCGTAAGTTTGCTTACGTACACTATTTGACCGCTAACCAGCTCGACAGAAGTAAAATGTTTGTTGGTTGCCGCGTAAAAGATTATACCGTTCGATTGCACAGTTCTAAACAAAACACTAACGCTTTTTGAAGGCGAAGGACTAGAATTTGTTGGCACTACAGAACGTACAGTCCGTTGCCGAGACCACACCGTTGATCCGCCATAAAAAGACTCCAGAAGTTGCATACGCCGATGCTTTTTCGAAATTGTAAATTCGACGAAGCCACCGTCACTAATACTGATAGGTTGCAACGCGCTCCCACAGTTGGGCGCTATTAAATTACTCCCGCAGTTACAACTAACCGAATTCCAACGATCTATACAGCTACCGAAGCCCATGCAAGCGTCCGAGTTGGATGCGGCACAGGAACTTTTGCGGTTGCAAGAATTTTCGATTCCTTCCGATTGTAGTGGATTGCTCAGGTTTAACTGCCTTCCGTTAACTGAAATGCTGTGAACGCACCCGACGAGATCGTCGGAATGGATTTGACCAGGTCGTTCCAGAATAGGATCGGGACTGTTAAGGCCACCAATCAAGAGCGGTTGGTTGTTGAAATTTAAAGTACTGAAATTATACAAAAAGTTAGTTTCCTAACAAACTCAAATTAGTGACAAGATTCTTACCCTGCCGGTCCAATATCGTCCGCATAACAAGACGCATCGCCAGGCCGACATTCTTCGCAAACGTCCCCATTTTCCGTACACTCAGCCACGCTAAGCGACACCACCCTTCCGTTTCGAGTCGCTGTAATTTTATGCCAATTACCGTTTGCGAGTGTGTTTGATTTTCCTCCGAGCGTGACCGCTGTAATTGCTGTCCTGGCACCACCGAACGAAAAGACAACTTTCCCATCGATCAATTCGATTGCGACAAAATCACTTCTGCCACCGCTTTGTAAACCGTAATTGTAAACGAGCAACGAGTTGGCTTTTGTAGTTGCAAAAGTGAAAGAAATATCGTTGGTGGCTGCGTCCAAAGATGGAAATACCATGTACGACAATTCTTGAAAACCATACGTAGATTTTTCGCAGTGTCGCCCGTACCGTCCATCCGTACAGCTGCACTTGTAGCCGGGTTTTAAACTAACACAAAGTCCACCGTGAAGGCAAGGATTGGGTCGACAAGAATCGACGAGCGCTTCGCACCGATTTCCTCTGTACCCCAAGCGACAGAGACAGAAGAACGAACCATCCGGACTTTCCTGACAAGACCCACCGTTCTGGCACGGATTGTCCAGACACGCGTCACTTCTTTCTAACTCGCAATACCTTCCATCTCTCGTGGACGGACACGCACATTGGAAATGATAACCTTGTCGCCTGCACTGTCCGCCCGACTTGCAAGGATTCGGATTGCAAGGATCCTGTCGCTTATTGCAATTTTGCCCGGTAAAACCGTCGATGCACTGGCAGGTGTAACTGTGCTTGACCAATGGAGCAGTGAAGATCAAATTTGGACTGTCGGTTATTTTAGTGACCTTCTCGATTGTTATTCCTTCCGTGCACATACCACCGTTTTCGCAGGTATTTCTGTTGCACGGGGAATAACCGATGCTGATAGCGGCAGTCTGAAATAAGTTCACCAACGATTCCTTCTTCTTTTGTAACTTTTCGATGACGTACGCCCGGGTTTTGTAACCAGCCGAACCTTTAATCGCGACTGTTATTTCCAATGACATTTTTTCTTCGTGCAAACTGTACAAGAGAAGTTTCTCATCGGAAGTCAAGGTGGTTTTCAAAAATTCCACCAAACCTCTGTAAACGTGACTGAGAAAATATTGAGCGGTCAAGTTCTCGACTCGCAACGTAATGGAATTTTCTAAAGTTGCATTGGTGAATGTTAAAAATTCGACGGTTACGGTGGAAATTACGTCGAAGTGTTTGCCGTCGTTACCGGACACCGATAACGAGTAACCTTGACCGGGACTGATGCGGGAAGTGTGCAAATTGCACGCAGATGGTATCGAAAGAAGGCCTGAGATAGTGGGGCCCTGTAAAATTTTGCACTTGTATTCGCCCACCGTGTCGGGGTCGTTTGGATGCACGTCGGCTATCTTTCCCAATGGGAAAGCGTTGTTGAAGGTATGAACGAGAACGTGTACGGAACGTGGAGTCGAAGGGCTATCGTTTTGATCTAAAACGTTAATTTTGACGTTGTGTTGCGATTTCATTCTGGGAGTTCCGCTATCTTCAACTTCAATTAGGAACTCTAAAACCGGTGTCACCTCTCTGTCTATATTTCGTAACGTTTCAACCACTCCCGAGTGTTTATTAATCTTGACGAAATCTTTTTGTTTACCACCGATTAATCTGTAGATAAATGGCGCTCCATTTGGAGGTAAGTCGGGATCGGTGGCCGAAAGCGTCATGATGCTGGTATTGGGAGGTTCATTTTCGGATACAAATCCGACCACTTGAGGAGGATCAAATATGGGACCGTTGTCGTTTATATCGGTGATATGAATTTTTACCGTCGTCGACCCTGTTTGTGGAGGAATACCGGTATCAATTGCACCTACGATTAAATTATACACTGGAACGCTTTCACGATCCAGCACTCTGAAGGTTTCAATATCGCCAGTTTGTGGATCAATCTTAAAAACTTGATCGATGTTTCCACCGATAATCGAATAACTAAATTGGTTGTTCTGGGGCCGTACGTCTTTATCGACGGCTTTGACGCTCGTAACTTTCACACCAGGTGGTACACCTTCGGAGATCTCCGCTTGGTAAAGCACTTGTAAAAATTCTGGCGGGTCGTTTCCGTCTTGTACCGAAACGATGACTTGTGCTTCGTCGGTATCGTTGCCGCGTATTCCACCAGAGTTCTTTGCCATCACGGTCAAAACGATCCGACTCTGCGTTTCCCTATCTAAATTTCTAGAAACACTTATCACTCCGCTTTCGGGATTTATAACAAAACCTCTATCGTTACTTGATCCAACAAACAAGTAGTACACTTCACCGTCTTCTCCGGAATCTTGATCGGTCGCTTGAATCAGTCCAATACTTGTACCGATTTCGGTCGACTCGGAAACTTCGAAATGAAATACCGGTTGAATAAAATGAGGATAATACTCGTTAACGCCAGTGATTGAAATTAAAACTTCCGTGGTACCAAACATGTTTGAATCGGGATTCGCAGCAACTATTTTCAAATTGTAAAAGGATTGCTCTTCGTAATCGAAGCTAACCTTCGAGGTTATGCTTCCCGTAACAGGATCGATCGCGAGAACATCTTTTCCGTTTCCATCAGCGATCGAATATTGTATGATGGCATTTTTGGGCGAATCCGTATCGGTGGCAATCAACCGTGTCACAAAACTGTTAACAGGTTGATTTTCTGCTATGTTGGCTACAAATAAAGTTTGGTTGAATGTCGGAGCGTTATCGTTGATATCGGTTAGTGTGATTCTCAACATTGCCACGGTCTTGTGAGGCTTGAAACCCAAATCTTGAGCGGTGATGTTCACGACGTATTCTTGAACTGTATCGTAATCGAGCGGTTCGGAAATTGTAATAGAACCCGAAATCGGATCAATTGTAAATTCTTTTCTTTCGTTTCCTCCAGATATTTCGTACCGAATCATTCCGTTAGGTCCTTCGTCATTATCTGTCGCACTGACTGTTAAAATCGTAGAACTTAACGGTTCGTTTTCTGGCACGATCACTTGATAGCTGAGTGCGGTAAACACGGGTGTGTATTTGTTTTCGCCTGAAACGACCAATGTTACAGTTATTTCGTCCTGTTGTGCTGGAACGCCTTTGTCTGTCGCACGTACTCGTAACTCATAAATTTTACCAACGCCGCTAACTGGTTTCGAGAGGCTAATCCAACCGTTAATGGGATCGACGGCGAAAAAGTCGGTTCCGTTGCCACTGATAACCGAATATTCTATTTCGGCGTTGACTCCAAAGTCTAAATCGTCTCTAGCGGTAATTTTAAGTAAACGTTGGTTTTCGATAGCATCTTCTGGAACTGGTGAGAGATAATCTTCTCTTTCAAACTTGGGAGCGTTGTTGTTAGCATCGACGACATTAACTACGACTAGGCACTCAGAGGACATTGGCGGTTTTCCGTTATCAATGGCGAGAATTGTTAAAGAGTACATATTTTCGGGTGAGGATTCCAGTTGAGTGTGCTTGTAACGCAGACTTCGTTTGCTGAACAGTTCTCCAGAAGCGGGATCGACAGAAAAGAGATCGGACGGTTGTTGAAGTGAGTAACTGATCACCGAATTAGGACCCTGTTTATCTCTGTCGGTAGCTGTTACTTGACCGACAAACACGACGTCACGTTGTAATTCTGGGAAGTTGAAACTGTAGTATGAGTGTTCGAATTCGGGAGCGTTATCGTTTTGGTCTTGAATAGTTATAGTTAGCGGAGTTTCTGCTCTCCATGCTCCATCAACGGCAGCCACTTTAAGCAAGTACTCGTCTTGTTGTTCTCGGTCTAATGCACCAACCACCGTGACGTTTCCACTGATAGGATCAATAGTAAACTTTTCTCCAGGGTTTTCGGTAAAGCTATACGTTGCATTTGCATTTTCTCCAATATCTTGGTCGGAACTGGTCACACGGATTACAAAGGAACCGATTTCCGCATTCTCGGTTACATTTACGCTGAACAAACGCGTAAAGCGCGGTGGATTGTCGTTCTTATCCAAAACTGTTATTAAAATTGTCGCCGAACCAGTCAATTGTGGCGTACCCTGATCGACAGCTTCCACGATTAGTTCATAATTAGCAACGTCTTCACGGTCCAATTTTACATTCGTATAAATTTCTCCACTGCCGCTATCGATCTCAAAGTAACCTTCGAAATCATCTACCAACCTGTACGTAACTTGTCCGTTTTCACCGGAATCAATATCGGTCGCTGCGATTTTTAAGATCAGTTGTGGTGGCGCTTCTTCCTCAAGAACCGAAGCATTATATAACGAGCTGCTCATAACCGGAAGGTTATCGTTTGAATCGGTTACGTTGATTAATAATTGGAGAACACTAGTTAACGGTGGATTGTCGGAATCTTTAGCTTCGATCCAAATTTGATATTGTGGCGCAATTTCATAATCAAGACCTGCATGGGTCACTTGTACTTCGCCGGTTATTCTGTCAATCTTCAATGCTTCCCCGATGTTCCCGCCAGCAATAGCAAAACGAACGTTGCCGGCTGGTCCTTTTTTGGGCGACAATGCTTTAACTTTCGTGATTATTTTTCCTTCTTCGACGTTTTCTGGTAAAACAAAGTTAGTTTCTGATGTCGTCAAAAAGTTTGGGCACAAATTCGAAGGTTTCAGATAAACTTTTAGTTCGGTACTGGCGCTTCTCGGTATGCGACCACCGTCGTGGGCTTCGATTTCCAAATTGAAAACGTTGATGGAACTTTTGTACAAATTGCTTTGGGCTTTGATTACGCCCGTTTCGGGATCGATGGAGAAGTTTTGAGAGTGTTGTCCGCTGAGGGAGTAGGTGATCTTACTGTTGAGATTAATATCGTTGTCGATTGCTTTAGCTCCGAAGACGAACTGGCCGGCTTTGGTTTTATCGGAAATGTAAACTTCATAGAGCGGAGAAGTAAAAGTGGGCGAGTTGTCGTTTTCATCAGAAACAACGATGGTTAGATTGACGGCTGCAGCACGGGGTTCTGTTGGAGAACAATCTTGCGCCATGAGGGTAAAAAAGTAGACGTCGGTTTCTTCTCGATCCAAAATGGTCGCAGTGGTTATTATGCCCGAATCGGCGTCAACTTTAAATCTGTCCACTTTATCTCCCAGGATGGTGTATCGAATTTTAGAATTGAGACCAGCATCCTTGTCGATCGCAAGTGGAGCCAACACCCAGGAACCAATCGGAGAGTTTTCCGATATGGTTGCGTGATACATTTGACGTTTGAATTCCGGATTGTGATCGTTGACGTCTTGCACGATGATTCTCACCGTTCCGGTTCCGGTCAATGGTGGAGACCCTAAAATAAAGACAATGTTAATATTTTTGAATAACTTTGACGTATTAGCAATCACAAATACTTATATTCATTCACTCATACCATTTTATACCAGACACCCTTCGAAGATTACCTGCTTCTGTGAGGCTCTCGGGTAACATGTTACCTAGTAATTTTTTGGTCAAAATATCTATCGTTAACTCATTAACGACTGAGAGATTATGAGAACCGGAAAATTGAAAATGTTCTTTCGGCATACAATTTATAAATGATTTTTGTTAGAATAGTTTTGTTTTTTTGCCCCATCTGAAAATTTCCTCTCGAGAGAGCATAAGGGGTCCACTTGATGAGCGAAGTCTCGGCTGGACAATTCTTCGAACTCAAAATAAGAAACTAAAGATATTCTGATCTCTGCGGTCTCAGAAACCTCGATCGGCCCTAAAAACTCTACGAATGAACCGGAATGTTTTCTAGGTTACAGTGTTCACCGGCTGTGTTCTGGAGGTCTCTCATACGATGACCAGTGTCCTTTCCGTTTCAAGAGGCAGCAGTTCCAAATTAAAGGAACTCTGCTGTCAATATCATCTTTATATTTTTTGTTACAATGACCGTGGAAATTTCCTCGAATTAATTCTACTTATGATAGTATTCTTGTTCAGTGCGGCCTTTAGGCCGCACAAGAAGTCATAATATGCTACGCACTAAAAAATAAATTCTGTTATGAATTTCTAGATCAGCGGTTCCCAAATAGGGTTCCGCTAAGAAGAATTTCAAAATGGCGCAAAAATAAATTTTGCCGCTTAAAAAATATTTTTTTTATTTTTTGAGTACCCTGTATGCTCATAGGTATAATTTGTTCAATAAAATGGTTTATTTATCGGATTTTATAACAAATAATTCTTAAACTTATATCCCTCACCGGCTACCGGGGGGGGGGGGATGCATAAACAAGCAACCTTTAAATGCAGAACTCGATGACTTTTCTTTTAATCTAATAATTTTGGGGTGGCAATTTTTATTTTGACCTTAAAAGAACACTTTTTATTTTTTTTTTTACAAACTTTTTTTTTACCTACACCTTGTTCATTACTTTTAGAATTTATGTGAAAACGTTTGGTTTTTCAAAAAAATTTATTTGACCAAAGTTAAAGTCTGTTAAATTCCCTATCCGATTTGGGTTGTGAGTTTTTTTCTAAAACGTTTCGTTTAAGAGATACGGGATTCGCAAGAAAATTTAAAAAAATAAAAAGTATATTTTTTTAACATTTTTTCCTTTAATTTAATTTATAACTCGAAATCCGTTGATTCTAGACAATAAGGGGTTATAACCTAATTTGTAGATAGGCAAATGATATTTAAAAACGTTCTAATCAATTAAACCTAAAAAATCAATAATATAGGAGCTATAGCCGTTTGAAAACGGAAATTCAAAAAATTGCTTTTTAGGGTACTTAAAGGGGACTTTAAAATCCCTCCCCCCGTCTTATATAAAAATATTACTGGATATAAATATTTAAAAAAAATTATTTTATACAAAAAATTAAAATTTAATAATAATTAAAAAAATTTATATATTTATTTTATTTGCCTTCTTATTTGCAAAATCTCGAATGATGTCAAAATTTATAACATTCTAATTTAATAATTAAAAAATTGCTCGCTAGGAGCGCTAGTAGTCCGGTAGGAAGTATACGTTTTAACTGTTGTAGACCGGGGGGTCTGGGGGGTATGGAATACCCCCAGCCCAATGAAAGCTATGTAGCGGAATAATATAATTTGGTTTTGTTTTATAATATTATTAAAGGATTTTTAAATTCGAATATTATTCGCGAATTATTCGACTGTCAAACAAGAATTAGATTATAACCAACAAATATCATTGGAAAAAATTTCATGTAATAGAATAAACTGAAGGCTTGCGCTGCGCCTGACGCACATTAACGACAATATTTACCCCCCCCCCCCCCCCGAATTCTAAATTAAAATATTTTTTTCGATCATTTTTACTGCCCGGTCCTGCTTCAGCTACAGCCATCCACTACTATCTACTAAAATTCAATTATTGAACTAATTTAATAATTAAAAATAATTTTTATTGATTGAACAAAATTTCGTTTAGCGGGGGGCGGAACATTTTAGTTCTAAAAAATGTTTGTGCATTTTTTGGTTTATTCTAAAAATTTGATATGAATAACAGAATTTAAGACCCCCGAATTGAGAATTAAAATATTTTGTGCTGATAATTTTTACTGCCCGGCCCTGCTTAAACCGCAATCCCACTGCCATCTATTAAAATTCAATTAAACTAATTTAAAATAATAAACCATTTCTATAGGTTGAACTTTTAGTATGTGCGGATACAAATGGGGGGGGGGGTATATTTTTTGTGTGATTTTACGAAAACAATAATTATTGAGGTGCTTATCGCGATTTTAAAATTTACTATCACTACTAAACTGTAGTGTGATTGCGGCCTAATTCTAATAATTATTTTACTACTATGAACTTTAAATCCGCTCTTCTCGCTTAAAATATCCTACCCCGCCGTACATACATATAAAAAGTCATTTCTGTTTTTTGCATATTATTAGTCAGTGCGGCCTTCAGGCCGCACAACCTGAGCAATCTAGTTATATTAACATTATTTTGGTTTTATGTTTTAGAAATTATTTTAAAAAGAGAAGATACATTTACAGACAAGAGGTAAGTTTGGGGGGGGGGAGGATTTACCATTACAAGTCGATTCTCAAGTAGTAACATTTTTAGAGAGGGCGTTTCGACCGCACTCTTCCATGCTGGCCAAGTAGGAGTTGAAGAAGAAAAGAGATACGCTTTTCGATGTTCTTAAATCACAACACGGTCACCCGTCCAAGTGCGGTAAATTAAAATAATGTGACGAAGAAAACATGAACGACAGAGACGTACTTGTGAAAAATGGTATTTTGTCGAAAATAATTCGTCGCAAGTTGGGATGGGAGTATAATTGATGAAACAGCCCCCCACCCCCGTTTATATAGTTTAAACTGTTGTAGACCGGGGGGTCTAGGAAATGACAGGCCCGACAACATAGGTAAACTAGTATTAGCAAGTAGAGGAGCTATGGGAGAACTAACTCATTTTACAAATTCTAAATCTATATTTTGGTTAAAAAATCAAATCAAAAACCGCGAATCAAAATTTCAATGAATTTGAAAAATCAATTATTAACAATTCTTAAAAAAATCACTTGGACAAATTTTAAAACAGCATTAAATTATTACATTGGCGGGATGGTGCAGCGTTCCAGATTAGGGGTAAATTGATGAAACTCGCCCCGCCTCATCGACACCAAGGGACCAAGTTCGTCAAACACTAGGGACCCAAACCCACGGATCGCACACTCGCCCCGCCCCTTCGATACCAAGAGACAAATTCATTCTATGGACCAAAACACGCACTCCTCTCCGCCGCCTTTGACCGCAAACCACGCCTCCAGGAAGCTCCCCGCAACACCCAGGACCTCGCAAATCAAGGAAGAACATCCCCAGGGACCAATAACCCAACGCGATCAAGCCTAGCGCTTCAAAATGAGGAACCATACCTCAATAAACCCCAACGCCCGCTGCCCACATCAGTTGAAGGAGATAAACGGTTACCCCGTGGTACCCCCATATTGCCAAGAAGTTCATCGTTCATCGTCCCCCCGTTTATATAGCTTAAACTGTTGTAGACCGGGGGGTCTGGGGGGTATGGAATACCCCCCAGCCCAATGAAAGCTATGTAGCGGAAAAATATAGTTTGGATTTGTTTTATGATTATTAAAGGATTTTTAAATTCGAATATTATCCGCGAATTATTCGACTGTCGATCAAAATAAGATTATAGGCAATAAATATCATTGCAAAACTTTAAACTGTTGTAGACCGGGGGGTCTGGGGGGTATGGAATACAGCCATTAACATATTGAAGTAATTTAATAATTAAAAATAATTTCTATTGGTTAAACTTTTGGTTGGTAGTCGACGATCAGCAGCAGATATAAAATTTCGTTTAACATGGGGGGGGGGGGGGATTTATATAATTTTAAGGTACAAGAAAGTCCGAATATTTATTCTAATTTTTAGAAAGCATTAAATGACAACTTAATTCAACAACACAATTTAAGACCTCCGAACTGTAAATTAAAATATTTTGTGCTGATAATTTTTACTATCCGGCCCTGCTTAAACCGCAGTTCCCACTACCATCTATTAAAATTCAATTGAACTAATTTAATTGTTACAAATAAAAAATAATCCATTTCTATTGGTTAAACTTTCAGTGATTTTAAGAAAACAAAAATTAGACAGATTCTTTCGCGAATTTAAAATTGTTAAATTGGTCAAAATAAAGTGCTTCGGTCGCAAGTCGTTTGGGGGGGGGGGTTGCATAGGCAACAAATATCATTGGAAAAAATGTCTTTTAAAAGAATAAATTGTTTTTGTAAATTAATTTTTTGTACGCGAGTTTTGTAAACATTGGATTGAAGAGCAAAAAGATTAAATTCCAACTTAATTCTTCCTGCTGGCTTGCGCTGCGCCTGACGTACATTAACGACTGTATTTACCCCCCCCCCCCCCTCCCGAATTGTAAATTAAATATTTTCAATTGAACTAATGTAATAATTAAAAAATTGCTCACTAGGAGCGCTAGTAGTTCGGTAGAGAGTATACAGTTTTAACTGTTGTAGACCGGGGGGTCTGGGGGGTATGGAATACCCCCCAGCCCAATGAAAGCAATGTAGTAAAATAAGGGGGGGGTTACTGCAAAACCCCGTCTGCGTTCTGATGTAATAAACGACAGTCGGTAAAACAATTGCTTTCATAAAAATGTTAATCTATAAATTTAACAATTGAATGACGGGCAGATTATTTTGACGTTTGGGGATAAAATTTTAACCTATAAAAAATTGACGTTGTCAGTTCGGAATTAAATTTAAATATTGGCAATCACAAGCAAGAAACATGTGAATCGGTGAAAATTGGATGAAATTGGCGTAAATGTTTTAATCCGGTACTGGAAGTAAAAAACGTTAAGCGACCATTGATTGAATTTGAATTTTAAATTTGTAAAGCTCGGACGATGTAGCGCAACTTAATAAGACAAAAAAAGTTTTTGATTGTAATTCGATGTTGTACATGATTTTAGCCAATGATGGTAGTGCATCCAGAACAGGAAAACTCGACCGGCATACAAAATGTCGAATAAGTGACAAAGAGTTGTGGGGTTATTTAATATTCTCTATCGGTTGTGGTGTCCCACGGCCTTCAGCAAACACTTCGGAATTATAATTAACGGGCTCCTTCTTTTTACGTGAATTTACTAAACAATTTCATCTGATTTAACGAGAAAGCGCAAATGGGAAAAACCGATCCGTGGAGGGAAAATATCTTCGGCGTCAATGTCAAGATCATAAATGTTGCTTAATTTTTGGTTTGAATTGAGACAGATGATGGCCAGTAGGCGGTGCCTTTAAGAAGATCACTTGAACCTGTCTTCTGACGCCATGTTTCGTGCTATGAACGATTGTCGCACGCTTAATTCCAGAGACAAATTAAAATTTAACCAACCTCTGACAGCGGAGCCGATCGCGACGGTCTCCCGAGAGATGGCGGGGAGGGGGGGGGGTAAGTAAGTTTTTTGAGCTGGTACCGAGAAAAGAGACGAAGGAAAGGTTATTATTGCATTGCGGAGATGGAAAGATAAAATATTGCAATTTGTCACTATTGCGCACGGCAGGGGTCAAGATTATTACCAGGAAGCGAAGTATGGCAGTTTAAATCTAAAGTTGAAATCGGGGAACTCAATCAGCAATATCTATAAACTAAGAACATTACATTAATGGAGACAAGACAGGTCGTGCTTTGTACGTATTGTTATAGTTTCTGCAGTCATTATAAAATTGAACCCAGGTCAAATACACCGAACAAAAACTATTTTTTTAAAACCGACGATCACCTCATGGGAAAGTAGATAATTATACGCCATAATAAAGAGACGATACCGCCCAAATTGATGCTCTCTTCCATTTTATTATAATTAGCGTATTTCATCCCATTTACCATTAACAATTATCTAATAAAAAAATTTCGGTACGGACCTTGGCCAAATCACGTTTCTCCTAATTATCACGATTTTTAATGCCACAGCACACGCCATTTAATAGTTAGTTCTTTTTTTGAAACTTTCTAGTAGCGAAATAAGAAATCGACGTTCCGATCTTCTTTTTTTTCTACCCACCGATCGATCGGTCATTAATAACAACAATAAACAGTTAAGCAACAATCGTAGCCGTTGTATGAGCAACACAAACAAATATCACATTGCAGATGGTTCGTTAAGCTCCATGATTTATAATTTATTTGTTCGAATCATCGGCGGTTGCTTGGATAATTGAGTAATACATGGGCGGCGCACCAGAGGGACACCTTCATTTTTCAATTCGAATCCCCCCCCCGCCCTCGGGATGATTTTTCTAAAAGTTAATTACTATGTTAGATTGGCGTTGGTTGTCCTTTAAGTAAAAATACGCGCTGGTACCGTAAAGCACCGTGCTAATGGGTGGAACAACCAAGGTAGAGTGGGCCAGGTGGGTGAGTTGACCTGTTTTCCCTTCGTGTAGACATTCTCGACCTACAAGTTTCGACAAGCATTGTCCACCGGCAGTCCTCTATTGAACAACTTTCTACAGCCGGAGTAAAAATTAGAAATATTAGAAACCAAGTGCGGCATTCGGGCCGCACCATATTATCACCACAATTGTGTTAAATCCAAGGATGGATTTGTTATAGGTTTCATCTTACATTCGTATGCAAAATTAAAAGAATTCAATATCTAGGTAAAGACTAATTTTTTTTATTACCGCTTTTTTGTATCACACTGTACGTCACGTCATCATCTTAGATGTCAATGTTGCGTTTGATGTATTTTACTTTAATATTAACCTTAAGTAGATTACCAAAGTTGTGCGGCCTGAAGGCCGCACTGTATTACCTTAACGACTGCTGTCCCGCCATCTTCATAGATGATAATGTCACCATGACAACTCATTTGCTTTTAATAGAGGAATGTGCATGTGACCCTGGTTTTTAGTTGTTGATGGTAGTAATCATTAAATTATTGGGAATCAAATCCTTTAAAATCAATCCTAAGAGGAATCATTGGAAAAATCTAATGTACAAGTAAAGAGAAATTTGAAGGGATTCAAGCAAGAAAAGCTTAGAAAATTAGGAAATCTCAGCTTTGATTTTGCTCTTCCTACTTTTTCGAAAAAAAATCTTACGGCAATTCAGGAGGAAATCCGCACAAATCTCTCAAGAATTACGTAAAGAAAACTGTACAAAAATTTGTCTTGTGATTCGCACCTCGGATCAAACCCAAGAGGAGAATCGTTGGAGAAATTGAGTGTACAAGTGAAGAAAAATTTAAGGAAATCTGGGGAAAAGTAGACAATCCAATGAAATCTTAGAAATAATACAGATAAGCTGTTTTTTTTGGTTCTCTCAATTTTTCGAAAAAAAAAAATCCAGCAAGAAATTCCGGAAAATCTCCCTAGAATTTAGTGCACAAAAATTAGCCTTCCGATTCGCCCCACGAATCGACAGTGGCGGACCAGCATTAAATAATTTAGTAGGGTGCGGCGCGACAGGTAGTCCTTGCAGTGGCGTAACTGCATATTAAATTAACAGTAAAATCAAACAAAGCAAATAACGCAACATTGACATTTAAAAAGACAGTGGCGTATTTATTTAGAGGAAAATGACCGGCCCGACAACAACCTACAATTTTACAAATTATAAATCCATATTTTGGTTAAAGAATCAAATCAAAAACCGCGAATCAAAATTTCAATGAATTTGAAAACTTAATTATTAATAATTGTTTAAAAAAATCACGTGACAAATTTTAGAACAGCATTAAATTAGTTCAACTAGGAAAATAATTTGACAATGGCGGAATATAATTAATCTAGCAGTAGCGTGGCAGTGCGGCCTTCAGGCCGCACAACTTTGGCAATCTACTAGGTATTATAGATTCACGAAAAAACACAAACAACCCACGATTACCAATATCAAAAAATATTGGCAGAGTACAAAATGTAAAAATCAAATTTGCATTTGAAATTAAAATTTAATTTAATTTTATCTCCCTCGCTACTTTTAATCGGTTTTCGTTTGCAAAGGCTAAGAAGTGGCAATTTTTTGGGTATAAAAAAAAAGGTAGAGAGTATACACAGTTTATACTGTTCCAGATTAGGGGTAAATTAATGAAACAGCCCCCCCCCGTTTATATAGTTTAAACTGTTGTAGACTGAGGGTTCTGGGGGGTATGGAATACCCCCCAGCCCAATGAAAGCTATGTAGCGGAAAAATATAGTTTGGATTTGTTTTAGGATTATTAAAGGAATTTTTTAATTCGAATATTATCCGTGAATTATTCGACTGTCAATCAAGAATTAGATTCTAGGCAAATTTCTTGTAAAAAAATAAACTGTCTTTGTAAATTAATATTTTATTCGTATCATTAACGACTGCATTTACCCCCCTCCCCGAATTGTAAATTAAAATATTTTTTTCGATAATATTTACTGCCCGCCACTGCTTCAGCTGCAGTCCTGCTACAGCTATCCTCTACCATCTACTAATTTAATATTTAAAAATAATTTCTATTGGTTGAACTTTTGGTTGGTAGTCGACGATCAGCCGCAGATACAAAATTTCGTTTAGCAGGGGGGGGGGGATTTTGTGTAATTTTAAGTTATAAGAAAGTACGTAATATTTATTCTAAATTTTAGAAAGGATTAAATGGCAACTTAATTCAAATATTTTTTGCTGATCATTTTTACTGCCCGGCCCTGCTTAAACCGCAGTCCCACTACCATCTATTAAAATTCAATTGAACTAATTTAATTGTTACAAATAAAAAATAATCCATTTATATTGGTTAAACTTTCAGTATGTACGGATACAAATAGGGGGGGGGGAGTATTTTTTGTGTGATTTTAAGTAAAACAAAAATTAGAGAGATTCTTATCGCGAATTTAAAATTTTTAAAGTGGTCAAAATAAAGTGCTTCGGTCGCAAGTCGTTTGGGGGGGGGGGATTGCAGCTCTTTGTATCCTAATTTCAATTGTTTTATTTACAATGAACTTGAAATACGCCCTTCTCGCGTGAAATATACTACCTCGCCGCCTGCCTATTTTTTTAATACTACATGCATATAAAAAATAATTTCTGTTTTTGCACAGTCAGTGCGGCCTTTAGGCCGCACAACCTAAGCAATCTATTAGTTTTATTTTGGTTCTTCGTTTTAATAACTTCAATGTGAATCAGATGTCCAGAGGTAAGCTATGTTCGATGTTCTTAAATCACCACACGGTCACCCATCCAAGTGCGAACCGTTAGTAAGGTAAATTAAAATAATGTGACGAAGAAATCACAAACGACAGAGACGTACTAGTGAAAAATGATGTTTTGTCGAAAATAATTCGTCGCAAGTCGGGATGGGAGTATAATGAGAACTAAATAATTGGATCATAAAAAAGGCAAATGTAAAATAATAGCGTAGCATTTTATAATCTAACATGCATCGTACATCCTCTTTCAATTGATGATAATCGCGAACTTATTAAATGAATAGTTGCAAATAGCTGTATTTTGTAAAGTCATCAATTTGTTGCTTTAGGCATTAAATGATTATTCATAGGTCAGTACAAGTCAGATGCTCTGCTAGATGAATTTGCTTAAGCTCGCGATACAAATAAGTTAAAAAAATCGGCCGCGCCGCGCGATATAAAATATATCGCACAATTTGATTGCCAATAAAAAAAATGTTGACAACCACTTTTTCTCCTACTTGATCGCGAAAGACTTAAATAAGCCTCGGGAAGCGATCATCTCGATCGGATTTGCATAAGAATTAAGTCGAAACCTAGCATTAAAAAGATGAATTTTAAAATGATGGGCCAAATTGGCCGCGTCGTGTCTTTTGTCCTTGTAAGTCGTCGATGATATCTGCGGGTCGAGGAAATTTTATCACGAATTCATTGTTACAATAAATGGTATTGATAAAATGCACCATCACTCCCGTTAATGCCAAATACTATCTAATGGCAAAACTCACTGGACCAGAAACAGTTGGCTTTGTCTCCACTTATCGCAATCTGTAATGTAGATGCTAATCGTGCACCGTGAGAACTCGCATTCGTGACAATTCATGTTAGCCCAACTGACGGCTCGTGGAAGACGCCGACAGCGCCCCCGTCATTAGAATTATTAAAATAATATTTCGGAGCGATCGGCGCTCGTCAGCTCCGGTGCTTTAATTAACGACCGCCGAACGATTCGACGGGGAAAAAATTGAAAATGGACGGTACGTGCGTTAATGTCACTTTTCGAGTCAAATAGCCGGGCACAATGCGATATCGGAAAAAATGCAAGACTTTTTACATAAAATTAGTCGAGTTTATCTCAAGATGGACGATTATCGACGAGTCTTAACTACCAAAGTTAATGGTTGTAAGCATAGTTTCACGCGCTACGTCGTCCGTTGTATTATCGTGCTTTATTGTGTACATTAAAGCCACAGAACATATCAATGGTAAACTTGTTCTGATAAATTTGGCTTCGATGGTTCATTAGCAACTCACGCTGTGCGGCATTTGTTACCATCGCAGCCAGTTCGTGCGATTGTTTACCGACCAAATAACTTTTTATATTTTTGTTCACAAATTTTTACCACACGCTCACACACCCTTCCTCCTCCTCTCCTCTCTCTCTCACACACTCACCCGTATCCATGGCAACCAGCGACAGGGTGTACTCCGCTTGAATTTCTCGATCCAGAGCTCTGAGCAGCGAAATTTCCCCGGTGGACGCGTTAATCCTGAAGATGTCGGTGTCGCCTTCCTTGATGAAATATTTAACCAGCGAATTGAAAGGTGGAGTATCGGCATCGTAAGCTTGTACGGTAATTACGTAACCACCGTTAGGAGGAATGACGTTCTCCATCACGTAGGCCAAATATGGCGAATCCAGAAACGTCGGCGGATTATCGTTGATGTCAGAAACCGAGATTGATATTTCCGCTGTATCGGTCCGCACTTCATCACCATTTAAATCTCCCGCACAATCTTCCGCCCGAACTGTTAACAAATACCGCGATTTCCGCTCGTAATTCAAATTTTTAGCCACCCTCACTATGCCCGAATCCTCGGCTATGCTAAAATCGCGGTTCTTGTCGCCGAAACTGATCGAATACCGGACCCGACCGTTCAATCCGAAATCGATGTCGGTTGCCGAAACCTGCAAACAAATCTCGTGTGAATCCCCAAAAAAAAAACAAAATCTCCGACTTACCTGCAGGACGCTCGCACCTATGGATGCGTTCTCGGCGATCGAAGCGCTGTACTGTTTGGGATCGAAAACCGGACTGTTGTCGTTTTCGTCCAAAACTTTGACGAAAATTTTGCTGCGCGTCAATTTCGGAGGGTCACCTCGATCCCGGGCGGCCACTTGCAACGTGTAATTGCTCCGCAACTCCCGGTCGATTTTTCCCGAAACTCGCAGTAAACCGTCCACCGGTCCCAAGGAAAAGACGCCGTTCAGCGAGGGGTCGTTCGACAGGGAGTACTCGATGTACCCGTTTCGCCCTTCGTCTTTGTCGATGGCTTTTATCGCCATCACCACGGTGTTGATTGGGATGTTCTCGGCGATCGAGGTTTCGTTGGGCGTAATAAACTCGGGTGACATATCGTTAACGTCCTTCAGGGTTATGGTGACCTAGAAAACAAAAAATTATTATTATGAAAACGAAGAAGGGGCGGCGTTTTTGTTAATTTATCGAAAATTATATCCTGACAAACTTAGCACATAATTTTATAACATCCTGTTTATAACATGTAACCACTTTATCTAATAATTAGAAAACAATTTTATGGTTTTAAATTATATGACGCTAATAAATTTATACGATTAAATAACTGAACTTGACAAGTTCAATCGAAAACATAGAAAACAACAGCCGCTGCTGGTGAACGTGCAAATTTAAATTCAAATTTCCCGCCGCCACAATCATGTTAATTCAATTATTGTGGGCGTTTCTTGGCAACGCAACTGTTATTTTGTTCGTAAGCCATCATTATTTGTAATTTAACAGTAGTAAAACAATAGAGATCCTGGCCCAGTGTCCGTAATTTCTTTTAATATTTGTACAATGGTTGCATAGCAACCGGGCTACAAAGTCTTAATTTATCAAACTTTTTTTTTTGGAATCCCGAACATATTACACATTTCAAAAATGTGCGATATTAACGCCAGTCGTGAATGGATTAACGAGATTCTCACTCACTGATATGTACAAATTATTAAAACAACGTTAATAGCAGTAACATATCACAAAAATAATAACGAATATCATATAATTCGAATATCGAATCGAATATTATAGAATATCAAATAATATTTAATAAAAATTAATTAATCAGAGACGCGCAGTAAACGCTTAACGAGATTCCTTCATTTCGTATAAATTTTATTCTATAAATTCGTTATATTGGTGAACAATTTTATTAGTATTAATGAAACAAAATATTAAATTGAATATTATTATTCGTCGGCTCCTGATCTCTGTGCACTTCACATCACACTTCAAAAAAATTTGTAAACAGGATATGGAATTTCAGTTATTTCCAAGGAAGTCGAAGGATTTTCATTATAATGCAGTTAAGCCCTTTATAT
Source organism: Cantharis rustica (assembly GCA_911387805.1). NCBI lineage: Eukaryota > Metazoa > Arthropoda > Insecta > Coleoptera > Cantharidae > Cantharis > Cantharis rustica. Next base: position 68,323,302 of record OU426878.1, read on the forward strand.
ATTTTGAATTTTTTCGGATTTTTTCAAGGTTCATTGAAAAATTCGTTTGAGTTACCAGAGTTTGTGCGGCCTGAAGGCCGCACTGACCTATTATAACCTTTTGTCAGCCATTTGTTGGCAACTTAAAATCCACCAATCGGAAGTACGTACAAATGAATAAAGACACATGTGTCGATAGTAATGAAAAATATCATCATTTTTGTGCCGATGAACAACTTCATTAATTTAACGAAAATTTCGTTAATATAATTAATTTGTCCATCGGCGCAAAAATGATGATTTTCTTTTTGCAGTATATAAAACAGTCACGCGTGTTTGGTTGATTTTAAGTTACCAACAGATTGGGGGATTACGACAGGTCAGTGCGGCCTTTAGGCCGCACAACTTTGTCAATCAACGGCAGGTCATTTATAAAGAAACTTAAGTAACTTTAGAACTTTTTTATTAAATCTTTAAAAAATTCAAACTTGTATCTTACGTCCGTCCGGTTACAGCTCGGAGCCGCCATCTCAACGCGGCTCCAATTAAGCCTTTTATTATGTTTTGAATTTTTTGAAGACATTTTAATAGTTTATTAAAAAAATTGTTAATTTACTCAAGTCAAATAAAAATTAATTAATCAGTGACGCGCAGCAAACGCTTAACGAGATTCCTCTATTTCTTAGTGCGCCAATAATGTGAAGAAAAAAAACTTAATAATAAAATCTTAATTTTCGCACTAACGAACAAAATTCGTTATATTGATGAAAGATTTTAATAATATTAATGAAACAAAACATTAAATTCATAAATTTATACATCAATATAATGAATATTATTCATCGGCTCCTGATCTCTGTGCAGCTGTTATACTAAGGTGAATGACACTTCAAAAAAATTTGTAAACAGGATTCGGAATTCCATGGAATTCCAGTTATTTCCAAAAAAATCGAAAACTTGGATTTGATTTAACTTTTAATAAGTTTGAAGAATACAACTATAGGTAACATGCAGTCAACTCCGCGTCATATCAACACGGCGGTGTCAGTGAAGCCCTTCATATATTTTATATTTTCTTCGGATTTTTTAAGGTTTATTGTAAAACTCGTCGAGTTACCAGAGTTTGTGCGGCCTGAAGGCCGCACTGACCTATCATAACCTTTTGTCAGTCATTTGTTGGCAACTTAAAATCCAGCAATGGCATTAACAAAATTGTATGTTATATTAATGAAAAATATTATAATTTTTGCGCCGATGAACAACTTCATTAATTCAACGATTTATTTCATGAATTTTTCAACAATATAATTATTAAATTGTCCATCGGCGCAAAAATGATGATTTCATTTTCTGCAGTGTATTGGGTTGATTTTAAGTTACCAACAGATTGGGATGTTATAACAGCTCAGTGCGGCCTTTAGGCCGCACAACTTTGTCCATCAACGCAGGCGCATTTGTAAAGAAACTTCAGTAACTTTAGAAATTTTTCATTAAACCTTTAAAAAATTCAAACTTGTATCTTACGTCCGGTACAGCTCGGAGCCGCCATCTCAACGCGGCGCCAATTTTAGTCTTTTATTATGTTTTGAATTTTCTTACGACTTTTAAAATGTTTATTTTAAAAATTGTTTATTTTTTTAAAGAGATTTATTATTTTATTAAAAAAAACAACTCAAGTTACCACTGATGACCCGGCGTTAGACGTGCATCGATTGTTCAGTTAGAGCAGCCTGAAGGCCGCACTGCTCCGTTGTAACCTTCCAATTTGTTGGCAACTTAAAATCAGAATATAATAAACAAACTAAAACATATTATTAAAATAATGAATTTTAACTACAAGTAAAGTAAAAAATACATACATACATAGAAAAATAATATTTAAAAAACAATAAAAACGATGTGACAAAATGAAGCTTCATTTTATTTTATTTTTACGTTTTTCTTATGTTAAATACGACTGATGATCAATAATAATTGTGAAATAGAGGCCTTTAATACATCGTATTACAAAGTTTTTATTTTAAATTTTTATTAGTTTTTATAACGTAATTGTTTTATAATTATTTCTTGTTTATTCGAATATTCTAAGTCCTGGCCTGTTAAATGTGAATTATTGCCGTTTTTATTGTTTTTTAAATATTATTTTTCCATGTAAGTATGTATTCTTTACTAAATAGTTAAAATTCATTATTTTAATAATATGTTTTAGTTTGCTTATTTTAACACTACATACTACTATATACTACACTATACACTTAAAAAATTTCATTTTCTAGGTTAATTTTTTATTATAAAATCAGAATGTTGAACAGACACAAGTGATGATCATTTGTTTCACGAGTACAACTCAAGTTTTTTTTCGAATACTAATTAATTTGTTCATCGGCGCAAAAATTATGATGGTAAAACATTTTTTTAGCGTTTAAAAGAGTCACGTGTGCCTGTTTATCCATCCGTAATGCACCTCCGATTTGTTCATTTTAAGTTACCAACAAATTGGAAAGCTTTGAGTCAAGCCAAATCAGTGCGGCCTTCAGGCCGCACAATTTAGGCAATCCATGCACCTCCAACGCCTGGTGTTCTTTAGAAAATTTTTGGAAAATTAACAGTTTTTTCAATAAACCTGTAGAAAATCTGAAGAAAACTCCAAACATAATAAGAGGTTTAACTGACGCGGAGTTGACCCATTGCGCTCTCTGTTCTTAAAATTTAACCGTATAAAAACTTGTGAATTACTTCGATAAAATTGACGATGGTTAAAACTTAAAAATCGACGCAACAATTAAATTCAAATTTCGCAGCCAAATCAGTGCGGCCTTCAGGCCGCACAACTTGGGCAATCCATGCGCCTCCGACGCCTGGTAATCTTTAGAAAAATTTTAAAAAATCCAACAGTTTTTTAACAGCTTTACTTCGATAAAATTGACGATGGTTAAAACTTAAAAATCGACGCAACAATTAAATTCAAATTTCGCAGCCAAATCAGTGCGGCCTTCAAGCCGCACAACTTGGGCAATCCATGCACCTCCGACGCCTGGTAATCTTTAGAAAAATTTTAAAAACCCAACAGTTCTTTTAACAGCTTTACTTCGATAAAATTGACGATGGTTAAAACTTAAAAATCGACGCAACAATTAAATTCAAATTTCGCAGCCAAATCAGTGCGGCCTTCAGGCCGCACAACTTGGGCAATCCATGCGCCTCCGACGCCTGGTAATCTTTAGAAAAATTTTAAAAAATCCAACAGTTTTTTAACAGCTTTACTTCGATAAAATTGACGATGGTTAAAACTTAAAAATCGACGCAACAATTAAATTCAAATTTCGCAGCCAAATCAGTGCGGCCTTCAGGCCGCACAACTTGGGCAATCCATGCACCTCCGACGCCTGGTAATCTTTAGAAAAATTTTAAAAACCCAACAGTTCTTTTAACAGCTTTACTTCGATAAAATTGACGATGGTTAAAACTTAAAAATCGACGCAACAATTAAATTCAAATTTCGCAGCCAAATCAGTGCGGCCTTCAGGCCGCACAACTTGGGCAATCCATGCACCTCCGACGCCTGGTAATCTTTAGAAAAATTTTAAAAACCCAACAGTTCTTTTAACAGCTTTACTTCGATAAAATTGACGATGGTTAAAACTTAAAAATCGACGCAACAATTAAATTCAAATTTCCCGCCTTAATTCGACAAAACAACTGTTTGGTGTATGGCCAACTCTGTGTAATTTAAGCACATGCATAAAATCGCGAAGATCGCGATGATAATAATAATATTTTGCTTGTAAAACGCAAACAAATGTCAGCAAGTCAAAATTTTAACGATTAATAATTTAAGATTATCTTTTACACTTTTATGCGCCATAAAATCGCTATAAAGCAAAAATTATACGTAAACCCGCTCGTTGTGTTATTATCTACATGCCACCGCGCACGGAATTTCAAAATTTTTTTCGAGCACCACTCGAAAAGTATTTTTTAAAAGCAAACATGACAGAGCGAACGCAAACCTCTTGAAAAATCTTGACCGACACCTTCTTTTGTTTACTTTTGTTTTAATTGCGCACGTCAAAATTTTGAACCCGCTCCTGACGGACGCCTAAAATTAATTAAGGCCGGGCGATTTCAATGCGAGGTTGGAGTGGTCGACAAAAGTTTTTTTATTATAAAATAAATTGTAATTTATAGGCAAAATTTAATATGACAAGTCGTTTCGTTTTTAATATTCGGAGACGTCAGTTTACGTAATTTATGGAAGTTACGAAACGGATATTTTTAAAAACCAAAAAGTAGTAAAATAAATTATTAAAATTTCGTATTTATACCTGCACCGTGGAGGACAGGCGCTGCTGAAGTGCTTCCGTTTGATCCGTTGCCGTCACGACGAGATTGTACACACTCCTGCTTTCTCTGTCCAGGGTCCTTTTGGTCATGATGGTCCCGTTGGATGCGATCTCGAAGTCCACGTTTTCGTCCCCCGACGTGATGGCGTAGACCAGCCGTCCGTTGTTCCCTGAAAAAAGGAAAAGTAGGGTTAGAATTCGCCGCTAACCGCATCGCTAATGGATTGGGAAGCGTTGGGAGCGTCGGCGACACCTCCAGAGTTTTCCTTATTTAGCGACATTAATTTGTATAGTCGTCGATATTCGTTCAATAATTTATAACTTTCATTCTTGTAAATGTTGTATAATGATTTATCTAGTAGTATTTTACTCGGCAACTGGTTTATAGTAAACAGAATTCAAGTTCAACGAACACCGGCCAACTACTGCTACTAATAATCCGTATGAGTGTAATACCATTCTGAGCTCATAATGGGAATGTCGAAATGTAAAGAGGACTTCTTGCCTTTCAACCGGCAAGAAAGTCGTGAAAGCAAAAAGCATTCGTCATTTATCCAAATGGGCCATTAACTACAACGAATGATGAGCAAAATTTACGACGCCGCATTTGAATATTTTATACCACGCAGATGGATCGGTTTATAGATATGATAAATAGAAAAACGAACGTGGAAGCAGGAATTTTATAAAAAGCTTCTTTTATTGTTTAACTACAATGGCCGGAGGAATGCTACATTCTATGATTGCTTCTACAAACATTTCACAACGGCAGAAATATTCAAAAAACCCAGTTAGAATTTGCTCGCATTCGGCGTTCGACTGAGCCCACATTCGAATCTGCGCCCGTCAGCTCTCAAAATATTTTCGTGATGAGAACGGAATGTCGGAAATCTCTCTAACCCACGGCCCACGGGTCACCTCAAATCTCTTGACAAGTTAATTTCATAAAAGTGATATTCCCGATGGCTTTTAATTGCCCGCGCGCTTTTGACGTTAGAAACTTTCCAGCACTTCGCCCCAGCCGACTTATGTAAATAAAAGCGCAACGCAAACAAATGAATCAGCCAGTTATGTTAATGGAAGTTGTAGACAAGGTTGGTACAACTAGGACTTGTTTTTTTGTAAATACAAATTTGTGCCAGCCTAACATCGTTCGTTGCACAAAACTTTTTTCTTCCTCGGCGCAAACATTAGGAGGAGTGTCGCTCGGCGTGCAGATTACAGGCCCGGACTTCCTTGTTGCCGATCGTAAACCAACAGTTTCCATAATGACACGACATTACAGACAATATGGTTTGACCTCCGGGTCACTCGTGCACAATGACAAAACATTTACTTTCGTTCCACCCCACCGGACACATTTTTCCAGCAACGTCCCGACTTGCTAACCAGATAACTCGCTACCTTCGCCGTTAGCCTCCAGATAGGTAATCGTTAACATTTTTGTTTCGAAAATTCACGACCCTTTCATGCGCCGACCGATAAAATGATGCAATCAATTCCGAGACCCCGATGTACTTTTACTTTGCACCACCATGTACTTGATTTTGGAATTCATTGTTACTTTAGAAATTAATTGTACCGTGGTTTGGATTTCACGTTAAGCTATTTAGCCATTTTACGTTTATTTACACTTAATCGACAAATAGCAACCGCCCCGCCGACTTGCAATTCAATCTTGCGGGTTTATTCCAAGATGTTAAACTTTTCAGTGCGACAGTAGTTGGTAACCAACATCAGATGGGTGTAGGTAACCATGGTAACCATGGTAACCATGGTTACCTACACTACAAGGGTATTTAATTTATAAAATATTGGATTTTTTTTGCTAGACTCCTGGTGAAATTAATAAAACAATTGAAGGCAAAGAAAGTTGTTTTAACTGGTACAGCTTTAAAGCTCAAAAAGTAAGGCAGACAAACTTTCTTTCAAGTGTAATTTGAAAATACCACTCCCTAAATGCACTTAAAGGGAGTGGGGGTTGTTTGAAGAGGGTTCAAAGTCATCAAAAGTATGAAGAATACAACCAATCACAAACAATTCATTCTTCTAAGTGTACTGGAGGGTATTCCATACCTCCCAGACTTTCCGGATTATAAACCAAGCATCAGATTGATGACATCCAGAGGGTCTAGAACAAATTATTCTAAACCTCACCAAAAAACTTTTAACAATGACATTGAAGAAATACACAATACGAAATTAAAATCTTATAAAAACCGGGAGATTGGGGGTATTCCATACCTCCCAGTATGTCGAAATGATGACGTTAAGACATTTACGTCGAAATATTCTACATATCATCAAAAAGCAAAAATACGAAATTTAAATTTTATAAAATTTCGCGGCAGACCCCGATACCTCCCAGAGGTATGGAATTCTCCCCTTCCCAGTTCTCCCGTTTCCTATAAAATTTTATTTTCGTATTGTGTATTTCTTGTGTTTTTTGACGAAGTCTAGGATATTTTGATGCCACCGTATCAACGTCATCCACTGTTGCTTTGTTTAAAAACAGAGGGATCGGGGGGGGGGGGGATACCCTCCAGTATACCTAGAAGATTATTGTTTGAGGTGGATTTTGAACTAATACGAAAATTATAATACACTTCTCCTTCATCTCCTCAGCAAGAAAGTCTACTAGGAAGAATGATATTCACTTCTAATAATTAATATCTCCAAGTGTACTGGAGAGTATTCCATACCCCCCAAACCCCCCGGTTACAAAATACGTGCTTCCAATTGATGACGCTGAGACGGGGGCGTTGAAATATTATAGACCTCATAACGAAACCTTTAATACTGAAAATACGAAATCAAAAATTTATAGAAACGGGGGGGGGGGCTATGGAATATCCTTCGTACACCAGGAAAATTACTATTTGAGGTGAATTCTAGACCACAGAATTGATGGCATTGGGAATGACCGCGTAAAGAAACTTTTGATAGTGATATCAAAAACACCAATCCAAAATTTTAAAGAAACCGGGGGGGGGGGCTGGATTCTCCTCCAGTACACCTGGACGATTACTATTTGAGATGGTTGAACTACAGAATTCACCTCTCCAGTAGAAGATGCAGTATGAAGAATTCGACCTCTAATAATTAATTTCTCTAAATGTACTGGAGGGTATTCCATACCCCCCAGACCCCCCGGTTTCTAAATACGCGCTTCCAATTGATGACGCTGAGACGGTGGCATTGAAATATGGTAGACCTGGTCTAGAAACTTCTGATACTGACATCGAAGAAATGCACAATATCAAATAAAAATATGTTAAAAACCGGGGGGTCTGGGGGGTATTGTTTGGATGAGATCTAGACTACGAAAAAAGTAACACACTTTAATCTTCACCGCCTCAGCAAGAAGGTGCAGTATGAAATATGACGTCTACCAAAAACAGTTACTCCCCCCCCCCCCCAATCACCCGATTTGTTAAGCACGCGACGAATTGATGACAGAAACGACGAAGAAACATTTGATAGTAAATCAAAGAAATATTCAATACAAAATCAAAATTTTATACAGACGGGTGGGTCTGGGGGGTGGTATTGAATACCCTCCAGTACATTTGAAGAATTATTGTTTATGGTAGTTTCGGGACCACGGAAAGTTTAATAACACAAAAGTTATGGACGGAATGGAGGTACAGAATTCTCCTCTTCCCTGGTTTCTCGTTTTCTATAAAATTTCAATTTCGTATTGTCGCAACGCAACGTCATCCACTGTCGCTTTGTTTAGAAACGGAAGAATCGTGGGGGGGGAGATACCCTCCAGTACACCTAGAAAATTATTGTTTGAAGTGGATTTTGAACTAAGTAATAAGAAAAATGTAATAGACTTCATCCTTCATCTCCTCAACAAGAAAGCCTACTATGAAGAATGATATCCACTTCTAATAATTAATTTCTCCAAGTGTACTGGAGGGTATTCCATACCCCCCAGACCCCCCGGTTTCTAAATACGCGCTTGCAATTGATGACGCTGAGACGGTGGCATTGAAATATTGTAGACCTCGTCTAGAAACTTCTGATACCGACATCGAAGAAATGCACAATATCAAATCAAAATTTTTTAATAACCGGGGGCTCTGGGGGGTATGGAATACCCTCCAGTATACCTAAAAAATATTGTTAGAGGCGAGATCCAGACTACGAAAAGAGTAATACACTTTAATCTTCACCACCTCAGCAAGAAAGTGCAGCATGAAATATGTCGTCAGCCAAAAACAGTTACTTACCCCCCCCCCCCCCAACATCCCGATTTGTTAACAAAGCGTCGAATTGATGACAAAAACGACAAAAAAACATTTGATAGTGCGTCGAAAAAATTTTCAATACAAAATTAAAATTTTATACAGACCGGGGGGTCTGGGGGGTATGGAATACCCTCCAGGACATTTAAAAAATTATTATTTATGGTAGTGTCTGGACCACGAAAAGTATAATAACATAAAAGTCATGAAGACTTTTCTTTTGGTTTCTACTAAATTTTCATTTTTAACACGAATAAATATTACAACCCCCCCCCCTTCCCCGCCATACAGAAAATGTGACAGAAATTTAATTCTAAATGTCAAGAAGATATCATTGGATTTCCCTTTGCTCTAAATGAGAAACAAAAAAAACTTGCATTTTCTCAAATTTCCCCAATTTCTCCTACGATTCTTCTTTGCCTTCTCCTTTTTCGGGCGCTATGTAGTAATTAAAGTTTAATGAAATGATTAATATTTCATTTTTTTTTTTCATCTTTTTATCTCTTTTATGTGAAAACGTTGAAAATCATGCATAAATTAGCGACGCTCATGATAGCATTAACGAGATTTCCTTTAATGTTATTGAATTTGATCGATTAAAATGTGTGAAATCCGGCCCTGTTATCATAATATGATCTGTCTGTATAAAAAAGAAGAACCACGAAAATCTCTCGAGGTTGTAAAGCGGACGAGGGGTGGGAAGCGAAATTCAATTTCAACACATAAATGACAAAAAATGCTATTCTCGAACACAAGTATCCTTAGCCTGTCTGACACAATAGAACACTTGAGCATTTAACGATTGCAATCAACTTTTTGTACTTGAAAGTTAAAACCTTTATTACCATAACAGAAATTAACAATAAAATATTTCTATAACTATAAATTCATTTTTTATCGATTATTGTAATCTAATTTAAATGAAAAGTTCAATGCAATTTTATTACTTAACAATTACTACTTTTCAAATAACAACGCAGAAATCGTGAACGATTTAAGTTTAACGACAAAGCTTATCAAAATTTTTCGTTATTTATTAGTGGCACGAATTTTTAATCGATCAAATTAATAATTCAATAAATATTATTATCGATCCGAACGATCGACTCGGCCGCTGCATTGTTAGTTCCGAGGTGTCACAATATTGAAAGTGGGTGTTTCCCCTTTCTTAATTTTCGAGTAAAAACAAAGCAGAGTTGCGCGACTTACCCGAATCCAAGTCGGTGGCGCTGACCGTAACCACGGGCGTCGCAATCGAAACGTTTTCGAAAATTTCGTTGCTGTACGACATGGGGTCGAAAACGGGAGCATTGTCGTTGAGATCCAGGACGTTGCAGTAAACCGTGACCGTGCTGGACAGTGACGGATGGCCAGAATCTTGCGCCTGCACCACCAGAATGTAGTGTTGCACCTGAAAAAGGAATTAAAACACATTTAAAATTACAGTTAAAATATCGGTCCAATTAATTACGAGAGCTTCAAATTCGACAAGGTTTATATCTTTTTAATGTGTAAAACTAACGTGGAGGCCAGATAACATCAGAAACGGAGGTTTTACGAGGGACGTTCGAACGAATAAAGCTTATTTGATGTAAAATAATAATTTTATTGCTGTTTTGGCTGTCCTCGAAATTGTTGGAGATTAACTAAAATTTCATTAAGAATTCTTATTTAAAATTTAAGTACTTTTTTATTTCTTCTTTAATTAAATGTAAACGAAACTGTCTCTCAGATAATGGAGTCTCTCAGAAATTCGAAGTGCCAACATTTAACGACTTCCTTTTTAATTACATTGTAAAAAATGCGAGATATTTTCGAGATATACGCCGGTTTACGTAAGTAGCCGGTGGTGCGTCCAGACCAGACGCGAAAAAAACTCTCTCGTTTAGGCCGCGCTATCTTCTAAATAGAGGAATCATAATACTTTTAACAGCAGGAAACACAATTACAATTACGTAATTACGTCGTATTACGTATATGGTCATCCGAAGTAGTTCTAGTAAACCACAATAATATGTAAAGGCATAAAAAAATGAATAAGATAAAATAAAATACAAAATACACCTTAAGGACATCAATAACCAGTTTAATGATAGAGCATTGAGAGTTTATAGCGTGTTCAATTTATAATAAAAACCTGCAATAATATCCGCTTAATAGAAGGGTTCCAATGCTGAATAGATAAAATGAACATACTAGTAAGCTACTTAATATATTAATGCCAGTACGCCATATGAGTCAACGCGGCAGACAAAAACTTGTCAACAAATCAATTTATATTTTATAAGTGTAACAAGAAAAACCACTAACGTGATCTCAGATCTTTATAAACTTTGCGTCTCCGTTTATTTCTTTTTTCATTCCTGATGTCTATTTTATAAATCCAAATTAATTAATTTTAAAGGTTTCCAGTGGATGTCCCCCCCTCCTTTAAGGGCTTTAAGTTTTTTAATTCTTTATTTTAGCAATACACTTAACTAACATTTTTGTTGAATGTTAAATTGTATGTTAAATTTTGTTATTCCTTCTAAGTGTACTGGAGAGTATTCCATACCCCCCAGACCCCCCGGTTTCTAAATACGCGCTTCAATTGATGACGGTAAGACCGTAGCGTTGAAATATTGTAGACCTCAAACTTTTGATAATAACATCGAAAAGATGAATATATACCAGATCAAAATTTAATAAGACCGGGGGGTCTGGGGGGTATGGAATACCCTCCAGTACACCTAGAGAACACTATCGAAGTTTAATTTTAGAGCACAAAAAATGTAACATCCTTTAATCTTCACCACCTCAGCAAGAAACGTTTAACGTCTACCTTAAACAGTTACGCTCTCTAGATGGTGAAGGCAATCCATACCGGCCCCCTCCCCCCTAGATCTTCCGGTTTCTAATATATGTGTCGGCGTCGAATTGATGCTCTTCAGCAAAAAGATGCAGTACGTATGAAGAACGAATCCCACCTCGAACAGATATTTCATCTAAATGTACTGGAGGGTATTCCATACCCCCCAGACCCCCCGGTTTCTAATATCCGCTTAGAAATGATGACGTTGAGAAGGTAGCGGCAAAATGTTCCATACCGCGTAAAGAAACTTTTGATACTGACATCAAAGAAATGCACAATACCAATTCCAGATTTTGAAAAAACCGGGGGGGGGGGGGGGAGGCTAGCCTGTGCATTATCTGTCAGTACACCTGAAGGATTACTGTTTGAGATGAGTTCTGGACTACAGACTTCACCTCTTCAGCAAAAAGATGCACTATGAAGAATAAAACCCACCTCGAACAGTTATTTCCTCTAAAAGTACTGTATAAGTTTCCATACCTCCCAGCCCCCCCCCCCCCCCGGTTTTTAAATACGGGCTTCGAATTGTTGACTTTGAGCCGGGGGGGGGGTGAAATATTATAGACCTCGTCAAGAAACTTTTGATAGTGACATCAAAAAAATGCACAATTCCAAACTGCAATTTTAAAGAAACTGGAGGGGGGAGGACTGTGGATTATCTTGCAATACACCTGGAAGATACTATTTAAGTTAGGTTCTAAACTACAAACTTCACCTCTCCAGCAAGAAGATGCAGTATAAAGAATAAACCCACCTCGAACAATTATTTCATCTAAATGTACTGGAGGGTATTCCATACCCCCCAGACCCCCCGGTTTCTAAATACGCGCTTGAAATTGTTGACTTTGTTACGGAGGTGTTGAAATATTGTAGACCTCATCAAGAAACTTTTGATATTGAAGAAATTCACAATACGAAATCAAAAATTTATAGAAACAGGAAGAGAGGGGAGGGGGCTATCTATGGAATATCCCCCGTACACCTGGCGAATTACTATTTAAGGTGAGTTTTAGGCCATAGTCAGTGAAATATTGCAGACCACGTAAAGAAACTTTTGATGCTAACATCAAAGAAATGCACAATACCAATTCGAAATTTTGAAGAAACTGGGGGGGGGCGGGGAAGACTGTGGATTATCCTTCAATAGACCTGGAGGATACTATTTAAGTTGGGTTCTGAACTACAAACTTTACCTCTCCTGCAAGAAGATGCAGTATGAAAAATTAAACCCACATCAAACAGTTATTTCCTCTAAATTTACTGGAGGGTATTCCATACCCCCCAGACCCCCCGGTTTCTAAATACGCGCTTCAATTGATGACGCTAAGACTGTAGCGTTGAAATCTTGTAGACCTCATCAAGAAACTTTTGATAATATCATCGAAAAAATGAATATGTACTAGATCAAAATTTAATAAGACCGGGGGGTCTGGGGGGTATGGAATACCCTCCAGTACACCTAGAGAATACTGTTGGATGTTAGTTTTAAACCACAAAAAATGTAACATACTTTAATCTTCACCACCTCAACAAGAAAGTGTAATATCAAGTATGACGTCTACCTTAAACAGTTACTTTCTCTAGGTGGTGTGGGTATTCCATACCCCCCACCCCTTTAAACCTTCCAGTTTCTAATACACGCGTCAAATTAATGCTGTTGAATATTGTAGACGTCATCAAGAAACTTTTGTTGATGTCATCGAAGAAATACACATAGCGACATAAAAATTTTATAAAAACCGGGGGGTCTGGGGGGTATGGAATACCCTTCAGTACACCTAGAGAATACCATCGAAGATTAATTTTAAACCACAAAAATGTAACATACTTTAATCTTCACCACCTCAGCAAGAAGATGTAGTATTAAGTATAACGTCTACCTTAAACAGTTACTTTCTCTAGGTGGTTAAAGCAATCCATACCCCCCCTCCTCCTCCTAAATCTTCCGATTTCTAATACACGCGTTTGCGTCAAATTGATGCTGTTGAATATTGTAGACCTCTTCAAGAAATTTTAGTTAGTATCATCGAAGAAATATACAATACGAAACCAAAATTTTATAGAAACCGGGGGGTCTGGGGAGTATGGAATACCCTCCAGTATACCAGTATACCTAGAGAATAGTGTTGGAGGTTAGTTTCAGACCATAAAAAATGTAACATGTTTTAATCTTCACCTTCCCAACAAGAAAGTGCTGGAAATGTGAGGAAATCCCGAAAATTCTTGGAAATACAGAAAAATGCTATTGATTTACCTCAGAGGTAGCCGAGCACTTTTTCTTGATCAAAGACTATGCAGACTGATTATTTTTCTATTGGTTGGTAATTAAAATTCAAACCATTAAAAGGTAAGTTACGAAAAGACAGATATAGATCTTTATGTAAATTGTGCGGCCTTCAGGCCGCACTGACCAATCGCTCTGTCCTAACCTATCAATGCTGGTAATTTAAAATTAGTCAATTCTGTCAATTTATTCATCTAACTTTTTATAAACATCGGCATTGATAATCCAACTCCCCCCCCCCCCCGATCTTCTTCAGAGTTCCTTTGATTAATTAATTGTATTAAATAGTAACTTTTCACTCTTTCAGAAGAAACATTTAAAAATAAACTGTATCTATATGTTGCAAAATGCGCACCGGGGGGTCTGGGGGGTATGGAATACCCTCCAGGATACCTAGAGAATAGTGTTGGAGGTTAGTTTCAGACCACAAAAAATGAAACATACTTTAATCTTCACCTTCCCAGTATGACGTTCACCTTAAACAGTTACTTCCTCTCAGTGTACTAAAGAGTACTCCATACCCCCAGACCCCCGCTGTCTAAACATCTGCTTCAAATTGTTAACGTTGCACTGATTCTAGCCTTAACAGTTTCCGGTGGGTGCGTAATCTGACCGAATCCGGAATCTGCAGCTTCGTGTATGAGCTCTACGAAGATATGAGAGTCCATGTTAAAGTGAGAAGGGCCAATCCGCTGGTAAAAAGGCTGGTTAAATACGACGAAGCTTGCCGCCGTCTGTCGGACTTTGTCGTCACGGCAAGCGGTAGACTTGACGATTCCGTTTCAGAAACGCGAGGATTTAGCGAGACCTAATAAAAACTGAGGGAGATCCCCTTCGGAGAAGGGAGAACCCCTCGGGCATAGTCAGCTCGTTAAATCAATCATTGACTTCTGCTTACTGAAAATCTATTCTCTGAATTACAGGAGCGCAATCGACTTCATTTTGGCAAAGATTCTCATAGTAAATTACCTCGGTGGTTTGTCATTTCCTTTCCATTTTTTACTTTGCCCAAGAATTTCGACTTAATCCAATAAATCTTCCAGTAACTTAAGAGTTAATCAGTTTCTTCTATCCTTCAGACCCCCATTCTTGCAAGCATATCAATGAAATATTGAAGTTTTAGACTAAAAGTAGTATAACTATCCGGCTTTTCGAACACTTTGACCATAAAAAATATGTAAAGTCATCCCAACCCAATTGTTTTTGGGCAAAGTGGCCTAAAAGTTGGATAGTTATACTACTGATCATTAATCGGTGTTGGGATGAGATAAAGAAAATAAGAAATTTCTTGTGATAACCGAAAGCTAAATTGGGTGTAAATCCCCCAATTATAACGGATAAATTTAAATTTCAAAACCCGGAGGAAATGTCGAGTTGCGGGTGTACCGAAATAAATGTTGAGACGTAATTTTCAAGTTGAAACCTAATTTGGTGCGAGTCGACGATAGTTTTGAAGAAATTCGATAATAAAAACTAGACACTGCGAGTTGGATGTAGCAACGCCCAGAACAAAGCCAACTGGGTTCCGGCAAATATGTTAACAGACAGATCCACTTTTTATACAAAAGTTACAAGAACCAAGATATTATTACAATATTTCTGCGCATATACAGGGTGTTGCGGCGGTAAAAATTTTTTTCCGAAATGGCGCACCTTCGAGAAACCTTTTTATGTTTCCACGGTATTGTTTTCAAAGATGCGTGGGTTCGCAATTATAAGTTATGTAGAGGAATAATTATTAAAGTTAATTCATTATTTGCCTATGAGACGGTAAATTACCGTAATGGAGGTGTATAATGATACATGGCGTGGAACTGTCAAACGCTTTGCACTCTTGATTTTTACGTTTCTTCGATATTTATTCAAATTTCCTTTTCAATTTGCAGGCAGGCAAGAATTATGGCATTATGCGGGTTATCGAGTTATCGATTATTACGTAAATAAAATGCGAATTGAAGACGACACTTAAACGTCACAAACAAAAGCACTCATAATTGGCGGTAAAATTTGAACGAGTGGAGGTCGTTTGAGTCACCTTAATTCGAAAACAAATGAACAAAATAATATCGTAATTAATAGTCGAGCGAGTTGATTGGCAGCTGTCGGAAAATGCTAATTAGATATAAATAAATAATCATTGTGTAAACATGAAAAATTAATATGGCAAACAAAATGTCTATAAAATACACGATAAAGAATCGTAGGTGGTCTGAAAATTACGTTTTTGCTCAAAACTGCACGTCTGGTGAGTTTCTTCTAATGCGCTCACGCAGGTCGACGCCATTTTGGGGTATCCTAGTAACCGCCGTTTCCGATGTCAATTATCTAACCTCACTTTTTTAAAATAGGGTAGGCGCGAGATTTGAATGGCAAATAAATTAATTTTGGGAATCTATAAAAAGGGAAGAAAATCGGTAGGTAAAATTATAAACAAACCATGAACTTGCATCGCGTTTTAAAATCTTGCTTCTGTGGCTTTATTCGCTTTCACATGAACTTGTAAAGTTATTATTAGCATAACGTTATGCAAGTGCGTTCAACAGAACATTTTTATGCAAATCATTGGCGTGGTATTGACATTCAGCATTTGGTTTGTATTAAAAAGTGCATTAAACGTAGTTACCACGTACAATTTACCTGTAATTGCACCGGTGCAGCCTCCTATTTAATTTATGCAATTTATGACGCAAACCTAATGTCTATAGCACTAAAAGAATTTTTAACTTCAAAAATAAACCATCTTACTACCTTTTGTGTCGAGTTTTATGGCTCGGAGTTGCATAAAATACGTGACTTTTACTATCGCGGACGTTTTAGTTGCTAAATTCGTCAAGCGCTCGCGAACCCATTCATGGGTTAGCCCCATGCTCAAACGGTAAGTTCCAACCGGAATTTACATGAGAATTCCTTACCTCTTCGTAATCCAGCCTAGCGGTGAGAGTGAAGACTCCGGTTTGGGGATTCAGCGAGAACACATCGTTGGCCCAATCGCTGATGACCGTGTACGTCAACTGAGCGTTCGCTCCCAAATCGGGATCCGTTGCGCGCACCTGACCAACCCTCGATCCGCGTAAAGCGTTCTCTGGAACGTCGAACGAATAAGCACTTTCGGAAAAAATCGGCGGGTTGTCGTTGGTGTCGGTCACCTGAAACAATAAAATTTTTGTAATAAACCATATATTTTGTAAACATTTCGTTTATAATCGACTCGGTCGTTCTTTCGTGTCGTCAAATTCTTTCTATAAAACACCTGTCCACCTAACAGGGATAAAAACCCCAACTACATTCCGCCTGATTGTTAATGTTACTAGTTTCTTTCGCAGTCTGCAAAAATAATTCCGTTCAAATTCTTCCGTTTCAAATTTCCCGCCGTAATATTCCCACACCCGCCCGGGGTAATTTACGAATCCGGACCTGCGCTTGCAAATAATTAATGGGTTCATTTATGACGAGTTATCGCCAATGCAAAAAAGATTCGTTATTATTATTATTAATGGTGTAAAATAGCTCCGTGCGATATAATAACATTTATTTTATTCGATTCAATTGTCGATTTGTGTAATATATTAGAATTCTCTTAACATGGCGCATTGTGATCTCGGCGAAACTTGCATTGTTATTTATGAGTTCAATTATTCAAACATACGTTTTTATTGCGTTAAACTAAATTGCCAGCTATAAACGGACGTTCGTAATTAAATTTCAATAAAAGTCCATTGCAACGTATTTATTATACCTCGAGATGGTCCTTCGAGCCGAATAACTTCATCCAAACCAGAAGTAGAGGGGAAATTTTTATCAACAACGATAAACATAAAGATAAATACAACCGCGAAAACTTTTTGCCTCTCCGACATTTTCGATATTTTTTAGCGTTTTTGAGATAATGGAATTTTGCTTACACTAATAAAATTAAGTAGCTCGACAATCCCAAAAGATATCGAAAATATTTAAAGCTTAAAATGTTCGCCCTACTACGCCGAACACTTTTGGTTTCTTCCACAATTTCGATATCTTTTACCGTTTTCGAGTTATTGCGAGATTGCCCGAGCTGAACGTTAGAAGAAGAAATAGAGAGGAAATTTTTGCCAACAGAGATAAACATGAAGATAACTCAACAGCCGCAAAAGATATCGAAAATATTTAAAGAATAAAAATTTTTCGCCTTGATACGGCGAACTTTTTTGGCCTCTTTAAAAATTTCGGTATCCTTCACTGTTTCCGAGTTATTGTTGAAATTGTCTGAAGCGATTGTTTCAAATAACTTCAGCGATAAGCATGTCAATAACTCAACAACGGCAAAAGATATCAAAAATATTTAAGGTTAAAAAATATTCGCCTTGATCTGCCGCACTGTTTTGGTCTCTTCGAAAATTTCGATATCCTTCACCGTTTCCGAGTTATTGCTGAAATTGCCAGAAGTGATTGTTTCAAATAACTTCAGCGATCAACATGTTGACAACTCAACAACCGCAAAATATATGAAAAATATTTAAACTATAAAATGTTCGCCCTACTACGCCGAACACTTTTGGTCTCTTCAATAATTTCGCAATCTCTTACCGTTTCCGAGTTATAGCTGAAATTGCCTGTAGCGATTGATTCAAATAACTTCAGCGATAACTCAACAACCGCCAAAGATATCGAAAATATTTAAAGTTTAAAAAATATTCGCCTTGATACGCTGAACATTTTTGGTCTCTTCAAAAATTTCAATATCTTTCACCGTTTCCGAGTTATTGCTGAAATTTTTCGAATTATTTAAAATAACTTCAGCGATGACATGTTGATGTCAACGCCCGCAAAAGATATCAAAAATTTTTAAAGCGTAAAATAGTCGCCCTGCCAGAACGAACACTTTTGGCCCCTTCGATATTTTCGATACCTTTCGCCGTTTTCGAGTTATTGCTGAAATTATTTGATGCAATTGTTTCTCATATCTTCAGAGATAAACATGAAGATAACTCGAAAATCCGTAAAGATATCGAAAATAACTAAAGCGTGAAATGTTCGTCCTATTACGCCGAACTTTTTTGGTCTCTTCAAAAATTTCGATATCTTTCACCGTTTTCGAGTTATCGCTGAAATTGCCCGAGCTGAACGTTAGCAACAGAGATAAACATGAAGATAACTCAACGACCGCAAAAGATATCAAAAATATTTAAAGAATAAAAATTTTTCGCCTTGATACACCGAACTTTTTTGGTCTCTTCAAAAATTTCGATATCCTTCACTGTTTCCGAGTTATTGTTGAAATTGCCTACAGCGACTGTTTCTAATAACTTCAGCGATAAACATGTCAATAACTCAACAACCGTAGAAAATATCAAAAATATTTCCAGTATAAAAAATGTTCGCCTTGACACGCCGAACATTTTTAGTCTCTTCGACAATTTCGATATCTTTTACCGTTTTCGAGTTATTGCTAAAATTTCCTGATGCGATTGTTTCAAATAACTTCAGCGATAAACATGTCGATAACTCAACAACCGTAGAAAATATCAAAAATATTTAAAGAATAAAAAATGTTCACCTTGCTACTCTAAACATTTATGGTTACTTAGAAAATTTCGATATCTTCTACCGTTTCCGAGTTATTACTGAAATTGCCTGAAGCGATTGTTTCAAATAACTTCAGCGATAAACATGTCGATAACGCAACAACCGTAGAAGATATCAAAAATATTTAAAGAATAAAAACTGTTCAGCTTGCTACGCCAAACATTTTTGGTTTCTTAGAAAATTTCAAGATCTTTTACCGTTTCCGAGTTATTGCTGAAATTTCCCTAGGTGATTGTTTCAAATATCTTCAGCGATAAACATGTCGATAACTCAACAACCGCAGAAGATATCGAAAATATTTAAAGTTTAAAAAATATTCGCCTTGCTACGCTGAACACTTTTGGTCTCTTCGACATTTTTGATACCTTTTACCGTTTTCGAGTTATTGCTGAAATTGTATAATGCTATTGTTTCACATAACTTCAGCGATAAAAATGTCGATAACTCAACAACCGCAGAAGATATAGAAAATATTTAAAGAATAAAAATTGTTCGCCTTGATACGCTGAACACTTTTGTTCTCTTCGACAATTTCGAAATCTCTTACCGTTTTCGAGTTATTGCTGAAATTGCTTGTAGTGATTGATTCAAATAACTTCAGCGATAAACATGTCGATAACGCAACAACCGCAGAAGATATCAAAAATATTTAAAGAATAAAAACTGTTCAGCTTGCTACGCCAAACATTTTTGGTTTTTTAGAAAATTTCGATATCTTTTACCGTTTCCGAGTTATTGCTGAAATTTCCCTAGGTGATTGTTTCAAATATCTTCAACGATAAACATGTCGAAAACTCAACAACCGCAGAAGATATCAAAAATATTTCCAGTATAAAAAATGTTCGCCTTGATACGCCGAACATTTTTAGTCTCTTCGACAATTTCGATATCTTATACCGTTTTCGAGTTATTGCTGAAATTACCTGAGCCGATTGTTTCAAATATCTTCAACGATAAACATGTCGATAACTCAACAGTCGCAGAAGATATCGAAAATATTTAAAGTTTAAAAAATATTCGCCTTGCTACGCTGAACACTTTTGGTCTCTTCGACATTTTTGATACCTTTCACCGTTTTCGAGTTATTGCTGAAATTGTATAATGCTATTGTTTCACATAACTTCAGCAATAAAAATGTCGATAACTCAACAAGCGCAAAAGATATCAAAAATATTTAAAGTATAAAATGTTCCTCCTGTTACGCCAAACACTTTTGGTCTTTTCAACAATTTCGATATCTTTCACCGTTTCCGAGTTATTGCTGAAATTGCCTGAAGCGATTGTTTCAAATAACTTCAGCTATAAACATATCGATAACTCAACAACCGCAGAAGATATCAAAAATATTTAAAGAATAAAAATGATTGTCTTTATACGCTGAACACTTTTGTTCTCTTCAACAATTTCGAAATCTCTTACCGTTTTCGAGTTATTGCTGAAATTGCCTGTAGCGATTGATTCAAATAACTTCAGCGATAACTCAACAACCGCAAAAGATATCGAAAATATTTAAAGAATAAAAAATATTCGCCTTGCTACACTGAACATTTTTAGTCTTTTAAAAAATTTCGATTTCTCTCACCGTTTCCGAGTTATTGCTGAAATTTCCCAGGATATTTCTTTTGAAATAACTTGAGGAATAAACATGTCGATAACTCAACAACCGCAGAAGATATCAAAAATATTTAAAGAATAAAAAATGTTCGCATTGATACGCCGAACACTTTTGTTCTCTTCGACAATTTCGATATCTTGTACCGTTTTCGAGTTATTTCGAACAAAACAGTTTAAAAAAATGTTTAGTTTACACGCAATCGAAGTCACAAGGGGGGATTGTGTCATGAAAATTTCATATGGTACCATCTAAATATTACATATTTAAACGCAAACGAATAAATGAAAATAATAAAATTGTCCGAAAGGAAGTCCGGGGGGGGGGGGGGGACCAATACAGTTTTAATTATTGATTAACTCAAGGTAAAACCGACGGAATGTCTCTATTTTGTTAAATTACGCCCAAATAAGTACCTTTTCGATAAAAAGTAAGAAGAACAAAATTGTAGACAATTTTCCGAGCTATAATTTTGTATCCTTGTATTTTTGGTAAAAATCGCACCGTTTGCGCTTAAAACCGTTCTGGGCTTCCAGCGTCGATTCAGATAATTTACAGCTGTAAATTTTAGCGGATCTGCAAGCATTGACGAGATAATCGTGAAAAACTACTGCTTACTGCTGACAGGACTATTATAAGCAATTGTAACGATTTTTATCTGATAAGACATTAAATGTGATTTAATTTTATTATAATTAAAAATTTTGATTTAAAAAGTTGCTTACCTAAGTATAAAATTGTCTTTTTAATTAAATCAGATAATACACAGCAATATAATCATCGATGTGAACACATACATGAAATTTGTTAACAGTTAAGTTGTTTTTGCAACTCATCTCGACCAGCTTATGGTCAGAATTCTGCCGATTTAATATTTTTTCGAGTTGAGTTCACTTGCATTAGAAAACGAAAACCGTTAGGCCGTTCCTGGCTCCGGTCCTGACCATTTCTGCGTTCGCGTGACCAAAGCGTAATTTACATTTGTCGTCGTTGAGACATTCGATTAATAAAATTTAATGCGAGGTAAAACGCAATAAGTAACGCGAGTTACTCCGCAATAATTATATTCAAAATTATTTACGCCAATAAAGTAGGTATCTCAATAAATGTTAGAAATGCGGAACTGGATAACTATTTTACTATTTCCCGATCAACGTTTATGTGTATGTATGTACACCTATATCTTATTATGTACCTACACAGTAAATAGCAACTACTGGCCAATTGCAGTTTATCATACCTGTCATTTGCTTCAAGATATTTCAACAGATTTCATACTCACCGTTCAAGAGCAACGAACTATAATTGTGTGATGAATTTATTTGATTATTTTTTGATTTATTGGTTGCAACTTTTCGAGAAAATCAGAGATATCCTGCCCGGGTCGGGCGCCAACATTGTACTACCTGCGCATGGCTTTGACTTCATTAGGAGCCATTAAAAAAATGAAACGAAAAATATTGAATTAAATTGTTACGTTTACTTAAAATTATATGGCAATTAGAAAGGAACAAAAAATGTAACGGTATCTAATTGAAAAATAATTCCGTCCAAGCGTTTTTGGATTATAGAGGAAATTTCTCGTCGGGATCCGACCGATATCCCTTTCACTTTAAATTTGCGAACCAGGCATGCACGGAATACGAACAATTAGGTTCAATAACATCCGACGCATGAATAAGACAAATGGCCGGAGGATGTAATTACGAAGAGACGAAAAGAAACATAGAACAAGAAAGAACTGCAGACGTGGAAAAAAAATGGTAAACAAACGTGGAATGAGAAAAAGTGGCAAGCACAAGAACTGCACTTATCACTCAATCAAATCCTAATGAAATAATAATTTTCTCTTACCTGGATGGTAATTACGCTATCCGAATGCTGAATTCCATCGCTCGCTCTGATGGTTAGCTTGTAAATGTCTTTACCTTCGCGATCGACGGAATCGATTAGATGGAGCACTCCGCTCGCGCTATCCAGAGCGAAATGTCCGTCGTCGCCAGATATTAGGGTGTATTCCAGATTTCCCAGCGTGTCCGGATCTTCGGCCTTTATGGTCGCAACCGACTGTCCCGGGCTTAGGTCCTCGGACACGGTGTACTTCAGCGGAGTCTCTTTGAACGACGGCGGGCTGTCGTTCTTGTCCAAAATTGTCACTTTCACCTGAAAAAAGAAGAAAACCTCAGTTAAATTTCAAGTCGATCGGATAATGAATTCAATAAAATTAATAAAAAAAAGTTTCTTTTCACTAAAAGAAAACTTGGGTGGTTTCGGAATTGTCATTTTGCTTTAAAATGTATAGAGTCGATTCCGAGAAAAGTATGTGGCAGGTTGGACCAAGATCACAAAGTGACGAAAACAAGAGTACATTTAGTTAATACTCGGATCTCATTAGTATTCTCTGCGAATTAATCCAAAAACAGAGCACCAAAAGACACCGACAACATTCATCGGTGTACATTCCTCTCCTGCTCATTTCAGCCGCTAAACGACGTCAAACGAAGCTGCAGATATTTCAAAATTGTGCTGAAAAAGTGCTCCGTCAACTGGACACAATTCATAAACATCCCAACGAGAATTTGTGCATCCGTATAATTTTCTAACCCAACCATCCACTTTCCAAATGTCAATCGTCACGTGACTAATTTAATTTTCGTTACGTCAACTTCCAATAAAACAAAACAAAAGAACAACGAAAAAGCGCGCGAAAAATAGCTTTTCAAATCCGCTCACTCTTTGCGTCGTCGATTGCTCGCAAAGTACACCTCGACGATAAAAAAGTAAGATAGCTTTTTTGTAGAAAAATTACAGCTCTATCGTTTCGTATAGAGCTCTTCTGGACGTATCTCGAACCGTTCATGAGATATTCGCAAAAAACGAGAAATTTAAACAAAAACTGAAATCGCTCGTGACGTCACGTGACTAATTTAATTTTCGTTACGTCAATTGAGAATAAATTCGCTTTTAAAATACCCGCCGACGAAACAAAAGAAGTGAATTCTAGGGAATTTTATCGGTCGAAACCGAAAAAAACGCGCGAAAACTAACTATTTAAATTCGCTCATCCCTTCCGCCGTCGATTACTCGCAAACTATAGCTCGACGATAAAAAAGTAAGATAGCTTTTTTGTAGAAAAACTGCAGCTCTATCCTTTCGTATAGAGCTCTTCTTGACGTATCTCGAACCGTTCATGAGATATTCGCAAAAAATGAGAAATTCGAAATAAAAACTTGTGTTTTTAGTTTGTTATCGCTCGTTACGTCACGTGACTAATTTAATTTTCGTTAGGTCAACTGCGAATAAATTCGGTCTTAAATTAGCCGCCGACAAAACAAAAGAAGGGAATTCTAGGGGATTTTATCGGTGGAAAACCGAAGAAACGCGCGAAAAATAACTTTTCAAATTCGCTAATTCCTTTCGCCAGCGATTGCTCGCAAACTACACCTCGAAGAGAAAAATGTAAGATAGCTTTTTTGTAGAAAAACTGCAGCTCTACCGTTTTGTATATAACTATTCTTGGCGTATCTCGAACCGTTCGTGAGATATTCGCAAAAAACGAGAAATTCAAACAAAAACTGGTGTTTTTTAAATCGCTCGTTACGTCACGTGACTGATTTAATTTTCCTTACGTCAACTGCGAATAAATTCGCTTTTAAATTACCCGCCGACAAAACAAAAAAAACTGAGTTCTAAGGGATTTTATCGGTGGGAAATCGAAAAAACGCGCGAAAAGCAACTTTTCAAATTCGCTCACCCCTTCCGCCGTCGATTGCTCGCAAACTATAGGTCGACGATAAAAAACTAAGTTAGCTTTTTTGTAGAAAAACTGCAGTTCCATCGTTTCGTATAGAGCTATTCTTGGCGTATCTCGAACCGTTCGTGAGATATTCGCAAAAAACGAGAAATTTAAACAAAAACTGGTGCAGCATTGGCTTTAATTAATTAAAATTGATTATATAGTAGAAAATTGCTGAGGGCGTTGATCTAATATTAAAAAACATTTTACGACCTTTTCCTCGTTTTAACTATTATTGTTAGAACTCTGGAGTCATAACGGAAGATTTTGTTTTTTAAATAGCTCCTTACATCACGTGACTACTTTAATTTTCGTTACGTCAACTGCGAATAAATTCGCTTTTATATTAGCCGACGACAAAACAAAAGAACTAAATTCTAGAGAATTTTATCAGTCGGAAACCGAAAAAACGCGCGAAAAATAACTTTTCAAATCCGCTCACCCCTTCCGCCGTCGATTGCTCATAAACTACACCTTGACAATAAAAAAAGTAAGATAGCTTTTTTGTAGAAAAATTACAGCACTATCCTTTCGTATAGAGCTATTGTTGACGTATCTCGAACCGTTCGTGAGATATTCACAAAAAACGAGAAATTCAAACAGAAACTGGTGTTTTTAAATCGCCCGTTACGTCACGTGACTGATTTAATTTTCCTTACGTCAACTGCGAATAAATTCGCTTTTAAATTACCCGCCGACAAAACAAAAAAAACTGAGTTCTAAGGGATTTTATCGGTGGGAAATCGAAAAAACGCGCGAAAAGCAACTTTTCAAATTCGCTCACCCCTTCCGCCAGCGATTGCTCGCAAACTACACCTCAAAGAGAAAAATGTAAGATAGCTTTTTTGTAGAAAAACTGCAGCTCTATCGTTTTGTATAGAACTATTCTTGGCGTATCTCGACTCGTTCACGAGATATTCGCAAAAAACAAGAAATTCTAACAAAAACTGATGCAGCATTGGCTTTAATTAATTAAAATTGATTATATAGTGGAAAATTGATGACGGCGTTGATCTAATATTAAAAAACATTTTACGACCTTTCCTCGTTTCAACCATTATTGTTATAACTCCTGAGTCATAACGGAAGATTTTGTTTTTTAAATCGCTCCTTACGTCACGTGACTACTTTAATATTCGTTACGTCAGCTGCGAATAAATTCGCTTTTAAATTACCCGCCGATAAAACAAAAGAACTGCGTTCTAGGGGATTTTATTGGTCGAAAACCGAAAAAGCACTCAAAAACAACTTTTCAAATTCGCTCATCCCTTTCCCGGTCGATTGCTCGCAAACTATACCTCGACGATAAAAAAGTAAAATAGCTTTTTTGTAGAAAATTAAACGTTCTATCGTTTCGTATAGAGCTCTTCCCGGCGTATCTCGTACCGTTCATGAGATATTCGCAAAAAACGAAAAATTCATAACAAAAACTGGTGTTTTTAAATCGCTCGTTACCTCACGTGACTAATTTATTTTTCGTTACACCTTCTGCGAATAAATTCGCTTTTAAAAACAAAAAAACTAAATTCTAGGGGATTTTATCGGTCGAAAACCGAAAAAGCGCGCGAAAAATAACTTTTCAAATTCGCTCACCACTTTCGCCGGCGATTGCTCGCAAACTACACCTCGAAGAGAAAAATGTAAGATAGCATTTTTGTAGAAAATTAGCCGTTCTATCGTTTCGTATAGAGCTCTTCCCGACGTATCTCGAATCGTTCGTGAGATATTTGCAAAAAACGAAAAATTCATAACAAAAACTGGTGTTTTTCAAAACGCTCATTACGTCACGTGACTAATTTAATTTTTGTTACGTCAACTGCGAATAAATTCGCTTTTAAAAACATAAGAACAAAATTTTAGGGGATTTTATCGGTGGAAAACCGAAAAAGCGCGCGAAAAATAACTTTTCAAATTCGCTCACCCCTTTCGCCGGCGATTGCTCGCAAACTACACCTCGAAGAGAAAAATGTAAGATAGCTTTTTTGTAGAAAATTAGCAGTTCTATCGTTTCTCATAGAGCTCTTCTCGACGTATCTCGACCCGTTCACGAGATAATCGCAAAAAACGAGAAATTGAAACAAAAACTGATGCAGCATTGGCTTTAATTAATTGGAAAATTGCTGGGGGCGTTGATCTAATATTAAAAAATTTTAACGACCTTTCGTCGATTTAACTATTATTGTTATAATAATAACAATTATATGTTGTAGAATATAAACGGAGTATAGATAAATTAAATAGCTCTTAACAAAGACATCAAATTTAACGGCGTTATATCACCCACACGTTTGGATTTTTGAATAATAATAATAAATGTTTTACCTTCTAAAATTTATATTAACTTATTAACATATTTCATGAATAATGGCCATTTCTAAAGCAATGATGATTATGGACCAAAAAAACAAACGCTGTCGTTTAAATCATTTTTAATGATTTCGAAATTTCGTATTGATTTGCAAAGGTTATTCAAAATTAATGACGGTATAAATGTCCGAAGTTAACAAAAGTGCGAAACACTTGAAGGAATTAAAAGCTATTTCAGCGCTGCCTCCAGGGTTAATTGATTTTTATATCAAATTGATCTCAAAATAAATTGTGACGACTCGCATGCACACAAGGTCATTGACCTAGTAGCTGGCACGATCAACTGCTAGTCCAACGAAAAACTACCCGCCTCGGCAAATTAATTTCATTGTGGGTACCAATGGGGCGGGTAAGGCTAGAAATAATTGTATTTCTAATGAATACCATAAATAAAATAAATTTTAATGGGCTCAAAAAGTTTTAGTACCGCGTATAATAAATCTGCGCTATTGTAAAATAGTAAAAGTCAATTAGGAATGCAATTTAGTAATGGGGAGTTTGATCTTAAAAAAAGTACGTAGGCGATCGCATTGTGCACTTTGTCATGAATTATTCAAATTAAATTGTAAACTAAATTTAACACCCCATTTTGGATCAAAAACAAAACACAATAACCACGCACACTCGAATCTGCATACAATCCCAAGTGGAATTTCGAATTTCGAATTAAACGAAATTCAAATGGTCGCACGTTTACACGTACGGCGCACGGAAATAAGTAATAGTAATAATAAAAATTAATTAAATGCAAATTCTATGCGGTATAGTTTATGTTCACAAATAATAAATTGCTTTATTACCGATTGTTTTGCCGAGTTTATCACTTGTAATTACCGAGTCGCCCAAAAAAAAAAATTTTTTTGTAGATACGCGAAGAAGCTGCATGTTTTAGAACTTAGAGGAATCCCAACGAGTAAGCGGGCACCAAAAAGCAAAAATTATTGAGGCACATTAATTACACGTCACATCATTAATAACGAAATAATCATAGGCTTCCGTTGAATCTCAACTACTGTTTCGTATTTTATTGCAAAATAATTCAAAACAAATTACCGTTTTCGTTAACCGGCGAGATTTCAGTTGCTAAAAGACCCCCGCCCGCTAGAATAACTTTAATTTCCAAAGTGGGAGTTTCATTAAAATACGCTTAATCCAGCTTACAATAAAATTAGCATACCCGCAGAGATCCCCTTAATGATAAGAATGTGAAGAATACATGTGTAGCGGTCTGAAAGACAGCTACGTTTAAAGTACCCTACACATCACAACATAATTTTCTCTTTAACACTCAACATTATCGCGTAAAATTTTTGCAACGTTAAGAAAGCTATTCTAAGTAAAAATGCTCCAGCACTTACCCTTACCGCACGCAACAACTAACATAAACCGAATACGTGCGGTACTCCCCCCAATTTAAAAATTAATTGCTTTTAGGTTTACCAATATTCGTTTCTGCCAAATTTACATTAGAATAAATATGCTGCCCCCCCCCCTTAAGACCTCACAATAATACTCGCAATTATTCAATTTAAAATGTAACAAATTTTCTGTTAACTCTATAGATCAAAATTATTTCAAGTTAAAATTTTAAATATAATCGAAAAAGTGTTACGACCGAATGAAACAAGGTTTCATTAAAATAAGGTTGGTGAATCTGATACAATTAAAATTTCAGAAACAAATCAATTTCAAAAAAATTGAAAAACACTGTTACCAATTGTGACGTCCAAAATTTAGCGAACCTACTATAGAATCTGCTCCTGGTCCATACCCCCCAGACCCCCCGGATTATCAACCTACTTTTTTCTGTGACGTTGCAAGTTTTTCATTTTAGTTCTCCGTTTGTCATTTCTTTTGCAAGTTATCTCCGATTGCTTCATTTTAAGTGATCATTTTAAAAAAAATGGGAGGTTAGGGGTTAATTGGTCAAAATTTAGTGCTTCGGTTGTCCGCCTGTCGACGGTAACCACAGTGAGATTGCGGCCTAATTCCAATATTGTTTTAGTTACAATGAACTTTAAATCCGCCTTTCTCGCTTAAAATATCTTACCCCACCGTCTTTTTGACCGTTTGCCCCTTATTTTCATGTCATTTTCGTTTTTCGAATGTCACAAGTCAGTGCGGCCTAAAGGCCGCACAACCAGAGCAATCTAGTTCTGCTATATCTAAAGTTTTATTAGTTCTAAATATTACAGTTTAGTAATATTTACATATTAAATTTATTTAAATGGTTTATACAAATCCAGCCAGTCCGCTTGGGGGGGGGGAAGATTTTGTAAATCTTCGCTTTACAAAAATCTGACTTTTGTTTCTATAATGTGAAGCGTGAAATGCAAAATCTTAGAAAATAGCAAATCCAAGGAAATTTGAGAAAATTTAAGTAAACCTGAGAAATCTAGGAAAATTTGTGGAAAGCTTAGAAAATAGTAAATCAGAGAAAATGTAGGAAATCTTAGAATATTCAAGAAAATCTAAGGAAATACAAGTAAATCTGTAGAATCTTGAAGAAATCTGATATCTAAGAAAATTCAGGCAATCTTAGAAATCAAAGGAAATCTGATAAAATCCGAGGAAATCCAAGGAAATCTTAGAAACCAAAAATCTAAAGAAACATGGGGAAATTTAGGAAATTTTAAAAAATCCGAAGAAATTTTAAAGAATAGAAAATATAGGAAATCTTACGAAATCCTCAGTATTGCAATTAAAAACATGAAAACGCTATTTTCTCAGAGATAGGCGCTCATAGTACAAATTAAAAAAAAAAAATTAATGTTAGCTTAATTTAAGTGCTCTGCCTGCAATTCCTTAGTTTTCCGATTGGTTCATTTTAAGTTACCAACCTAAACAAAATTGTTCGTCAGTGCGGCCTTTAGGTCGCACAACCAGAGCATTCTAGTCTTACAATATTTTAAATATTACTTTATTTAAATGTTTTAAAAAATTAACTAATCCATATTATATAGGGGATAACATTGAGGGGGGGGGGGGAGAGATACCTAAATCTGCAATTCACGAAATCTATCTTTCCGGCTTTCATTTGTTTCTCCCTTTTGTTTTCTAATGTGAAGCGATTATTAATTGTTTTATGGTTAGAATAAATGGGAATTTTATTTAAAAAAAAAAGTCAATTCAGCGCATAATAAAATTAGCATACAGGCAGAAATAAATTGAGTTCCTTGCGTTTGTTAATTCGAAAAAATGAAGTTCTTTTTAGGAGGGGGGGAAGTAACTAAATCTTTGCTTCATAAAAACGGAACTTTTCGAGCTTTCACTTTGTTTCTTCCTGTGTCTTTTTTTAAGGTCAAGCAATAGAGTTAAGCATAGCTCTCGGACTGAGTCTTAAATAGACAAATAAAGTTAGCTAGCTGATTAATATAATAAAGATTTAGGAAAGTCGGAAGAATTGCCTGAGCGTCTGGTTCAAATAATTGGGAGTTTTATTTAAAAAGAGGTTATAATAAAATTAGCATATAGGCAAAAATAAATTTAAAATTCCTCGAGGTTGGTTAATTCGAAAAAAGTTCACTTTATAGGGGGGGGGGGGTAAATAAATCTTCGCTTCACGAACTTCACGAAATTTTAAAGCTTTCGCTTTGTTTCTTCCTGTTTTTTTTTCCAACGTAAAGCGTTGACCGTTTGAAGCGCTTCGCAGCTCTCGGTGCTGGGCCTTAAATAGACAAGAAAAAAGCTAGCTGATTGCTAAAAAATAGAAATAATATCCGCTATCTTCGGTTAAAATTAGCATAAAGGCAGAAATAAATTGAAAAACCCTCGCGGTTGGTTAATTGGAAAAAAAGTCCACTTTAAAGGTGCGGGGGGGGGGGGGTAAATATATTTTCGGTTCACAAAAGCTTAACTTTTCGTGCTTTCAATTTGTTTTTTCGGTTTTTTAATTAATGTAAAGTCATAATTTATTTTTCTAGCTGTGTCTTCGGTTAAAATTAGCATAAAAGCAGAAATAAATTGAGAAACCCTCGCGGTTGGTTAATTCGAAAAAAGGCCACGTTAATGGAAGAAGGGGGGGGGGTAAATAAATCTTCGGTTCACGAAAGCTTAACTTTTCGTGCTTTCAATTTGTTTCTTCCTTTTCTTTCCATTTTTCTAGCTGCATTTGAGTGCTATAGCTCTCGGCGCTGCGCCCTAACTAGAGAAAGAAAGTTAGCCGATTGATTTGATAAAAGTTTAGGAAAGTAGGAAGAATAGCCGGCGTTGTCTTGGGTATACGAATAAGTGGGAGTTTTGTTTAAAAAAAGGTTAATCCAGCGCATAATAAAATTAGCATAAAGGCAGAAATAAATGGAGAATTCCTTGCGGTTGGTTAATTCTGAAAAATAAAGCCTAGCCCGGAGGTAGATCGAGTTTTGTTGCATAGCATAACTAATTCACGCAACGAGGCCGATAAAGCAATGCAATTTCTGGGGTTACGAGGTTTAGTGGAGGAATTCCATGGGCAAGTCGCCGGTACACGCAGCCGTTACCGTTGGTGTACATAAACAAGTGATGCAGCATATCCAAATGTACCCCACAGCCATGCTCGGCTGTAATCTTTCTATCAAAACTAAAGTGTACGAGAATCGAGCGTGATCTATTGATTTCAGGCTTAAATTTTATAAAAACGCTGCGATTTGGAACTCGGCCGATTCGAGATGGATGCAAGCGGCCACTTTGCATAATGCGCCGATAATTTTAACCGCATTCCGAAAAATTTTTGTACATTTTTTATTGTAATTACAACAATAACGAAATAAATCAGTCAATTTCATTACAAATTATTTTTTGCAGTTTAACTCGCAGGTATTCGACGTTTTATTATAATTTTGGGTTGTTAAACCCGAATTGAGAAAAAATAATTTTATTAAGTTGCTATAATTGCAATCCTGTTTATATAGGACCGTATGGTGGTTCAAAATTCCAACGTAATAGTTTCGCAATAGATTATGGTAATAATTTATACAATGTACGATTTTTTCAAAAGCAAACCTTATAATTATTGACTTTTCAACAGTTTTTCAGTGTTCCGTTATTATATGCATACGTAAACCGTGCTCGGAGCCGGAGGCTCGCAGCAAATCATACGTCTCGTATTTTTTTAGCGCTATCACCTTGTGGGAAATCGAAACCATTATAGATCAAAGCCGTCGCAGCCCGAGTGTCCCCAAATTCGGTATCGGGCAAAAAACTTCCTCAAAAATTGTATCGTCACGATCGAAAAAAAAAAAGATAATCAAAAGATACATAAACAACAATCAAACAAAGCAGTTTAAAACAAAGACTAGTTCATGTCAAAAATAAAACAAACTCGCATTGAAATAAACTAACTAAAGTACCCGGAGAAATCCAACAGTGCGACGAGCTTTTTTAAATATCCAAGCCCTATAACGTCAGACAAATAGGACCAAAATCGTTTGCGTATCCAAGGCGACCCATCTTAAGTTATCGGGCCCCTAAGGTGAACGATATATGATAAATACTCGCTATAAAAAATATATGATCGAAATAAATGCTTAGATGGAATACGGCGATGCCGTTCCGTTCCTTCGTGATCCTGAGATAAATATTATGGAATCTTGTGGGGCAACAAAGACAGACTTTAGAGAATAATGGCTTTATTGATCTGTCACAGTCCGTAATGTTCGCTGAATCTTCCTCTTCTCCTGCAACCACCGCACCATAATTTACCGTCCTTACAGGATGCGACCTCCTCCTCGCAAATTACCTCTAATTAAAATTATAGCTTAAAATTAATGCTAAATCGCTAACCACCGCGCCGGGGAAACGGCTCAACTTTTCTCGGTGCAGACGACGAAAAAATGCCCCGATCGCTCAATCTGAATATTTTAATTTTAATGTAATCGATGTTTATCGCGCATTTAAATTTTAAAAACAAGTTAGCGTCGCCCGACAAGTTATTACAAGTGTTTTACACCAGAAATTGTTTCTTCAAAAAGGTCAACCTCGCCATTACCATTAAAAAATAAAACAAAAGCCACCAATAATTTCTTTTGTTGTTGTTCGCTTTTGTCAAAATTACTTTGACGTCTCTGCGATCTTCTATTGTTTTTCCGTGTGTGGAAAAAACAAAAGACAGGCAACACGTCGCCGTCGTAGAAAAAACCATACAAGTGACGAAATAGTAGAATAATTAAAAATTAATTACCTACGCGCTTTCTGTGGAGCATTTATAAGTTTTCCAATTTTCAGAGTTTTCCAAAATCAGAGTGAGATTCGAATTTTATAAAAAAAAATTTAAGGATTCTCAAGTTTACATTTAAAAAATTAAGACGGCGAAACGGCGAAGACGAAATGTCAACTCGATTGCACAAACTGTGCGGCCTGAAGGCCGCACTAAATCGTCGTTACCTCCCGATTTTTTTACAATGGTAACTTGAAAGAAATGGCTCCTTAATGCGGCTATCGGATGACGAGGAGAGAATATCTTCGATTCTGTATCTATAAATTTACCTTATTATACCGTTTAATGCGGTGTTCTACCACTCAACTTCCTAAAAAAATGAAAGCATTTAGTTCATTTATAATGTTACCTGAAGTCAACAGATAGACATTCAGTAAATTCATTTTGATGAATTTCTCGGATTATTGGTTAATTGCAGTCTATCGATGACAAACATATAAATAGATTAACGAGATTCTCACTACCATGATCCATGTTTTTCGAGTTGAGGCGGCCGTCGATGATGTTTTTACCAACTGCGTGGGCTCAGAAACCCAGTCACTGCGAAAACTCTCCGCTGCGAGACATGTTGGACTCTTGGACTCTTTCTAATTAAAATATCCCTCGTTAATCCATTCATGCGCGCCACTATCAGACGGATATTTTCTATTATTTTCTCAAAATATTTCCAGACACGTAAAACTCATGGTCACTTTTGTCAGTTTATCTGCAGTCGACCTGGGAAACCGCCAGAAAAACGTCCTTATTTGACGTGGAATCGACCCGGGTACCTCGATATTGGTAGTCAACGCACGTATCGTTTCAAGTTTAATCATCTAGAGTTGTCAATTTTTAAATCTTATGTCTATTTCAAGAAAATACAAGAAAGTTTGAGGATATCTAGGGAAACCTTAAAAAATCTAAGGAATTAGAAAATCCAAAAAACTTAAAAGAAAAGTTTGTTTAGTTTTTCTGCGACTAAAAGGCAAAAAAATTTAAAAATCTCTTAAACTAAAATATAGTATAATACAAACCAAGAGAAAAATTGAAAAAAATCCAAACCAGTGAAAGGTAATTTACGAAAAGACAGATATACATCTTTATATAATTTGTGCGGCCTAAAGGCCGCACTGACCGGTGCCCCTGCCCTAACCTACCACTTCTTTTCGATCGGTAACTTAAAATAAGATCATTAAAAATTATGTATCTAACTGTTTATGATCATCATCATCGATTACTAAGCATAAGTTTTTTGCCCCCCCCCCCGTTCGAAGTTCTTGTAATTAATTCTATTAAATAGCTATTTTTCATTCTTTCAGAGGAAATTTATAAAAATAAACAATATGAATAGGTCAAAGTTTTCGTCTATCATTTGTAACATAAATTACAACCCTCGCGGTAGCCATATTGGATATTTCTGTTGTTAGACGCTCTTCGGCAATCTTCGGAAACGCGTAATTGGTGGTTCTCGCGTTGTAATTCTAAAAATAGCCCCATTCTGACGGCCATTTTTCGTCGTGAAAGTTGTATTTTTCAATTTTTCCCTCGGCCCGGGACTGTTACTGTCAATTACATTCCCCCCCCCCTAAATAAGTTGTTCTATATTTATTTCATGTTTATGTCTATTTCAAGAAAATACAGGCAATTTTGAGGATATTTCAAGAAATCTTAAAAAATTTAAGGAAATATAAATAAGCGCAGGAAAGATGAAATTCGGAAAAATGTAGAAAATTTGAGGAAATCCAAGAAAATCAAAGGAAATCTTAAGAAACCATGACATTTTGAGAATATCAATCTTGATAGAGAACAACCTAGTATACAAAAATTTGCCATGTAACTCCGCCCCGCGACACAGACCAATCAAATGCTGTATTCTTTTAATGACAAGTTTTTGCCACTGATTTCGTAAAAATCCACAGGCGATCCCAAAATTAAAATTTAGTAGAAACCTTAGGTTCCTTTGATCTTCATTTCCACTTAATGAAACATTGAGAAAATTAAGCTTTAAAACCCACATTTAACAGTAGGTCCCCCTGCTGTTTTCTCAATTTGCTTTTTTCTCAGAGAAAAAAGTTCCTTCTATCCCATGACTGCTTAAACCAGATAGAAAAAGTTATATGTTACTCGGTTTAATACTTAATGGTGACAACCACAAATTGGGGGGGGGGGGGGGGGGGGGAGGAATCGCGACTTTACGTAACACGATCATAACAAAGTTAGGCTCTCCCACGATTCGAACCGAGTACATTAGCAGTAAGAGTTATTTGCGCTAACTACTAAGCATATTACTGTATCTTGCCTCGTTACCCCCCCCCCCCCCCCAACCCTCTCCCACCCAGTTTCTACAACATTTTGACTTTGAATAAGAATGCAAACTACAAAACTGTAATGTTTTAAGTCGTCTAGGCAGTTTTTTAAATATAAATACAAGATCGAAACAACCCCCCCCTCTCCAACATAAAAAGATATCTCCGCGTTAATTTACTGATGTTAAGACAGTGGCGTCACAATGTTCTAAACTTCAGGAAGATGCACTTTTGGTAGAAAGATTGAAAAAATCCACAATACAAAATCCAAATTTATTTGAAATCGGTGGTCACAAGTGTTTTTAATTACCCCCCCCCCCAAAACTTTAAAACTAAATCACCTTCTTGGAACGAAAAAAGGTTACCGACTGCAGAATTACACTTATCTGATTGAGAACCCTCGTCGAACAGTGAGATCTTTTTAAGCGTTCTGGGGGGGGGGTATTCCATACCCCCAGACCCCCCGGTCTCTATTACTTTTCAATATTTAAGCCGCATGTGAGGTCTCACAGCAAAATCTCGACATTAATAAAAGTTTATTGTACTTCGGGAGTAACTCTTTGACTTGGTGCGTGTGTCGACCGTTATACCGAGATCCTGGTTCGATTCGGAGCTAGGCAAACCACCGAGGTGATTCTCTAATAAGCCTCGACGCTGCTACCAAAAAAAAATCTTAAATTATGATAGAACAGCAATGGAACAGCTACTGAATTAAATCTAGTTATTTCGTTACGTTTAGATGACCGTTATATAAACCGGGGGGTCTGGGGGGTATGGAATACCCCCCAGGACAACACAACAGTGAGAGGATTTATTTACACATTTAAGCCCAGAGAGTTAGAAGCTTCGTCTTCCGCACTTCGTGGTTCCTCAATTTACAAGTAACTCTTTAACTTGGTGCGTGTGTCGACCGTTATATCGAGATCTTGGTTCGATTCGCAGTTGGGCAAACCATCGAGGTGATTTTCTAATAAGACTCGACGCTGCTACTAAAAAAGTTCTTAAATTATGACAGAACAGCTACTGAATTAAATCTAGTTATTTCGTTACGTTTAAATGAGCGTTATATAAACCGGGGGGTCTGGGGGGTTTACACAATGGTAAACCGGGAATACGTGGGCAGATTTATTTACAGTTTTAAGCCCAGAGAGTTAGAAGCTTCGTCTTCCGCACTTCGTGGTTCCTCAATTTACAAGTAACTCTTTAATTTGGTGCGTGTGTCGACCGTTATATCGAGATCTTGGTTCGATTCGGAGCTAGGCAAACCACCGAAGGGATTTTCTAATAAGCCTCGATGCTGCTATCAAAAAATTTCTTAAATTATGACAGAACAGCGATGGAACAGCTGCTGAATTAAATCTAGTTATTTCGTTACGTTTAGATGACCGTTATATAAACCGGGGGGTCTGGGGGGTATGGAATACCCCCCAGGACAACACAATAGTGAGCGGATTTATTTACAGTTTTAAGCCCAGAGATTTAGAAGCTTCTTCTTCCGCACTTCGTGGTTCCTCAATTTACAAGTCCGATTTTATCAAACCTCACGAGCACAAAATTACATCGAGGAAATGAGATTGAACATTTGATAAACCCTGCCATATTTATCGACTTTCTCCCAAAATTTATTTATAATAAATTTCTAACGTGTTCCGCAAGGTTGTCCGAGCGCGCCACACCTCTGATTTAGGGGAAGCCGGGTTAGGCAATCGGGTGCATTATCGAATACTCCAATTTAATGTTTTCCCATTACGAATCGAAAGTATTTACGTAATTTATTGCAGAGGTTCTCATTAGTTTTCTTAATTATAGATGTAAAGTAGGTTATCGATTAATTATTATTATTGCAAATTATAACATTTACAATCAAGTTTGTGAATGGCTAATTTAAAACAAATAGCAAAAGCACAATACAATTTTCGTTGGCAATTAACCGAGCGGTCGTTAATCTATCGATTAATAAACAAATAAATAAGAGCAAACAACTACATTTTCCCACTTAATTGTTTTTATATTATTAATTTATAATTTATATATTTAATATAAAAAAGCCCATTTAAATTAATTTACATTTCGTGTGTCCGAGATCAACGACCCAAATGTTGTTATATTTGGAGATCTGATAGTTCCAACTTGTTTTTTCTTCTCATCTGCATCTCGGACTTGTAGATAATTGTGACAGTGCGCATAACTTTTTTAATTGGATTTTTTTTAAATTAATTAATCCCCCTTTCGCATCCGGACGAATCGCACGACTTTCACAAACTTTCCGATTTTACATGATTGTATTGTTCGTCTGCGCCAGACAGGGCAGTAGGGTCAAGGGTAGAGAGTAGCATAATTTATGTCCCTTTATAATAACGCGGCCTTGGCGTTTAATTAATTTTGCGATATTGCAAAAAATTGCGACGAGGGCTAACCAAGAGATTTTCAATTACCACGAAGAAAAGCGACAAAAAAAGTGGTGGCTCTATAAATTTAATGCAGCCTTCAAGTGAACAAGCGCATAAAGCCTTCAAAACTCGGATTAAAATAATGCATTCGATAAACAGATCCCAATAAATATTTGATAAGCATTCGATACACGAAATGCTACTTAAAATTGCTCTTTAAGATTACCCAACATTTGGTGAGCGAAATCTCCCAACGTTGACGAATTATCCTTTAGGTACAAAAACGTGGTAAAATTTGAAACTTATTTTCAAATTTAGTTTTCGAAGTGATAGATGGCATTGTATGTCTCTGCTTCAACCCCATTGTATGGGGATCTAGGTTTCATATTCATTTACTTAACCTAAAATTTCATTTAGACACATGACGTCGTTTAGTTTGGTTATTTGGTAAGCGCAACATTTCTAGTTTGGTTAATTTCTTGATTTTTTCAATTTTTTGGTATATTTGTTCTCACTTCTTGTTATTTTTACTGTTATACATGACTGATGATCGAAAATAATCGTGAAATAAGGGCCTTTATATTATGTTACAGAGTTTTTTTATTTTTAAGTAATTTTTATCATTTCTATAGCGTAATTTTTTCAGAATTATATTTTCTTGTTTATTCAAATATACAAGAATATATGTCAAGAAATCTTCAAACTTTTTTTGAATCCTGAAAATTTCCAACAACAAAACAAGGTTTGACCTTGAGTGACGTTACTCCATTGCACCTCGGCTGTGTATAATCGGCCCATTACTTTCTATAATTATCAATTTATCAAGTATAATTATTAGAATTCTCTTTGTGGCATAAAACAGTTAAGATAGGAATTGAAAATATTATGCACCTACGCGAAGAAGATAAGCAGAATGGTTTACGTCGGGGTCACGCGAGTCTTGGGTTAACTCGACGGGGCTAACATTTGAGCAGTAAAAATGGATCTCGTTATCTAATAAACGAGACAAAACATCGACAGCTACTAATACGCGTCTAGATATCTCGGTGGCCAACCATCCGAGAAGAAAGACAATAACTAACGAACTAACGGTTAGAATCTGATAAAAGACGCATTGCGGACATTCTTATAATTCTCGCGCCTGCGGCTGATCTACATTCCCTAAGTTTCTTCTTAAATATGGTCTCGGCATGGAAGTATCCCTCTCTGTTTAGAACAAACGTTAGTGTGTATGTTGTTTTTCCTTATAGCGACTTAGTCGAGATAATTGGAATGTAAATAATCAGCTGACCAATCAGATCATAAGTAGAGAGCTACACAAGCCGCCAATTAAAAGCCCATTAATAATTACACGTTTTGCTTTAAGACAAAACTTTTATTTGTACTAGTAAATTTCAATCGTTAAATTGTGATCGCTAATTATTACCATCTGCGTTAACATCAATTAATAATTTTTATTTCCTCCTCGAGCGCCGTCCTTAAGCGCTCGAAAAATTCTTCGATTAAGCACATGTAAATCGATGTAATTATTTCGACGACGATTAAGAAAACGTGACTTGTCATTCTTTTAAAACATTACGCATCAAAAAATTTAACAGGATTGCCCGTGCGATTATAAAAGCTTCCACCAGGTATCTCTTCTGCTTTTTTTT
Organism: Cantharis rustica; assembly: GCA_911387805.1. NCBI lineage: Eukaryota > Metazoa > Arthropoda > Insecta > Coleoptera > Cantharidae > Cantharis > Cantharis rustica. Next base: position 68,362,869 of record OU426878.1, read on the forward strand.
CTTGTAACCGAACTAACAATTTTCGGCAAGGCAAATAACAGGCCGTCAAATTAAACTTTTACTCCCGCGTTGCGTTTTACGCCGCCGCTTCCGCCACTCGTGGGATCCACTACCAACTGTCCAACTGGAATGTCACCGATAATTGACAATAAATTATCTAGTAATAAGAGAAAACCGCGCGAGTATCCGGATTCTACAGAAATCTGTAACCCAATTATTAAAATTTCGATTTCGTGTTCGCTCGTCCGCCTTCATTGATAAACGCCGAGCAATTCGTCTCGCGACATTAATCAACGGATCCGAAACTTAAAGGGTATTTCTGTCAACGCCAAAAAAACAAATTACTCCACATCTCGGCTCGGTTTGCAGCTGGGACGTCTCGGCACGCCATTTTGAATTTGTTTTCGGCAACAATGGCGTTTTTTTGACCGTTTCCATAGTAACCGGTTGGAATTTGTTTTTCTAGTAGTCTCGGCGGCCGGGCTTTTAATTTATTCGGCCCGGAGTTATATCGTATTTATGTTAAATGTTGTCTCGATTTTTATTTTTGCCTCTTTTATGTTTAAGTTGCCACGCTAATCGACCTTTTCGACATTTAATCTGTTTAATTATTCCTAATTGAGGTTATGCGATTCCGTCCGTGACGAAAGTAAACAAAATTTATAATGACAGTTTGGAAAATTTTATTAAGACTCAATTTACGCCAGTTTTATTAAGTTACGGTTTAATTTGTTAGGTTTCGCTCGAACAGTTTCAGTTATACTGACAATAGAAACGCCCGAGTCATCTTTCTTGATATCTCTGTTCGAGATTCGGTCGCGTCGGGATTTGAAATTCCCGCGCCCGAAACAAAACATCAAAAACAAACATTCGAACCCAGCCCATACCATTATTACATGTTTATTATCCGGCTAAGCAGACGTCGTACATTATTAGTTTAATTTTGGGTGAATTTATCGTCGGCGCAGGTCGCAACAAGGTTCATAAAAGTCAGAACACGATTCTGTATCTTTTATAACCTTGTTTCTTCTCTTACATAAATATCGAGAGCGTTAAAACCAACACACTTGTAATAATAATTTCATAATTATTATGATGCACATTCCGATTCCTCCTCGCTCGTTACGCGTTTTCACCGGTGCTAGAGAGTGAGAGAGAGAGAGGCCAAGAACATCTCTTAAATAAACTAAATTTCAACTAATTGAACGATTCAATATTGATTTTGTTGTCAAGTGTCGTAAAAGCGCACTATTTATTTTTTTAATCAATTACAACCTCGTTTTTTTATTTGCTTAGAAAGGTCGCGGCGAATGGCGCGAATTAGTCAAATTTCGAATTTCTGTTTTTTTTACTTACGAATGCACCTATTCCCGCTGGAGAAATTTGTTCGGTCACTCACCTGTAACAAAAATAATAAAATTAGAATAATAATAAATAATATAACAAAATTAAAAACTGGTTATGAGCCCAGAACCCTCCGTGCAGACCACCCGAAATCAATAGATACGGGTACGGTCTAGAAGGGCAGGAATGTCTGGACCCACGCATTTAGTAATCCAATTCAATTTCTGTAATGATTCAATTTTATTGATAGTTGGACCCGGTGCTTAAAACTTCTGACGCAACAACGACGACATTCTCGAAATTGTGGAACCAATACCAAATTAACCGACCAAGCTAACTTTAACCCAAAATGAATTATTTTGTACAACAGGTCCTAAATTGCCAAAGTTGTGCGGCCTGAAGGCCGCACTGACGGTTTTAAATTGATAACTATAAATGCAAAGTTCAGAAAAATTTTTGAAATTATAATTTTAATTTTCATTGACAATTAAAGTAATTAACCAAGTTTTCGCTCAACTTAACGTCTCGTGGTTTACCCACACTCGCAATTAATGACCAGTTTACCTTATACTCCCGAGTTACGCATCTCAACAAAAATTAATTAAAAATAATCAAAAAGGCAAATATAATTTTCCTATCACAACTTAAACCGCGGGGAGAAAGAGAATTCATGCAACACCGGAAGGAAAAACAAGTGAGCTAAAAGAAAAAAAAGACAGGTTTTTGCGGAACAACCGATAGGAAAGCGGGAGAATGTGGTTCAAATCCCGATCGCGTCGGATGCACTGCTGTGATCTAAAGGCCAATTAATTATATTTCCTAGTAAGTCATCTTGGCTTCGTTCGACCAAGTTTAGCTCTTTCAAGTTATAGTGCAAAATGAACCGGTTATCTATAACAGTTGCTCTTTTAAGAAGATAATCCCCATAATCCCCCCCCCCCCCCGGGTTTCAGAACTTATCTTAGAAGTCGCTGGGCATTTATTCTTGTTTGTTTAGTTTTTTACGACCAAAATGCAAAAAATCACTTATACATGAAAAAAAAAACTGAACAAAAAATTCAAATCGATAAAATGTAATTTACGAAAAGACAAACATAATTCTGAATATGATTTGTGCGGCCTGAAGGCCTCACTGACCAATCACTATGCTCTAACCTACCAAATCTTTTCGATTGGTAACTTAAAATAAGACAATTACAAGTTATTCGTCTAACTTTTTATAATCGTCATCATGGATTACTAATCATAAGTTATTCCCCCCCCCCGTTTCGGAGTTCTTGTAATTAATTCTATTAATATAAAATTTTTCAATCTTTCATAAGAAATATATTAAAGTAGACAATATTTGTAGATTGCAGAATTTCGCCTTCCGGGATTGAGAGAGTAGGGAGGGGGGGTGATTCCCGTCAGTATCTTACCGATCTCCGTCATTCATTGATGAAAGACCAGATCATAGCAAACTACAGACCACTGCTGAAGTTCTATAAAGAAATCTAAAACAAAATTTATTTTATCAATTCCGAGTGGACCACACTAAAGTTACCCAGAGCATCCACTGTTTAACGAATTGACAGTCAGAGATACAAAGGGGGGGGAACAATTGTCACCCCCCCCCCTCCTGACTCAAGTCCGAAGCACTTTATTTTGACCAATTCCAAAATTTTGAAATCATCTTAAGAATACTAGAATTTTTTTTGTTTCACCCAAACCACTAAAAAATTGCCCCCCCCCCCCATTAAAATCCTGTATCAGCCAAAAAGCACCGGCAACTGTTTTAATTTTTTATGATGCGCGTCATCTATACTGCATTTCTCAGTTGCCAAATTTTTAAATAATTTTTAGCAAAAAAATTTCAATTAATTTTTAATAAAAATACTGTTGCCATTATATACGTCAATCAAAGAGAATATCATTTCGGCTGACGGGCCGTCATTCCTAACGGTAATTTCGTCTAGTTTTTGTGTAAATCCCGAATACTACACATAAATAGCCGTAACTTCTACAATTTTAAACCGATTTTAATTTTTCTAGGCGCATTAGAAAGGTTGTTCGTTCAGTTGAGGATTTGATCTGAATACAATTTTGCATTAAACGCGTACTTTTCGAGTTATCGCTTATCAAAGTCAAAAAGAGATTTTTCGAAATTCCACGCTCATTTCTTATGATTAAAACCATAATATAAATTAATGTGCGTTTCTAATTAAGCCGCATTTTTTGCCGAGCAATGTCTCCTTCACACATTGTAAAACTATTTTCTACAATTATCAAGTCTGTTATAATTTAACAATTTTTTTATAATACATTTACACGCCATAAAGTTGTAATCTAACTGAGTGTAATTTTTAACGTTCGTAGTAAAAATTTTATGATGGGCGTTAATTTTGTCCAATTAAAACGACGAACCAAACTAAATTTAGCGCGTTAAATAAAAAATACGTCGTTATTAAATAAATTCCTGGCGAGTAGAAGTAATGTAATTCATTTTGTTAATTTAAAATTTTATGCAAGTGACTTTATGTTTTTCACTCAATTACTGTTCCACTAATGTGAAACAGCACAACGATGTTAAATTAAGTGTTTACCGTGTTTAAGGTTAAATAAATGTTCTATGCTTTACTGCTCAGATGAGCATCGCTTAGATGCTTAAACCTCCCCGATATTTGCTTCCCCCAGCCACTTTATTGCTCTCCGTGTGTCATCCTTCGTTTGGCACGATTTTGGTTTAGCACGCAAAAAATGCCACCGAAATTCTTGAAATAATTAAAGTGGCTGCTACTTTGTATTAACTGCGTTCCATTAAAAATTAGGATCACGTTACCGCGTGTAAAGCTGCGACCACAAATAAGAGACAAGAAAACCAACGGTATACTCTCGACTAATTAATACCCAACACGATTTCTCATCTCGTTTCTTACGATTTGGACTTAACGCGAGGATTATTTAAATTAAAATCGAAGTGCCAGTAGGGGATGGCGGGGTTGACGTGGTTGACGTGGTTGGCGTGCACGCGCACGCGGAGTAAATGTTGGTATTTTTTTGAAGAACGTAATTTCTGCCAGTAGCCTAAAAGGTTGAATTGTATGGTTACTAACCATGACTAGAGTACGCCCGTAGGCGGATCTTGATTTACTTTTATTATACCTGAGAGCGCACCTGGGAGGCATCTTAAACTATTACTTCATTTCATTTAATTCCATTCTAACATCTCTCGCTACTTTCCTACCAAACAATTTATATAATCGGAGAGCTTCTCAAGACAATAGCCTTGAGATGCAGGTAAAGGTAACAGCATAACAGCAGGCAAGTTCAAGTTATAAATAGGCGAAGTAAGAGAGTTAAAGGGGCTTTCGCCGTCGTCTCGGCCCCACAAAACAATGAATGCAATTATGTTAACAGCTTTCCCGAAGTAAGGAAACAATAATCTGGTCAAATTCAATCAGGAGAAACAAGACGGGAACACGGTGTTGTTACTTGTACGAGCATAACTTAACAATAGAACAATAGAGGGCGATAAGAGATACGAGATGTGTGGTACTTATGTACACACCAAACGTCACATTAAATATTTTGTTTCTTTCCAGCGATTTTGAAGCGGCGGAATTTCCACCAAGACTCCGATCCGATCGCGTCTTCGGCGACGAAGCGTCGGAGAGAGCGGAGTAATGATAAAAACCGTAAATCCTCGACTCAAAAATATAGCAAACATATAATTTTAAATTGTTGCGAACCCATGCACGAACCGTTTACGAATTTGCATTTCATCCTATTTAATTGATCTTTTCAACATTTGCCGAATTACAATGTCGAAAGATAATTGCATTGAAATAAGGTAGGGCCAAATGAATTGTTAAATCGTTCGCCATTGTTTATTTAGCAAATTCAAAAATTACAACTGCAGGCAATAATTGTACCATTTAAATTTTTGACCTTGCAATTTTATTGTTTTTTTGAAGATCGTTATTAACATTTGCCATTTAGCGCGAAACACGAACCGATTTTGTAGGTTGTAGGTGAATTTTGGAGATTTATAGTTTTGTTCAATTTCGCCTACCAGCTACAAGATCCAATTTCACTTAATTACAATTTTTATTATCCGGGAATATTAAATTAGCAGATCAAGTTTCTCTGTGTCTTTGGGTTCGGCCTCTGACGTCTACCGATCGTCATATTTTATTTTTACAACGATCTAGATCCTTCATCATCTATCATCCTTCGTCAGAGAAGAACGCAGGAAAGAAAGCTGAACAATCAGCTTCTTTCTCTTTGAAGAAAGAATTTATCATAATCCTGTATTTTTTAATAAGACTACCCTCCGAAGCATGAAGACGGTCATGACAGCTTAGGTTGCCGTCAGATTCGAACCAAACGAAATAATAATCCCCACAATTCTCTTGAACAAAGGTAGAAGGTTACTGGAGGGTATTCCATACCCCCCAGACCCCCCGGTCTCAAAAACCGAAGATTCTCTCGTCTCGTCTGTCCGTGAACAAGAGTTCACTGCATTTGTTTCTTCAAAAAAAATGTCGCTTTTAGAGATAGAAAATGGCAAGACAGAAACCCTAACGAGATAATTTATCTCCTGTCTTAAATATATAATATAATGATTTTTAAAAACCTCTACTCAAGAATGGTTACCTTTGGCCCTTATTGTATAATGTACTATTAATAATTAGCTCAGTTCGTGCGTCCGAAAAGCTGTACCGAACCATCACTTTCTGGTTAGGTGCTAATTAAAATTCAAGCCAGTTAAAGCTAGTTATAGAAGTACAGATACGACTCTTTATGCAAATTGTGCGGCCTGAAGGCCGCACTGACCCATCACTGTCCCATAACCTACCAATATTTATCTGAAAATTTTATCATCTTCATCGACTGTTATTCATAAGTTAGTAATCATCTCTTGCCGTTCATTTAAAGTGGGGGCAACCCACCATACTGAAGGATTTCTCCAATAAACCTACAAAATCCGGTGTACAACTGAAGGGAAATTTGGAGAAAACTCAAAAATAGCATTCATTTTTATATTATTTACGTTTTCCTGGCAGCAATCCGCTTAAGGGAAATCCGGGAAAATGCGAGGAAATCCCGAAAATTCTTGGAAATACCGAAAAATGCTATTGATTTACCTCAGAGGCGCCGAGCATTTCTTCTTGATCAAAGACAGTGCAGACTCATTATTTTTCTATCGGTTAGAAATTAAAATTCAAACCATTAAAAGGTAAGTTACGAAAAGACAGATATAGATCTTTATGTGAATTATGCGGCCCGAAGGCCGCACTGACTGCGATGTCCTAACCTATCAATGCTTTTAGACTGGTAACTTAAAATTAGTCAATTCTGTCAATTTATTCATCTAACTTTTTATAAACATCAACATTGATTGCTAATTATAAGTTGATAATTAACCCCCCCCCCCATCAGTTCGCAGTTCGCTTGACGAGTTAAAGGAAATCCGTAAAAATGCGAGGAAATTCGGAAAACTCTTGGAAATACCGAAAAATGCTATTGATTTACCTCAGAGGTCGCCGAGCATTTTATCTTGATCAAAGACAGTGCAGACTGATTATTTTTCTATTAGTTGGTAATTAAAATTCAAACCATTAAAAGGTAAGTTACGGAAAGACAGATATAGATCTTTATGTGAATTGTGCGGCCTGAAGGCCGCACTGACCGATCCCTATGTCCTAACCTATCAATGCTTTTAGACTGGCAACTTAAAATTAGTAAATTCTGTCCATTTATTCATCTAACTTTTTATAAACATCAACATCGATTGCTAATCATAGTTGATAATTCACCCCCCCCCACCTATCTTCTTCAACGTTTCAGAATTTATTTGATTGATTGTAAATAGCAACTTTTTATTCTTTCAGAAAAAACATATAAAAATAAACTAAATCTATATGTTGCAAAATACGCACCGGGGGGTCTGGGAGGTATGGAATACCCCCAGTATCCCACTGATGTCCGCCATTGGACCGCATTATAGTAACACTAAAATTCGATAAAAAAATTCTACATATTTTATTTTGTTTATTTTTATTATAAATCTGTCAATTTAATCATCTAACTTTTTAAAACATCATCATCGATTGCTAATCATAGGTTGATAATCTCCCCCCCCCCCCTATCTTTAACGTTTCAGAATTTATTTGATTGATTGTAAATAGTAACTTTTCATTATTTCAGAAAAAAAATATAAAAATAAACTGTATCTATGTTGCAAAATACGCACCGGGGGGTCTGGGGGGTATAATACCCCCCAGTATCCCACTGATGTCCGTCATTCATTAATGACCGCATTATAGTCACACTGAAAATCGATAAAAAAATTCTACAGATTCTATTTTGTTTATTTTAATTATGTATTTGTCAATTTATTCATCTAACTTTTTAAAAACATCATCATAGATTGCTAATCACAAGTTGATAATCTCCCCCCCCCCCCCATCTTCCTCAACGTTTGGTAGTTTATTTTATTGATTGTAAATAGTAACTTTTCATTCTTTCATAAAAAACTACGCAAAAACTACGCAAAAACTACGCAAAATACGCACCGGGGGGTCTGGGGGGTATGGAATACCCCCCAGCATCTCACCCATGTCCGTCATTCATTAACGAACGACCGCGTTATAGCCAGCTGCGAGCCGCCACTAAAATTCTATAATGAAATTCTACATATTCTATTTTTTTTGTTTTTATTGTGTATCATCTAACCCCAAACTGCAAATCCAAGTTGTTTTGTTATTTTAAATAACTTGAAAAGCTCCCAAAATTTTTACCGTTCCATCTTTTGCTTTATCAATCAATTTATTTGATCAAATCCCTGCATCTGGGCACATAACCTGTTGGAACTGACTATTGTTGTCGATGCAGGCATATCTCTCAATCTTTCCTGCGTCGGGGCCCATAACCTGTTATAGGCGACAATTTGTTGTTGATTGAATTTGTGATTTTTGTAGAATATGAAAGAAGACAACTATAGAGTATATTTTGATATACTCCGAAATCTGAATTTTTGAGTGCATTTTATGTCCAAAAATACTTCCGTAGGCGGGGCTAATTTTATGGAAACAGCCAATACAGTAGCCGCTTTCTGTTTTTTACGGTTTTTGGGCCTTTTCGGCCGAATTTTTGAATGATTTATAAATTTTAATGCTTTCATTAGAAAACTTTTAAATTCGTTGGGACACTGCGTATTATCCCGCCAACTCTTCTTAGAATATCTGAAGAGAGGAAAGCACGGTTTTTGCTCTAAATTAACCGAATGTGGATGGCTCGATAATTTTAACCATTAATAGTCGTTGAGGCTATCATTTGTTTATTGTTTAGAAGTGAGCGATATATCTTGACATCTGGGCCCATAACCCGTATCGCCTACCGTCATTTATTTAACTAGTTGTAATTTAAGTATTCATGCATAATGGCGTTTCTCCTGCTGTTTTGGGCCGTTCATTCCTTTCCGATCGCGTGAATATTTACAAAGGCGATGTTTAATTTGAGCGCGGATCAAAAATCTAAACAGAATTCTCATTTAATTTTTCTATTATGCTGCCAAAAAGGACCATTCGTCTAAATTCCAGTCTCGCTGATTTAAATCACTTCAAGTTAAATTAAACGAACGAAGAATTCACGTCCATCTTTGAATCATCAAACCTAAGCTTTATCTAATTTATAATAGTCAATTAAAAATTAAATTTTTAATCGAGGAAAGGCAGCTTTGTGAGGAAATAAAAATACAATAAGGCCAACCAACCGGCCAGCTTAAAATCAACTCGATCCCAACTCAAACCAACTGACAGATTGAAATTTTTCATTATTCGACCGACCTTGAGGTTCCTTTGTGGCCTACAAACAATCGCGGACAAGAATGGATTGACACATCCACGTATACTGCTGGCCGGTTTGTTCCACCCAGAAGACCTCGAAAGGTACGGACCAAATTTTATTGCCGAAAATTAAAGAAATAATAAAATCGAGAGGTTAATTTTACGCGCGCGTCCCTGATCCGTTATCCCTTATAAGGCGGGCGACACAAAAAATCCGATAATTAATGGTTGCACTTTTTCCTAAATTATTTCGAGCCTCCGGCAACGTGCAATAAATCTGTTAGAAAATGTTAATGATGATTGAAGGCCTTGATTTTTCCCAATTCGATTTGAAAAATTTTCGTGCGACCTTCGATGCGATATTGCGTAAAAAGATAGCAAAAGTGGATCGACCGGGGCTGTGGGTATCAATCCAAATTATTGTCATTCGCAGTGACGTTGAGTGAGCGGTTCTGAGTATGTCAGACGTCAAAATTAAAGAGGACGCGAGTGTACGAAGTAAAGGAGAGGAGAGGATAAAAATAATCATCACAAAAAGGCAATACAAGTATAAATAAAAGTGTAGTCGGTGTCCCAGTAACCAGTGTCACACAGTCGTGTTTTTATTGTCACAGATAAACAAGGTGTTCGCGGTTGGATTTATGTAGGCTATCGCCGATTCGAATCTCTGATTTGCCATTGAAGTGTTTAAACTTTCTATGGATTTACAATTAATTTTATGTACGAGCTCAGACGCGCACGTAATTGTATTCAAATGCAGCTAAACCGCTTTAACTAAAACTTTATGTACATAGCAGTGGGTACATCCTTTATTTCGCAAAACGCCAAAGCGAGACAACTTTATTTTCAATTATTTAGGAACACAATTCTCCTTGCTCCGCACTCCCAACTTATTGCTTATTTATTTTGTTTAAACGCTTTATTGCTCTTTTATGTTCGTTTTATTACCGCGATGATCGTGAGGCTCTGATTCAGTTTATGCAAGATTTATAGAAATTTTAAACGGAGCGCGAATAATACATAATGGCAAATCAAGATTCCAGTTTATTGCTCTTGCATTTTCAGTTTCTCAATCTCGCGGTTTATCGATTTCTAAAACGATTAATTAATTCTCTCCATTCCTATTTCCTAATTCACGACCGACTTTACACAACCTCAAAAACTACGTACGTACGTAAAAGTAATTAAGTTGCAGAAGGAAAACGCTCGTCCCTTTCGTACTTCCTTTCACGCCGCCTATAATTAACGACGCAAACGTGTCGATAAATCAAAACCGTTAATGTTTTAATTACTAATTAACATCTCACGAGAGTCGCCTATTTCCAGAGTACCTAGGGGAAGCAGGCAGCAAAGTCTTTCTTTACTTTGGGGAGAATAAGGCGCCCGCCGAGGGACGGCGAACAAAAAAGACGAGGTCATTTTACCGACAAAAACACAAAGTTAATCTAAACGCATTGTAATAAGTAGAAAAGAAGACCTTCGATACGATAAAATATATACATATAAATACAATACACGGCATAAAGAATTAAAATTCTACAGCAAATCGCGAAAAAGTTGCGTCCGTCAGCCGTCCGTCACCTTGAACCCGAACGAAAGCGGAAAAAAGCTCACAATAAGACTCTTAAATTATTTCAAATTAGCTACATCAAAAATCAATTAGTCCCTATTAATTTTTATAAAAATCCTTTAACGGAGATTAAAGTCGTCCATCGCGAAAAAAAGAGATAATTGCTTCTTTTCGTCACAGATGACACCTGAAACGTGGAATTAAAAATCCCACTACATAACTTAACACTCGTTAAACTAATGATAATGAATAAATTATAGTGATTAAAAGCCAAATTCTTTTATTGTGTACTATTATCGCATAAAAAGTCGCCATTCAACTATTTAAACAATCGCCGTTGTAGATATAACGGAAACGTTAGCGCTTTTTGTTTTTTTATGAAATTATTTTTTAATACCGGCACCCGACAACCATCCTGGTCGACGTGCGATATTTTCGTTTTATGCGTTCATGCTCCCATTACGCAACGCGATTGCTTCATAACCCAAGACGATCTGGTCGAAAGTTTCACCGCAAACCCATAAAATTGTAAATTAAAATCAAGTCCTTAATAATACGACCGCTAACCTTAAAAACGCCTTCGTTTTTAATTTGCTGCCACCGTAAATCAGACTTTTTTTCGTCTACCTGAAAATCACGCAGAAATTGTACGGAATTTCCTGTTCAGCATTTTTGGCGGTGACGCAAAATTAAAACGGAATTAATGAAATGACGGTCGTAGTGCAGTTCAAGTGTGACAATTAGCTCAAGGTATCGAAGTAGCCGTTATAACTGTAACGCCAGTTTCTTTTTTTTTCGCTTTGAAGGGAAAACGTCAGTTCTTCTTGCCAGTTCGAAAGAGGAACCAGGAAAGTCTGGAATTGAGCAGTAGATGTGAAGCACAGAGGACAAAAAATTAACATTTGAGCCTTCAGGTTGCTAGGCCAATAACCGCCTCTTCCCAAAGGTTATCTAGTTTATTAATTCTCGAATTATAAAATAAAAAATATTATTTTATTAATTTTATTTTGAAATATGTAGTAATATTTCAACAAAAATGTTAATTTTATAACAGTGCCGGAAGCCTTGATTTGAAAGCTCAATCATTACGACGGTTTTATTGGCTAAAATTACTTGTTTTGGTGTTCTTTAAGCAATCGAAGCCTTGTAAAAATTTTTATTGGTGAAGTGAAGTATATACCATCTTCAATTGATAATTATAAATCCCTCTTATACCTTCTAACCCAAGTCCTGACCTGTCCCAATGAGAGAAATTTACTGTTAAATGAAAAAGTTTTTAGTAAAAATACTAAAAACTCTAATTTAAAGATTTTTAGACGTAACAACTACCGTAGTAACGAACAAACTGAGCAACAACTTTGATGGGAATGCAGTGAATCTGACGTATACTTCCAGTAACCGGAAGTACCCAATCGACCGCTTCGTCGACTATGAGATCTACAGGACAGATCGACAAGAATCCTGGCATAAACTTTTGTCACATTCGAGAATCGATCTCAGTATGCCTCTATGCCTTAGTCTACCCAGTCTAACTCTCTCTTTCTATCCTCTTGTCATCCAACTTTGAACATAGGCTTCTTCCTCTATCGAGAAAAGTTACAGCATTTAGACCCCGCGGTTGTTTAAGCCGGATTGGAAAATGCCTGTAGTTGATGGCTCCGGCTTTACGTGCCCTCCGAAGCACGAAGACGATCATAAGAAAGTTTAGACACTTCCTGGATTTGAACCGGATACCTTAATGTCAGCAATGACGCTAATGACATTCTAGCTTATATATTGGTCTGTGCTGCCTCTTCGGGAAACTTATGCATTATGGGAAACTCAATGATCGGAGCTAACCACATAAATTACATAAAAGTAGCCAATACGGTAAACAGATTACATTTTTTTTTTAATTTTTATGTCTTCGCCTACTATAATTACGGTGCGATTCCCAATTTAAGGTTCAGTTTTTTATGAAAGCAATGGTTTTACTTTACTGCCGGCGACGGGCGACACTGAAGTACTTTGGTGCTGCACTCTGTCGTTCCCATCCGATAAGTTACGCAATACATAATATGTTCCATTTGAAGACACTCAACTCATTCCTATTGGCCGAAGACAACTTCCTAGTGCCGCCAGTTGAGAGGCCACATCGTCAGAATTATATTGAAATAATAATGAAGTAAAATTAAAACTAAATGGAAATACCTACTTAAAATTATAGTATTGCAAACCGGGGGGTCTGGGGGGTATGGAATACCCCCCAGTATTAGTAAGTACAAATAAGCTAAAAGTTTTTTTGTTTTATTCTGATTAAGAGATTTATTAACTTTTTAAAACGATTTCATCGAGAGGGGGGAGGGAGTAGATGTTCCAACCATAATAATTTCAAATGTTTGCATACCCCCAGACCTGTCATTTAAAATAATACAATTTAAAGAGCCAAAAAATCCCTTAAATCAAACTAAAACAAAAGAACCTATTTCTATATTATTTGTAGCTGTCCTTAAAAAAGAAGAGTATTCCACGTATTAACGGTGTACTGAGGGGTGTTCCACACCCCCCAGACCCCCCGGTGGGTACTTCCATGACATATAGATTTATCTATTCTGAAAGAATAAATATTTCTTATTTAATAATATCAAGACAGATCATGAACGTAAACCCTTTGTATCTGTATACTGAGTCGGAAGGGGGGGGGGGGGGTATTACAGATTCTCCAAATCCCCTCGGTGTTTTTATCTAGAGATTCTTTTCATAAAGGAAATTTTAACCATTTTAATTGGTCTAGCGATCGATTCGAGAGAAAGACCGGGGGAATCCGAGGGAATCTTTCCCTCTCCCAATGAAATCGATCGCTAGACTAATTGGGAGAAGCATAACAGTTTCAATTGTTTGCATACCCACCCCCCGATTTAAAATAGAAAAATTTAAAGAGTTAAAAATTCCTTAAATCAAAATAAAACAAAAGAACCTATCTGTCTATTATTTTTAGCTGTCCTTAAAATGAAAGTATATTTCATATATTAACAGTGTACCGAGGGGTGTTCCACACTCCCCCCCCCCTCAGACCCCCCTGGAACCAGATATTTTATTTAAGGAGCTTACGTAAATAAACGACAGAAAATGTAATAAATAAATACGAAAGTACTGATATACTGAGGAGAAATTCCTGAAGGGTATTCCATGCATTACTAGTGTACTGAGGGGTGTTCCAGCCCCCCCCCCCCATACGTACTTCCGAGGCATATAGATTTATCTGTTCTGAAAGAATGAATATTTCTTATTTAATAGTATCAAGTCAGATCACAAACGTAAACCCTTTTATATATATATTTGTATATACTGTGGCCGGAGGGGGGGGGATATTTAAAATCTTTCAAATCCCCTCGGTATTTTTATTTATAAATAAAGTAAAGATTCTTTTGATTAAGAAAATTTTAACTCTGTTAACTGTCTAGCGGTCGATTTCATTGGGAGGAGGGAAGACTCTCTAACCGTAACAGTTTCAAGTGTTTGCATACCCCCCGATTTAAAATTAAAAAAAATAGTAAAAAAATCCTTTGAATCAAAATAAAACAAAAAAACCTCTAGTTTATTTGTAGCTGTCCTAACTATTGAATCCTAACTATAATTGTACTACATCATTTACATTGGGCTGGGGGGTATTCCATACCCCCCAGACCCCCCGGTCTGCAACGGTTTAACCTGGTATTTATCTCTAAATTTTGTTCTTTCTTTCGAGATTTAAAAATAAGCCCGTTTCTTTTGTTTTAGTTTGATTAAGGGATTGGTTAACTCTGTTAAATGGTCGAGCAACCAATTTCATCAGGGGGGGGGGAGAAGAAGATCCCCCAGCCATAACAGGTTCAAGTGTTTATATACCGCCCCCCTCCCAAATCTTTTGGCATACGTAATAGAATTTAAAGATTTAAAAATCCTTTAAATAAAAAAAAAACTTAAATCTAAACTATGATTTTAATACTACATCGTTTACATTGAGCTGAACGGTGTTCCGTACCCCTCAGACCCCCCGGTCTGTGACAGTTTAACCTCTTATTTATCTCTAAATTTTGTTCTTTCTTTCGAGGTGTAAAAATAAGTCAGCTTCTTTTGTTTTATTTTGATTAAGAGATTGGTTAACTCTTTTAAATAGTCCAGCGATCAATTTCATAGGGGGGGGGGAGAAGACAGTTTCAAGTGTTTCATACCCTCCAGATCTCTTGGTATCCAATAGTAGAATTTGAAGATTTTAAAATCCTTTAAATAAAAAAAAACAAAAGAACTTCTAGCTTATTTGTGCCTGTGCTGAAAATTCATTAAGATTTTCTTTTAAATCTGAACTACAATTTTACTACTACATCGTTTACATTGGGTTGGGGGGTATTCCATACCCCCCAGACCTCCCGGTCTGCGACAGTTTAAACTGGTATCTACTTCTAACTTTTCTTTTTCCTTTAGATCTCTCTAAATAAATTTAAAATCGACTTAGGATTATGCGTTAACCTAACACAACCTACAAAACCAAGCATGTAACGGCTATCAAAAGACTGTACGGGGCTTTGTCTGGAATGAAGGATATCGAGAAAAACATTAAAAAATTCAAAAAACAAAAATATGTTCGATTCATAGAAAACCGCGTAAAAACTCACAAACGACTAAATTGATTCTCTCGACAGAATTCACCCGCGGACGATAATCATCTTTGTATTTTAGTCCAGCGTTCTCAAACGAAAAATTTTCAAACCATACCAGAAATTGTTCAACAGAAGACTTGCGAAATTATTAAGTTTTCCTTTACTTACGCAGATTTTGGACTGCATTGATTCACTCACCTGAAACAAAAACAAAACATCAGTACATGTTTGATTTAAAAATCACAGTGGCGTAACTAGGGATGTCAAGTCTAGGTCCCCCCCCCCCATGTGATAAATAATTAAATCAATTTCTCATAAGTAAATATGGCGGTTTGGACGTTCGGTCAGTTTCAGAGAGATTTTTTAATGATTTTCGAATGTCCGCGTATTTACTTATCGTAATCCATTTAGGTTTCCCAATTTTAATGCGGGTGCAATTAAATAAACGAAGCGTTTGATAATAATAAAAACGAGTTTGGAAATGAGCGAGCTTTAAGCAGCCTCGTCAATTTGTCATTCGGAAGCGCCGTTTTCAACTAAATGCACTTACAAAAATCTTTATAATCAATTCATTGCATGCATGCATCAGAAAGCTTTTACGTTTATACCGTGGCAGTTTTAAAAATTTATTGCAGTCGTTAAGAATGCTTTTAGTTGGACGATATCAAAAAGTTGGTATTGGTAAAATAATACATCCGATAAATTAAATTTTTTAAATTATAATTGGCCCTCGAGTCGCTGACACCGGAATTTTTCCGAAGCACCCTCGTATGTGTGAAGGTAAAAAAAATAAAAGAAGTTAAAGCTGCTTACGCCCTGCAGAGAGGGATGAATCCAACTAACCCGGTTTGACATATTTCATAAATTACGCGCACCTTCTACCTGCGTTCTTGGGATCGAAAATGGTAATAAATTGAAAAAAGAAAGAATTTTCAAAGTAATATTTAGCTAGAAAAAATTATTAGTAGTTGTGGCGCTTTTAATCGGTTATTTTAAAATTTAGATCTCCTGCCAAGTGTTTAATTAAATTTAATTTATTATGATTAACGGCCTCCGTGGTATGTACGAATTAACCTGTCTATAATTTTAAAATCTATGCAACGGACTTAAATATTATCTACCACTTGCTTTGAAATTTGATAGCCATCTATCCATTGTGTTTGAGACCCGACGTGAATTTAGAAAAAAAATCCGGTTTTCGAAATACCAGTGGTAATATTTTTAATCCTCCCGTGTCCGGTCGACCGACTGTGCCAATACGCACTGGCCGGCCCTCGTACGGCGAAGATACGGATGTAAATTTGATTGAATTAAATGCTCGTGTGAGAATGTTTTGCTGTCAATTTTCAAGGTGCATCTTGGTCAAGTGCAACTAATAAAGTCGCCATGATTATTGCCAACATAATTATATAGGTATATGAGTAAACGACGAGCAGTCGAGAGTTAAAAAGGAAATATACGGGTCCGTTTAATAAATTAATTAAATAAGGTGTTTTATAGATCTGTACGATCGCTGGCCATTAACTGCGCAAACTACTACCCAAACTTGATGATTCCACATTCTTGATTTTGCCCAACGAATCTTGATATAACATGGGACAAATACACAGTCGGTTCACAAAGAAGTGGGCCGAGATCGTGAATAACTGAAGTGTCTACTGTCAATTTGCGATATACAATTCTCCGTGTGTATTTTATGTTTATTCAAACACAAAATCACGATTTTTGCTGCACTTTCTACTTCGTGCATGCAGAAACTGGAACATTTCAAATCCAACGGTTAAATCGCAGCTCATCCGGATTCGGAATTAAATTAATTCTCGTGTTATTTTCATTAAACAACAGAATTTCACTTGCCTACCAGAGGATCTCTCCGTTAGATGTTCCAAATTTCACGAAGCGCCTTTCCATCGACAAATATCTTCATTTCACATTTCTCTTCAATTCCATCCGGCTTTGTAAACCAATTGTCGAGTCATTGTCTTGAATCCGAATCCGAAAAACGTCCCGACTTTTGCCTTTTTGCGTATATCTCAAAATTGGTTAGCCTTATCACAAAAATGATAGTATATTAAATCGAAGCTGACAAAATTTCCTACAAGAAGGCCCTGATTCGATTTATTCGTATCTGCTCTAGTTTTCGAGATATACACGATTTTGAAAATTTTTCAAAAAACTCGATCGGAACCCGAAAATGTTTGCCTTTTCGCTTATATCTCGAAAACGCTTAGCCTTATCGAAAAAGTGATTGTATATTAAATTGAAGCTGACAATATTTCCTACAAGATTGTCCTGATTCGATTTGTTGGTATCTGTTGTAGTTTTCGAGATATACACTTTCGCGAATTTCAAAAAACCTGATCTGAATCTGAAAAACGTTCTGGCTTTTGCCTTTTTGCTTATATCTCGAAATTGGTTAGCCCTATCCGAAAAGTAGTAGTATATTAAATTGAAGCTGCCAAAATTTCCTACAAAAATGCCCTTATTCGATTTTTTCGTATCTATTCTAGTTTTCGAGATATACACCTTCGCGAATTTCAAAAAACCTGATTTGAATCTGAAAAACGTTCTGGCTTTTGCCTTTTTGCGTATATCTCAAAATTGGTGAGCCTTATCACAAAAATGATAGTAAATTAAATCGAAGCTGACAAAATTTCCGACAAGAATGTTCTGATTCGATTTATTCGTATCTGTTATAGTTTTCGAGATATACACGTTCGCCGATTTCGAAAAATTTTCAAAAAACTCGATCGAAACCCGAAAATTTTTGCCTTTACCCTTAGATCTCGAAAACGCTTAGCCCTATCAAAAAAGTGATCGTATATTAAATTAAAGCTGACAAAATTTCCTACAAGAATGTTCTTATTCGTTTTATTCGTATCTATTCTAGTTTTCGAGATATACACCTTTGCGAATTTCAAAACACCCGATTTGAAACTGAAAAACGTTACGGCTTTTGCGTTTTCGCTTATATGTATTTCGAAAATGCTTAGTCTTATCGAAAAAGTGGCCGTATATTATTTCCTGCAAAATACAAGGGCAATCTACCAAGATGTACTGGAGGGTATTCCATACCCCCCAGACCCCCCGGTCAAAGAACAGAAAAGTTGTTTCCACGATCTGTGTGATTAATTTTTTTTTTAACTGCAAGTATTCATCCGATAAAATTAAATACAATATTTTATATGATATCACGTGATTTACGCACCACGAGGTTCGAAGACAACTTTTCAGTGGCGGCTGGTACGGACGGCCGATAACCGGCCAAACTCCCCCAAACAGAATAATAAATTATTATTAAATTTGAATACCATAATTATTATTATTACTTGGGTTACCCAGGTAATTTTCGATTTTTTTCGCATTTATTTTAGCAGCTTTATTAGCAACTTTGAACAAAACAGCTGATCTGAACATAAACCTTGGGAGGTAACTGTCGGTTTCAGAAACCGAAGATTCAGGTGTATTATCTGTACGTTAGATAAAAACTTTTCACTATTACAGAATTAATACTTCTATATTATATTCTAACAGTACTCACGGAGGAAGGGGGGGGGGGGAATTGCTAATAAGACCTCCCGGTTTCAGAGACTACAGTTCTATGTGCATAGTTTTTTATTGATTTTATTAAATCAGAAGCTTTCGTCTTTCAAAATAAATACATTTATAAATACTATACCGGAAAATCAAGAAGAGGGGGGGGGGGGGGAAGTTATGGAATACTTTCCAGTACATTAACAAGAAATGAAATTTCCGTTAAGGCTTAAATATTGAAATTGTCTCCAGTGTATCCAGCAAAGTCTAGATTACCATTTAGTTTTAAATTTTAAAGTAGCCGCTAGCTGCTTACCGGGATGTTTTGATTGAAAGTAATGCATTGCTAGGATTCCCCCCCCCCCCTATTTTCAGAAAATAAATAAGAAAAAAATACTATTAAATAAAAAAGTTTCCATAATCCATCTAAGTCATGACAGTACGCACCGTAAGATTTAGGGCTACAAAAGTAACCCCCCCCCCGTACACCAATAATATGTGAAAATCCTTCAGGATTTGAAGATTAAAATTGGATCCAGTACATCTTCAAACTTAGGATTACTATTATTTAGGTTTTAAATTTCTTAAGTTCAAAATTCCGCCAGTTGCTTGCCAAGATGATTGACCCCCCCCCCCCGGTTTTCAGAGAGTCAACAGTTTACGTTAAATGCGTTAATTTAATAAGATGGCAGTGCACACCGGGGGGTCTGGGGGGTATGTAATACTCCCCAGTCCAATGTAAATGGTGTAGTAGTAAAATTATAGTTAGGACAGCTACAAAAAGCTAGAGGTTTTTTCGTTTTATTTTGATTCAAAGGATTTTTTAACTCATTAAATTTTACTATTTTAAATCGGGTGGGGGGGGGGGGTGTATGCAAACACTTGAAACTGCTATCTTTACAGAGTCTTTCCTCTTCCCAATGAAATCGACCACTAGACTAGTTAAAAGAGTTAAAATTTCCCTAATCAAAAGAATCTCGATTTTATTTATAAATACCAATACCGAAGATTTGAAAAATACCCCCCCCCCCCTCTTTCGCCTCAGTATTCTGATGCAAAGAGTTTACGTTCCTGATCTGTCTTGATACTATTAAATAAGAAATATTAATTCTTTCGAAACAGATGAATCTATATGCCACGGAAGTACGCACCGGGGGGTCTGGGGGGTGTGGAACACCCCTCAGTACACTAGTAGAATGTGGAATACCCTGCAGAATTTCGTCCGCAGTACCTCTGTAATTTATTTATTTATTAAATTTTTTGTCGTTAGTAAACTTAGATTATTAGCTCTGCTAGCTACTACGTAAGTCTCTTAAATGAAATATCTGGTTCAAAAAATTTAAAAAACGTGGAGTTATAATTACATACCCCCCCCCCCCCAAATTTTACATCAATAACGAATGGAATCCTCTTTGAGGCTTACAAATTGAAATTACCTCTAATATTCCAGTACCACAATTTAGTTTTAAAAATTTTAGGGTACAACCCCCCCCCCCCCGCATCCTGTTTTCAGAGAATAAACGGCATATGTATATGATTACATATTTATACTAAAAAACTAATAAGAGAAAAAAGATCATAGCACTAATAATTAGTGGAATAATTTGTTCGCAGTATCTCTGTAATTTATTTATTAAATTTTTTGTCGTCAGTAAATTTAAATATTAGCGCTGCTAGCTACCAGTACATAAGCTTAAATAAAATATATTCTTTCAAAAACTAAAAAATTGTTGATTTTTCAAGTTAAAAATGAGCATTCATCAGGATATCAAGTTTTATGTGTTTCAAAATCCTAATAAGAGAAAGTTGGGCGATGTCCGCTCGGCGCTTCGGAGGACACGTAAAATGACCGCCGTGAACTGAAATAAAATAAGTTGGACAATAAAAGTGCTAAGACGAAGAATAGAAAATTAATTTCGTTTGATGTCAGGATTTGTGATGTCTTTTAGTGGAAACTCCGAAGAGGCAGAGAAATACGGTAATTGAACATCGGATGGTTTGTCAAGCAGAACAAAAGAACTTCTGGGCGTCCCTCGTAATGAAAAAATACGAGTTTGATTTATTTTACTTCTTTCCATTAACAAATACGATAAATCAATAACTTGTGACTGGGATTTCAATGCCGAATTAATTTCGTTACTGCTAATCGTAATTAATTGTCAAAACTGGTGCTTCACAGTGACTTTTGGTTACAAGATTAAAATAATTTATATTTATGTGGAGGGCAAAAAATTTTCTCAACTTGAATGCTTGTTGTGACTATTCAATAAAATTTAAAACTAACCTTTTTAATCATTTTGATGAATGGTTTCTATAATTGATTAATCGACATTTTTAAATGACAGTTAAATAAATACAATATTATTATTAATGATTTATCGAATCGGAGAGTAAAAAAATCACAAAAACGCCAGTCGAACCCTCGAGTGCGGCGAAGGCGCGCGCGTACGAGGGACGCTCGCGAAGATGCGGGATGCGATAATTTATAACCGCCGTACCATCGTGCGGTTGGCTTAAAATATGATTACATACTTCTGGATGTGCCTTCATATCTAATAAAATATGAAGCTTGTATATTACACGTATAAGTGATAACTTAACATCTTATTAGAACGACTGCACGCAACGTTTAACTTAAGTAGTTTATTTCACGCCATTTTATTGTTTTACTTTCTTTTTTATAGTAATATAAAAGCCACAATTTATTGCCGACTGCGCTTAATTGAATTTATTTGTAGAAAGAAGCAAAACGGCTCTGCAGTTCTCGGACTGTGCAGAGGAGAGCGCGCACAGCGCCGCCGACCACGCCCACCGTAATTTTATGAACTTTTGGTCAAAAACCCAAGTAGTGCTTCCTGCTTCACATATCCAAGATAGTAATTCGTTTTATCCGAGTTGTCACGCCCGATGACCATACACACCATTGAAATTAAAATTATCATGCTGGTTATGAACCGAACGTGACTTATTTTACATAAATAGTGGATAAAACCGCTGCACTCGAGTTGTATTGCGAAATTCAAACAAATTTTAAAAGTCGCTCGTTATATTCCATTCCGTCAATCAAATTGTTTATCCATATACAGAGTTGACTTTCAATGCTCGCTCGCTCGCACGTTGCTCGGAGAAATGACAACAGGATGCTCTCGCAGTGGGATAAACTTAATTAAAACCTAGCGAGGGCAATTACTCCTTTGATTAAACTTCAAACCACTGCTGTTACGCTTTTACCATTTCAATAAATTTCGTTAAACGGCCGAGTGCAACTAATAATTTTTATTTAATTAAACTTCATATTTATGGTGGCCTTGCAGTATTTAATTATAACTTCCTCAAATCGAAAGAGCTCTTTAGGGCATATTCCAATTAGCTCTTTGAAAATGCAAGAAACAAAAATTTTCGACTAAGACGAATTAAACCATTACGTTGATTAAGAAGATATCGAGCTGCGCACCCCCGGGGGGCCGTTCGCCTCTCTCTCCCGGTCTTAAAAAACATTTTTGTTGTCTGCATTCCTCGACACGCCAAAAAAATGACAATCATCTTCAGCACCACTCCAGCTCTCGACAAAGTAAACATTGAAATAGCAAAAAATTGCGTTTTCGTTATAATCCATCATTAAGGCACAATAAAGCAAAATTTCGATATCATTTATAATAATTGCGCGGCTCCTCGCTCAAAATTTAAACTAAAAAATTAAATGTGCCTTAATCAATCAAGAATGCTTGAAGGAACAACAAAACGAAATTTGGCATTACGAGGGGAGGTTCGAAAATAAGACTAGCGCAAAAAAGTTGTTCGGAATTTCGCTACGAGCAACGCAATCGTGTAACTTACATTTAAATTGTTTTCTAATTATCCATTAGTATGCGGTAATTCAGGTAAATGCGAGTACTACAAATTTACTTCGATGTAATTAATTATTTACATGAACGTTAATTTAATTTACGTCTTTGTTTAGCTACCGTAGCACGCTTAAGGGTCGGTTTATCCGCGCAAAAATTTGTCCTAAATTTCTCCGAGGCGAGCGTAGTGATTCACGAATGGAAATCGCGAGCAGTTTGTGTCGTGGACCAATAACTCCAACACCCGCATTCCGAGGGAGTATAAAATAACACTTTCTCGATGTCTTTGCTTGCAAAAGACAAAGCAGGAGTTTCTTGTTTAATTGTCGCCCACACAACTTTCACTAGCAGCTGGCGTTGTTGTTTTATAAGGAAAATGAGAATTCAAATGGATTTGTAGTGCAAATTAGTTGCCAAGTTTGTCAGAAATTGCGCAAAACTTTTGCTTTTCATCGGTAAGCTGCCCATTTTCTAGACGACCGATTTAATGCTGTATATTACAAATTTACACATGCAAATTTATGTATCACTCAAAAATTAGCTTATAATTTACGAAATCCAGATTAAAATAAATTTATTAAAGGAACAGTCGACTGTGGCCGGCTCCGCCCACTAAACCATACTGTTTGCGTCTAGCACACGTACCGTCAACAGAACAGAAAATATCTTATTTCCAAAATCTTCGACATAAAACAAAGAAACAAAGTTTTCAAATTTTACATTATTACCAGAAGGTCCGACTACCTACGGCCGCCATTTGAGGTGGCTGAAGAATTTATTACCGAATTTTTCTCACAATCTGCAGTTCGTAACTTCTTGTTTTCTCTCAGTTGTTCTCTTTCGTTTTCAAATAACCAATAAAGGTTGGAATACACTGGAAGGTATTCCATACCCCCCAGACCCCCCGGATTGATATGAAAGTTTCATAATATTATCTTAAGTCAAGATCAGCTAAACCAGAATCGTTGCGCACAAACTTTCGTGAAAAACTCCTATTTTGAACCGAGAATAAAGGGAAGAGAACACTGAAGGATATTCCAGTGGCGGATCGTAATATTTTTTTATAAGAGGGCGTGAAATTCAAAAAAAAAATATATACCATTCCAAACATTTATATTTATATAAATATGGTGGCTGACCGAGTTTTTATAACAATCTGCAGTTGTAACTTCTTGTTTTCTCTCAGTTGTTCTCTTTCATTTTCAAATAACCAATAAAGCTTAGAGTGCACTGGAGGGTATTCCATACCCCCCAGACACCCCGGATTGATATGAAAGTTTCATAATATTATCTTAAGTCAAGATCAGCTAAACCAGAATCGTTGCGCACAAACTTTCGTAAAAAACTCCTGTTTTGAACCGAGAATAAAGGGAAGAGAACACTGAAGGATATTCCAGTGGCGGATCGTAATATTTTTTTATAAGAGAGCACGAAATTCAAAAAAAAATATATAGCATTACAAAAATTTATATTTATATAATTATGACGACTGACTTCTCAGTCTGTCTGAAACGTTTGGTTGACTTTTTTAAGGCAAGCCGGCAATCCTCACGTCTCGACGATATCTAAAGCAAAAGGGGGCATCGCCAACACTTTAACTTTTTGCAAGTAAATCAAATGAAAACCGAATCTCAATTGCTTCTCGCGAACGGAAGTATGGAATGGCTCCCCCCCCCCCCCAATTAGCATTGATTAACTCTGTTTTGGCGACCAAACAAGGAACAGCGTACACTGGGGGTATTCCATACCCCCAGACCCCCGGATTGACACTTACAGATCAACTGTAATATCAGCTCAACTAATGTCCAATTTTTTCGTTTTGATATCTGTAGAATATAATGAATATATTGCACAAATAAATCAAGTAACCAATCAAACAACAGCAACTCAAATTCCCAGTAGGAAATCAAAATTTTGATTGGTTATTCCATAACCCCAGTGCTCCGGATTGACACTTACAGATTAACTGTAATATCAGCTCAAGTAATGTCCAATTTTTTCATTTTGATATCTGTAGAATATGAATATAGTGCACAAATAAATCAAGTAACCAATCAAACAACAGCAACTCAATTTCACACTAAGAAATCAAAATTTTGATTGGTTATTTGATTAATTTGTCTAATTTTATCCCTGAGATATCTCAAAGAGAAGAGTTCGGGTATTAGTAGAGCCGATCTTATACAATGTCAGTCTCAATCCGGGGGGTCTGGGGGGTATGGAATACCCCCCAGTGCACTCTTTCCCTTTATTCCTAATTTCGATGAAATTTTTCTCAGACGAAGAAATCTAGGAATGTAGCATTGGAAACTGAAGAACATCTTCATTATGACATTAGTGAATAAAGTGAAAAGAGTGTAATGGAAAGTACTCTACACATCCCCCAGAGATCTGACTTTTATTTACGTCTCGTAAGACCAAGGAACATCTTAAGCTAGAATTAGCTGAACCAAAACTGCTTTTCGCAAACTTTCCTGACCGGACGATCTGAATAGCACCCAATTGTCATTGAAAATCTAGATTTTGACGAGCGAATAAATGAAAGAGTTAACTGGGGGATATTCCATACCCCCCAGACCCCCCGGATTGCCACTTACATTGTGTAATATCGCGTTGAACTAAAATCGACCCAACTAAATTGTTCACGCGACTTCCAGAAAGCGATGTCGGGAGGGGGGGGGGGGAGAAGCGTTGACAAATAAAACGATAACATTGAAACCTCTGGATTACACCTGTGTTTCCTAATGTTAACTGCAGCTTAGTTCAACCGGAATCGGCTTCTCGCGAGAGAAAAGGGGGTGAAAAAGTCCTACATCATCCAATGAGTATTAAATATTCTGTTTTAGCAAGAGAATAAAAGAGAACAAATGTCCTAGAAGATATTCCTACCCCCCCCCCCCCAACAATATTAGCTTAAGTAGCTAATAAAATCAGCACAACTCTGCAATTTTGGCAAGGAAAAATACAAGAGAAAGAATGCACTACAAAGTATCCATAACCCCCCCCCCTCCCCGGATTTACAATTACGTTTTATAATATTGTCAAATTATTCAAAAGATACAATAAATTTTAAAAACTTATTAACGAGAAGATCGAAAGCAAGACAAATAAAAAAAGTGACATCATTGTTAGGTGTAGAAAATTCGGAAGTGGCGGTGCTAACGATCTATTTACAGAGTTTCCACCCTCACCCCCTCATTGTGGAAAAGCTGTAAGTTCGTGGAAGGTTTATCATTTTATATTTTAAAGTTTTATGTTTAAATTGAAGTAGAAAATCCCCTAAGATATCAAATAAACTCTAGCAAGAACTCATGTGTCCGGGGGGTCTGGGGGGTATGGAATACCCTCCAGTAATTTTAA
Source organism: Cantharis rustica (assembly GCA_911387805.1). Lineage (NCBI taxonomy): Eukaryota > Metazoa > Arthropoda > Insecta > Coleoptera > Cantharidae > Cantharis > Cantharis rustica. Next base: position 68,388,970 of record OU426878.1, read on the forward strand.
TCACAAATAAGCTAGCAATTCTTTTGTTTTATTTTGAATAAGAAAATTATTAACTCTTTTAATTGGTCTAACAGTCGATTTCATCGGGAGGGAGAAGGGGGAAGATGTTACCCCCAGACCCCTGTCTAGGGAGTTCAAAATAGAACAAAAGAATCTATCTCTATATCTTTACGCCCGCCACCCACATCAGGTGAAGGAGATATACGGATCACCGTGGAACTCCATATCGCCAAGAAGTTCATCGTTCATATAAACAGTGTACTGAGGAATGTTTCATACCTCCCAGACCCCCGGTGCGTACTACAATGACATTATAGATTTATCTGTTCTGAAAAAATAAATATTACTTATTTAATAGTATTAAGACAAATCACGAACGGAAACCCTTCACGCTCTATATACTGAGGCAAGATGGGGGGGGGGGGTTAGAATTCTCCAAACATCTCGGTATTTATATCTATAAATAAACTAAAAGTTCTTCCGATTAAAAAAATTTTAACTCTTTTAAATGGTCTAGCGGTCAATCTCAAGTGTTTGCATACTCCCGATTTAAAATAGTAAAATTTAAAGACATCTACATCATTTACATTGGGCTGGGGGGTATTCCATACCCCCCGGTCTGCAACAGTTTAAGCTGGTATCGCGGACGGAATAGAAGAGAAAATCACAATAACACAGACAATAACAGGTGGGTCCACTGGGATCCCAATGGCCCTTGAATATTCTCTCAGTAATAACTCCTTGACGGCAATGGCAAACCATCAAGGTGTCATTCCATTCGAAAAATTATTATTCCAATTCCTTCGCAAAGTATTTTCGATCTTCTATTTTCTCTCCTTAAAACAAGTGCGCGTCGGAGTTCACCGGACATCACTGTTGAAGAATTTGATAAATAAAAAATTAGTGAGCCGCCATTTTGACGAAGGAAGAAGAATTTGGTGTGTGAAGCATTTCAATGGTTTTTATTCGATTAACGACAGATTGAACTCTAGAAGAGTGGCAATAAAAAGAAGCATGTCGTTTACCAATAACCATAAAATCGAAATGTATTTCTTACTGTGTAGTCGCTCGATAGCTACTAGAGGAAAGTAATCGGTAACGCTCGTATAATTTTTTTTATTCACATACTTTTACTTTAAATCCTATTTTCGAGATAGCACAGTATTTAATAAAAATAAGGAATGCCGCTGCCGGCAATAAAAAAATATTAAAAGTAAAATAAATTCGATGTCCTCTCCTAAAACTAAAAACTACCGAATATCTAAACTGCGGGCGATTAAAGAATATTTCAAATTATTGTCGCGGCGAATGGGTAAATCCGGACCTACGAGGTGAAGTTACAAAATTTACGCGCGAAATCTCGTTAGCGGACAATAAATTTATTACTACCGGATTTTATTACTACGTTTGCAGGTTTCATTAGCGTCAATTTGTAAAACACCAAATTACGAACACGTCGTTTCATAAAGCGATAATTTGGTATCGCGCCGGGTTAATAAACCCAAAATCAAATAAAAACTTACGAAACGCTTATAATTAAATTAAAAAAATTGTTTCGCTGCTTTTACGATAAATCACGGCGCGCAAAGTGAGGGTTTTGGAGTTATCGTGAATTATTGCCTCTCAACGCCAAGTCAAAAAAGTTCAACGGTCGAAACGTGGCGGCAAATTCGAATAGCGTTCGGGTGCCCCTTTTGCGAAACGCAATTTTCGATTCGACTACGTGAGAAAAATAACGGGAAAAAATTATAAGTGAGCCTTAATTGTTAGTTGTCACAGAGTAGAAACAATTCGTTGCTTAGAACCCGAGGCTTGCACGATTGCAACAAAGACTAGTCGACGCCCATGTTAAACTTCAACAAATGGTACTTGGCAAAAAAATTGCTAAAATTATACCGTTTCAGCATTGTTATGTAAAAAATGTACCGAACAATAAGTGGTATGGGTATTTTTAAAAGGCCCTCGACTTTATTATATTTTGTCGTGTATTGTGCATGGAACCATAAAAATCCTCAAAGAGGTCAAGTGGATGTTGGCGGAATTTTTTAATTTCGTTTAACCCGCGGGTTATGCAGAAAATTTTAGCACACATTTTTGTCACGTACTCTTCGCCATTAAGCAGTCCCCCTACGCACTCCATTATCGAAAGAATTAGCGGAGAACCGGGCGACGGTGTAAAAATGGTAACAAAGTCTCTCGTCTGCATCTCAATAATTTACAATGGCGATTTATTTAAAAATTCTATTCCACATTCTCCGAGTGGAATTTTCAACGTCCTTAACAATTATTTCGAGCTTAAGTGGAGTAATGTCAGCAAGTAAACCAACTCAAATGCATAATGCATTTCATATCTTCCATTTTTTTACCTGTCGGCTAAATTGCCGTATAGGTAATGTAGATAATATGATAAATACAAGAATAATTGATTATTGTTCGCATACACATAAAATAGTAAACATAATCGCATGACAAAACTCGTTTCCTTTCAAAAGAAGAAAAACCTGCAAATGATAAATTCAATTTAATTAAAACTCTTATTAAAATAATCCTGCTTTTCTTTTAATTAGCTTTACCACCTAATAAGTAGCGCCCGAGGCGACAACTTTTCTTCATCGTCGATCGTCAACTCTACGTTCGTTGACAATTATTCAAAGTTAAATTTCTTATGATTGACGGTTGTCTTAACATAAACCGTCAGTTTAACGCTCTTCAACTGTTTGAACTTTGCTGACGACTCATATTTTATAGCCAACTTATTGACGATTGTTCATATCGTCACGATCAGCCGTCAACCATTGGTTGTTTTTATCACGTACGGTTACCATGGCAACCAGAGTTAATCAACAGATCCTTTTAAACCGTCAACAATAAATGTTGATCCCGATCTTAGAGGTAGGTAGGGGGAGGGGGAGAATATGGACTTACCAAAAACAACTAACCGTCTAACCGTAAGTAAATAGGTAGTAGACTCCATACCAACGGCAGTGACGGTCGGTAGAAGAGCGAGGAGGCGCGGGTCAAAGTGATTCGCACCCACCCGGTACAATTGATAGAAAATTTGATTTTATGAAGTTTAAATGGTAACATTGTAAATAGAAGAGGTGGGGGGCGAATCGACAGAGAGACGATGCTTTTCAGCCAAAAACGGCGGCCGAGCTGGTCAATTTTTGATAATTGGTAATTTGAGTGATTATTTTTGTTTGATTAAATAAAATGATTTTTAGGCGAATGCATTATTGCGCTTTTTTGGAGGTTTATTTTTGAGATTTAAATTATTTTGGAGTTTTTGGTTGATAAATTAGAAGAGCAATCGAAATTAAAAATTGGAATTGACTTATATTTAAAAATTGGAAAATTAAAAATTATTGCATTCGTAGGAACGAATGGTTCTATTGATAAGCAGGCGATTTGGATAACGCTAACAACGAAATTTCGTTCCCTCTGAAGAAAATTGAAACTTTATTTTACATTTACTTTAATTTGGATTGGATTTAATAATTATTTTTGGAGAATTTATTAATTTTTTTGGATTAGAAGAAATTTTATTTTATTTTGAAAGACATTTTTTGGAATTTTGAAAGACGATTAATTTTTTTTTGATTGAAAATTTCCCTTTTGTTTTGAGAACGATAGAACCCAACCTGAGATACGACCGTCTCATCTCCCGCATTTAAGAGCAAGCTTGGAGCACTTATCACTGCAATATAATTTATTGCCACCACAGAACAAAACGAAAATGTGTGCCATCAGCTGTCTTTGAACGTAAATATTGTTGTTTCCATACCCCCCCCCCCCCCAGTACATCAACAATGAATGTAACCGTGTAGGCCCTTGAGACCCTCATAATTGCAATTAACCCCTCAATTAAATCTTTAATGTGCAAAAGTTTCACCCCCCCCCCTCTAACTGTTTCTAGCATTGACGCACATGAATGGATTAACGAGGATTAAATGGATTAAATGCTGCAGAATTTATCCCATTACCCGAAGGTACTAATGATATGCCACCACGCACTGGAAGTATGAAGCATAAACAAAATGCGCCCCTTTCTTTTAAACGCAATTACTAGAATGTTGTAGAAGTGGGGGGGGGGGATTCCATAACCGTAGGGCGCCCGGATTTAGAATTTAAGTGATAGAGTTGATTTAATACGAACTTTTCATTATTTTATTAGAAATACATCCATATATCGCAACAGTACTCACTACCCCAATCCCCCCCACTCAATAATATTTCTTTTTAGGGTATGCAGATTTCAGATATACTAAAATTTTAATTTAAAAAAAAACCGAATATTGACAACCGAAATATTATATTACTCTGACCAGAACAAACGTGTATGCAGCTTTCAAACACAAATGCTGGCTGTACGTTGTGAAACCGGGGGGTCTGGGGGGTGTGGAACACCCCTCAGTTCGTATTTATCCTAAGGAATATTTTCAGAAAGTTCCATTCCAGGTTCAGAAGTTGTCAGTTTAAATAGCACTGAAATCTTTTGCACATTCAATTGTTGATGTACTGGGGGGTATTCCATACCCCCCAGTACATGGGGGTATTCCATACCCCCCAGACCCCCCGGTTTGAGAAACAGTAGGTTTGTGTGCTTCTCTATGCGAATTGTTTACATTAAAATAGAAAATCAAACAAACACAACTATATTGTGGTGTTTCAAAGTGATTCGGACCCACCCTATACATTTTGGTGGAAAATTTTATTTTAATAAATTGACTTGTAAGATGGTATAATTTGTTAGGTGGGGACGAATCACGAAAAATGTAAGGCTTTTTGGCAAGAATGGCTGCACGAGCCAGTCGTGCGTATTTTGGCACTGTGAGTTACATTTTAATGTTATTTAAATAAAGCGATCTTTATGCGTCTGCATCATTGCGGTGTTTTAGTAAGTTTGAAATTATTTTTAGATATTTACAATCCATTAAATGCAAGCAATTAAATTTGCAAGAAGGCTGGTTGGTATATTAAAATTCAATTTGGATTGTTGTAATTTGGAAAATTTAAAATATATTTGTAAGAGAGCGAACGTGCGAGATTGCGTGCGCAGCAGAAGAAATCGAAACTTCGATCCCTTTTAAGAAATTTTGATATTTTACATTGGATTTAAATTATATGCGACGGAAGAATTATTTTTGTAAGACGATTTATTTATTTTTGAGGTTAGGAACTTGATTTATTTTGACTCACACCCTGAGGTACGATTGTCTCATCTCCCGCATTGAGAGGTTAGTCCGGAACACTTAAAGTGCAAGTGAAAATTAACCTTTTTTTGAAAGCATCATTGCAATATGTTATAGTATTTCGCACCGGGGGGTCTGGAGCGTATGGAATACCCTCCAGCATTGACAATTAAAGAACTCTCAAGTTTAACATATCATCATATCAAATATCATGATACCGAGAATCTCGTTAATCCATTCAACTTAAAAAAAAAGTTGGCCTGGTATACGAAATGATACCGCATTTATTCCCTTTTACCAGTCAAACCATTCAAATACAACTATACTACAGTACACACCGGAGGTATTGAAGTATACAAAATACCTCCCTTGTTTTTAAACGCAATTACTAGAATATTGGGGGGGGGGGGGAATCCATAATTGTAATCTTTCGAAGTTAGAATTTGAATTATTTCAATAAAAACTTTTCATTACGCCAGAAAAAATATATCTATGTCGCAGCAATAGTCATTAACCCCCCACCCCTCCCCCCAATAATAATATCCTTAATATTACAATTTTCAGAAGATACTAAAAATCCAAACATATTAAAGAATTAATGCCAACAGAACAAACGTGTAAAAAATGTTTCCGCAACTTTCGAATACAATTACTGGTTTACGGGGGGGGGGGGGGGGGGGGCAGGACCTAAAGAATACTTTGATTCAAACATCAAAAGTTTAAAATGCCCACTTAGACCACTTTTATTTCATGTGAATATTATCAAACGGCAATTGTTTTCTTTCAAATGGGGGGCTGTGAAAACTGACGGATCCTTGTGATCGCCAAAACAAAATAGGGCCGGCGATCGTCAGCTCGGTTCCAAATTGGCGCCCGAGCAGGGAACAAAAAAAAAAATGATTTAGAAATAAAAATGATTGATCCAATTTGCAGAAAATCATTGATAGTACGATGCCACAATTTTAATGACCGCGCTACCGGCACAATTCCAGTCCATCCATCATAAATTTGACAGTAGAGTATCGTTTTTTTTTATCGACTTAATAACATACGTAAGGTAACCGTGAATGAGATTTAGAGATTTCGAAATGATATTAATGATTTTGGAGCGAAAGAAGAAACCTTCGTGGGAATTTTTTAATTGTTGCAATGTTGGTTTTTTGTTTGTGTACGCAACGAAACGAAAATGTAGATGTTATCGGCCGTCGTTTGGGTTATCGGAAGAATAGCGGTGATTGAGGAATGTATCTTGAGTGACACCGTCCGAGATGATATCAGTTAGACAAACCTGTGTTGTGTGGTGTGACAATATCGAGGCTGCATCGAGTAATCCTTGCGCGTTGGGTCGGGGACAAATTCTAACGCTCTCACATCCGCGTCCAAATATGGCGAAATGTACCAGCAAATTGTCGGTGTTGTTGTTAAGAAAAAAACGACACGCTCGTAAGTGTTTAAGTTTGCGTAACCAAATAAATTTATTTTTATTATGAAATTAATAGAGCCAACCTAATTGGCGTATCACCACGTTCGGTCTTGCAGTAGCAAAATAGTTGGTCCGATAGAAGAAGAATGGAATGCACCGATGGAATAGTTAATGTGGCGCTGTATCTATAGGGCAATGTGCTCGCCGAATAACAAATTAAGGAGCACTCGCTACTGCTGTTTCTTTTGGAATTTTTTTCGTTAATCAAGCAATTTTTGAAAATTGCAAAAATCGAAAAAACCTATCGAGATAAACACGCTTTTGATTAAGGAAGGTAATAACCGCCATTAAAACAAAATTACGATAACTGTAACTCCATCGAGACGAAATTAGAAAACATAAAATTTAAAAATAAAAAGCCGAGCGAATTTATTGCGTTAATAAAATTTTATTTATGAACATCGCATTGTCATGAAAATAATGATTAATAGGTTAATTCGACAAGTAAATAAGTAACGCATCTTTTAAGATTACAATGTCACGCGAGGTTACAATTAATACACAAAGTTTAAGGTCAAAATAAAGAATGTCCATTAATGCTGAAGCTTAAAACGAGATTACATCTTAGGGATTAATATCGCAAAAGGTGTGACTCGACTTCCAGCACTTTCAATTATTAATGTGTTGACAAAATATAATACAAGCTACGCTAATTCTTAAGGCGTGGTCACAATCAAGCGTCGTCCTTACTTGTCCATACTTGTCGAGTACTCTTTTCGAGAGCCGAGTAAACTTTTTTTCTACCGGTGCCAAATCTTCGCCCGTAGCATTTTATTCACACAATTAAAACTTATTTGTTGCCGTCCGATTGTGATTAATGCGAAAAAGTTCGATTTTACAGTATTATTTGGCGGCAATTAATTTTATTTCGACTTTTTGCCAATAACTTCTCGATATATTTTATAATCCTGCAGTTTACTAATTGACGTTAATACTTTCTATTCTTTAATCAATTCAAAAGTGGACACATTAGTGCTTAATGAGTAGAACAGATTAAATTTATGCTGATCCAAGTCGCAAAAAATAGCCTCATCGGTAAGTGACTCGAATACAATTTTGCGTGTCGAAATCCTGAATTTTAATTAAAGCAGATTAACATGTCCCGTACGGACACGGCAACAAAGAATCCACAGTTTTTACAAATTATAAACGAAAATAATTGAATTGACCAGGTTGTGCGGCCTGAAGGCCGCACTGATACTGCGCCGACCCCCCCCCCCCAACTTTTTAGTTGGATGCCTAAAAATAAACCAGTCGAAAATGCATTTTACTTAAAGAAAGAGATAAACTTTTAGCTCTTCCGCCACTGTCCTGTCAGCTCGTCAGATTTTAATTCAACTTTTTAGGTTAAAAATTGTTTTAAAAACAAAAAGATGATGGAACTGTTTGACGTCACCGGTAGTAAATGTAAATGATAATTAAATTTAAATATTTGTCAGAGTAGTCTGAGTAAATTTACTCCCCCCCCCCGCTCGATGGTTCATCATTTCTACTTACTCCCCGTAAAAAGTTCAACAGTTGCTTATATTTTGTCGAAGGAGGAATCTGATATAAGTGAAGGGAATTCTGATAAAATTCGAAGAAATATAAGGAAATAGGAAATCCGAGTTAATTAAATAACTGAGAAATCCGAGAAAATTCAAGTAAATCTGTGGAAGTATTAAGAATTCCTAAAAAACGCAAAATCGGAGAAAATGTAGGAAATCCCAAGAAATCTTATGAAATCCACAGAAATATGGTAAAATCCGAGGAAATCCAAAGATATTAGCAGAAATGTAAGAAAATCTTAAGAAATATAGGAATTTCCAAGTAAAACCGTGGAAATTTGATATCTGAGTAAATCCAGAAAATCTTATGGAATCCTAGAATATCTTAGAAAATCCAAGGAATTACAAAATTCGTCTGTTCACACAGCAATGCGCTGTAAATGTCTACAAACTCTCTAAAAAATAAAACATTTGCTCCTACTTGGTGGAAGGGGCACTGTGGTACAGGTGAATGGAAATATGAAGAAATCCAAGTAAATTTGAGAAAATCTATTTTCCTGTACGAATTTGTCTGTTATGAAACATCATACAAGTCAAAGGGGGGGGGGGAGCAATTTTTTAAAAATCAGAAATATGTAGTCATGACGTCACAAAGAAAGAATCACCATGTGAGCTGGCCACCGCCAACTAGACAGAAAATTAATTTGAGTTTTTGTTTTCCGTTTTTGTCAATATTAGTATATTAAACAATGTATAAACAAACAAATCGCGGTCAATTTAATATCGGACACCCATTGTAGTGCCGTCACTGACTCTACCGGGTTACTATGGTTACATCTAATGATCAGACGCTGAGAAGTATAGGATATTCCCAATAAAATTTAGAGTAAAAATGTGGAATAAATGTAATTATTATTAAAAGGCTTGGAGGTATATTATACCCCCAAACTGCTATTATCCAAAGATACTCCAAAAATTTAAAGTTGAAGTCATAGCAATATATATGCATTTGTGCAGAAAACATGAAAGGTTGCTTTATTTTATAAGATCAATCACAGAACATACACGAGAAGCTGCGATATGTCAAACCGGGGGGTCTGGGGGGTATGGAATACCCTCCAGAACACCAACAAAAAATTTTTACGGTTGTAGATAACTTTCTTATTTTTGTGTTAATTTGTTACTTACAAATTGTTGAAAAATTAGCATATTTTTTAGTATTTTATAAACCTGTCAGGTTAGGTTAGATCTTATAAAACTTAAAACAATAGCAAAATTAAAAAATATTGTAAAAAATTGAAAAAATTTAGATAGAACTCAACGGAGTTTTTCGCTAATATCTCAGAAACGGTGCAAAATATAAAAAATATTCAAAAGACCAAAAAAGTTCAACGCGAAAAGACGAAGATTTTTTAATTTAAATGTCATCGTGATATATCGCACCGTTTTCGAGTTATTAAAGAAAAACAGGATTACACGATAGTTGGACTAGACTTCCGATGTTTGATTTAGTTAAAAAAAAATAATACCTAACTATTTTGTATTTTATTTGATATAATTTTCTCACACGTTTTCGGGACAAGCTATATTCAAAAAATCCAAAATCCAAAAAAATTAAAACAAAATCCAAGTAGGTGTTAACGCGGTTTTTCTCTAATATCTCGAAAACGATGCGAGATATAAAAATATTCAAAAGACCAAAAATGTTCAGCGCGAAAAGACGAAGATTTTTTAATTTAAATGTCATCGTGATATATCGCACCGTTTTCGAGTTATTAAAGAAAAACTGGATTACACGATAGTTGGTCCAAATAAAAACTATTTTGTAGTTTATTTGATAGGATTTTGTCACACGCTTTCGGGGCAAGCCATTCCGTTGCCGTATATGGTGAGGAAGTTCTAAAATTCGGTAATGATGGTCAAGTGGATCGTAAAACGGATACGTAAAACTTTAATCTGAAAAAGACGGATGGTGGGATAAATTATGTACCCATCCCGTGTACGAGGGTACATAAAAACATCAATATTTAACGAAATATTAACGATAATAAAATTCCGGTTTAATTAATTTATAGGATTAAGCGCATTGTGTGCTAATGAATGCAGCCGTTGCTAGCAATAATAAGAAAAGGCCCGAATTAAATAATTATTTATGTGTGAATGTCGGTTAGAATCGAGCGGCCGTAATTAAAACGAACCAATCGGGTGTTTGGAGAAAAAAACGCGATCGTTTCGTTTTCGATAGATGGCGCGCGCGATGGGGGAGGCCGAAAAAAGAGAGAACTCGTTAGGTTTCGTGCTTGGAATGAACCAAATAAATTTACCATTGTCACAGAGCTTGCAAAATCAGTCTGGGCCGTCAGGTTGAAACCTAGCGAGCGTTATTGTAACAGTCGAAATATGTCACGGTGACTCAAAAACGACAATGGTCAAAGTAATAAAGAATAAGCTCGAGCTTTAAAATTTAACGACGTGGCATTCCGAAGCGGCTTGGAAAATCGCAGCAACAAACGGAAAGGCAGAAAGGGGGCTTCGCTCCACGTCTACTCCTCGTAAATCATATTAAGTCAGTCGTCTGTGCATATCGATGCATATTTTGATATTCTTCCGAATCTTATTGGTCGAATCAATTTTTTCATAAACGTTATAAAAAGCCTCTCGCTCCACCCATCCGTTTTATAGACCATGAAGAATTGCGGCCATCTCTTTTCGGCGCAAAACGCTTTCGCAGGCTCGCCTCGTTCCAGCCTGACGCTGACGGCTATGTTAGAGTAATTGCAGCCGTGCAAAGCCCGATAGCGCGGCAGATAACCCTTTTTGGTGGCGGTTTGTCCCGAAAACATTTTTTGCGCCGCCGCGAATTAGTCGAGAATTTATTTCGTCTCCTTCGAGTACTTCACGCTAAATTTACTTGATCGATCAATAAAATCTGCATCATCCGCCCGAGTCATGTTAATTAGTTACGTTTCTGGGCATTTTAATATCTCAAATCTGCTTCATTTTCGGTAGTTAGTTTGCTAAATTAAACTGACATGCATGCATACCAAAATAAAGATTGCCAACTTTGATATTATACTTCCACTATTTTTTCTCCCTAATTACCGACTCGGATTATTCTGACCTGTCAAAAGCAATCACATATTTTCGGGTAAATAAGCAAAACCCGCGCGCAACGTGTAATTACGACCTCGTCAAATGGAGTTGTAATATGCTAACGTGGTCGGCGAGCGAATTGATAAATTAGGGCGTGGAAGTTTAACGAAAAAAAAATATTCTCCTTATACCACCCTCAACCCCATTTTACTGAAAGAGCGAACACCACGTGACGCAATATAAATTTTATATCGAAACGCCCGCGGCGCGAACCAACTTATATAATTTCAACTACAATAACTCGTTAAAATATGCAATTAGCTCCGAGCAAAATCTTTCTAATATTTTATTCTTAAGCTTTTTTTTCTAATTGGCAATTTATTTGCATATTAGTTAAAAAAATAAATTTTAATAATAATGGTGTAGGAAGTTAAACACGGTGAAATACGCTCCTTTATCGGGCACTTTTCGAATTTTTTTCCGTTCGATACGGGAGAACGGGTTTGTTTAGTAATCGATTGTTATTAATCATTAATTACAAATTATAATATGTAGAGATAAAATAAATTTAAATAAAGTCACACTTTTGAGTAAAAACTGGTTATGATGATGGTACGGGGTGATGGGGACCCGGCACGTCGCGGTCGTTTCGCCATTCTCACCCCGTACTATCCCGTCTACCAGCGCCGATCAATTTTTACCATCGAATAATAACCAAAGTGTAAAATAGTTAATATTTCATTATTATTTTAACTACGGTACTTAATGTAAACTTGTATTTACACTTCGCGGGTTTGTTGAACCCGAAAGCGTGGGTTAATTGGTTTTTCTTCGTCTATGCAGTTCTTAAATTATTAGAATTGTAGAAAAAAAAATTTTAAAACTCCTTATTCGTTGATAAAATTATAAATTTCGATTTTAATTACACTCCAAGTGATGCGAATTTGTTTATAAATTGTTATGTTTTACCTCCTACGGCGAACGGGTTATCTGATAGCGACGAGATGTAGGTAATATAATATCCACATTTTAACAAAATATTTCTAATATACAGGTAGAAGAGTACAAGACAAAAAGCTGGTTTCGACGGTGTTGCTCGGACGCCCCCCTGTTCCACTCGAGGGGGCTACTTCGGCAACATAAACAAATAAATATAATAAAACGTTTGATCTTCCTGTAAGCCCCCCCCCTCATCATAAAAATTCCCGATTTATTTTTAAATTAGTCAAAAATTCACCCAAGTAATTATATATAATGTAACGGTGCAAAGGCAAGTTTCTATCGTTGAATATTTGTTTATATTATCCGATTAGTGGCAAAAATTCTAAAAGTCGAAAGATTCTACACTATTTAATTACCATAAAAAAACTTTTTAAAGCCACGTATGTTTTTTAACACCCATACCCTCGGAACTGTGGTCTACCTAGATTAATATATGGATTAATCCATATAACAGCAATAAATAAGCGAAGGTCACAGAGCTGATTAAATTAGAATTTCTTACTCTTCAACTCAATATAATACCGCAGACCGGTATGTTTCTTTTCTTTGGGGGGGGGGGGGGGAGAGAATAGAAAATGATCCCAATGCTTATAAACACAACCGGATTAGAATTGCAACTCAATTACTTCCTGGCGTCTAATTTACTGTCATTTCAAAATCATACTCTACAATAGGCAGGAAAACTATTGAAGTAAATACCCCCCCCCCCCCCCCGGCCCATTAAGTTTCTAACTTTTATTTTTTGATTAACCAATTATCCGACTGTAAAGAATAAAATTAAAACCTGGAAAAAATTTCTACGAAAACATTTTAAAGACCGAAGGTTTTTTATCAGAAGAAATACATTTATATGTTGTTGCAGAACAATCCGGGGGGTCTGGGGGGTATGGAATACCCCCCAGGTTCAGTAAAAAAAATTGTGTATGAATGACAAACTCAACAGTAGGTGATAATCGTCCATTATCCGATTAGAGACAAAAATTCGAAAAGTCGACGGGAAAGATTCTACACTATTTAATTACCATAAGAAAACTTTTTAAAGCCACGTATGTTTTTTAACACCCATACCCTCGGAACTGTAGTCTACCTAGACAAAATTAGTTAATCCATATAATAACACCAATGAATAAGCGAAAGTCACAGTGCTGATTAAATTAGAATTTCTTACTCTTCAACTCAATATAATACCGCAGCCCGGTATGTTTCTTTTCTTCGGGGGGGGGGGAGGGGGGGGGGGAGAATAGAAAATGATTCCAATGCTATAAACACAACCGGATTAGAATTACAACTCAATTACTTCCTGGCGACTAATTTACTGTCATGTCAAAATTATACTCTACAATAGGCAGGGAAATTATTCAAGTAAATACCCCCCCCCCCCCCAGCCCATTAAGTTTCTAACTTTTATTTTTTGTTTAACCAATTATCGGACTATAAAGAATAAAATTAAAATCTGGAAACCTTTTATTAGAATAAATACATTTATATGTTGTGGCAGAACAATCCGGGGGGTCTGGGGGGTATGGAATACCCCCCAGGTTCATTGAAAAAAATTGTGTATAAATGACAAACTCAACAGTAGGTGATAATCATCCATTTTACCTTTGTATTCTTTACTGAAAGAGTGACGTACTAAGTTATGCAATCAAAAGAAATATCATAAAACTAGGGGGGGGGGGGAGGAAATCCCATATCCCCAAATCCATAAACTTCCGGTATCGGAAACTGAAGGTTTGTGTACATGATCTATATTATGTGATGTATTTTATTAAGTAAAAAGGTTTTAATATTCCAATATTCATGCAAACAATCATTTAAGAACAGCCCCCCCCTACCCCCGGCCGGTATTGGAGTAATGCGTTTAGACTATCTTCTGACAATGTGAAGATCAAAATGTTGAATATCTAAATATCGCTTTCTTAATGCCGAATTGTAACAATTTTAAACAGAATTATTATTATTAGAAGAAGATGTTTGGGGGGGGGGTATATAATTGTACACTTAGAGGAAGTAACTGTTATACTTCATACTGCACCTTCTCGCTAAGGTGGTGAAAATTATAGTGTATTACTTTTTTAGTAGTCTAGATCTCACCTCAACCAGTATCCTCTAGATGTACTGGATGGTATTCCATACCCCCCAGACCCCCCGGTTTCTATACAATTTTGATTTGGTATTTTGTATTTCTTCGATGACAGTATCGAAAGTTTCTTGATGAGGTCTACAATATTCGACAGCATCAATTTTACGCTTGTATTAGAAACAGGAAGGTCTGGGAGGTATGGAATACCCTCACCACCTAGATGAAGTAATTGCTCAAGGTAGACGTCATACTTCATACAGCACCTTCTTGCTGAGGTGGTAAAAAATAAAGTATATTACTGTTTTGTAGTCTAGATTTCACCTCGAACAGTATTCTCTAGGTCTACTGAGGGGTATTCCATACCCCCCAGACCCCCCGGTTTGAAATACCCAACGTGGTTTATGTGTGCAAGATCTGGGTGTAAATTAAATATAAAAGATTTTACTCTTCCAGAACAAAGACATTTACATATTACAACAGTGCGCACCGGGGAGTCTGGGAGGTACACCCAGAACAAAATATTAGATCTTAAAATAAGTCACATAATATAGAACATGTACACAAACCTTCAGTCCCCGATACCAGAAGTTTGGGGGCATGGAATCTCCCCCCCCCCCCAGTTTTATGCAATTACTTTTGACTGCATAAGTTAGTACTTTACTTTTTCAGTGCAGAGTGCAATAGTAAAATAGATTATTATCATCTACTGTTGAGTTCGTCATTCATACACAATTTTTCCCCGGTTTTGAAATACCCAACGTGGTTTATGTGTGCAAAATCTGAGTTTGAATTAAATAGAAGGAATTTTCCCTTCAGAACAAAGACTACATATCACAGCAGTGCGCACCGGAGAGTCTGGGAGGTATGATGTAATTTTAAATACCGGCAT
The DNA here is from genome assembly GCA_911387805.1 of Cantharis rustica. Classification (NCBI taxonomy): domain Eukaryota; kingdom Metazoa; phylum Arthropoda; class Insecta; order Coleoptera; family Cantharidae; genus Cantharis; species Cantharis rustica. The sequence continues at coordinate 68,404,199 of OU426878.1, forward strand.
CCAAAACAAAACAAAAAATTTTAAATCCTTCACTCTTCCTAGTCGCATCCTCATGACTGAGATACTGTAATTAAATTAAGGATTTTCTTGGCATATACCTCGGTGGTTTGCCATTATCTGCCGAAAGAAGACAGTCAGAATAAAGTTTTTATTACGCCCGAGATCGACCGTAGATCTCGGCTTAGCAGTCAACGCTTCAAAATTTTCAATAGATTATTACAATATTACGAGGTTATTTTATACCCTCTAAAGCCCCCCCCCCTTCGCCTCAGTTCCTGAAGCCGAATATTTATGTGCCTCTTCTGCGATTCGTCTTACAAAATAGGAACTTTTTAAGTTATCAGAACAAATACATTTATTTGTTGTGGCAGAAAAAACCGGCGGGGGGGGGGCTACGCTCCCACCCCTTCGTACTTGCAGTAATGTATAAAATTAACATTATTAGAATTAAAAGCTCAAAAATACAAAACGGTAGACCGATTTGAGTTTGGACATAAAAAAATGTTACCGCGAGTCTGAGTCTGGTCTGGGAGGTCACCCAATAAGATCTTCTCTACTAGCCAATTCCAATGTAACCATTTGTTTTATATTTCAATGTTCCGTTCAAAGTTGGTAAACCTGTCCGACGGTTTTACTGAAAATTTAAAAGCTTAATCCAACTAACTCCCCCCCCCCTTTCTATGGTAACTAACTGACAGTTTATAATTTGCGAACAGATGCTGTCGACCTATTAATATGATTGTTAGAAAATATCGACCCCAACTTAGGGTTAAAATCTCCCCCCGTTATTTAGAAAACAGATCAGATTACCACTTTAGAGATCTATAACTCGAAAACGGTGTGAGATATCGAAAAACATTTAGTATAAAAAATGTAGGTCTTTCTGCGCCGAACACTTTCGACCTCTTGGATATTTTTGATATCTAGCACCGTTTTCGAAATTTTGAAGAAAACCGCTGTCGAGTGTGGTGAAATGTTTACGTAAACAAAAAACAAATTATTTACGAAGGTGGGTCACGTGTCATAACAGGGAGCTGTCGATAGGTTTATTTGTTAAACAATGCCGAGTTGAGGTGGAAAATTTTCTAATAAGAAAACTCATTACTTATTTGATTATGGAAGCAAGTTAAAGCGCGCACGATCGATAATGAAATTAATTATTAAATATAATTTGAGATGAATAAATTTTCTATTAATTCAACAATTTGTTAATTATTATTATTAATAATAATGATAATTTAAAATATGCAAACACAATCGTGCGTAACGGACGTTAAATTTTAATAGTCATTAGGCGAGATTATGCTTTCGCTTTTACTCTCAAAGTCAATTAAGAAGAACTCGCTGGAACATTGTTGGCATTCGCGGAGAAAAAATTATAAAAGTTCTGACCTTACTCTTGATTTGCAGTCATCGTTTACTTAACAAGTTGTTGCAATGGTCACTCACCTGTAACAAATATCAAATAATTAGTTTACAAAGCCGTAATTGTGTTTTGTCTTCGTTTCAGAACGACCGAGTGGGGGGAAAATCGGGGGAGTCGGAAACGAAAATAAAGGTGACTCCGCATGGCATTTTTAACCGAATATTAAAAAAGGTCGGCGAGTTGAAAAAAAATTACCCACAGACGTGTCAAATTTCCTTATAAATAATGTGGTTGGTTTTACGTAAAAAATTAAAAACGTACCTACATAAAAATTTAACGAGGTACCTGCGAGTAAATATTAAATATTCACATAAACATGCTAAACACAAACCGATTTTCATTTTTAATATTTAAATGTGTCCCATAAATCAAAACGCAAGACAACGAAGAGAAAAACAAACATTAAACATCAAAGAAACTAACACCTAAAATATTTTTTGGATAAAAAATCCTTGTGTGTGTTGTCGAACTCTTCGGCAACCCGGAGAGTTCAAAAATGTGGACCATTAATTTCGAAAAATTTAAAAATTATTCGGGCTCATTTACATTAAATTTACATTTAAAAAATTTAACCTTCCGAGGGGTTCCGTAATAATTATTAGGTTTTTTACGTGCGCGACGCACCCCACCCCCCCGATTAATTTGGATTAAAAATGGGATTCGTCTGTTCTAAGAATCTCGGGTAATTCAAGTGTCAGCAACAATTTATTATGCGATTAAATCAGAGACATCCATCACTTCTCCATGATGGTACCTCATCCTGTGCACGATAAAATTACGCAAACTTTATTAAAATGTACTTAATCAAATTGGTAACACACATCGGACAAAAAACAGCATTAAAAATGCTTATGACCTCAAGTTTGAGTTAAACTGATGGTTAAGCAGTCGGTATTTTGGGTTATGATTAACTGGTACCGATCGTACCGTCAAGGGGGGTAAACCAGCGGGAGAGTTGGTAAGTCGACTGTAACTATAGATAATGTAACATTCGTAAATTGGCCTTTGTTTAGAAAAAAAAATTATTAAAAATGATTCTATTGTTTTTACGACTGACTCGAAGAGCGAAGCACCGGATGAAATAAAAATTCTAAAAATGCTCACGTAAACGCGTATGGAACCCTCTACTCGGACGGTCCAGAAGACGAAGTATTTCTTGTGTTGGATAGGTACCTTTCAACTTGTTCATCCGGTACATGCGAAAGAAGGAGGTACGCCGTGTAATTAATTAAGCGATAATTACTAGATAGAGAAAAAATTATAAAAGACTCTTTAATTAGAGAGGGACGGTTTGCGGAGGCACCTGCGTAACACGGTCTCTGGAATCCGGTACACTCGACAATAAAATGGATAACCCAACGTTCATATTATGTACCATTTATTTACAGTTAGAAAAAGTTTTAATAATGTAACATAATTAAAAAGGTTAAATGTCGATAAATGATACCGCGAAGATACTGTTAACTTTCGGAGGCTACCTGTAAGTATAGTTCGTGTCGAGACGCTTCCGCTGACGTACGACAATATTTTAAGACCGCGAACCCGGGTCCTCCGAAGCGAAACGATACATATTTGAAAAAAAATCATTTAGAAAGTTAAAATAGAGTAGGAAAGCTTAATTGCCAAATTATGCAAAAAGATAATTGTTTAGGGATAATTAATGACCACTGTCGTCGCGTTATCAAGAAATCATTCGAATTTGAATTTTTACAACGTTGACAAAAAATGCAAATTAGTCTCTCGAGTAGGCTAGCAACGATATTGAAAAATTGTTTTGATCGCAACTAGGTTGGGCTTTCTGCAGCATTGCAAAGTAAGCTCGATAGAAATAGAGTTATGTAGTTAACCTTAAAACATCAGTTACATAACCTAAACAGGCGCCATTCTGCAAGAGTATTACATATTCGCCTACGCTCCTAACCTTGCAAAAGAATTATAATCCCACAATCGCTGGCTTGTACTACATTATCCCATTCCATTAGCTTAATCCTTAGAATTTGTCGAAATCCCTTGAAAGAGCATCCACGGCCTCGACAAGAGCGCGACTCGGCAATATTCCGGTTACAGGGTAATTTATAACCCTACAAAACTATAAACAAATAATGACTTCTACCAATTAGTGTTAACTAAACACAATTTAAATAAAAAGTTCGATTACCTCTTCGATAACCACTTTTTGGTACCTTATTTCCATTAGTTTAGCAAAAAATATGTGGTTAAATGTTTTACAAGTTACATTTTTGTTACACAAGACAAAAACATAAAATGTCAGATTAATTTGCATACATTACAAATGCTTGTAAACAATATTTTTCATCAATCCGTCCATCGATTAATTCCTTCATTTACTTCTATTGTTTTTTTTTTTGATAAACCGCGAGCCTTGTCGAGTTTATCGAAATGCGCCATTTTTTTTTGCAAAACACATGCTGACCTACAATTTGTTTTGTTTCATTTTTTTCACGATTTTAACAATCGAGCATCGTTAAACCGAAACCCGACCGTTTTTCAGGTTACATTTCGTTTTCGACTCATCGGAATAAAAAATTACAAATTCGCCATTTAAATCTGCAGTTTCTAGGTTAAGTTTTGTTTTAGGAAAGAAAATTTTAATTACGAATTTCGATCGCTGTCAAATTTAAAAAAGTGACAAATGATGTCGGATGCCCCATTTAAATCAGGCTGCGATTTGTTTTTGTCTCATCGAATCGTTCGCTATTTATAACATATGACGAACGTTGTCAAATACGTTTCGTTTTTTTCACGGTGGTATCCTTCACTATTCAAAAAAAGTGATGACCGATCATTTTATTCATTAAATCGACGATTTCTCGGGTTACATTTGGTTTTTGCCTTCTTCAACATTTCAACCTTCAAAATAAATGACGTTTAAATTAAATCTACGGTTTCCTAGGTTACGTTATACTAGATGCCAGTAAAAACTGAAAACCTGAGAAGAATCTGCCCCACTGATTTTCTTACACATGCAAAGTTTTACGCAGAATATTACAATAATTGCTCTTTAATTTTGTTTTCTTTATCTAAATTAAATATTGATTCAGTACTAAATTCTCAAAGTTGTGCGGCCTGAAGGCCGCACAGAATACTATTACGGCAACATCACGCAATTTATGTTATTGCGTAAATACAATGCAAGCACGTGAAATCTAGCCCACGGATTTTTATACATAAAAAAATATTTAAACTCAAGTTCAGGTTCAAATATTGATTAATAATATAGGAAATAATCGATTTAAAGTTTCGAATTTTCATGCAAGAAACGTCTATTACGTCGAAGTGGGTGGGGCTTAACCCCATTCTGCTGGCTGTGCGTGTAACTTCCACGTAAACAATCAAAGCACAAGGTCAAAGCGTTAGATACATTAAATAGAGGTCCGGGCTGTTCTTTCAGACCGATGCCTCGTTAACATTTTCATGCAGGAAACTTCTACTACGCCAAAGTGGGCGGGGCTTAACCTTATTCTACTAACTGTGCGTGTAACTTCCACGTAAACAATCAAAGCACAGGGTCAAAGCGTTAGATACATTGAATAGAGGTCCGGGATGTTCTTTCAGACCGATGCCGAGGTTCGGGTGTCTCGTCAACACCAGAGGCTTCCGTACGGCTTGTGGAGTCCGATAAAGGCCAAGAAAATTATGGTTAAGGCCACACTCTTATAGGGAATAGCATTCAATAATTTCACTGTAAATTAGATTTTGTTAAATATAGCACAATTTTATCACTGCCGGACTGTTCTTTCAGACCGATGCCGCGGTTCGGATGCCTCGTCAACATCATGGGCTCCCGTACGGCTTGTGGAGTCCGATCAAGGCCAAGAAGATTATGGTTAAGGCCACACTCTTCTAGGAGCATTCAACAATTTTACTGCAAATTAGATTTTGTTAATTATAGCACAATTTTATCACTGCCCTATCCCTTTTGCCTTAGCTATTGCCCTCCCAGCTATTGCCTTAGCTGAAAGTTTCCTGCTCTTCTGCTACAGGAATATTTTTACCAAGGATCCAGAGAATCCTGCCCTTAGATATCGGTTGGTTCTTGGCCCTATTTACCTCAAATGGTACATCCATTCTGCTGGACTACGTGGAGGTTGCGCTGAAATCCTGAATACGAATCTGAGGAATTGGCGAATCCACGCATAAAAACTTTCCGGCCTGGCTTATGAAACCACTGAATAAAAAATTCGCAATACATCCTCAAAATTTAATGTTGATATTTGCAATTTACTATGAGAGAAATTTGCCCCCCCCCAACTGCTAGAATTTCGTTGGAAAATCTTGTTATGTATTCGTATTGCTGCGTCCTAGTACAAACCGGGGGGTCTGGGGGGTATGGAATACCCCCCAGTGCACTCTTTCGCTTTATTCCTAATTTCGATAAAAATTTTCTCAGATGAAGAAATCTACGGATGTAGCATTGGCAACTGAAGAACATCTTCATTATGACGAGTAAATAAAGTCAAAAGAGTGCAATGGAAGGTAATTCACACATACCCAGAGCTCTGACTTCATATTCAAGCCTCGTAAGACCAAGGAACATCTTAAGCTGAAATTAGCTGATCCAGAATTGTTTTACGCAAACTTTCGTAACCGGACGATCTGAATAGCATCCAATTGTCTTTAAAAATGTCTCGTGGGTTTTGACGAACGAATAAAGGAAAGAGTTAACTGGGGGGTATTCCATACCCCCCGGATTGCCACTTACATTGTGTAATATCGCGTTGAGCTAAAATCGATCCAACTAAATTGTTCACGCGACTTCCAGAAAGCGATGTCGGGGGGGGGGGGGGAAGCGTTGACAAATAAAACGATAACATTGAAACCCCTGAATTACACCTATATTTCCTAATGTTAACTGAAGCTTAGTTCAACCGGAATCGGCTTCTCGCGAGAGAAAAGGGGGTGGAAAAGTCACAGAATAATTGGAAGATTATTTTATCGCCGTTCCAAACTAATGGTCCGAAAAAATTTCGTTTCGTTTCATTGTTCATTTCGAAATCGATCCGTTTCCTAGGTTACGGTATATTTTCTCATCGAATCGTGAAATAATAAATAAACAAATACTGCGAACGTTGTCAAATGCGGAAATGCGCCATTTAAATCTCCGATTCCTAGGTTACCTTTTGTTTTTGTTTCGTCGAAACGTTCGTCATTTAAAAAAAGTGACAATCGCTTGACGTTTTGTTTTCGGCCATTTTAAAAAATAAATGAAGACCGCGGATAATAAAATGCGCCATTTTTAGAAAACACAAATATGTCACGGTTTCGTAATATTAATTTTTAATGCGTTTGCAATTGTTTTTCTTACATCATCTGCAAATTTATGTTAATTTAGCATTAAATTTACGAGAAAAAAAGAAAACGACTTTTCAATTTCCACTATAATTAGAGAAGTATACAATTATATAAACCATACGCTGGCTATGTATATCGAAATTGGAAAGTAATTTTGTGAGTCGATCGGTTATTTAAAATTCAAATGAAATTTTTGTTTCGTGTGTAAAAAATAAAGTCACGTTTCGATCCGAACAATCACATCCGCTAATTGTTAGAAAAGAGAAACGGGAATGTGAGGTTATGTGCGGATTGATGCAACAAATGGGAGCCTTCATCGAAAAAAGTGCTCGCCTAAAGTTACAACCCATCATTATAATTTGATCATTAATAACTTTGCGAAAATCCCCCAAATTAAAAGCATAAATCACCAGAAAAGTTGAATTTAATTATAAAAGTCGTATCAAAATGTGCGGTGCAGCAAAAAGTAATGATTGCATTTTTCACAGCGCGTCCGGCCAACGAAAAATTTTATTAAGCAAAATTATTTATTGTCACACTTGAGATATTACGTACACACCTTTAAATTTAACTCGTGCACACCAAAAAGGCCAAAAAGTCCGTGCAGGGCAAATAAACCGCTCTTAAAAAAAGTTGATACGAAAATTATTAAAATACATCACCGCGTGATTCAACTTTATAATGAAGGGGGTGTACCGTATTATATGAACAAATTGTTGTCTCGGTGTGCATCTTATATCGCGACGTGGCGGGCGGAGGGGTATAAGTACCGCTAACCGTTGTACTCGCAAATGTTTGTGATTTTCTATTCAATTTGGCGAAGAAATTACGTGGGGCTTCCGGCACCATCGTTCCGACGTTTGCTTGCTCCAAAACCTTCGACGTGGAGATGGAAGGTTCTGGATCCCGACTTTTATAGATGGGAGATAAATAGTTGGAAAGCATTTCCTACGTCCATGCCATTGAAGATAATCATGTGAGCGAAAATCGTGATCGATAAAATTAGCACACTCGAGATATTCAGTCTTCCGATCTTAATCCGACCGGAATAATTCGACAAGTATGTCACGGAGCAAGCGGGCTGCCCTTCGAAAAAACGGTTATTTGCGGAGAGAATACAAAAAAAATCGCGATCATTGCATTGTTAGCTCTATTCCATCAGTTTGTCTCCGTAAGGTCATTTTTATCCGAAGTAAATGGCAATCGCTTTATCGGGACCGAGCATTTGCGGAATTCTAGTTACTACGGTGAACAAGGAACTTGTACTTGCAAAACTGCTTTGAAATCGGAGTACTCGTTTAAAGAAACTATCAACGTTAAATAAAAACGCAAGAAAGGACTTAGTTAACGATCGTGAGGCACGGCAAATATCAGTTAATTTTTCTCCCGGGCGGGCGGCCGACGAAGTCCGGGGCGTTGCGGAGCCGCCACCCTATCGAGCGCTTCCGACTATTGCCAAAAGAGGGACGAATTTGCATAACACGAAAAAATCACTTCGGTTCCACGCCCATGTCGTCGGCCGGAATGATATACCGCACTCGGCTACTAATTTGTTGTAAAATACCAAAACAAATAAATGTCAAAAATTTATAATACGGTTTTACTTTATAACTTTTATCTCGAATTTTGACAACCTCCCAGTTAAAAGTAAAATTGAATTATTCATCTAAACACGAAGAGTTTATCGTAACGCATTAATTAACCGATTAGGAAATCATTAAACACGGTTTATAGATAAACAAATACACGTTATTCAAAATTAATGTTGGAATTAAAATTGCTGGATTATTAGTTATAATTTTTTTTGTCTACACCTGTAATTATCGTTTTTTGTTCGAAATTTTACCCAACAAAAAAAATTAAGTAACAGATCGTCTTCGCCGTTAAAAATTATGACGAAAGCTTTCACATCACAAAAAATCCAAATAAGGCAAAAAAACCATAAAAAGATTCGATAGATTTCATATTTCTTGCGCAATTTATGCCAAATGTTTCTATTATTTTGCCATATAAGGCAAAATTGCGCGAACAACAGAAAGAATTCAGCGTGCAAGCACGGGAGGGGCTTTCATAACCGAGATTTACTGATCTTTGCAACACAGAGACGAACTGGTACCAAAATTTCAAACAACCCTGTATGAAAACGACTTCCCCACGGTTCACAAAGAGAAGAATGTACAATTTGTGAAAAAATTCCATTTTATTGCAAATAAACCTTTTAAATTAGAAATATTGCCACGCAATAATCAAAATGCATACCAAATCATCAAATGTCATCATAATGTCAGCAAAGAAAACCGCATCACTCTCATAAAAATAGTATCTAAACCATGCTGGAACGAATTTACTAAACGCCATCATGGCCATCTCGGAAACATCCGCCGAAAGTGGTTGTGTTGCATTATGGGGTGAGTCTCCCGGAGAAATTAAAATTCAGCGTGCAACTAATTGATGATTAGCTCACACATTCAAACTCGCGATTCTTATGGTAAAAAATAGAACTTTATGTACATAAACAATTAAAACACCAAGGACGAACTAAGATGTATGTCCTAATTCGTCTTATCTGCCTCGCTTTTGAACTTTAGTTAACGTAAGGCTGTATATTCACATACAAAAGAAGAGTACCATCTGGGATGGTTCGCTCTATCGTCTTACCAACTAGACGAAAACCTTTAAACCCCAACTTTGCTTTGCTGGTGTACTGGGGGGTATTCCATACCCCCAGACCCCCCGGTTTGGAAGCCCAAATGTAATTATAACGAAATTACTTTTTCTAAATAAAATCCTTTATTATTTCAGAATAAATACATCTGCCAACGAGATCACGCACCTTCGAGGGGTGAGAGGGGGAAGGGATGTATGAAATACCGTTTAGCCAGAGTTAGAGCCTAATTATATTAATGCTATATACGAGCGACTTTCGTTGAATGTTTAATTTTCGAAGATTCTAAACAGGAACAGAACCTTTTTTTTTTAGTAAAACGATGTATCTATAAGAAATTCATTAGTATACAATTCATACCCTCCCAGGTCTGCCGGTTTCATACTGGGAGGTCTGGGAGATGTGGAACATCCCTTAGCGACCAAAAATAATATGAAACACCCTTTGGGAAGTTCAATATCAGGTACAAAAATCGCAAGTTCAATAACTCGGAAATCCTTTGCACATAACTGCTGGTGTACTGAGGGGTATTCCATACCCCCCAGACCCCGCGGTCTAAAACCCCAAAAGTAATTTATTGTATTTTTTAATAAAAACCTTTACCATTTTAGAATAAATAAGAGGGGGGGGATGTATGAAATACTGTGTAGCCAGAGTTAGAGCCTAATTATCTTAATGCTATATACGAGGTATAAATGAGTAACCTTCGTTGAATATTTAATTCTCGACGATTCTAAACAGGGACAGACCTTTTTTTTTAGTAAAATGATATATCTATAAGAAGTTATAGATATCTCAATTCACAATACATAATTCAAACGAAGAGGTTTTATGTGATTGATCTTATTAAGAATAAAAAAAATTTAACTTTCTTGGAACAGATACACCATGCGTTGTGAAACTTCGCACCGGGGGGTCTGGGGGGTGTGGAACACCCCTCAGTAATCGAAAATTATATGGAATACCCTATAGGAAGTTCAACACCACGTACAAAGGTCGCGAGTTCGATAGCATGGAAATCCTTTGAACATACTTGCTGCTGTGCTGGGGGGTATTCCATACCCCCCAGACCCCCCGGTTTGAAAGCCTACAAAGAAATGTGAATGAATGTTCCGTGTGTGAAATTACTTTTTTAATAAAAAAACATTAACATTTCAGAACAAATACATCTGGCCATGAGAGATTACACCCCATAACACGGGGGAGAGGGGAGGGGGTGTTAATGTATAAAATACCGTTTAGCTGAAATTAGAGTTTAATTATTTTAATACTAAATACGAGGTTTAAATGGGCGATTTTCGTTGAATGTTTTGGAAACAAAAGGGTTTTATGTGATTGATTTTAATAAAAATACAAATATTTAATTCTTTCAAAACAGATATACTTGTCATGAAATGCACCAGGGGTCTGGGGGGTGTGGAACATCTCTCAGTGCCCACTAATTGTATAAAATACCTTGCAGGAAGTTAAATTCTAAATACAAACGTAGAAAGTTTATCACCACAATCTTTAAAACATAATTGGTTGAGTATGGTACAGACCTCCAGATCCCCCCCCCCCCCCACTTTAAAACCCAAAATAAGTACTATAATATAATATTATTTTATTTACTTGAAAAAAAAACATTTAGGCATTATTTCAGAACAAATACATTTGACTGTGAAAGTAAGTACTCCCGGGGGAGGGAGGAAGGGGGGAATGTATGGAAAATTTTTTAAAACAAGAAGATTTAAGCAATAAAACTAACTTAAGTCGGTGCATGATTACTTTAAGACTAAATACGATGTTAAAAATACTGGAGTTATCTTCGTTACAGTTCAATTTTCATACAATAGACCGGGGGTCTGGGGGGTGTGGAACACCCCTCAGTGCTCAGTAATTGTATGAAATGTCTTCCAGGAATTTAAATTCTAAATATAAACGTTGCAGTTTAATATCACGACAATTCTTAAAACATGATTGATTGTATATTGCGTGGCACAGACATCCTGACCCCCCCCCCTCAGCTTTAAAGCTCAAAAATAAGTACTATGTAATATTATGTTAAGTCATTTACTCGAAAAAAAAAAACATTTAGGCATTATTTCAGAACAAATACATCTAGCCGTGAAATTAAGTACTCTCGGGAGAGGGGGAAGGGGGGGTAATGTATGGAAAATCCTTTAGGACAAGAAGATTTAAGCTATAACACTAACCGAAGTCGGAACATGATTACTTTAATACTAAATATGAGGTTAAAAATACTGAGTCACCTTCGCTACAGTTCAATTTTCATGCAATAGCCCGGGGGGTCTGGGGGGTGTGGAACACCCCTCAGTGCTCAGTAATTGTATGAAATGTCTTCCAGGAATTTAAATTCTAAGTATAAACGTAGCAGTTTAATATCACGACATTTCTTAAAACATAATTGGTTGTATATTGGGTGAGACATACATTCTGACCCCCCCCCCCCCCAGCTATAACGCCCAAAAATAAGTACTATATAATATTATGTTAAGTGATTTACTTGAAAAAAAAAATTTAGGCATTATTTCAGAACAAATACATCTAGCCGTGAAAGTAAGAACTCCCCGGGGGGGGGGGGTTAATGTATGGAAAATCCTTTAGAACAAGAAGATTTAAGCTATAAAACTAACCGAAGTCGGAACATGATTACTTTAATACTAAATATGAGGTTAAAAATACTGAGTCACCTTCGCTACAGTTCAATTTTCATACAATAGACCGGGGGGTCTGGGGGGTGTGGAACACCCCTCAGTACATAGTTATTGTAAGGAATATTTTCAAGAAGTTCAATTCCAAGTTCAGGAGTTGTAAGTTCAATAGCACTGCAATCTTTTTCACATTTAATTGCTGGTGTACTGGGGGGTATTCCATACCCCCCAGACCCCCCGGTGTAAAAACCTAAAAGTATGTGTGTTCCGGGATATAATACATTAAAAAAAAAACCTTTTACTCTTTCAGGACTATACATCGTGGGTTGTACCAGCAGAAACTTTTGTACCTCAGCAAGAGATTTCCTCCTAGACTGCTTTAAGATTTCCTTAAATCATCTAAGATTACCTGGGATTTCCTCAAATTTCCCTTCAGATTTTTTTAGACACTAGATTTTCCCAACGATTCCTCCCCGAAAAAACTGATTTTCACCGTCGACAATAAAACAGGCATAAGCTTTTAGAATGTTAGCCTATTTTTTTGTTTTTCCTTCGTCCACTAATCTAGGTACCCGGTTTCGCCCCGATATTTAACCGTACAAACCATTTGTCTACTTTTGGCTAGTGTATCCTGAAAAAGTAATCCGTCTTGTAAAGTTTCAGGTCATTACGATGTCTTGCTTTACATCTGCAGGATTTGTTTTTAATTTTTTTCGAGTCCCGGAACCGGAGGGTCTGGGGGGTATGGAATACCCTCCAGCATTGACGATTGAACAACTCTCAAGTTTTGGAGAGTGAATAAAGTAAAATAGTTCACTCACTGGATTTATATTCAATATCAGCTTAAGCCAAGTTCAACCAAATTTTATAAACTTTATTTCCGGATTTGTTGTTCAGTGCGGTTGAGCTTAGGCTACAATGGTCGCTACTATCTCTCTTGAAAATTGAAAATTTTTTCAATTTTTATATAGACTGACTTGGGCCCATAACCTGTTATTATTAACATCCCCAATTAATTTTGCCGATGTGAAGCCTGAAATTATTGAAAAACTTTTATAATAGAAAAATAAATGAAAATATTTGACGCGTACGTCAAATTCGGTAGTATTTTTTATAAATGTTTCGTTAGCGACCTTAGGCTGACGCTAGAATAAGACTATTAACCTATTTACGACCACTACTATTGAACTGTTGTGCAAGAAATATCGAACAATTTAGAACACTCATGCACACTTTCACATTGTCTGCATAAATAAATGGATAAAAATGTCAGAACCGTATCGCGTTTGAAAACTCGTCAGATTTTTATGCAAAGTATATCGGCAATTCGAATTAAAAAAAAACATCTAGAAAGTGCCAAAACGGAACCTCGGACCACACGCAGTATATTACACGGACGGTCATTTTTATTTACCTACAAAACGTGCACACATTTCGAATGAGATTAGATAAAAGAAAAATGTATATGAAACCCATAATTAAAAACCTAAAAAGCGCGCGATGGTCGGACAGAATTTTAAAACGTCCACTCTATGCTGTTTGATTAATTAGAGAGAATTTTAGTTGAAAAACCAGTACCGATTTGCTTACCCAATAACACAAATAATAAAAATTCGACGGCACGAAACCGGAAATTGGAAGTACGCGCAAGCGAAACCATTAGCTTTCGAGGTATGAAAAATTAATAACAATTAAGATCATAAAGAAGAAGAAGATCTTCGCAATAGACCGAACGCAAACTAATCAAATACCAAAGTGGTCATTACATTTCCATCCTCTTCGGACCTGTGCAATATACAATCAATATGTCTTCTTTCGCACCGCTACTGTCTGCCCGCCCCTTATTAAACTGGAAGCGGCACTTTAATTCCGCCTAAACAATTATTAACTTCTGTCTCGACTACACGCGCATCCAATCCTCTTCCCGTCTCTATTTGCGGAATACCAAAACGTCAGGTAGCCAATGTACCATGTAAATTTTGAAATAGTACACACACTTTTTCACGAACGCCCCCCCCCCCTCCGCCGCTGGTTAGGTAGGAAATTAATTAACAACGAAACGCACCTTGAATTCCTCGACGTTACACGCAGGAGACAAAAACGGACACAATGTAACACGAAACCGTTTGTTTAATCCGGGATTACATCAAAACAAAAACCTATCAGACCTAACAGGACCCGGGCGCCATTATTACGATGTCGAAAATCGATAATAACTCTTAAACAATGCGCTGTCAAAAATAATTACGACTAATTTTATGGAATTTAAAAACGAACGAAAATTCCCACGAGCTAAAAATTACGTTAACCACGAGTTGGCTTATTCTCTGTTGGGCAAAACGGCCCGTAATACAATACATAAAATTTAATAACGTTTTTAGAATGTAAGACATTCTATTATATTGCCAATGCTGAGTATAAAATCGAAAAAATTTGAATCCGTTTCTCGCATAAAATTACTATAAATCCGATAAGCAATCTCGTGGTCCGAGGCAAAATCGGGTACGTTTAGCGGCGTCAAGGATATCATTAAATTCTTGATTTCCTCAAAACGAGTTTAAAAAATAGAACATTCTGCTGCAAGTTCACAAAAGACGATTCGACGTGATTGTTCCCTGCGTCTGAACTGCAAAAGCTAGCCGCCACTCGCACGAAACAAAAGCAATCGCGTGGCTTTTGTTTTGCCTCCCCGAAATTATGCGAGTAAACAAGCGAAGGTTTGAAAACTGACAGGCTCTTCAAAAACGGCACTCCTTACGAATTTAAAAAATGTAAATCTCGACTTCGGAGCTGACTACAAGTGGTACAACTGTTTCAAGTTTTGAAGATAAAGTGGCGTTGAATAAATAATACAAAAAGTTGGGTCCACTTGTCAGATTATAAGATGAATGATTCAGAATTTAAAATCCCCGTGTGGCAGCGTCGCCACCGACGATAGCAGAGTTTCGGAGGAGGACACAAATATTTTAAATGAACAAGAAATACGAAGACTTTCAAAATCTCCTGGTATTATCTCACGATAATTATTGAACATCGTAGATTCATCTGTTATTCTTAAATGTTTTCGGGTGATGTAGGCTGTTCAGATTTTAATGGCCTCCAACAAGTTCAATGATAGTCTTACCTGGATTAATCTATTCTTGACTTGACATAAGAAACGTATTATTATACATACAATGGTATCGTGAATCAACATTTTAAAAAGCATGGTAGTACAAAAATATTGTTTTGGTATCATGAAAAAATCAACCATATAGCATCGTGACGTTTTACGTGTCCGCACAAAAAAACAAGGTGACTACTTAAATAAATTACCTTTTGTTGTTAATATTAACAAATTTGCAGACTTCTGTTACACCCACAAAAAAATAACAATGGTTGGATTTAAAAAATAGATGCTGGAATCAAAGCGAGCGATTTCCTTCGGGTGCTTTTTTGACAATATCGAACGATAAATTACAAATGCTGTGGTACCTCGAAAGGTTTTATTGTTGCGATTATCTTAATTATTGGGTTAAAATCTGACATTAACATATCTGCTTCTCACTATTTATTGTGTTCGATACAAATCTGCTCAAATGCAAAATTGCGCACAAAAGCGTTGGCAACCATATACTTAAAACTCGCGTTTTTCGCGTATATCTCACTTTGTATTCGTTTTACGGTAAAAATTGTTAGCAACAAAATTAAACACAGTCAAATTGTCTACAAAAAAGCTCTAGAGCATGCTTTCGTACGATCGCTTGCTTAAAAGCGCGGAGGAAAAGGTAAAAACAATCGGAGAAATGACTGCAAAGCCATAACTTTTCAACTATCCATCTTATGAAAAATATGAATCAGAACATTTCTATAGAGAATTAAATTCTCTACAATACCGAAAATAGGTCTTTTTAACGTAAAAGTATTTTTAACCGAGATATTGTCGAAAAACATAATCTTACAGTATAAAATTACATTGTTTAGTGATGATATTCTAAATAACGCATTTTATAAAAAATAAGCATCAGAAAGTTTTCGAATTCTCTACAATACTGAATAAAAGTCTTTTTAATGTGGAAGTATTTTTAAAAGAGATATTGGCGAAAAACTTATAAAATTACATTGTTTTGAGATATTGCGGTTCTCGAAGCTATTATCTTCTAAATCATCCATCTTATGAAAAATAAGCAGTAGTACATTTTTATAGAGAAGGAAGTTCTCTACAATATTGAAAATAACTCTTTTTAGCGTTGAAGTAACTTTAAACGAGATATTAACGAAAATCAATTTTCCCTTACCAAATTACATTGTTTTGTGATGAAATTACGGTTCTCGAGGCTCTAATTTCTAAACCACCCATTTTATGAAAATTTAACATCAGAACATTTTTATAGAGCAGGAAATTCTCTACAAGATTTAAAATAGGTATTTTTTACGTAAAGGTAAATTTAAGCAAGATATAGGCAAAAAACATAATTTTTCCTTATAAAATTACATTTTTTTGTGATGATATTACGGTATTTACGGTTATCGAAGCCCTAACTTCTAAACCACCCATTTTAAGAAAAGTTAACATCAGAACATTTTTATAGAAAAGTCAATTCTCTACAAGATTTAATATAGGTCTTTTTTACGTAAAGGTAAATTTAAACTAAATATAGGCAAAAAACATAATTTTTCCTTATAAAATTACATTTTTTTGTAATAATATTACGGTATTTACGGTTTTCGAAGCCCTAACTTCTAAACCACCCATTTTAAGAAAAATTAACATCAGAACATTTTTTTGGAGAAGGAAATTATCTACAATATTTGAAATATGCCTTTTTAACATAGACTTAATTTTAAACGAGATATTGACGAAAAACCATTTTTTTCCCTTATAAAACTCCATTTTCCGCGATGATAACTTGTAAACCGTCTGTCATATGTAAAATATGCACCACAATATTTTTATAGAGAAGTAAATTCTCTACAAGATTTAATAGAGGTCTTTTTAACGTAAAGGTCAATTTAGACAAGATATAGGAAAAAAACATAATTTTTCGTTATAAAATTACATTTTTTTGTGATGATATTACGGTATTTACGGTTATCGAAGTCCTAACTTCCAAACCACCCATTTTAAGAAAATTTTACATCAGAACATTTTTATAGAGAAGTAAATTCTCTACAATATTTGAAATATGCCTTTTTAACGTAGACGTAATTTTAAACGAGATATTGCCGAAAAACAATGTTTCCCTTATAAAATTCCATTTTCCGCGATGATAACTTCTAAACCATCTGTCATATGTAAAATATGCACCACAATATTTTTATAGAGAAATAAATTCTCTACAATATTGAAAATAGGTCTTTTTAACGTAAAGGTATTTTTAAAAGTGATATAGACAAAAACCATAATTTTAGGTCTAGAAGCCATAACTTCTAAACCACGCATTTTATGAAAAATATACATCAGAACATTTTTATAGAGAAGTTAATTCTCTACGGTATTCAAACTAAGTCTTATTAACGTAAAAGTAATTTTAAGCAAAATATTGGAAGAAAACCTTATTTTCCCTTATAAAAATTCATTGTTTTGTGATATTCCGGTCATCGAAGCCGTAACTTCTAAACTACCCATTTTATGAAAAATAGGTATCCGAACATTTTTATAAAGAAGAAAATTCTCTACAATAATGAAAATAAGCCATTTTAACGTAAACCTAATCTTAAACAAGATATTGGCGAAAAACATAATTTTCCCTTATAAAATTACATTGCTTTGTAATATTCCGATTCTCGACGCCATTATCTTCTGAATCATCCATCTTATGAAAAATAAGCAGGAGAACACTTTTATAGAGCAGAAAGTTCTCTAGAATAGTGAAAATAATTCTTTTTAACGTATAAGTAATTTTAAACGAAATATTGAAGATAAACAAATTTCCATTATAAAATTGCATTTTTTGTGACGATGTTGCGATTCTCGAAGTTATAACTTCTAAATCACGCATTTTATGAAAAATAAGCAGTAGTACATTTTTATAAAGAATCAAATTCTCTACAATATCTAAAATAGGTCCTTTTAACGCAAACGTATTTTTAAACGAGATATAGGCAAAAAACATAACTTTTCCTTATAAAATTACATTGTTTTATGGTGATATTACGGTTTTCGACGCTCTAACTTCTAAACCACCAATTTTATGAAAAATTACCATCAGAACAATTTTATAGAGTAGTAAATTCTCTACAATATTAAAAATTAGTCTTTTTAACGTAAACGTAATTTTAAACGAGATATTTTGGAAAAACATAATTGTCCCTAATAAAATTAAATTTTTTTTGCCGTTCTCGCAGCCATAACATCTAAACCGATCATCATATGTAAAATAGACATCAGAACATTTTTATAGAGAAATAAATTCACTACAATATTGAAAATAAGTCTTTTTAACGTAAAGGTAATTTTAAACAAGATATTGTCAAAAAACATAATTTTCCGTTAGAAAATTCTCTTCTAATAACTTCTAAACCATGGATTTTATGAAAAATTTGCATCAGAATATTTTTATAGAGAGCAAATTCTCTACAATATTGGATCCTAAAAGTGATTTAAAGTGAGAAATTGGCGAAAAAAGTAAATTTGACTTTTGTAATTATAAAAGAATATATTGTTTTGCGGTTCTCTAAGCCATAACTTCTAAACTATTCATCTGATGAAAAATAAAAATCAGATCATATTTATAAAGAAATCAATCCTCTACAATACTGCAAATAGATCCTTTCTGCGTAAAAGTTATTTTAAACGAGATATAGAGGAAAAACAAAATTTTGACTTATAAAATTGATTTATCTTCTCGAAGCCGTCACTTCTAAACCGTCCGTTTTATAAAAAATACGCATCAGAACATTTTGATAGAGAATTTAATTCTCGTTAATATCGGTAAGACATCTTATTACTGTAAAACTGATATATAATGAGATATTAGCGAAAAACCGCGAAAAGATTTTTTTACAAAATCTACCCCCAAAACTTCCGTTTTAATTGTTCTTAATGTTTGTGAACAATTTATTTAAATCATATGTTATATTAAACGTAAAAAGAGAAATAAATAAGAAAAGACCATTATTTGTGTTACCGCAGGAGGCCGTACCTCGTAAACCGTTCATCCTTCGAAAAAAGTGCACGAGAATATTATTATAGATAATTTAATTGATATTAAGTCTTTTTAGCGTCAAATTGTTTCCGTTTCCTGGAGACTGAAATGGTTAATCAACGGCAATTTAAAAATCAGCGTCAAAGTGTAAATTTAATCCCGAAGAAAAAGAAGAAGTTTAAAAGGGTAAACTATAAAATTGTTAATAATATCCATAATGCGAAGGGTAAAAAATCGATTCGAGCAACAAACTATCGGTTATCTGACACTAAATATCACGATGCAGCTCTGCAGACTTAGCTTTTTAGTCATGCGATCATTCCAATATTATAATATTTAATACCTAAGGCTACGAGCGAATATTTTAAGCACCATTTTAAAATTTTATTTTTTTCGACCGACGAAAGAAAATAAAAATACGCGCAGCTTGCTCACTTAAAGAAATTAATTGGAAACGATTACGGTTGTGATAAATTAATTAATAATAATAGAAACAACCGGCGAGTTGGTTTCAATTTCATTTAAATAATTCAATTAGAAGCAAATGACACGAGCTTTCCGTTTAGTTATTATAATAGGATGCATAATTTAAGTGCGAGGCAATTACAATACACTAATGCGAGTGCGGTTTGAAAAAAGGGCACGCTGATTGAATTTGTCGTCGAAATAATGTCTATCAACGTATAAACACATTACGGACCGCCCCCGACGAGAGCAAAACGAAAGCGTTCGATGAATTTACATTTTAATTAATGCGCCGTATTAGAGATATCTCTATAAAAACTGTCGGATAAATGCACTGCTAATTTATTGCAATTACAGACGTAATTAAAATATCATGCAACGCCCACTCGAATTCTATTACATTTTTAATCGTCCTTACGACATATGCGAGAAAAACTCCTTTGTCTGGCGTCCTTATTCTAGAAAAATTAAATACCGGTCGTGTACGTACGCCTTTGTGTCCTTTCGGACCTTATTATCTGTCTTATGACAAATATAGTAAATTAAGCAAGACTTAAGCAGATTGTAGTGCATGCTGCGCGGTTCTTATGATTTATGTCGCACGCATTTAAAAAACAAATAACATGGCGCGATTCAGCTTAAAAAGTTCGAATATTAAAAGCTCACAAGGACAGATTATTATGCCGCACCCTGTATGTTCTAAAAAAACAAATTTAAATCGGTCACAAGAGCATCGCTTCGATGTCGAAGCATTTGCACTTGTTTGCCGGTAAATGAAGCCTCGAAGTCTTCTGAGTCTTAAAAAAGTCTCTCAAAGCTACGCCGCCTTCCGGCGCACACGCTATTACTTGTGCACTCGTCCTCATTATTACCGGCGTCTTCGGGCAGTGAGCGGACTGATCACGAACTAAGAAAATAAAATCTAACGTAACATTCCATATTTTAGAGTGACTTCCGACGTCATTCGATTCTGTTTTGTTTTTTCGTTTCATTAATCGAGGGTGGGCCAAAGATCAGTTGCGACGTTCCATTTATTTTTATAACGCGACGGCCGAACACCGTAAGAATAGCGCGGCCTTCAGGCCGCACAACCTTGATAAGTTTTGTTTTCAAACTTAGACCGACAAGAATCCAAACCACGATACAGGTAATTCGTTTTAGAGTTGCTGGCATGTGAACCCGATGCCACTTACTTTTAGCAGATGCTAAAATCTAGCAAAGAGCGGGGGGGGGGGGTAATTCTTGGTTTGTAAACAATTTGTTATTAAAGCTAAATTATGTTATTTATAATCGAGGGGTCTGGGATACCCACGTATACATCAAAAACAGAAACTATCAAGGCTCAACAGTGACATAAAAAATTAACTGCATTCCTAGCTACGCCACTGGATGGCACTCAGCGGTGGCGAAATTAGGAATTATAGTTTAACAAATTTCGCTTTTCCACTTTTTACACAATATACTATTTGGTAGATTTTTATATCTAATTTCTGTTGGCTCAAAGCAAACGAACTTAATTTTGTTTATTGCTTTAGATGCAGCATTTTATGATTTAAAGTTTTTCTCGCACAAAAATATTTTGAAAGATGAAAATTACGAAAATGTAGCGTTACATGTGAATATTACATATCAATATGTAAATTTTTGAGTAAAATCATACAAAATCAGATCGGGAGGTCCTCGCCATTTTTAGCCCCTGGCAATATTATTTAATTTAGTACAGTGGCGGAACAATATATGACAATATGTTATATTTGTAAATGTCATCGAAGGAGATGATAAGACAATGAGTGTAGTGACGGCTCAGTGCGGCCTTTAGGCCGCACAAACTTGGAAATCTAGTGTTATAACTTATAACAATAAATTTAATTTTCAACAGACGAACCCAATTACAAAAATTATACCCAAAAATTCCTAATTTTTTCTTAGATCCAGAGTCAAGAAGGGCGCGCGGGAATATTTCTTAATCTGTCAATATGTACATTTTTAGAAAAAACTGTGCAAAATCAGGTCAGAGGGTCCTGACCATTTTTAGCCCCTGGCAATATTATTTAATTTAGTACAGTGGCGGAACAACATATGATAATATGCTATATTTTTATATAACAACTATAGTGACGACGCAGTGCGGCCTTCAGGCCGCACAAACTTGGCAATCTGGTGTTATAGCAATAAGTTTTAATTTTCAACAGACGAACCCAATTAGGGGAATTATACCCAAGAATTCCTAATTTTTTCTTAGGTCCAGGGTCGAGAAGGGCGCGCGGGAATATTTGTTAATCTGTCAATATGTAAATTTTTAGAAAAAAACTCTGCAAAATCAAATCAGGGGGTCCTGACCATTTTTAGCCCCTGGCAATATTATTTAATTTAGTAGAGTGGCGGAACAACATGTGATAATATGTTATATTTTTATATAACAAGTATAGTGACGACGCAGTGCGGCCTTTAGGCCGCACGAACTTGGCAATCCGGTGTTATAGCAATAAGTTTAATTTTCAACAGACGAACCCAATTAGGGGTATTATACCCAAGAATTCCCCATACTTTTTTTTTATGAGTTTATGAGATATGAACACGAGATCTTTTTCTTAGGTCCAGAGTTAAGAAGAGTGCGCGGGTGCGCACTCTTCTTACCTTTCTTCTTACTCTTCTACCTTTAAATTATTACAGTGTTCTATCTACACCCCCCAGTCAAAATCGGTGTCTTGACAGACATAGACGATTTTCTACCAAATCAAGTCAAGTATGCAAGTGAAGGGAAATCTGGGAAAATTTAAGAAAATCTCCGGAAAAATTCGATAAGCCTTTTTTCGTTTTTCACAAAGAAAATCTGATGTAAACCAAAAAGAAAATTGTAAAAATTTAATTTTCGATTTTTCCGACCGTGTGGTTTACCACTTTTCAACCAGCTGTTCCTGAATTTGTGGTTTATAAAATTTTACATCTTTTCCACCGGCCCCAGTGGACGATTTGCAGTTCTGTGACGTGAATTATGTATTCTAAGGTTAAACGTGCTAAGGTATTGATTTTGACAGCAACACTTATCTGAGCTTTTTTGTTACAAATTTCATTGGCTTTATTTTTGTTCATATACATTTTTCTATTTAGTCGCACCGTTTCCGAGATAATTATCATATGAGCGTTGTGGGTTTTATTAAAATTTTTACCGCGTGTCTTTAAAGTCGCTATATCTCGGAAACGGTGCGACCAAATAGAAAAATGCATATAAACAAAAATGAAGGGAATGAAATTTGCAACAAAAAATGTGTGATAAGTATTGCCGTAAAAAGTCACCATTCTGCAGTTACGTGGGAACGATCATTGTGAAGTTGATGGGCAGTAAAAGGTTGAGCGATTATCGTAAGGATAAAGTGGAGTACTCGTAAAATAAAATGAACTAAAAGGTTGGCCACTCAAATAGACGATAAATATTTAACGATTTAATTCAAATGGTAACGTATAAGTTACAAATAATTAAGTTATTACCTCATGCAGACATTACGAATCTACTAAAAGTCCCAATATGGGTATTGAGCTAGCAATAAAACGAAACGTGCGTGATTCAAACGTTCAGGTGTTAATAACTCGATTATCGGCGCAAGTAACGTAGGACGAATATTTTGTTGTTACTAGCAAAATGTGCCATGGTACAGAGAGCCATGCCACCACCGAGCAGGAAATAAATTCGGTATCCCGCTGGGACCAAACCTGTTGTACTCTCGCATCCATTATATTGTGCCAATTACTTACTTCATTTGCAAAACCAATTTATTTTTATTATCAAAAAAACCATAATTTGTTAACCATTTACGAAGGAATAATTGCAATTACAAGTATAAAATTAATAATAACGAGAAAAACGCTCGCGTTTTCGAATTACCAAGATGCTTAAGCTCGGAAGATATTTTTGACACCTCCAAAAACCGCATCAGCCCCGCGCGTCGGTCGCACAATAATTTGTCGCGCTGCGATGCCACCCAAATGCCGAGCAATTGGTTAAATTACTATCGGATTCTCGTCCACTTCCAGCCGGCTAGATAAAATCTTCGAGCCCTTTGAGAATTAAGATTAGAAACAGATACTGCCATTTCCTTAAGTTAGCCATCCGTGACATGGAATGAAGATGATAATGACCCAGCAACTTACGTAACTACCAAGTAATAAATTAATCGCGTGGTGATTTAACATTTCGAAAATGAGTCAGGTGCAATTGTTCGGTTCGCGTCCGCACCGGGGAGAGGGTAAATTTGGCGGACGGAATAAAAAAGGCACGCAACATACCGAAGGCTCTCACAAACCCTCTCACACCATGTTCTGTAGCTATATCGAGCCACATTATAATAAGAATTGCAAGAACAAGTCGAGCAGGATAATCGAGTTAGCGGAAGCTTAGACAACATAAAGATAAGTTATCTGGACAACTGGACCACTCTGGTAAGCTGTCATGTTCATGTGTTGCAGTAGTAGGCGCTTATTCTGAACCGTAAGTGTCCTGGCCATGTTAAAATATTCTTTTTGCAATTTTGGCAGCTTTAAATTGTTTTTTTCCTTCATATCTCATACTGGTTTTTCTTTTCACGTCTTTGTTCGACTTGTGCATTAATGCTTGACAAAATCTTTCTTACCTATTGCCGGCTACGCCCTACGCCGCCGCCCCCAAACAACTCCAAGAATAATATTCGGCTTGCTTACCTGCAACAAAAAAAACACCGATAAGAATCGAAAACTTGCAAATTAGTCGAAAGTTTGATTGTGCTCAATCTCGCGGAAAAAAGTTTAAATACATTCGCATCCGATTAATCGAGTTGGCACAAAGTGAAGCGGAGCTTCTCGCAGGCCAGCCTATATGTACCTGTGTATATGAATTTGTCAGAAACGATTCGTCGTGGACGAGTTGTGCTGAAGGCAAATTTACAGCGGAACGAAACGGATTAAGGACTAATTTTGCAAGCCAATTCCAATTATATGCTTACAACTCAAATAAATACAAATTAACAAATGAAATAAAAAACAAAATTTTACTCTTGCCCAGATACAGCCCACTTGTCTGCAATTCAAATTAAGTTGGCGGTGTTCAACTGTTCAAAAATAGCTGCTATAAGCTATTGTATGTTCGAAAACGTAAATCAATAATACCAAAGCAATAATATTCATAAAAAAAAAATTTTAAAAAAACAGTGGAAAAAACTTAACCTCAAAAATGACAATATTTCCAAACGCATTTTTCCATACTAAAACTTGATTAAATCTATTCCGTTCTTATTTAACTTTGTAGTACAACTCAGGAAGAACAAAATAAGCTCTCGACTGTTACTCTACCACCATCCCTCGGGCAAGAGAAAGCGATTTTCAAGAAACGTATTTTTTCGAAACACCGCGATATCTCGAAAAAAAATCAATATTTTCAAAATTTATAACAACTAATTTTTTCGGCTTGCTTTGGGCTATATTTTCGGTGAATAGCATGCATTTAAATGTTAATTTATAAAAGGTAAGCTAAAAACAAAAAACTCGATTTTTAACGGCTTTTTTCGTTTATTCTCGAAAACTAATGGACCGATTTTAACGATTCTAGTCGCATTCGTTAGGTATTTTTAAAATCCACAACTTTTCCATTTAACTTTTTCTGATTGGAATTGTAGTTTTATTTTTATGGGTCAAAAATCGTTTTTACTACGTTTAGAATTTTTTTAGGTTATGTTCGCCATTTTTTTTTTCGATAACAATTTATTTGAAATAATTATACGCAGCTTATCATAATTATTTGAAAAAAAAAAAAGTTTTACTTATTAAATCTAAGTTTTTTCATCTAGAACTAGAAGATATATCCCCCCCCCCAAAGAACTAAAATCAATTTTCTCTACATATTAAAATTTTGGTCGGCCGGTTCTGTAATCGAATATTATATAAAAAAAATATACGATTGAAATAATTTTGAGTTCGGGTGTCTGGAACGCCCCCCCCCCACGGGTATATCAGCAAGTTATACAAAGGCTTCAAGCTGCGTAGCAGTGAGGTAGGTAAATCTGCTTCCTAGAATAATTTCATGTTTTGATGTACACCTGGAGGGTATTTCATACCCCCCAGACCCCCCGGTCTTAAAATCGTTTTTTTACATAATGGATTTTTAATAGACAACCCTCTATGGGGAACCCCTGTTGTAATAGAAGCTATGCGAAAGCATTGAGCTATAAATCGATGACATCACAATAAGATTCTCGAATGATTTAACTCTTTGATGTACGCCTGGGGGGTATTCCATACCCCCCAGACCCCCCGGTCAAGAATTAATTATCTCTTAAAATAATTTTCAGTGCGTCACATAGGTCCATTTATAGCCACTTGTATCAACAGAAAGTTTTGAAAAATCACGAAGCAGTGGCGTACGTACGGTAGAGCAGTTCGGTGTAAAACGCAGAAGTCCGGGAGAATTAAAATTCTGCCCGCACTTTCATACCTGCATGTATTAGCAATGTTTCAATGTAAACTTAAACTTTTAGAAAAAAAAGTTCAGTTTTCAGTTTCTCAGTTCTGCGAAAGATGGAGCTATTCTGCACATCATAATTATGACTGCGCCTGACTTAAGAGGTTTACTTTCCTATCCCCCTTAATTCCATTCCCTATCAAAACCCAGTCATTGTTGTATTTCAAAATTTGTCAAAAACTTTTTCCTACATATTCCGCTCAACGCTTTCTTTTATATTTCGACGCCCGCGTTCCCCTGCAGTTGTGGACAACCGAAGAATACCGCAGAAAACCGGAAAAGTCCGGAGAAAACACAAGGTATTTATAGTATTTTACCATCAATTCCAGAAAATCTAAGGTTTAGCGACCGTAGTAGCACTGAAGTGGTACTTTAGCGCCGGAGAACCTAAAAGTACTTTAGTGCCGCTCATATCTTAGAAAATAAATTAAAACTATTAACAAATTTTAACAAAGAAACAATAAAATAATTTTTCTATCCGAAGATAGAAAAATACCGTTGCCGAAAGCTTGGGTTAAAAAAAATTTATTGCCCCAAGTTTCGGTCACTGCTCTGTATATCGTATCAAGAAAGAAACTCCAAAAAAACTGAGTAACATCTGCAAAGAAGACAGGACGGTGCCAAAACAGAAAATTGCATTTAATCTGACGATCAGACATTGGAGAGAAATCTTAAGACAGTGCGGCCTTCAGGCCGCACAACCGTAACATGCTAGTATAATAATAAGTTTTCTTTTGACCAGACAAACTCAATCACACTATTCGGGAATTTCGTATCCCGATTAAAATTCACTGTACTTGTCAAAAAATATTATGTACGCCCCCCCCCCCGGTTCTACATAGATAAAATAAATTAAAGCTTAAATAGCGACGTCAACCAAGCAAATTAAGCTTAAATTTTAAATTTGCCTTTGAGCTCGAACCTACTACGAATCTCGTTAAGGCCATCGGCGCGTCACTAATTAATTTTGCCTTGTAACAACGACACAAATATGACAATCTCTTCCAGATCAAATTATATGTTAATATTATAATTATGATTCGTCTACTGGACACAACAGACATGAATTTGAGGGTAGTACGGGGTAATACCGCCCCCCTTCGTTACAGAAAATAAATATTTACGTGTGTTAATGAAAGTAATGATAATACATAGAATGTTTAATTACCTTGTACATATTATATGTATATTCTACAGATTTATTGCAAAAATGTGTAATAAATCTTGATCACGCGTTTAATTAATTAGTGGTTAATTTATTGCGATTGTTAAGTAGATTTATTTATACTTAGCGTTTGTTTATCTGCTTTTTTATAAAAAAAAAAAAACTAATGCAACTATCGATGGGAAATGATAATTTTTATGGAAAGTTCAGAAATCGCAAAAGGAATAAGGAAGTCAATAAACTAAAATCGAGATCTCGATTTGAATGCTTGGAACAAAACTTCCCCCTCCTTTTTGGATGATAGCTGGGCGAAGCAATTAGGTTGGCCCTTTTTGGAGAAGAATCTGTAAACTGGGAGATAATAATGGGGTTGGTCCAAATTAAAAAAATTTCCATCAAATTAACATAATCGTACGGGCCATTCTTTCGCATTGATTTAATGTTCCATTAATAATCCGTCACAATTTTATATATCACAATAAAAATGGCTGAAAAATGATGTAATTACTCGGGGGGTCAATAAATGGAGACATTTATTGCACTTGCTTGTAACCATCACACCTGTGATATTTTATGGTGTGTAACCGCGTTTTTATACATTTAGAACGAGCAATAAAGGTCCGCCAGAGCGATCCGGCTCGAAGGACCAAAATGAGTTGGTCTAGATTTTTTGGCATTTTTTAACAAACCGACCCTCGGATCGTTGAACCAAACTTGCGTGTAAAATTGTTATTAAATAGTACTACGTAATGCGTTACAAGTTATTGTAAACGTTTTATTTTCGAATTTCTAACCGCTTAACCCACAACGATTAAAAAGTAATAATAAAAATTATAGCTTCTTGTTAAGTGAGTAAATTGTAAGAAATGTTAAGTATCAATTATTGAATTTAATTTTTATTTCGACGAAATTTAATAATTATGTAACCGTTTGTTGTTGATGTAACTGCTGATGGATGTAAAGACACTCGAAAGAATTTAATTTAATTTTAAACGTTTCAGATAACACCTGACGTGTTATTATCGCTTGGTGAGGTCTATCCTACGTTGAGGCTTACGCGCGAAGAGCGCGCTTTTGGTGTTTTTGGATTTTTCTAAAATTTCAGCTTTCCAGCTGGTCGGGAAGTGGCAGTGTATAGCAACCCTTAGATATCCAACAAAACAAAAGAACGTGACGCGGCAGTTTCAAAACATTTATTTCATTTGTTTAATTAAAAACCTCTTTTCCGAAATACCGTACGGTTTGTTCCATAGAAAGCAACAACACGAATCACATTTAATTTCATCAACGCTCGCGTATTTTCATGATAAATTGATCACTAAACTCGCCTATTATTAATTTTTTTGTTCGTCAACTTACAGTTAGGTTAGAAAAAAAATCTGTTACGTCGTTCCGCTAAGAAAATGGTAAACAAAAATTGGTAAAACCGACACCCACGCGCGTATTTTTTGGCGCACATTCCAACTGTCACAAAATTATTAGCCTTGTTTAATTCGACTTAAATAAGTAAGCCCGAGAGATTAATCAGTCAATGGAGGTTAAAGACCGGGGTCGATGGGTAAGTGAAAAACATAAAAATTCGTTTAGCACTGTTGCCAAATAATTAATCATGTCCCTTTCGTTATTGGACATCCTTTTGGGAAATCCTGAAGAAAGCCTCCCCATCTCACAGTCTAAGATAAGCATCGAGTTTCCGTGTAAGAAAAAAGTGTGGGAATGAAGAGTGAAGAATATAGATTACCGACCAATTTTCAGAATAACAAAAAATGTTCGGTAACTTTGAGATTAGATTAGCATAATGAGAAGCGAGTTAGCGAACCGAGGTTCGAGAGGCATTCGAGTGGAAACTACATGTGTTTACATGATACGCGAATATGAGCATAAAAGCGATGTTTGCCTATTTTTTATACCGACTCGTTTGCTTTAAATGTTATTTATTAATTTTTAATTTCTTCCAATTAGGAGTTCCGTACCAGCAATTGCACCGAACGGGGTTTTAGTTTGGTGCCAACGCAATTGAACTTTCGCTTCGACTTTTAACGATTTGCTAATGCCCAAAGCGACTAATTTAGAACTTATTCCTTTTTATTACTCACTCAAAGTACCTTGTTATATTTTATTACATAAAAGGTAAACACCTTATGTATTTCGTCTCGCAGTTTCTCTTTAAAGGCGAGAACCATTAATTAGTCCAACAGAAATAAAATTTAGAACATTATTGCTAATATCTCGTCTTGTATTAGATTTACACAAAAAACAGCTATTACCAATATTAATCACAATTAAATTCTCTACAAAAATGTTCTCATGTACATTTATCGCACAATGAGCAGTTTAGAAGTTATGGCCACGAGAACCGTGGTATCTTGGGTACTAAAACAAAATTACTTAAAATAATGGTGCTGACACCATGTAACATCTTATCGTCTCTTCAGTTTTAGTTATATGCATTACATTCACAGGGATATTTTTTTACAAAATTAAATGCTGAAATCAGTGATCGACTGAAAAAAACCTATATTAATCAGCGATCCCGACGGTAGTCGGCTGTAACTTATAAACTACTCATTGTACGAAAAATATTCATCAGAACATTTTTGTAGAGAATTAAATTCCTTTTAAAAAAGGT
The DNA here is from genome assembly GCA_911387805.1 of Cantharis rustica. Taxonomy (NCBI): domain Eukaryota; kingdom Metazoa; phylum Arthropoda; class Insecta; order Coleoptera; family Cantharidae; genus Cantharis; species Cantharis rustica. The sequence continues at coordinate 68,434,130 of OU426878.1, forward strand.
AAGATGTGTTTTTAGTGTTAAACTAACAGATAATGAGATATTCACAAAAAATACGACATTTTTTTTGGAGAAATTAAGGAAACAGTGAAAAATTGATATAACTCTCAAACTACTCATCGTACGACAAATACTCCCAAGAACTTTTTTGCAGAGAATTTAATTCTGTTTAAAAAAGGTAAGATGTGTTTTCAGTGTTAAACTAACAGATAATGAGATATTCCGATTTGGAATTAATTTTTATTTAATATTTAAAAAAATAAGATTAAAAATTTTATTTTCTTAAAATTATAAGCAAAGAAAATGAAAAACTTAGTAGAAAAAGTCCACGGGAACTTTTCGTGTCAAACCTGGAGGTCTGGAATAGGCCCAGGCTAATGATGAAGTAATTAGTTAGCAACGCCGAGTGTAGCGCGAACCTCATGTGGCTGTAACTTTTAAACTACCTTTCAGACAAAAAATATCCTTAAGAAATTTTTGTAGAGAATTTAATTCTGTTTGAGAAAGGTAAGAAGTGTTTTTAGTGTTAAACTAACAGATAATGAGGTATTCCGATTTGGAATTAATTTTTATTTAATATTTAAAAAAATAATATTAAAAATTTTATTTTCTTAAAAATCTAAGGTAAGAAAGTGAAAAACTTAGTAGAAAAAGTCCACGGGAACTTTTCGTGCCAAAACTGGAGGTCTGGAATAGGCCCAGGCTAATGATGAAGTAATTAGTTAGCAACGCCGACGGTAGCGCAAACCTCATGTAGCTGTAACTTTTAAACTATCGTACGCACAAAAAATATCCTTAAGACATTTTTGTAGAGAATTTAATTCTGTTTGAAAAAGGTAAGAAGTGTTTTTAGTGTAAAATTAACAGATAAGAAGTTGTATACAAAACAATTTTAAAATGCGTAAATAATCAGAAATATCAAATAAATAAATTTTTAAAATATTAATTTTCAAAAAATATTGAGGTGAAAAAGTAAAAAATCGTGTATTAGTAAACATCGACGGCAATTGAATACATGTGGAACCCCCCTCCCCCCGTGCAACACAGGAAAGCTTAAAGTTCTAATCGGGAATTTTTCATATTTAAATTTTCTTTTTTAACGTAAATTATCTAAAATTTTATTTTTTTTAATTCAAGAAAGTGACAAATTTAGTAGTAACTACAAAACAAATAAATTTTGGATTTATTTAATACCAAAAGTTCTTTCTTTTAGTGTAAAATAATCCAAAATATTTAATAAATAAACTTTTAAATATTATTTAAAATATTGATTTTCAAAATATTAAAGAAAAAATAGGAAACATTTAGTAGTGAAGGTCCATGGAAACTTTTCGTGTCAAACCGGGGGGTAAAAACAAATTAATTAGTTAACGATATCGACGGTAGCCCGCGTTTCTTCTTGCTGTAACTTTTAAACTACTCATCGTACAAAAAATATTCTTAAGAACTGTTTTGTAGAGAATTTAATTCCGTTTAAAAAAGGTTAGAAGTGTTTTTAGGGTAAACCTAACAGATAATAAGATATTTACAAAAACTGCAAAAAATATTAATTTAAAATTTTATTTCTTTAAAAAATTAGGGTAAGAAAGTCAAAAATTTTATATAACTTTTAAAGTACTCATCGTACGAAAAATACTCACAAGAACTTTTTTGTAGAAAATTTAATTCTGTTTAAAAAAGTTAAGCAGTGTTTTTAATGTAAAACCAACTTAAAATGAGATATTAACAAAAACGGTGTTGCATTGGTAACTAAAGTTTTATAAATAAAACAAATGCATTTTTGATGTATTTAATATTTAAATGTTCTTTCTTTTAGTATAAATAATCAAGATATAAATTTTTAAATAATATTTAAAATATTCATTTGCAAAACAGTTTAAACTGAAAATATGAAACCGTGGGCAGGGGGGGGGGTTTCTATACCACCGAACCTAAAATTTTAAATAAATTAATGGTGATTTGGGGATATAGAACCCCCCCCCCCCCCAGGGAATCAAAATCGCATGATATATTTTCTATTATAAAATTTTAGATCTGCATCAATAAACCACATAAATAATCCGAAATATTCAAAAAAATAAACTTTTATATAATAATTATATAAAATTTTTATTTCCAAAAAAATTAAAATAGTGAAAAACAGAATAGTAAAAGTCTATAGTAACTTTTTGTATCAAACCGGGGGGTCTGGGGGGTATGCAATACCCCCCAGGCAAAACGAATTAATTAGTTAGCGATGTCGGCGGCAGTCCGCGTTTCTTGTGGCAATAACTTTTAAACTGCTCATCGTATAAAAAATACTCTTAAGAACTTTTTTGTAGAGAATTTAATTCTGTTTAAAAAAGGTAAGAAGTATTTTTAGGGTAAAACTAACAAATAATAAGATATTTACTAAAAACGCAAATTATATTAATTTAAAATTTTATTTCTTTAAAAAATTAGAGAAAAAAGTCAAAAACTTAAAATAGTGAAAAATAGAATAGTAAAAGTCTTTAGCAACTTTTTGTATCAAAACGGGGGGTCTGGGGGGTATGGAATACCCCCCAGACAAACGAATTAATTAGTTAGCGATGTCGGCGGCAGTCCGCGTTTCTTTTGGCAATAACTTTTAAACTAATCACCGTACGAAAAATACTAACAAGAACTTTTTTGTAGAGAATTCAATTCTGTTCAAAAAAAGTCAGTTGTGTTTTTTTATGAAAAACTAACATATAATGAGATATTAACGAAAACTCTGTTGCATTGATAATTCAAAGTTGTATATAAAACAAATGCAGTTTTGATGTATTTAATATTTCAATGTTCTTGCTTTTAGTACCAATAATCAGAAATAAATTTTTAAATAATATTTAAAATTTTCATTTGCAAAAAACTTGGTGCGAATGTGAAAAATAAACAATAGATAAGTGGCTAGTAAAAGTTTACGAAAACTTTTCGTGTCAAATCGGTGTTCGAGGGGGGGGGGTAATACTTCCCAGGCAATCGAAATCGCATGATATTTCCGCTAATATAAAATGTAGGACATAAAATCCTACATCTGCATCAATAAACCAAATAAATAATCCGAAATAGTAAAAAAAAACATTTTAATAATATATAAAATGTTTAAGGAAAATAGTAAAAAAGAGTGTAGTAAAAGCCCAGGGTAACTTTTCGTATCAAACCGGGGGGTCTGGGGGGTATGGAATACCCCCCAGGCAAATCGAATTAATTCGTTAGCGATGTCGGCGGCAGCCCGCGTCTCTTCTGGCTGTAACTTTTAAACTACTCTTTGTATGAAAAATACTCTTAAGAACTTTTTTGTAGAGAATTTAATTCTGTTTAAAAAAGCTAAGAAGTATTTTTAGTGTAAAACTATCAGATAAGCAGATATTCACAAAAAATGTAATTTCGAAATGCGAAATAAAATTTAAAATTTTGTTTCTTGAAAGTAAAAAATTGATGTAACTTTTAAACTAATCATCGTACGAAAAATAATCATATAAGCTTTTTTGTAGAGAATTTAATTCTGTTTAAAAAAGGTATGGAGTATTTTTAGTGTAAAACCAACAGATATCAAGATATTCAGAAAAATGTAATTTCAATAAAATATAAAATTTTGTTTCTTGAAAAAACTAGGGAAAGAAAGTCAAAAAATGATGTAACTTTTAAACTACTCATCGTACGAAAAATATTCATATAACCTTTTTTGTAGAGAATTTAATTCTGTTTAAAAAAGGTAAGCAGTATTTCTAGCGTAAAACTAACACACGATGAGATATTTACAAAAAACCTAACTTAATATTTAAAATTTTTATTTGCGAAAATCTTAAGGTAAAAATGTGAAAAATAGAGTAGTAATGGCCCAAGACAACTTTTCGTTACCCCCCCCCCTCCCCCAGGTAAACTAAATCGCAAGATACATCCTGTTAACATAAAACTTATGACATAAAATTCTACATCTGCATCAAAAAACCAAATTAATTTTGGTTGCTTTCCGAGGACAAAAATTAGATATGAAATAAAAATAAGTAATTAGCCAAGCGGTCACCCATCCAGGTACTAACCGCACCCTACATTATTTGACTTCCGTAATCGGTCGATGTCAAATATTAGAGAAAAATTCTAGAACCTTCACCTCTACACCAAAATCTCGCTTATTCAAACGATAAACTTGAGTCAAAGTTAATTTTATGAGCATAGGGGTGTTCGGAACTATTGCGAAAAACTGAGACCGAGATAGAGAGATAATAATAATAAAGAACGTTTGGAATTGAAAGAGGACATTATTAGTCCCGGTTTTGCTAAGCATTATCTGTCCAGCGCAGAACCTCTTTTATGGGTAATCCAATAAATATCGAATTTAACCAAACAAGATAGCACTTGAGTCACAATTTATTTAACGCGCGAATATTTGTTGTATATTTTCGGATTAAGTTAATTGAAGTTAACGTATGTTGGCTCTTTTGAGAGAATAAATTGCAATTATATAGAAAGCCGCCCGATAGCTCAGTCAAGTCGAATGTTTTATCTTTAAGTGTTAAGTGGAATGGTAACCACACAAGAGAAGATGCAAATGTTTTGTTTCGCGTGGAATGAAGAGAGAAGAAATCGTCTTCCTCCAATTTTATAACACAACATTTATCTATCATCGTGAATGTGTGTGCGAGATTATACTTCGCATCCAATCTCATTAACATATAATAAAGTTGAGTTACGTCGGATTGTTACATTTTTTATTGCCTAATTAAAGCGCCTCAATGGAGCTGTGCGTGAATAGGATGAGTGGCGAGCGATAATTCGCGATTTATTCCTAGTTGGCTGCCCTTTTTAAGTCGGGACAAAGGAACAATGCCGTCCGCCTTGAAACGTCGTTTTTTCGCCACTTTTCCATCGCTTTCTTCGCGTTAGAGAGATAGAAGGCCAAGCGTAGCGTTTATAAGGATCAATGAGCTTTGATCATATCTATCAGCCGCGGCACAATCTGTTGTCCTGTCAAATGCTTATAATCGAGACTCATCGATTCTTATCGGGTAGTTATGGTATTTTGCTGGAATCGTGATGGGTATTAATTTTGCACTAACGCTCGTCTTCCACTACTCTCGGTTTCTTTTAGAAATCGAGCATTCCAGATCCTTATTATTATTATTATTATTACAAAATATGACACATTGTTCTACCCACTGGAAACGAAACCTGGATTATTTATTGCACGATACAGTCGCTCGCAATCTACACATGTAGTCCAGTGTTGGCTCTATGGGTTAGGCTTCACTTGCATGATATATTAGTTTTGAGTCTTTTAAGTAGGTTGGGCTTTTTGTTACGAAGGTGCGGTTGACGGAGAAAACTTTCGCAAAGACGTCGTCCGATTGTTGGTCGCACGCCGCACCATTATCGCTTCGGTCATCGCAAATCAAAACCAGTAGTAGGTATCGAAACGGTACGCACCATTAAAATAATTTAAAAGCCACCTTACTCTTAAATTATAGCTGGTACCAGGCGATGGCCCGACAGAAACTTCGCCTCGGCGCTTAGATCCTTTCGTGGAAGAAATTCCAACTTTGGGGCTTGCGTGCCAGCGAAGTAAAAACCATTTAATAGTCGCTAATTTTTAAATTTTAGGTTCCCTCGTCGGTTCTTGCATTTGCATGTCGTGCGCTATGTCTCTATCCGTTCTTCTTCTTCTTCCTTTAAACTCTCACTTGGCTGCGTCCGGCCATTTTTCACCCGAACGTGTTTGGTACCTTTTGGTATGCATATGAGTGCTTGTACGCAAGGACGGCCGTGGTTATAATAAGCAATAACTTAAACAGTTATTTGTAAGTGTCGTGTTGTTTTGGCGTCTCGTAAATTATGGGACAGATTTATTCGCATGGTTTTCATTCCGGGATGACAAATGGTTTATGGTACAGTACGGTTACCCTCTTGCAACATCAAACTTTGATCTTTTGTGCTCGCCTACTGTGTGACACAGATGCTTAAATTGTTCTGTGTTTCGCTTATGGAGAAATTACCATTCGTTTTTTAGGTCGTTTATTATTTTTTTATTGCCAATTGTTCACCACGTGCTCCGCAGAGTTCACGTTTGCCTTTCGTAACCGAATTAGCATAAAAAACGTCCGTTTCGAAACAAAAGAGAGAGCTCCTCGCACGTTTTTCGTCGATATCTCATCTTCTCTTCGTTTTACGCTAAAAACTCTTCAGTACAATTTTAAGCACAAGAAAATTCTCTACAAAAAAGTTCTTCGGTACATTTTACCTCCAGCGAGTCGTTTGGAAGTTATACCCCAAAACGCAATTTTTAAACCCGATTTACATAATACCTAAACATTTCGACTAAAAAACAATTGAATCGCAACATTCATATTTTTACGAAAACAATTGTTTTTTATTTATTGTAACCTAAAAAGAGGTAAATCTTAAAATATTACCAGGATAGTGGCGGAACAGAACAAAAAAAATCGCGATTTGAAGTTACTTTCGTTTTTTTTCTCGATTCTCGCCAGTGAAAGTGACGTTTTGCCGAGAAACACTTTTACGACCGAGAATGCAACTCCTTAATGCGCTTTCGGTGTTCAACTAACCATCACCTGATGCATATCTCGCTTAAGAATTTCGTTATGAAGAATCGTGTAGCCTTGCTTGCTTTAGGAGGTGCAGTAGCCGGAATATACGAACCAATAAACGTAATTTTAAATTCTATAATTAACAAATTACGCTGTAATTAAGTAACCATAATAATTAAATCGTGTAGAAAATTAAAAGATATTTTAAAAAGCGTAAGGTGCGTAGCTCCGAATGGAAGACTACCTGAACAAATTTTACCTGTTCCGACCGTGGAACCTTGATTTTTTCTTTTCTTGGAATTTCTTTATTTTTGGGTCGCATTCACATTTTTTATTGCGGTACGTGAGTTATCAAAAATAGCATTATGGAGAAAAAAAAAATTAAATTGTCAGGTGCGGGGTTCGAACCCACGCCCGAATCGGAACTTCAATTCGTAATAATTTTTTACACCGATAAAATCGTTAAAAAAATAATGAAAATTGTATGGTGAAGAAAGCGAGGTATAATGGTGCCCTCGTTTATTACAAATTTATATATGACATAAATTTATTGAATGTGCGTTACGAAACTTCTATAGACTATTATTATTTGTAGCAAATTATTGCTTCTAAGCGCCATGTAATAATTAAGTGTGAAAGAAAATATTAATTTTGCTATGAATTATTTAAAAAAAAAAATAATAATAGATCGACCTTAATAATTTAATTTATTGCTCAATTTTATTATCCATTCTAATAACAGGAACTTCGTTTTTTAAAAATTTTATTCATGATGTATATTAATAATTGTTGTTAACTATGAATTTTTAATTAAAATATTACCGGGGTCATTCGTAAATGACTCGAGCACACAGATCTTAATCGATCGAAACAAATGCCAATAGAGCAACCTCGAAGAAATTTTATTCTACTATCAATCAATCATTCTACAATCAGAAAAATCAATCAAATCTGATTATTTCGGTTGGTTACCCCCCCCCCCCCTTCTCACAAATGTAACTTAGCAAATTCTACTATTTGATCACAGCGCCCTTTTTATCGTCGACTTTATTACAAACTAAATCAAAAAACAAAAGAACGCTAATAAAAACAAAATGTGCTTTTTGATGTACCTAAACTGAATTAAAATTTCGTAATATTAATAAAAAAAACCTTGATTGTATTTATAAAATTTTCATAAGTAATAAGCAAATATTTACCAAGGAGTAGAAATAATGACTAGGTATTTACCCCCCCCCCCCCCCCCCCCCCGGAAATAATATTAATAAAGCTAGCACTAAAAGCAAGCGGAGTACGGAACCTCTACGATTTGTAAAACCCAAAATTGTCAACCAAATAAAAACGGTCCACCCGTGTCCACCCTTTGGCTCACCCTGGATTAAAAAAATTAAAAAATAACATCTACGCTTTAGTCCACTAATCGAATATAATCTTGGATAAGTTGAGCCCACCCCTGGCCGACATAATCAAATATTCTGACAATCCCGCTGCCGTATTACAATATCATCTGCCTGGGGGGTATTCCATACCCCCCAGACCCCCCGGTTTGAGATGATATTTTCCGTAAACTACTATAACTGTATGTAATCAATTTTTTCATTTACGTTTCGTTAATTTTTCACTTAATATTTTGACTTTTGAACAAAACAAAACATAAAACAATTAGTGACGCGCATAAACAGATTAACGAGATCTATAGAATTACTCGGTTGGTTAAAATTTTGATTTGGAACCCTGATTCAACGAATATTTCGATGTACACGAAAGTATATATAAAAAAAAAGTAATTTGCTTGTTCCGCCTCCGATAACGACTAAATACGATTTTTCGGTGATAACTCCAAAACGCTGAAAGATATCACAAATGTCGAAGAGGTAAAAAATGTTCGGCGTAAATAAACCAACGTTTTTAGTTCTTAAAAAAATTTTATAACTCTCACCGTTTTTGAGTTATTATCAAAAAAGCTGCAATGAAAGTTCTGTCAAAAACCGTCAGGAAACTAAATAGTATTCATAGTAACTTTGCTCACTTGTTTTGTCATGAAAGATTGAAACAAATAAAACTAAAAAACAAAAAAACGGTGCTTATGAGGGCGTGGCTTATGAAAACAGTCGTAACCGCGAATATTCTAGTACATATACGATTCACCCCATTCTTTCGATAATAACTCGAAAACGGTGCAAGATATCAAAAATAACAAACAGGTAAAAAATCTTGGGCGTAAAAAAGCGAACGTTTTTAGTGTCGTAAAAAAAATTAAGTTCTATCACCGTTTTTGAGTTATCGCAGAAAAAGCTGAGTGACTGGCGAAAAATCGCGATTATATTGAAAACTTGGAAACACCGACTAACACCGACACCCTAACCTCACACCCTGTTATGGAACGTCGTAGGGTTCTAAATACCATCAAACGACAACTCTTTGTTCAATTGTTTTACAAAAAAAAAAAAATTAAATCGAATCGAATCGAATACGATTAACTTCAGTTTTTCTACAGTAACTCGAAAACGGTGAAAGATATCAAAAATATCAAAGAGGTAAAAAATGTTCAGCGTAAGCAAACGAACATATTTGGTCTTACAAACAACTTTGGTATCTTTCACCGTTTTTGAGTTATTACTAAAAAACTGCATTTTAATAAAGTCATATTATCGGAAATTTTGAATTATTGTGATTAATTTCAATTTTATAACTGGGGGGGGGGAAGACCCGAACTGTATAAGTTAAGCATTTATTCTCGATTAACAGACTCCTTTCCCCTAACTTTAATCCCAATCAGACGTCAATAGGGGAAATAAACAGAACTTAAAAGCTAAAGTACGATTTACTCTAGTTTTTCTACAATAACTCGAAAACGGTGAAAGATATCAAAAATATTAAAGAGGTAAAAAGTGTTCAGCGTAAAAATGCCAACGCTTTTTGTCTTTAAAAAAGTTTGAGATATTTCACTGTTTTGGAGTTATTACTAAAAAGCCGAGTTGTAATAAAATCGTATTATTAGAAATTTTGAATCATTGTGATTAATTTCAATTCTTACAACTGAGATGGAACGCAAGTGCAAAACTTTAAGAATTTCTCATCCATCCCCTGTTAAGTGTTCAAAATTGAATGACAGCGTCGTTCACTTGTTTTATTGAAAAATATAGCAATAAACTAAAGTACGATTAACTCCGGTTTTTCTACAATAACTCGGAAACGGTGGAAGATATCAAAAATATTAAAGAGGTAAAAAATGTTCAGCGTAAGCAAACGAACATATTTGGTCTTACAAACAACTTTGGTATCTTTCACCGTTTTTGAGTTATTACTAAAAAACTGCGTTTTAATAAAATCATATTATCGGAAATTTTGAATTATTGTGATTAATTTAAATTTTATAACTGGAGGGGGGGGGGGTGAAGTCCAACTGTATAAGTTGAGCATTTATTTTCGATTAACAGACTAATTTCCCAATCAGATGTCAAGTGTTCCAAATAACATTAGGTAACAGCGTTGTTCATTTGTTTTATCAAAGAAAATAGCAATAAACTAAACGTAAAATCCAAGTACGATTAACTCCGGTTTTTCTACAATAACTCGGAAACGGTGGAAGATATCAAAAATATCAAAGAGGTAAAAAATGTTCAGCGTAAGCAAACGAACATATTCGGTCTTACAAACAACTTTGGTATCTTTCACCGTTTTTGAGTTATTACTAAAAAACTGCGTTTTAATAAAATCATATTATCGGAAATTTTGAATTATTGTGATTAATTTAAATTTTATAACTTGGGGGGAGGGGGATGGTCCAACTGTATAAGTTGAGCATTTATTCTCGGTTAATAGACTCCTTTCCCAATCAGCAGTCAAGAGAGCGAAATAAACAGAACTTAAAAGCTAAAGTACGATTCGCTACAGTTTTTCTACAATAACTCGAAAACGGTGAAAGATATCAAAACTGTCAACTAGGTAAAAAGTGTTCAGCGTAAAAACGCCCACGCTTTTGGTCTTTACAAAAAATTTGATAAGCTTCACTATTTGCGAGTTATTACAGAAAATTTGAATGATTACGATAAAATTTTCAATCACTGTGACTGAAAAATTAGAGTTTCTTAACTCTGTCTTCTCTATCCTTCTCTATCTTCAATGACAGCGTTCCTCACTTGTTTTATTATAGAAGATTAAATTAAACAAAATTCAAAAACAAAAGAACGGCGGAAGAAGTGAGGTGTGGCTTATGCAGCAATAACTCGAAAACGGGTAAATATATCAAGATTGTCAACGAAAAAAAAAATTGATAACTAATTTTTATAAAAAAGGGGGGGGGCAACGCTAAAAGTTGAGTAATGACAGCGTTGTTCATTTGTTTTATCGGACTACGGAACCACGATGCTATAGGTTTTTCGAGAATAACTCAAAAACGGTTTAAGATAGCGGAAATGTTGAAGAGACCAAAAGTGTTGGGCATAAAAAAACGAACGTTTTTCGTTTGAAATTTATTTTGAGATCTTGCACCGTAAACGAACAAACAAGTGAAGAATGAGTTTTTTCTTGTAATTTAATGAACTGGTTTATTAAATTGCGTTTAACACCCATTTGAACAAAAAGCGTAATTGTTTATTTCCCACGATGCTAGAACGCAATGTTCCGTGCCCAAGGTTTCTGGAAGGAGACGGCTCGGACGCTAGCTTCATTCATCAATCAAACTGCGAATTTGCGCGAGGAAGAAAAAAGAAAAGCGTCCGTTTGGACTTTTTCTCGAAATTTGTGATCTACCACGAGTGAAGTGTTTCAAAACATGCAAACCAAACCAGTTTCAGGAGAGTCATCGTAAGCGAGATAAAATAATTGCATTATTAAAATAAAAGAGGTTCAATTCCGATATTAACCGTATCGGGGGTTTAATTAATTTTTGCGAAAAAGGCACATAAATTTTTAGCGAAAGAGAAAAAGAAGCAATAATCGTTACGTTATTAATTAATAAAAAAAAGTGTAACCAAATTTTTTACACGGTAATACAATTTGGTCGACGAGGACCCCCTATGAATTTTTAAAAACGTTAATGTTAATTTATTGCCGTTATTTTTAGTTCAACTTCTTCAATTTGCATATAATAAATTGGTTATACAAGTAAGTTGTGTTCCTCTTTTTTATTGCCATTAAACATTTAAATGAATAACAATGATAAACGTTGTAATGTAATCTTCCATCTCGAAAAAAAATATTCTAAACAAGTTGTGGGTTTTTAATTGCTCCTCGCGAGCGCGGAGTAGCAAAATCCTGCGCTGGCGGCGGCGGGCGCGCTGGATTCACGCCACGACGAACACGCGAAATTTTGAGAAGGAAGAGCGCAAAAAAAAAGGCAATAAAATCGAAAATATTATTGATTTATGAAGAAACGCAGTGCACATTAATTCCTTTATCTAACATTGGAACGACGATCTTTAAAATAACAAGCCAATAAATTAGACAAACTTTGAAATTAGTTAAAACGACAAAAATGATAAATTATTGCCCGTTTATGGAAACCAAATAAATTATTTTAATTTGTACAAACATTTTTTTCCGGACCCTACCAGCGCGAGTACATTACTTTCCAGCTGCAAATGTGCAATTTCTCCTTTTCTGTGCAGTAGTTATCTTGCGCGTGATATATGGGATTCTCGTATTACGACACAAACCTGCGCAATTCCTTACATCTCAATAAGTCAAAAAATCTCACCTTAGTGCTCGACGTCTTCGACGATCCGCCCAGAACGATGGCGTAAACCTCAATTTCGTACGTCTCAATCCCGACTTCTCGGTCCAGTTCTGCAGCCGTCGAGAGGACTCCTAATTTTGTGTCGATGTCAAACAACCTGTCCACTTGAACGCCTCCCCCGGTCACATTTGTCACATAGTATTCGATGTCGGCGTACGCGTACTTCGCGGAGACCGTTAAAATACTCGTACCGGGCGGTTCGTTCTCGTAAACACTACCGAAAAACGTGGGACTATCGAACGTGGGACCCTTACCGAACCCGCTCGCAGTGATCACCGTGATGTAGGCTTCCACGGACTTCCGTTCGTTCTGCACGGCCTCATCGGTGGCCTTGATCGACAACTGATAACGAGGTTCCGGATTGGCGATCGCCTTCTTAAGGCTAAGCGTCCCGGTGCTCCTGTGCAATTTAAACAGCTCCGTGTTGCCGCTAAGCAAATCGTACGTGACCAGCCCGTTCGTGCTCGAATCCAAGTCCCTAGCGAAAACGCTCATCACAAAGGCACCGTTTCTTCCAAAACCGCTCTGCGGTGGTAACACCGCCGAGTTCATTGACACAAATACGGGGGCGTTGTCGTTTATGTCTTCCACTATCACCGTCACTAATTTGTCTGCAGAAAGTCTACTGGTGACAGGTTGCGCTTGATCGGTTGCAACTACCGTCAATCTAAACGTATCAATCGTTTCCCTATCTATCGGCAGAAGGGTGTGAATTATGCCCGTCATGGGATTGATACCGAAATATCTCTTATTGTCTTCGGGCTCTTGATGATAAATCGCGTAAGTCACTTTGCCGTTTTTATCGGAATCCGGATCTTCGGCCGATACAGTTACTATAGGAGTGTGCACCAATATTCCTTCTTTTATTTGACGCACGATCGCTGTATTAGGAAACGCTGGAGGATTATCGTTCGCATCTTCGACCACAATAGTAAACATTATGGACGTCGATAGTCGTGGATTTCCATTATCTGACGCCGTTATATTTAACTGATACGTGGTCAACTCTTCATAATCCAACGGTTTGTGCAAAAAGAGCGTGCCCGTTAAAGGTTCGATGTGAAAAGCGTCTCTTCGATTTCCTGCACTTACAGAAAAGGTAACCTCGCTATTGATGCCTAAATCCGCATCTGTTGCTCGAAACTGAATCAATTCCGTGTTAACAGCTGTGGTTTCCAGCACGGTTATCTTCGACTCCATTTGGCTGAACTGCGGCGAATTATCGTTTTCGTCGAGGACCTCCACCAGGACGGTGGTCGACGAGCTTAACTTATTCGAAAGACCCGCGTCGTGGGCCATCACCGTCAAAATATACTTGAACGTCGTCTCCCTGTCCAGCGGTCTGGCCAAGACGATCTGGCCGGTCGATTCGTCGATTTCGAACCGTCCGTCGTCGTTTCCTTCAGATATCGAATAAAAGACGTCGCCGTTCAACCCCTCGTCGGCGTCGGTCGTGTAAAGACGAACCACCTGCGTTCCGATCGCGGAACCTTCGGAAATTTGTACTCTGTAAGGCGTTCGTAAGAATTTAGGTGGATTATCGTTCACATCTGTTACGTGCACTTGAATTTTAACTCTATCCCACAATCTTGGATTACCGTTATCCATTACGGTAGCTTCTAAGGTAATAAAGTTTTGTCCCGTAACCTGCACCAGCTCTTCCCGGTCGAAAACGTGCAGAGTTTTGATAAAACCATTTTTAGGATCGACGGCAAAATCGGATTGGGCGTGCGATAAAGAAAATATTAACTCGGCGTTGCGACCGATATCGCGATCGCTGGCCGTCAGTTTTCCAACAAAAGAATCCGGTGGTTCGTTTTCGCGTATGCTAAAAGTAAAAGTGGTATTGGTGAATTCAGGTTTGTTGTCGTTCTCGTCGATTACGTGAATCACAACTGGAACCATCGACGATCGAGATGGGTTCCCTAAATCGCGCACGGTTAGCGTCAAAGAGTAGTAATCCCGTATTTCCCGGTCTAACGCACTCTTCACGTACAAATACCCATCGGGAAACACTTCGAATTTCCCTTCGCCGTTCCCGTCCGTGATCGCGTACGTCATGCGTCCGTTCACGCCCAAATCGACGTCGCTTGCGGCCAACGCAAAAAATCTCTTATTCACCGGGGTGGATTCCAATAAAGAAGTCTCGTAGGACGTGTGGTCGAAAATAGGCGTATGATCGTTGACGTCTTCGATGGAAATCATGATGCCGTGCTTCGAAGACAACCGGGGTTCACCGCCGTCCGTGGCGGTGACTTCTACGTGCAACACCGTTCCAGGATCCGACCTGATCGGTTTATTTAGGTAAATCACGCCGGTCGCTTCGGATATTCTAAACTGATCGTCTGGATTGTAACTGAGACTGTAAGTTATCCGACTGTTAACCCCGGCGTCCACGTCTCTAGCTCTGGCCAAGTAGACTTCTTGGCCAACTGCCGCATTCTCAAACAACCTGACTTGATCCACTTCTCTCAAAAACGTCGGTTTATTATCGTTTAAATCTAATATCACAATGTTAACGACGGTTTTCCCGTAGGACAGTCCCGTGCGAGCCACAACCGTCAAACTGTACACCAAAGTTTGCTCCCTATCGATTTTACTAGCCGTGGTTATTTTACCACTAAATTCGTCGATCACAAAATTTTGTTTCGAATCACCGAACACGATCGAGTAACTCACGTGTTCGCTACTTCTTACCCGCACTTTCCCGACGTCACGACCCAACTTGGGCAATTTATCGTTGTGGTCCTCCAAAATTTGAAACTCATACGCACCGTAGTTGTCAAACTCCAATTCTTCCATATAGCCTTCCTTGATAATTTCCACGACCGCATCCTCGGCAGCCCTTTTGTCCCCGTGATCTTTGGCGGAAATTTTTAACTTGTAAATTGGCTTTCCGAGATTCCTTAAATTTCCCCGCAGAGTCACGACGCCGGTCCAATCGTCGACCGAGAACAGACCGTCACCGCCGCTTTCGAGTTTGAAAGTTATCATCGCGTTTTCACCCTCGTCGACGTCCGAAGCGGAAACTTTCAGGAGCGACGCTCCAATTTTCGAGTCCTCCGAAACGGACACGAAATATTTCTGCGGATAAAATTCCGGATTGTTATCGTTGACGTCCAGGATGTTTAAATAAACGATCGCCGTGGAAGATTGCGACGGTATTCCGTGATCTTTGGCTATGATGTTGATTTCGTATTTCGAGATTTTTTCGCGATCTAATTTAGATTTTGTGGTTAATTGACCGGTAAGCGAATCCAATTGGAAAGTGTTTGGATAGCGTTGCTGAACGGAAGAATGCAAAAAGTATGTGACGCTTCCGTTGGTTCCTTGGTCGTGGTCGTCCGCCGTCAGCATGGCCACGAGGGTGTGCGGCGGTGCGTTTTCGGACAGGCTGACGTTGATGCGCGCTTCGGAAAATTTTGGAGCCTCGTCGTTTTCGTCCAGAATGGTCACCTTCAGCTGGGTGTAGGTCCACTTGGGGTTGGGTCCGCCGTCCCGCGCCGAAATATTTAATTCCACCGTGCCTTGCACTTCGCGGTCAAGGGCAGCCCGGGTGGTTATCAAACCCGAATTAGAATTTATTAAAAACCATTCGTGCTCGTTGCCCGACACAAAGGCGTAGTGAATTTGTGCATTTACTCCTGAATCTTCGTCCGTGGCGGTGATGCCAGCCACGTAAGTGCCCGCGGGGGCTAATTCGCTTAAAATTGCAGAATATTCGCTCTTTTCAAACACAGGTTCATGGTCATTCACATCGTTGACGTGTATTATTAGAAAAGAAGTGGCGGTGCGCGAGGGCGAACCCTTATCGGTGGCCACCACGGTTAAATTGTACTTGCTGATTTCTTCGCGGTCCAGCACACCGTTAACGCGCACGATGTCGAAACTAGGGGTGTGATCCAATCGGAAATGTTTCAGTTCGTTACCGGAAACTATGCGGACCGTCGTTTCGCCGTTGAGACCCTCGTCCATGTCGACCACCGCTACCGCGGCCACCACGGTCCCGTTACCCGCGTTTTCGTCTACGGTAGCAAATTCGGACGTCAATGGAAAGTATTTGAAACTTATGACCGGATCGTGATCGTTGGCGTCCACTAAATTAACGGTTACGTAAGTCCTGCCGTCCTGGCGCGGCGAACCGTGATCGCGAGCAAAAACTGTAAATACACAACTCTTCGGACAACCACCTCCGGGTTTAGCGGTGTGAGGGCAATTTTGTTGAGGACATTCCAACAGTTCGGTGGTGGAAATGACCCCAGTTTCGGGGTCGACGGTGAATTGGTGTTCCGTATCGGCGAGGTAATAGGTTATTTTGGAATTATCGCCCACGTCGTTGTCGGTGGCCATAACTTGCAAGACGGGAGTTCCGGGAGGAACGCTTTCGTTCAGCGAAACAATGTAATCGCTGTGATCGAAAATTGGAGGATTATCGTTCACATCCAAGATTGTCACATTCACTTGAAGGTATCCGTATTTCGGCGGATTTCCGCCATCCCTCGCCGAGATATTCAACAAATAAAAACTGAGCGTCTCTCTGTCGAGTTTTCCGGTGGTTTCCAAGTGAAGATACGAGGTTTCGCCCGTCGGATTGCCGGTGACCACCAGTTTGAATTTGTCGTCCTTATTGCCGTCGATTATTTGGTAATCTTTGGAAACGCCGTTCGCACCGGCGTCTTTATCGGTGGCCGCGTCCAAGAGCAAGCGCGTCCCGCCGGTCGAGCTCTCGGAGAAGGAAACCGCGATGCTGGGTTCGGGAAACTCGGGAGGATTATCGTTCGTGTCCAAAACGAGAATTCTGACTTCGATCGGATACGTCGGCTGACTGGACAGTATGACCAAATCGTATCTGTTATTTACGATGGCCTCGCGGTCTAAAATTGCGTTAGTTCTAATTTCACCTGTTATGGGGTCCAAGACGAATTCTTTGGGTGGTTCGTTAAAGCGGTAAGTAAAATCCGATTCGATCGGTATTCGACCTACGACGGTGCCCTTTGGTTGGCCTTCCAAAATTTGTAACGTCACTCGCGTGTCGACCGCGCGAGATTGCATCTGAGAGGAGTATTCCAATCCGGGATCTCTTCTTCTAAAACGCCCGGGTCCCGGACCGGGACCTTGCGCACCCACCAACAGCAGCGTACAGGTGGCCAAAAGCCAACAATTTATTCCCGACATTTTAGCCAAATAATTTACTTCACTTGTTCAACATTTTTCGAGTAATCACGAAAGTACGCACACGCGTGTCCGAAAAAAAGTTAGGGTTAATCGCTTAATCGACGATTGAAATCTCCGCGACCGAACATTTAAGTTCCGCAATCACAGCGACATTTCGGCTTCGTTTGTTAACAGTGCGACCGACACGTGTGTCTGTGTTAGATGCTGCAGTGCTCTAACATTCCAACGGTCCCTTGCCCCGTCCAGAAACCCGTTCAGCCTCTGGAGAAGTCGCGAGCTCGCTCACTCTACAGGTGAAATCCTCACCGGTTCTCGCTCAAGCTGGTATGCAATATGGCCGGCCGCAGACGAGATCAACAGGGATCCGTTCTAGCCTTTATGTCTAAAACTTTAATCATATAAAAATACCTCGAGTAAACTTCCGTAACGCGCAAAATTTTGCACAATTACGCGAAAATAAAATCTTGTGGTGTCGCAAAAAAAAATTCTAGCAAAACAAAATCCTCCCTTCGCACAAACAAAATTCACTTCTCGAGTCCACGCACAATAAAATTTTTGAATTAGTTAAATCGACGACACCGCTCGTACAATCACATTTCCACATTTCCGGGAAATAATCTTACAATATTTACTTCGTGGTTCACTCAACCGCGCGCGAAACTCGACTGCCACTTTACTACCATTTACCTGGGGAGGAGTTGGACGCCGTGACCAATGATAACCTGCCGATGTTGCCAGGTAACTCACCTGCACTTGAGATATTTCAACTAAACATAAACAATATTTATGAGTGTGTCAGTTCGGCCAGGTTTAACTCGTAAATCTAATGCGAGAATTTTTTTCTCTATTCTTAAGAGATCGGAATCTAATGCTCCACGTTCAAAAGAATAAATAAATTCATGTTTCTTGGTATTTTTTGTGTTAACCCACACTCACTCCAATAATATTCTTCTTCCTTTATGATTTTGTTTACGTTCGCCAAATTCGCCTATGGCTAATAAATTAGAAGAAAAAATAGACTGTAGTGTCGAAGGTGACTTGAGACGCACCAATAATCACAATAAAACCGGTAGAGCTTCGAGAAATCCAAAATTCAGGTATTTTTAATTCTCAAAGAGCCTGCTCGCAGCGGGACGTCTTGGTCAGAAAAATGTAATCCTCCGGAGTCGTACAAGCAGTAAAAGCGTCGTCTCTCGATTTCCGGTGAAAAGGAATTTTTGGATGCAAAACACCCAAAGTTATGAATGAATATGCACGAGAGAATAATACAACGAAGGACACTTGGCACAGTCGCCGCAGGGCATCATTGGTATGGAATAATTTGACGTGCAGTTGAAAAACAAATGAACGAATAAAAAAACAATCATCTTAAATAAGTTGCTACCTGTCACCTGTCACCAGTTCTAGTTGCATTTTAGGTTATTTCGTAAAACAATTGAACAGTTTTTAGGTTTTTACCTATAAAACATTTGAAAAGTTAGGAAAAGTTTGTTTATTTTTTTTTTTTAGAGAAAACACAATAAAATTTAATGTGAATATCAAGTTAAAATTGATCGTTTTCGTTAATACGGTTGACTCTAATTCTCCCATTGAATTTTAATACCAAAATAATTTATAATTTAAAATCGGCCTTAATTTATACAAAAATTAAAAAAATGTGGAATTTGAGTAAAAATTTCAGTTTTGATCTTGACATCCTCAACAATATTTCGTACAATTAATTAACCCCCGGACCCACAGGTGTCTGTCATCATCAATCAAAAAACATGAACACAAATCTGCAATATTAGAAACCCGAGGGAGGGGGGAGTAGGTTAGATTGAGTAAGGAAAATATTTTTTTTCTTTTTACAAAGTATTTTTAATATTATCTTTGCATCTTCATGAGTATTTCGTACAATTAATTAACCCCCCAGACCCACCGGTGTGTATCATCATCAATAAAAAACGTGAACACAAATCTGCAGCATTAGAAACCGAGGGAAGGGGAGGGGTAGGTTAGATTGAGCAAGGAAAAATTTTTTTTTCTTTTTACCAAATATTTTTAAAATTATCTTTACATCTTCAAGAATATTTCGTACAATTAATTAACCCCCCAGACCCAACGGTGTGTATCATCATCAATCAAAAAACATAAACACAAATCTGCAACATTAGAAACCGAGGGGGGGGGCAGATTAGATTAAGCAAAGAAAATATTTTTTTTTTACAAAATATTTTCAATACTATCTTTACATCTTCAAGAGTATTTCGTACAATTAATTAACCCCCCAGACCCACCAGTGTGTATCATCATCAATCAAAAAACATAAACGTAAATCTACAATATTAAAAACCGGGGGGGGGGGCAGATTAGACTGAGCAAGGAAAATATTGTTTTTTCTTTTTACAAAATACTTTTAATATTATCTTTACATTTTCAAGAGTATTTCGTACAATTAATTCGTACATCAATCAAAAAACATGAACACAAATCTGCAATATTAGAAACCGGCGAGGGGGGGCAGGTTAGATTGAGCAAGGAAATATTTTTTTTTCTTTTTACAAAATATTTTTAATATTATCTTTAAATCTTCAAGGGTATTTCGTACAATTAATTAACCCCCCGGACCTACATGTGTGTATAATCATTAATCAAAAAACATGAACACAAATCTGCAATATTAGAAACCGAGGGGGAGGGGTAGGTTAGATTGAGCAAAGAAAATATAATTTTTTCTTTTTACAAAATATTTTTAATATTATCCTTACATGTTATAGAGTATTTCGTACAATTAATTAACCCCCCAGACCCATAGGTGTGTATCATCATCAATCAATCAAAAAATATAAACGTAAATCTGCAATATTAGAAACCGGGGGGGGGGGCAGGTTAGATTAAGCAAGGAAAAAATTTTTTTTCTTTATACAAAATATTTTTAATATTATGTAGGTTCTACTATTTAAAATTTAATTTAAATATTCTGTCATCCGCTACTGGTTAAAAACCAGTGGCGCAGCAAGCTAAAATTTTTTACCTATTCTCAGCTTTTTTTTATGAAGGTTCTGTTAAATTTCATTAGGTGAGATATTCAGAAAATAGTGAGCGTTAAGACCGAGATAGTAATATCTCTTCTTACCGCAGGGTCCTCTTTACTGACCTTTTCCTAACTTTTCGAACTTTGATAGAATATAATAAAAAAATAATTTTGTTTTCTTAAATTAAAAAAAAAAATTTCCCGGTTTAATCCTGACTTTCGCTTAAAAATTTAAAATTCCTCGACTGAAAATTTCAATCTGCACCCGACAGTTTAAAAACGGTTTAGGTTTGGATTGGATCCAAAAATTGCTGCTATCTGTCACAATATATTTAAAAAATTTCAAAATAATTTACTTTCTTTTATTTTGTAAAGAAGAATAAAAGTAAGAAAATTAAGAATAGTATGAAAATATTTTGTCAGAGATTTAGAGTTACTATGGGAGTTTGGGAGGTATGCGACCTCTGCTTGACAATTTATTATAAAAAAAAATAATATAGCAAAGACGAGGTAAAAAATCTATATGGGGGCTCTAGGTGAACCTTAACTGATTACAAGAACTTCACACAATGTAGAATGTAAGTGTCAGACCGGGGGGTCTGGGGGATATGGAATACCCTCCAGTGCATTCTTTCCTCTGATTCGCGCGGTGAATCTGTGTATTAATTCTGTTTACAATAATGGGAGTATTCCATATGCCCAGAGTCTCCGTTCCCGTAAACAACCCCCCCCCCCTCCTTAACTAAATCTTCTACTTGCAATTCTACCAGCTCAGAGGTAGAATAATAATTTAATGCAGGAGATTTTACGAAATTCAAGAAAATCTTAAAAAATTTGGTAATCATAGGAATTCAATAAATCAGCATTTTTTTTCTTTTTCAACTTTATCAAAGCAAAATCATCAGTTAGCCTCAGGAGAAAATCCGCGAAAATATTCCAAAAGTCTTGTAAAAGGAAATTTGCTAAAATAATAAAAACTTGCACTTGGCGCAACTGCCTCCATAAATGTAGGCTGACCAACTGTGAAATTCATTGTCAAAACATTTTCCAACCTAAGAGTTATCACCAAGGATAACAGCGCCTGGTACGAACAAGTAAACGAAATTACTTCGATGGTGGTTATGTTGTTTTTACCGGGATGGGGGGGGGGGGGTAAATTATCTTTTACTATCTACAGGTAACAAAACTACGTAATTTAAATGTTTTAAAAAAGATAAAAATCACGAAAGCATTAAAATACTTTCACTAAATATTTGATTAAATTGGGGGGAGGGGGGGGCAGCCACCCATTACCCAGCCTGAACTTGTCACCGATCAAAAAATTTTAGAAATATTAAGTAAACGAAATGACATCAACGGTGGTTATGTTGTCTTTACCGAAGGGGGGGGGGAGTAAATTATCTTTTACTATCTACAGGTAACAAAACTACGTCATTTAAATTTTTTTAAAAAGACAAAAATAATAAAAGCATTAAATACTTTTACTCAACATTATTTGATTAAATTGGGGGGGGGCACCCATTACACAGTCCGAACTTGTCACCGATCAAAAAACTTTAGAAATGTCAATTAAACAAATGGTGGTTATGTTGATTTTAAGCGAGAGGGGGGGGGGTAAATTGCGTCATTTAAATTTATAAAAAAAGACAAAATCATGAAAGCGTTAAATACCTTCACTAAGGAGGGGGAGCAGCCCCCATCACTCAGTCTGAACTTGTCATCTGTCAAAAAACTTTAGAAATGTCAATCACGGGTGTTTAACATTGACGTCACGCGCAAGTTATTTCCAAAAATTGGGTGGTAACAAAATTTCGTCTGACGTGTAACTGTCAGTTGTCGAATATTATTTGAAAATAGATGGTAGCCACCCCAATATATTGAGCAAGTTGAACTTAAATTTCTGTACTTACCCTTTTTCAAGAAGAAGCTAGCCCTAATTTCTTCATTTTGTTTCCTCGGCACTCTAAGTTTATCAAAAATCGAAAACCGCACGAAAAACACTAGATCACTTGCGCCGAACCGGGAAAATCGAGTTTTCATCGCTGACGCACTGTTTGGGTTATCACAAATTCTGGATGGAACACTAAGTTTTCTCGTTTTTCACTGAGTTTTCCAAGTTTTAGGCACCCGCGACCGAACCACACGAAACACACCGCGTACAATAATGCAATGACGGAGCGTAGTAGGCCGATGTGTCAAAATTTTTAGTTTCAAAATTTGTCGACAAATGAACCAAGAAAACAAAACTACGTCGACATTTAAATTACTCACAATTTTTGATGAGAAATTTTGTAGGCAAAGTTACGCAACGCTTAGTTCAACTTCATTTAAATTTTGTAAATATCCGCGGGAAATTTAAAGGGATTTAAAATCCCCAACAATGCTGTTTCATTTTTAAATCAACAGTATAAATATAATTTTGCTGTTTGGCGGGTGGAAGGGGGTTGGAAATTTCTTAATTTAAACCGTAAAATTTTTTATTGAAAGAAAAAAGGTTGCTACCGCGATATTCTACTTCTGCGGCGCGGGTTGGTTTCGGATTGCTTTCTTTGAGGATCTAATGTGCTAGCAATAGAAAATAAATGAACGATCGCGAATTACGTCACGAATGAAAGGAAATTTAAAAATCGGTTACGCATATTCGAGTGCACTTAAATTAAATTAAATTGCTTTTTAGACCAGCAAAACGAATTATTTTCTGTAACAGCCATCCACACATAAAGCGCGTTAATATATGCAGACATGCAAGGGCACTTGAGGTGTCTTCAACTTATCATACTTCACCTTAACAACCCACGCATTAGTACACCAAATAATATAAGAGATCGACAATAAAATAATTGCTCGACAACAACAGAATTTA
Source organism: Cantharis rustica (assembly GCA_911387805.1). Taxonomy (NCBI): domain Eukaryota; kingdom Metazoa; phylum Arthropoda; class Insecta; order Coleoptera; family Cantharidae; genus Cantharis; species Cantharis rustica. The sequence goes on from OU426878.1 coordinate 68,457,469, forward strand.
ACGAGCGCAATTTATGTTTCATGAGTTTTGAGCGACGAAATCTCAAAAAAAAGATGCAGGGCTTTAACGAGCAATACGCTGGCTTTTTGAATGCAAATTTTAGGGCTGAGGAACAAAAATGAAGTAAAACTTATAAATTGCGACAAATGAACCCCTACGGCGTAGGCAACCCAAATTACACTTAAGAAATTTTTATACATTTTTTTTTATTATAATATAAATATAGGCAAGTTCTTTTTGGAAAAAAAAATAGTATCACATGTTAATAACCTTCACCTTTTTAAAATAATTTAAAAATATTATCCTTGGAAGGTTCTTCTTCTTAATTATACATCAAAATCAAAGACCTATCGTCCGATTCTTGTCTTGGTTGTGCTTTGACACTAAATTGTTAGTTGTCTCATCTGTCTCATGTGCGTTTTTAACGCATAGCGACTTGAAAAATGTTTTGAACACTGCTCGCAAGAATAGGGCCGCTCCTTATTATGCTTCATACGTATATGCTTCTGCAGATCGTGGTTTGCAAAGAATTTAAACCCGCAAATTTCGCACTGCGCATTGCGGATTTTCATATGAACTTTCTGTTTATGCGAGTTGTAGTGATGTCGCGACTTAAACTCTTTCAAACAATCCTCACATTTTATGACAGGGTTGTTTCGGTGGTGGTAATTCATGTGGCCTCGTAAACTTTCCCGATTTTTAGCGACGGCCCCACATAGTTCACATTTGATCGGGGGATCCCTGTGTTTCTGAATATGACGTTTTAAATTATCTCGCCGCATAGTTACCGAACAATGGGGGCACTGTTCGACGTTGTGCTTCATTTTATGTGTTTTTAATTTGCGTTTGGTTGAAAACCTCAGATTGCAATTCGAACAGAGAAATTCATCGGCAACATTATCGTCACTTTTGTCATTGAACAGTTCATTGTTGACGGTAGTATTTGCAATACTCAATTCACTTACAAGACTTTCAAGACTGGGAACTGGGATGTGATAACTTTGAGCTTCCTCCACAACCGGCTCACTTTCGTTTAGTTCCAGTTTAGGTTCGACGCCCGCAAAAAAATGTTCTTCCTGGCAGACTTGGAAAGTTTCCAAGGCAGAGTATGCGGTTTGAATTATTTATGGTAAGGAAGTAGCAGGTTGGCTGGGATTTGCAAATCAAACGCTATCTCAGTTTGTACTTCCTTACCATACTTTATTATTTGGGTGAAAATTGCTCTCTTACTTTGAATTATTTCTTCATTGCTGCTCAAATTCCCACCTTCTCGCAACCACTGGTCGGATTCGACGACAAGCTGTTGAAAATTATAAGAGGTTATTACATTATCCACACAAGATTGACAACAATTTTGTGGTAGTTTGTCGTTTAGGTCAAACTAAAAAGGAACATAATTAATTGCGAGGTTATGTTCACAGTCAAAACCTACTTTTAATGATGTTAGGGACTCTAATTTGTTCAAAATCTTATTGTCGAGTAGAGAAAGAAAAGTTTCCGATTTTTTGAGACACAAACGACACCAAGATAACATTGTTTACCTTCTTTAAGGCAAAAAAATTAAAAAACATCAACGTCAAAGTTTCGGTGAAAGCCATCTGGCGGAAAATCGACGAAGCTTATTCCGACATAGCATATTACATTACCAGATAGTAAGTGCTATGTTAAGAAAATTTTATTGGTTAATAATTCTGGTTCAAATAAACAAATGAAGATCGGTTTTTAAAATTGAATTTAAAAAATTTTAAATTGTAAATTTAAAATTGTAAATTTAAATTTACAATTAAATTGTAAATTTAAAATCCGATCTTCATTTGTTTATTTGAACCAGAATTATTAACCAATAAAATTTTCTTAACATGGCACTTTACTATCTGGTAATGTAATATGCTAATATTTTGTAGGATATTATTTTATCGAAAATATTTGATTTAACTAACGAGCGCGAAAATTTTTTTATCGGAATATATAGACAAAGTGATGCTTTCCAAAAAATACTGGTCGCTTCTGTCACTTCTGCATGTCACATCACTTTTTGTATTATAAAATGTCATTAAAAAAACTTTGTCCGGCGTGAGGTTCCAACCCGCGATCACCAAACGATGTAATTATGTTTCAAGCACATAATGCACTTCGCTATAGAGGGTTAATCTAATCAAATTGTTTTTATGGAGTTATTGGTAACGTAATGCCGTTCCACCTACTTTGCAATTTTTAAATGATTTGCAATTATTAATTATTTCAAATAATAATGTTGCTTCCCACCAAGATGAGATGTCAGATGTTACACATCATATACGAGTACTGTAAGACTCCGTTAATTTTATTTTAAAGTCTATTTTGACTTTATGTTATATATGCCATCTTTAATTGAGGTATGGAGAATATTTCATACCCCCCCCCCCAGGCTGTTAAATATATCTATATGTCGTTGTACCGTGGAATCTGGGGTTATGCAAAAATATTCTTACCAATTTGTAATTATAATATCTACGCCCCCCCTCCTTCTAAAATTCTGAAAATTTCCAATTTTTCCCTCGTCTCGGGGCTGTTACTGTCAATTACATATTGGCAATTATAATATCTAAGCCCCCCCCCCAACAATGTAGAACTTTTTTTTAGCGCATTTAACCTTGAAAAGTTTTTCAAAATTTTATAAAAATAAATGAAGTTAGAGCTTAGCTGTTCCGGCACTGTCCTATCATCTTGTCACAATTTAATCTGACCTATTATTTTGTAGGTTACGAATGAAAATTTTTAATTAAATTCACAAAGTAACCAGATTTATTTGACAGTTGTGGTTGTTCCGCCACCGTTCAGTCAAAAAAAAGAAACTTTAAATAGAAAATGCGAAAAAAATGTTTTTTTTCAAGCAAAGAGATGTCGGTGTGTAGCTGTGGAGTTTACCTAGTTGTGATGGCCTGTTGACTCCGCCACTGGCCAAGTGTCACTCTTCGCATAAAATAACCGATAATCATAGAGCGTTAATGCATTAATGATGTTTTCGTTTTTTTTAATATTTTTTGCGGCATTACTTAATTTATTAATAATTAAAATCGAGATGGAAAACAAAAGAAAATTTGATTTCTAGTTTTTCAACATTGTCGTACTCAATTTAATTCATAACTCGAAAACCGTTGATTGTAGACAATAAAAGTTATAATGTAATTTAAAGATAATTCGACGCGCTTTAAAAAAGCTCTAAGCCATTTCTACCAAAATATTAATAGTTTTGATGCTATGGCACTTTGAAGGTAGAAATTTAAAAAGTTGTATTTAAAATGGTTTCCAGTCTGCCCCTGAAATTATTTAATTTCTAATTTTATTTTTAAATTATAAATTATTTTAATTAAATTAAAATATTTAAATGAACTTAAAATTAAATAATTTGCATTTTACAATAAGATTTTCATCAAAAGCAGGTCATAGCAAAATATTTTATATATTGAGATGACCCGAGCTATATAAATCTTATAAATTTGCTTAATCCATAAATTTTAATCAAAAGCTGGGCATTCATTTTTTTGTAGCAAGAGACTTTTCAAATAGTTTAAAATTTTGTTAATTAAAATTTAAAATGCTCACTTTTGTTACTTTGATGTTGTATTGGAGCGCACATGGCATCCCAGCTGGCCTAACAAATTTGTTGCGTTGCAATCTTGCACATTCACTTAATTTTCACAATTTTTCCAATTGGGGCTACGAAAAACATTAGATCACTTGCATCGAACCGGGAAAATCGAGTTTTCATCGCTGACGCACTGTTTGGGTTATCACAAATTCTGGATGGAACACTAAGTTTTCCCGTTTTTCACTGAGTTTTCCAAGTTTTATGCACCCGCGACCGAACCACACCGCGTACAATAATGCAATGACAGAGCGTAGTAGGCCGATGTGTCAAAATTTGTCGACAAATGAACCAAGAAAACAAAACTACAACGACATTTAAATTACTACAACGCTGGCCTTTTGATTGAAAATTTTAGCGCTGAGGAACAAAAATAGAGTAAAACTTATAAATTGCGACAAATGAACTTCTACGGCGTAGGCAACCCAAATTACACTCAAGAAATTATATAAATTGTATAAAAATACTTTAAAGTAATGACTAACTACAATGTAAGTAAATAATAAATAAAGTTTAATAAATAATAAAATAATTTAATTATATAATAAAACAATAATAATTTAATAAATAATTAAAAATAAATAATTTAATAAAAAATATTATCCTTGGTCCTTGGAACCAAAATCAAGGGTTTTCGTTTTGGCTGTGCTGTGACACTAAATGTTTGTTTAATGAAACTTTCTGTGTAAATGTTTTGGCACACAGATGACACATAAATGGTTTCTCGCCGCTATGCAGTCTCGTGTGCGTTTTCAACGCATAGCGGCTTGAAAAATGTTTTGAGCATTGCTCGCAAGGATAGGGCCGTTCCTTATTGTGCGTCGTCTGTATGTGTTTCTGCAGATCGTGGTTTGCAAAAAATCGATTACCGCAAATTTCGCACTGTGAATTGCGGATTTTCATATGCACTTTCTGTTTATGGGCCTTGTAGTGATTGCACGACTTGAACTCTTTCGCACAATCTTCACATTTTATACTGGGCTTGTTTCGGTGGTGGTAATTTATGTGACCCCGTAAACTTTCCCGATTTTTAGCGACGGCCCCACATAGTTCGCATTTGATCGGCGGATCGCTGTGTGTCTGGATGTGACGTTGTAAGTTATCTCGCCGCACAGTCACCGAACAATGGGGGCACTGTTCCACGTTATGCTTCAATCCATGGGTTTTCAATTTGCGTTCGCTTGAAAATCTAAGATTGCATTGCAAACATGGAAATTTATCGGCAGCATCGTCGATACTCAGATTTTCAAGATTGGGCACAACGTCGTCACTTACGTTAAAATCTTCTGGCAAGCACTGGACGGATTCGACGACAAGCTGTTGAAAATTATAAGAGGTTATTACATTATCCACACAAGATTGACAACAATTTTTTGGTCGTTTACGTCAAACTAAGAAGGAACATAATTAATTGCGAGGTTATGTTCAAAGTCAAAACCTAGAAAAATCGGAAAAGTTTCCGATTTTTTGAGGTACAAACAACACCAAGAAAACATTGTTTACCTTCTTTAAGGCAAAAAAATTAAAAAACATAAACGTGAAAGTTTCGGTGAAAGCCATCTGGCGGAGAATCGACAAATCGAATTTGATTGAAGTAGAAATGTGAACACTGACAGCATTTTCGTACAGAGTGAATCAAAATTCATTTTGTAAAGGTTTGTTCTTCTTAAAGAACTTTACTTTAACACTGTTAAAGGGTGTAAATGTAAAAAGTGCACGTAAGAAAGAAGAAAATTAAAATTTCTAATTTTCATATATCGCGTGGCGCGCGTTTGCCGTTTACGTAGCCTAGTTTAAGGTAAAAACAATTGAAAAACGCAAACATTAAAATTTAGGTGAAAGCCCGCCGGTGGGGAATCGCCGAGGCTTCCCGACATTTCGACCGCGGTTTTTAAAAAATCTGCAGAAAGTCGAACTTTTTATCTGATTTTATACAAAAAAACAAAAACAAAAAAAAAATTTGTTGAAGTAAAAAGGTAAATACTTACATTATTGTCGAGATTGTTCGCGTCCTGAAGTAAGTAGACAATATTACCATCGGGATCAGCAAAGAGCGAATTTAAATCTAATTCGTAACAAACGTCTTCCATCTTTTATTTAACTTTAACACTTCAAATGCTCACCTAACTGTGATACTGACTACTGACACTGTAATAATGAAGGGGTGCTCATTAACTTAAGCTTTTATACCTATTAACTTCAGTACCAACAAAAAAAAAAAAAAGTTCAAGGTAAGTTTTAAATCGGGGGATCAGACCTCAAGTACGTTTTACGAATTTTATTTTTCCTGTGAAAATTTGAATTTGCTATTTAAAATTTTTTAAATTCAATTTTAAAAGCCGATCTATTATTAACCAATTATGTTGCTTACTACCAAGGTGAGATGTCATATGTTACACACCATATACGAGTACTGTAAGACTCTGTTAATTTTATTTTAAAGTCTATTTTGTAAGCTTTTTTGACTTTAATTTTTATACGCCACCTTTAATTGAGGTATGGAGAATATTTTATCCCCCCCCCCCCCCGGCTGTTAAATACATTTATATGTCGTTATACCGCGAGATCTGAGGATACAAAAAAATATTCTTATCAATTTGTAATTATAAGATCTACGCCCCCCCCCCCCCTATTAATAATGTAAATTTTTTTTTTAAGTATTTAACATTGAAATTTCCTTGAAATTGCTGTATGGGAAAGATTTCATACCTCCCAGACTGTTAAACTCCAAATATCAAAAATAAACTCATTTTATTCAAATCAGTCACAATTTCAAAACTTAGTTGGCCGTCGTCGTTCTTTTTCTCTACCACCCTGTACCTCTATCAAATCAAACTTTCAAAACTAAATCAACAAAATGTACAATAATTAATTTTTATTTTTTTTACCTACACCTTGTTTATTATTTTTCAAATTTCTGTAAAAACGGTTGTTTTTCCAAAAAAATTTATTAGGCCAAAGTTGTAGCCCGTTAAATTCCTTATCTGGTTTGGGCTGTTAATTTTTTTCTAAGACGTTTCGTTTAAGAGATACGGGGTTGACAAGAAAAGTAAAAATAATAACATCAGGATTTTTTCAACATTTCTTCGCTTAATTTAATTTATAACTTGAAAACCGTTTATTCTAGACGATAAGGTCATATTACCTAATTTGTAGATAAGAAAATGGTCTTTAAAAAAGGTCTAATCTATTAAGTCTAAAAAATCAATAATATCGGAGCTATGGCCGTTTGAAATCAGTTATTCAAAATCTTGCCCAAGATTTTGGACTTGGATAAAAATTTTATTTGAAAATTTGTTCTCCACGGTCACGTGGAAAATTTTGGGTATAAATCTTATTATAAGGTAAGATAAGCTATAAATTATTGGTCTAAATAATATAAAAACAAAGGATAATAATAATAATTTATTAATAAATAAATATAGTGGTATTTTTCTAATAAAATTTTTAAACGAAGAACACTTGCTCTTTTTAAGGCAACTGAATTTAATTTATTTTTGAAATATGAAATTTGGTAGGTGACAGTTTCACCTTTAGCAGATTTAAATTTTGGGTGTATCGTGTGGACTCGTAAATTTAAATGCACATTTATTATCAAACGTACTCGTGCTAGCATCTAATTTTATTAGTTTTAATGGTACTGTAATCTAGAATCTTGGGAAAACTATGCGAAAGTATAGCAGTTTCTGATACTCGACACTACCTGCTAATGGTAAACTGCACGAATTTGGAGTGCAGTTTACCACCAGGCATTAAAATTTCACTGTTTTGCTTGGAGTGCAGTTTACCATTTTTTTTACCTTTACTTTAAGTCGTTTGTGCAGTTTACCATCACTCATGCAATCGCACATAAATCACTTTATTCAAATCAATTAAAACAAAAAAAATCTCAATAATTAACGAGCCAAAAGTCGAACCGCCTACTCTTGTGGCGACTCGTGACAAAAGCCCGGTATCTCGGTCGATTCGCCCCTCCTCTCTAATTTCACAATCTTACAACTCAAATTTAATAGAACAAAATTTTCTTTAATGGAAAACTTCTTTTTTTTTGCGCATTTAACCTTGAAAAGTTTTTCAAAATTTCCTTAAAATTGAATACCCCCCCCCCCCCCGACAATTAAAAACATCTATATTATATCGTTGTACTGAAAGATCTGGGGATATGAAAAAATATTCTTGTCAATTTGTAAAATTATATAAGATCTACGCGCCCTCCCTTAATAATGTAGAATTTCTTTTTTAGCGCATTTAACTTTGAAAAGTTTTTCAAAATTTCCTTGCAATTGAATACCTCCCCCCCCCCACCCCCCGACAATTAAATACATCTATATTATGTCGTTGTACCGCAAGATCTGGGGTTATAAAAAAATATTCTTGTCAATTTGAAATTATAATATCTACGCCACCCCCAGCCCCCTTAATAATGTAAAACATTTTTTTAGCGCATTTAACCTTGAAAAGTTTTTCGAAATGTCTTTGCAATTGAATACCTACCCCCCCCCCCCCGCCAATTAAATACATCTATTATCTCTTATGTCGTTGTACCGCAAGATCTGGGGATATGAAAAAATATATTCTTGTCAATTTGTAATTATAAGATCTCCGCCCCCCTCCTCCCCTTATAATGTAGAACGTTTTTTTAGCGCATTTAAGCTTGAAAGGTTTTTTGAAACTTCTTTGAAATTGAATACCCCCCCCCCCCCCCCGCCCCTGACTATTAAACACATCTATATTATGTCATTGTACCGCAAGTTCTGGGGACATGAAGAAATATTCTTGTCAATTTGTAATTATAATATCTGCGCCCCCCCCCCCCCCTTTAATAATCCAGAACTTTTTTTAGCTCATTTAACCTTGAAAAGTTATTCGAAATTTTCTTAAAATTGATTACCTCTTCCCCCCCTCCCCCGACTATTAAATATATCTATTGTCGTGTTTCGAAACACTAAAACCCATTAATTAATTTGTTTTGTAAATAATTTTAATTAAACAAGTCTAAATAAACCAAAATTATTATAAGGTTTTCATTCATATTTCAAAATAAATTCCCTGACTTTTCTAGAATTTCCATGACTAAAATTAAAATTTTTACCTAACTTTTCGAACCTTGATAAAATATAATAAAAAAATAATTTTGTTTTCTTAAATTTAAAAAAAAAATTTCCCGGTTTAATCCTGACTTTTAAAAACTTTTAAAAAAAAATTTAAAAATTTAAAAATTCCTCGACTGAAAATTTCAATCTGCACCTGACAGTTTAAAAATGGTTTAGGTTTGGATTAGATCAAAAAATTGCTGCTATCTGTCACAATATATTTTAAAAATCTCAAAATAATTTACTTTCTTTTATTTTGTAGAGAAGAATAAAAGTAAGAAAATTAAGAATAGTATGAAAATATTTTGTCAGAGATTTGGAGTTACTATGGGAGTTTGGGAGGTATGCGCCCCCTGCTTGACAATTTATTATATAACAAAAACTAATATAGCAAAGACGAGGTAAAAAATCTATATGGGGGCTCTAGGTGAACCCTAACTAATTACAAGAACTTCACACAATGTAGAATGTAGGTGTAAGACTGTAACAATTAATTGTTACATTTTTTTGTTTCTTTGAATTTGTTTAATTTTGATTTGGTGATTATTTGGATTTCTGTAAATATTGTTTTATTTTGATTTAAAAGATGGCGTTGCCAGCTTTACAGTTTTGGGACAGGCTGCGCTTTTGTGTGGTAGAGAGGAAGGTCATCGACGACGATCCAAGATGGTCGTTTAAGAGCGTCATAGAACAAAACCACAAAAGCAGCAATTGGTGATTTGAAAATATAATTTTAGTTTTAAAGTGAAATTTAGTGAATTAGGTGAGTCACATTTTAATTGATTCTACTATTGATTTACTTTTTTTTGGAATTCTCAAGTGAGAAATATTGGTTTTTGGTTAATATTAAATTTTGCAAATGTCGATTGTAAATTCACATCTGGCAAACAATTTTTGTGCGATATAGATTAAGTTCACAAATTAAGTTGAACGAATAACTTTGGTATTTTCTGGTAACAGAAAATTTGATTTCTTTTACAACCATTTTTTGCAAGTGACCTCAGTTGCTTGGACTTGACTTGATTACCTTTATATGTTTATCCTTAGGAAATACTAAGGTAATTTAAGTCATCCGCTCGCTTCGTATGCAGATCAGGACGAAGGAGGAATTTTTCTTTGGTGAACCGTCCTGTAGCGGTATCACGTCAATTATTTTACTGTTGATAAATATTTCATTTGAATAATAATTATTTGACATTTTGGAAATCTAGTTTTGTGCGAATCATATTTTATTTATCATTTATTACTTTTTATTGAGCTAGTGGAGCGACAAGAATTTTGTAACGTCGTTTCATTCCTCAGCTGGCGCCCAAACAAATTCTCCTTTTATTTTACGTAGCCACCATTCTTTTAAAGGACTCACGAAGCTGTAAAGCTACCCAGCTTCTTCGACAGTGGGTAAAAAACCCAAGAGCTAGCCTATCTACTATTGTCATCAGTAGAGACAAAAAGGGTTTCTGTAACCAATAGGAGAAAAACGTTACAAGACCGGGGGGTCTGGGGGGTATGGAATACCCTCCAGTGCATTCTTTCTTCTGATTCGCGCGGTGAATCTGTGTATTAATTCTGTTTACAATAATGGGAGTATTCCATATCCCCAGAGTCTCCGTTCCCGTAAACAACCCCCCCCCTCCCTCAACTAGATCTTCTACTTGTAATTCTACCAGCTCAGAAGTAGAATAATAATTTAATGCTCGAGAAGGACTTCAATAAATCAGCAATTTTTTTCTTTTTCAACTTTATCAAAGCAAAATCATCAGTTAGCCTTAGGAGAAAATCCGCGAAAATATTCCAAAAGTCTCGTAAAAGGAAATTTGCTAAAATAATAAAAACTTGCACTTGGCACAACTGCCTCCATAAAAGTAGGCTGACTAACTATGGAATTCTATGTCAAAACATTTTCCAATCCCAATTATCCCCGAGGATAACACCGCCTGGTACGAACAAGTAAACGAAATTACTTCGATGGTGGTTATGTTGTTTTTACCGGGATGGGGGAGGGGGGGTAAATTATCTTTTACTATCTACAGGTAACAAAACTACGTCATTTAAATGTTTTAAAAAAGATAAAAATCACGAAAATATTAAAATACTTTCACTAAATATTTGATTAAATTAGGGGGGAGGGCAGCCACCTATTATTCAGCCCGAACTTTCACCGATCAAAAAATTTTAGAAATATCAAGTAAACGAAATGACATCAATGGTGGTTATGTTGTCTTTACCGAAGGGGGGGGAGTAAATTATCTTTTACTATCTACAGGTAACAAAGCTACGTCATTTAAATTTTTTTTAAAAAACAAAAATAATAAAAGCATTAAATACTTTTACTCAACATTATTTGATTAAATTGGGGGGGGGGGGGAGCCACTCATTACACAGTCCGAACTTGTCACCGATCAAAAAACTTTAGAAATGTCAATTAAACAAATGGTGGTTATGTTAATTTTAAGCGGGAGAGAGGGGGGTGGGGTAAATTGCGTCATTTAAATTTATAAAAAAAGACAAAATCATGAAAGCGTTAAATACCTTCACTAAGGGGGGGAAGCAGCCCCCATCACTCAGTCTGAACTTGTCATCTGTCAAAAAACTTTAGAAATGTCAATCACGGGTGTTTAATATTGACGTCACGCGCAAGTTATTTCCAAAAATTGGGTGGTAACAAAATTTCGTCTGACGTTTAACTGTCAGTTGTCGAATATTATTTGAAAATAGATGGTAGCCACCCCAATATATTAAGCAAGTTGAACTTAAATTTCTGTACTTACCCTTTTTCAAGAAGAAGCTAGCCCTAATTTCTTCATTTTGCTTCCTCGGCACTCTAAGTTTATCAAAAATCGAAAACGGCACGAAAAACACTAGATCACTTGCGTCGAACCTGGAAAATCGAGTTTTCATCGCTGTCGCACTGTTTGGGTTATCACAAATTATGGATGGAACACTAAGTTTTCCCTTTTTCACTGAGTTTTCCAAGTTTTATGCACCCGCGACCGAACCACACCGCGTACAATAATGCAATGACAGAGCGTAGTAGGCCGATGTGTCAAAATTTGTCGACAAATGAACCAAGAAAACAAAACTACGTCGACATTTGAATTACTCACAATGCAGGGCTTAACGAACAATACACTGGCTTTTTGAATGAAAATTTTAGCGCTGAGGAACAAAAATGGAGTAAAACTTATAAAATGCCTATCACCTAGGCAACCCAAATTACACTCACGAAATTATATAAATTGTATAAAAATACTTTAAAGTAATGACTAACTACAATGTAAGTAAATAATAAATAAAGTTTAATAAATAATAAAATAATTTAATTATATAATAAAACAATAATAATTTAACAAATAATTAAAAATAAATAATTTAATAAAAATATTATCCTTGGTCCTTGGAACCAAAATCAAGGGTTTTCGTTTTGGCTGTGCTGTGACACTAAATGTTTGTTTAATGAAACTTTCTGTGTAAATGTTGTGGCACACAGATGACACATAAATGGTTTCTCGCCGCTATGCAGTCTCGTGTGCGTTTTCAACGCATAGCGACTTGAAAAATGTTTTGAGCATTGCTCGCAAGGATAGGGCCGTTCCTTATTGTGCGTCGTCTGTATGTGTTTCTGCAGATCGTGGTTTGCAAAAAATCGATTACCGCAAATTTCGCACTGTGCATTGCGGATTTTCATATGCACTTTCTGTTTATGGGCCTTGTAGTGATTGCACGACTTGAACTCTTTCGCACAATCTTCACATTTTATACTGGGCTTGTTTCGGTGGTGGTAATTTATGTGACCCCGTAAACTTTCCCGATTTTTAGCGACGGCCCCACATAGTTCGCATTTGATCGGCGGATTGCTGTGTGTCTGGATGTGGCGTTGTAAGTTATCTCGCCGCACAGTTACCGAACAATGGGGGCACTGTTCCACGTTATGCTTCAATCCATGGGTTTTCAATTTGCGTTCGCTTGAAAATCTCAGATTGCATTGCAAACATGGAAATTTATCGGCAGCATCGTCGATACTCAGATTTTCAAGATTGGGCACAACGTCGTCACTTACGTTAAAATCTTCTGGCAAGCACTGGACGGATTCGACGACAAGCTGTTGAAAATTATAAGAGGTTATTACATTATCCACACAAGATTGACAACAATTATTTGGTCGTTTAGGTCAAACTAAGAAGGAACATAATTAATTGCGAGGTTATGTTCAAAGTCAAAACCTAGAAAAATCGGAAAAGTTTCCGATTTTTTGAGGTACAAACAACACCAAGAAAACATTGTTTACCTTCTTTAAGGCAAAAAAATTAAAAAACATAAACGTGAAAGTTTCGGTGAAAGCCATCTGGCGGAGAATCGACAAATCGAATTTGATTGAAGTAGAAATGTGAACACTGACAGCATTTTCGTACAGAGTGAATCAAAATTCATTTTGTAAAGCTTTGTTCTTCTTAAAAAACTTTACTTTAACACCGTTAAAGGGTGTAAATGTAAAAAGTGCACGTAAGAAAGAAGAAGAAACAACAAAATTAAAATTTCTAATTTCCATATATCGCGTGGCGCGCGTTTGCCGTTTACGTAGCCTAGTTTAAGGTAAAAACAATTGAAAAACGCAAACATTAAAATTTCGGTGAAAGCCCGCCGGTGGAGAATCGCCGAGGCTTCCCGACATTTCGCCCGCGGTTTTTAAAAAATCTGCAGAAAGTCGAACTTTTTATCTGATTTTATACAAAAAAACAAAAACAAAAAAAAATTTGTTGAAGTAAAAAGGTAAATACTTTCATTATTGTCGAGATTGTTCGCGTCCTGAAGTAAGTAGACAATATTACCATCGGGATCAGCAAAGAGCGAATTTAAATCTAATTCGTAACAAACGTCTTCCATCTTTTATTTAACTTTAACACTTCAAATGCTCACCTAACTGTGATACTGACTACTGACACTGTAATAATGAAGGGGTGCTCATTAACTTAAGCTTTTATACCTATTAACTTCAGTACCAACAAAAAAAAAAAAGTTGAAGGTAAGTTTTAAATCGGGGGATCAGACCTCAAGTACGTTTTACGAATTTTATTTTTCCTGTGAAAATTTGAATTTGCTATTTAAAATTTTTTAAATTCAATTTTAAAAGCCGATCTATTATTAACCAATTATGTTGCTTATTACCAAGGTGAGATGTCAGATGTTACACACCATATACGAGTACTGTAAGACTCTGTTAATTTTATTTTAAAGTCTATTTTGTAAGTTTTTTTGACTTTATTTTTTATACGCCACCTTTAATTGAGGTATAGAAAATATTTTATCTCCCCCCCCCCCCCCGCTGTTAAATACATCTATATGTCGTTATACCGCGAGATCTGAGGATATAAAAAAATATTCTTATCAATTTGTAATTATAAGATCTACGCCCCCCCCCCCCTATTAATAATGTAAATTTTTTTTAAGTATTTAACATTGAAATTTCTTTGAAATTGCTGTATGGGAAAGATTCCATACCTCCCAGACTGTTAAATTCCAAATATCAAAAATAAACTCATTTTATTCAAATCAGTCACAATTTCAAAACTTAGTTGGCCGTCGACGTTCTTTTTCTCCACCACCCTGTACCTCTATTAATTCAAACTTTCAAAAATAAATCAACAAAATTTACAATAATTTATTTTTTATTTTTTTTACCTACACCTTGTTTATTATTTTTCAAATTTCTGTAAAAACGGTTGATTTTCCAAAAAAATTTATTAGACCAAAGTTGTAGCCCGTTAAATTCCTTAACTGCTTTGGGCAGTTAGTTTTTTTCTAAGACGTTTCGTTTAAGAGATACGGGGTTGACAAGAAAAGTAAAAATAATAACATCAGGATTTTTTCAACATTTTTTCGCTTAATTTAATTTATAACTTGAAAACCGTTTATTCTAGACGATAAGGTGATATAACCTAATTTATAGATAAGAAAATGGTCTTTAAAAAAGGTCTAATCTATTAAGTCTAAAAAATCAATAATATCGGAGCTATGGCCGTTTGAAATCAGTTATTCAAAATCTTGCCCAAGATTTTGGACTTGGATAAAAATTTTATTTGAAAATTTGTTCTCCACGGTCACGTGGAAAATTTTGGGTATAAATCTTATTATAAGGTAAGATAAGCTATAAATTATTGGTCTACATACTATAAAAACAAAAGATAATAATAATAATTTATTAATAAATAAATATAGTGGTATTTTTCTAATAAAATTTTTAAACGAAGAACTCTTGCTCTTTTTAAGGCAACCGAATTTAATTTATTTTTGAAAAATAAAATTCGGTAGGTGACAGTTTCACTTTTAGCAGATTTAAATGTTGGGTGAATCGTGTTGACTCGTAAATTTAAATGCACATTTATTATCAAACGTACTCGTGCTAGCATCTAATTATATTAGTTTTAATGGTACTGAAATCTAGAATCTAGAAAATTGTACAAAATAATCAATTTAAAGTTCAGCGAAATAATTTTAAATTAAAATGTAAGTAATTTCACTTTATAATTTTTTGAATCCAAACTTCCAATATGGCGGCGCTTTCTTTTAATACCAAAAGGTGCTTCGAAACATTTAATAATAAAAATTTAATTTCAGAAATCAATCTAATGCCGCAAAAGATGTCTTCTACGAAAATTGACGAAGAAAAACTCTGTATTAAAACAAACTCACTTTTCACCAAAACTTGTGAAAAGCACAAGCAACAATAGCTTCAAAAAACATATTTTTGCACGATCGTACTATTTTGTTTATAGTAAGTTGATTGTACTGGTGGGGGGGGGTATATATATCTCAGGTATACTATATTCAAATTTGGCTGAGGTGCCAGAAGAGCTTGCTACGGATCTGGTTTGGGTTACTGTTTCGGCCGAAACTAGAAGAGAAACCGAATATTCCGTTTCGGCTGAAAAACGTTTCGGTCGATCATTAGTTATTTGTTTAGACTAACTGTATTTAAAAGGTAGAACCGCTCAAAGACATGGATTTGTCAGTTAACTCTGACAGCTTTTAAATGCAGTTTCTACTAATGTTTTCTACTTATAAGATTAGTAAAATAGAGTAAGAGTAGAAAAGGGATTTTCCCAAATCCTACTTAAGAACCTTTTATATTGCAGTGATCCTTTCAAAAAGAGTAGTTTCTTCACATGCACTATAAGCGCTCCAAGCTTGCTCTTAAATGCGGGAGATGAGATTGTCGTATCTCAGGGTGGGTTCTCAAAATAAAATTCTAAATAAGGTTCTGGGTGCCAATTAAAAGATGTTATGATAATATAACGCTTTCAAAATTTCAAAAATGTCTTTCAAAATAAAATAAAATTTCTTTTAATCCAAAAAATTAATAAATTCTCCAAAAATAATTATTAAATCGAGGTTAGGTAAACTGCACCCCAAAGTTGCCTGCATAATGGTAAGCTGCACTCTAAGCATTTAATTACTGGATTATCATAAGATTATAGTTAAATATTGATTCTTTAATTAATTCATTACCAACTGAGAAATGTTTTATACATATGAAATATTGTTTAAATCTGATATACAACAAATTACATATTATTCAGAACAATTTACGAGGACACAAGAGAATGTCAGAACTTACATTTACAACGAGCGAACGCGGCAAGCCCTTACTACTTTTTCGACAAAACAAATTTTATTTATTAGTATTAATTTATGTGTTTTCTTTAGCGAAACTGTACGTAAATCCTTAATCCACGCGAAGACATTGGTCTGCCGGGAGGTTAGTGTTAGTTTATGTTATTTCTTTAAAAAATTGAAAATAAATATGCAAAAGTATAGCAGTTTCTGATACTCGACACTATCTGCTAATGGTAAACTGCACGAATTTGGAGTGCAGTTTACCACAGGCATTAAAATTTCTCTGTTTTGCTTGGAGTGCAGTTTACCATTTTTTTTTACCGTTACTTTAAGTCGTTCGTGCAGTTTACCATCACTCATGGTACACAAAAATTACTTTATTCAAATCAAAAATTATAACTCACAACTTCAAATCAATTAAAACAAAAAAAATCTCAATAATTAACGAGCCAAAAGTCGAACCGCTTACTCTTGTGGCGACTCGTGACAAAAGCCCGGTATCTCGGTCGATTCGCCCCTCCTCTCTAATTTCACAATCTTACAACTCAAATTTACTAAAACAAAATTTTCTTTAAAATGCACAGGGTGGGTGCGAATCTCTTTGAAACACGACAATATATTATTTTTCAACGCTAAAAACAAGGTTAAATGCGTGAAAATGACCTTTAACCCCCTAAAGCCGGCATCAAATTTTCAGGGTAGCTGCATAATATCATTGTTCATGTATGTTGAAAATCCCAGGCCGACAACGCACACGATACATATGAAAATATGCTTATAATACGTTCGGGTGTTTCCGTTAAATGTTCTTCCCAATTTGTAATTATAAGATCTACGCCCCCCTCCCTTAATAATGTAGAATTTCTTTTTAGCGTATTTAACCTTGAAAAGTTTTTCAAAATTTCCTTGCAATTAAATACCTCCCCCCCACCCCCCGACAATTAAATACATCTACCTATATTATGTCGTTGTACCGCAAGATCTGTGGTTATAAAAAAGTATTACTGTCAATTTGTAATTGTAAGATTACCCCCCCCCTTAATAATGTAGAACCTCTTTTTAGCACATTAAACCATGAAAAGTTCTGAAAAATGTTGTTGAAACTGAATAGCCCCCCCCCACCGACTATTAAATATATCTATTTTATTACTTGTACCGCAAGATCTGGCGATATAAAAAATTTTCTTTTATAAAATTAATTTTTACATGTTGCATAAAATTGTAGAATAATTTAATTCATAACTTATATAAAATTTTTCAAAAACTATTTAAATGAATAATATAGCTTGCGACACGCTGTTATATAACCGTATGTTTCGATTTTTGGGAATCTCATCAGGCAAACCTGGAAAAATTATTGAAATGTTTGAAAAGTTATGCTATTAAATTCAAAATTCAAACTTGATTAAAAGTCAAATGAATTAAATTATTCTTCAATTTCACGTAACATGTAATAATTAATTTTATAAAAAAATATTATCACATGTTAATAACCTTAACCATTTTAAATAAATATTCTTATCAATTTGTAATTATAAGATTTACGCCCGCCCCCTTAATAATCTAGAACATTTTTTTAGCGCATTAAAGCCTTGAAAAGTTTTTCGAAATGTCCTTGCAATTGAATACCTTCCCCCCCCCCCACCCGACAATTAAATACATCTATATTATGTCGTTGTACCGCAAGATCCGGGGTTATAAAAAATATTCTTGTCAATTTGTAATTATAAGCTCTACACCCCCCCCCTTTAATAATGTTAAACTTTTTCTATAGCGCATTTAACCTTGAAAAGTTCTTTAATATTTTCTTGAAATTGATTACCTTTTCTCCCCCCCCTCCCCCCTCCCCCGACTATTAAATACATCTATATTATGTCGTTGTACCGCAAGATCTGGCGATATGAAAAAATATTCTTGTCAATTTGTAATTATAAGATTTCTCCCCCCCCCTCTTATAATGTAGAACGTTGAATTTGAATACTCCCCCCTTAATGATATAAAACTTTTTTTACCGCATTTAACCTTGAAAAGTTCTTTAAAATTTCTTTGCAATTGAATACCTCCTCCTCCCTCTCAACAATTAAATACGTCTATATTATGTCATTGTACCGCCAGATCTGGAGATATGAAAAAATATATTCTTCTCAATTTGTAATAAATTATAAGATCTACACGCCCTTTCTTAATAATGTAAAACTTCTTTTTTAGCGCATTTAACCTTGAAAAGTTTTTCGCAATTTTCTTGCAATTGATTGCCTCCCTTCCACTCCCCGTCCCCTCCCCTCCTCCGACTATTAAGATCAGGGGTTATGAAAAATATTCCTGTCAATTTGTAATTGTAAGATTACCCCCCCCCCTTAATAATGTAGAACTTTTTTTTTAGCACATTGAACCTTGAAAAGTTCTGCAAAATTTTGTTGAAATTGAATACCCCTCACCCCACCGACTAATAAATACATCTATATGTCGTGGTACCGCAAGATCTGGGGTAATAAAAAAATATTCTTGTTAATTTGTAATTATAATATCTACGCCACCCTCCGTAGAACTTTTTTTTAGAGCATTAAAACCTTGAAAAGTTTTTCGAAATGTCTTTGCAATTGAATACCCCCCTCCCCCCACGACAATTAAATACATCTATATTATGTCGTTGTACCGCAAGATCTGGGGATATGAAAAAATATATTCTTGTCAATTTGTAATTATAAGATCTCCGGCCCCCCCCTTATAATATAGAACGTTTTTTTTAGCGCATTTAAGCTTGAAAGGTTTTTTGAAACTTCTTTGAAATTGAATACCTCTCCCCCCTTCCCTGACTATTAAATACATCTATATTATGTCATTGTACCGCAAGTTCTGGGGACATGAATAAATATTCTTGTCAATTTGTAATTATAAGATCTACGCTCCCCCCCCCCCCCCCTTAATAATGTAAAACTTTTTTTTGGCGCATTTAACCTTGAAAAGTTCTTCAAAATTTTCTTAAAATTTAATACCCCCCCCCCCCCCCCGACTATTAAAAACATTCATATTATGTCGTTGTACCGTAAGATCTGGGGATATGAAAAAATATTCTTATCAATTTGTAATTATAAGATCTACGCCTCTCCCCTGATTGATTACCTCCCCCCGCCCCCGACTATTAAATATATCTATTGTCGTGTTTCGAAACACTAAAAACCATTAATTAATTTATTTTGTAAATAATTTTAAAATTCAATTTTATTATTTATTTATCACATTGTAATAAATAGTTGTTAAGTTTTGCTATGTAAAAATAAAAAAGTGAAAAGAACGAAAAAAAAAAGACCAAAGGGAGTACGGCTAGTAGGTTAATGCAAGGACACTTGGGCTACGGCCTTGACGTCGAATGGTCAAGCGGATGAAACATCATTCCGCAATAATTAAAATTGTTAATTGTTTTTAAAAGTTAATAATGTAAGTTCACGTCAAAAAAAATTTTAAAACTTCTTTAAACTTTTTTTTAAATAAGCTGTTTTTTTTCTTTCTGTTTTCCATTATAAAAAATTATATTATGTATTTTCATTGTATATTTTTTAAATAATGTTTTTTTTATTTTTTTTTAAACTGTTAAAAGTGAGTCTATAAATTTCATAGTCAACCTCATAGTTCCCCCACCCCTCCAGTTTATACTTTAAGAGATAATATTAATTCTTTATTTAAATTAAATATATAAATATGCCCCCATCCGATAATATCGATCAGTGAGGTTACAGAAATGTTTACACTTAAAATTTGGTTGCCATGGCAACCGAAAAGAAGAGGGGGGCGGTTAGTTTTGTTTGGCGAGTCTGACGCCCTATCGCCCTTCCCGAACCAGCCGCCACTGCATCTACACGAAAATAAAATAATTGAAATTCGTTTAGCATTCTTGCATTTTTGGGATGGGTGCGATGAGTAAGAAAAAAATTTGTAAACGTGATTGACCTTTTTTTATTTAATTTATTTTATTCAAACAACAAAATTTCGGTTTTATTCAATTTTTTGTTTTGAAAAAATAAAGATCGCCTCCTATGTTTTTCTTATAAATAAAAACATGAGAAAAATTTTCTTTGTCTACATGTGAGTGGTGGGATTAAGGAAATTGCACAAGATCGGCAGATAAAAAGCTTAATAATTTTATCGATAATTCCTAATAGAAAGGAAACGATAACACAATTACTTAAGAATGATTATCATATTTTAATTGCATTGTTTGGATATATTTCCCGCTCTTGAAATAATCTCACGGTAAAATTGTGAGGAAAAAATAGAAAATAAATAACTGGCGAAAAATGTAAATTTAGCGTAAAATTCTCATTATTTAAATAAATAAACAAATTGCGTAGTTTATTATTTAATAACTTAATCCGAAATTAAATAATAAGTAAGCTAGTAATTACGCCAAAAAAATATGCATAAGCTAGTTTCTAGGTCATTTCGATCGTCTCAACTGCGAAAAAAAAATTTATCATTAAATTTAGTTTTTGCCTTTTTTCGCGTAGCGAAATAATTCTGAAAAATAATACCCTGACCTATTAAATTATTTATCAAAAATTACATCACGGTCAAAATTGTTGCAAATATAAAATTAGATCAACACAGTAATACTTGGCAATTATAAAACCGAGATAGCTCAAATTAAACAAATGAAGTTAGAGCTTAGCTGTTCCGGCACTGTCCTATCATCTTGTCACAATTTAATCTGACATATTAGTTTGTAGGTTAAATTAAATTTCTAAAGTAACCAGATTTATTTGACAGTTGAGGCTGTTCCGCCACCGTTCAGTCCGAAAAAAAATTTTTTTTCCAACCTGCAGAGTTTCCCTTGTTCTGATGACCTGTTGACCCCGCCACTGGCCAAGTGTCACTCTTCGCATAAAATAACCGATAATCATAAAGCGTTAATGCATTAATTATGTTTTCAGTTTTCATTTAGAAAGTGTTGGTTAAAATAATCAATACGAAATACATTTTCTTGTCGGACCGTAAAACTTAGAAAGTCATTTTTTTTTAAATCGATCAGAAAAAAAAATTAAATTAAATCAAGAAGTTTCAACTTTCAATTAAATCAAATTTCGAATCCAGTGGCGTATCCTTACGAGCGCCGAGAGGATCTTTGCACCCACCTAAAAATATCATAAAAACAAAAGCAAAGGTCAAAAGAACAAATAAAAGGAAAACAGGCAGCAATTATTAAGTAAAAATTTCGATAATATTGTTTATCGTGAAATCTAGATTAGTAGACTTTCGATTTGTTACAACAATCAAGTGTGTTCGTAAGCCGAACCGTTTCCACTTAATTACAAAAAGCCATGTTATCGCAATATGACTGCAATTTGAATGTCAACAAATAAATATTTCTTTTTTTAAATTTATAAAGAAAGTAGGATTTATCAAGTTTTATCTAATCTACGCAGCTTTAATTGATCTCTTTGTTTGTCCAAATAATTGATGGATTGCGATATTTATTAATAAGTAGCTTAATCGTACAAAACCGATAACAGTTTTTACATTTAAATTTTTTTATATTTTTTACAATCGAGATCGAAAACAAAAGAAAATTTAATTTCTAATTTTTCAACATTTTCGTAGTCAATTTAATTCATAACTCGAAAACCGTTGATTTTAGACAATAAAAGTTATAATGTAATTTAAAGATAATTCAACGCGCGTTAAAAAAGCACTAAGCCATTTTTACCGAAATATTAATAGTTTTGATGCTATGGCGCTTTAAAGGTAGAAATTTGAAAAGTTGCATTTAAAAATGTTTAGAATAAATAAAAGAAAAATAATAAATTTTGTAACCCTGTATACCAGGCTTTATTCTATATTCTCTTTTGTTGGAAAAATCTTAACGTGATGAAATGGAGGAAGAAAAAAATTTTCTCTTAAAAAGCAGGAAAAAATCAACAATAAATAATTAACCAATTATTTAATTTCTAATTTTAGTTTTAGATTTTTAATTATTTTAATTAAATTAAAAAATGTAAATGAAGTTAAAATTAAATAATTTGCATTTTTCAACAAGATTTCCATCGAAAGCAGGTCATAGCAAAATATATATTTTATATAATGCTATTGTTGGAAGAATAGTACTCATCGTTTTCAGGGGGATTTTTAAAGTGGATCAACTCGGCGGTTTTTTTTCGGTTTGAAAAAAATTGAACAATAAAATGTGGGTTACAGACATCAGATTAAATTTTGTGCGCAGTTTTAATATTAATCAATTAATTGTATTGTTTAATTAATGTGGCATCCGATTGCACAGATCGTGCGGCCTAAAGGCCGCACTGAGCCGTCAAATCTCGTAATCTCCTAATTTTTTGAACGAATTTTTTTCAAAAAATTTTAAATAGCAGTTTTTAAGCTATGACGTCATCGTTTTATTATTATTATTATTTCATCATCGGTCGACATGATTTCCCAGTGTTTGAATAGTGTAGAACTTCAAAAACCGTGCTTGTCACGCGGCCTGAGCGCCGCACAAACTTGTTACTCACCTGTATGATGAATTTGGAACAAATTCGATGAATTTTTATTATCTTATTTTGTTTATCAAACTGACGTCATGATCTCCTAGAGTGTAAAACTTGATTGTTCTACAATTCCATTGCTGCAGTTGTGCGGCCTGAAGGCCGCACTGATCCGTCACTCTTGAAAGTTTTTGAAGATATCGATAATAATTATTCAATTAGAGGTACATTGAGTTCGTAAAATTTAAAATAAAATTTTTTACGAAAATTTTGTCAGAAAATCCTCAGATACGTCAACCTTATTTTATTAAATATATCACTCTTTTCGGCCATCGAGATTTTTATTTTTAAACTGTGATGTCATCGGAAACTTTTTTAAATGACACCTTTTATTTTTCTTCATTAATCTGAAGACACTTTTGTGAATACCAGTATATAAGGATATTATATTACCTGATTTATTTAATTTATTTTATATAAATAAATTTATTTAATGTAAACGAAAATTGAAAAAAAAACTTTAAGATGCGTTGTGTGTCTACCACTGACGCGCATGAAAAAATTAACGATAGAATTAATTAATGTGAAATCCGATTGCACAGATTGTGCGGCCTGAGAACCGCACTGAGCCGTCACATCCTAATCTCCTAATTTTTTTAGATTAGCAATAATACCAGCCAGTGGACAATACTTTTGAAAAAAGCTCAAAAAAAAATTTGCTTAGAAAATCTTTAATAGCAGTTTTTCCCTTTAAAGTTTTGTTTTCAAACTATGACGTCATCGTTTTTTAATGATTATTATTGCATTAACGATTAGCCTGAACATCGGTCGTCATGATTTCTCAGTGTTTGAATAGTGTAGAACTCCAAAAACCGTGCTGGTCGCGCGGCCTGAATGCCGCACAGACTAGTTACTCACCCGTATGAAGTCTCAATTTTCTTTAAGTTAGTTCTCAAATTCCATAAATTTTTTTATCCTGTTTTGTTTATGAAACTGTGACATCGTGATTTTATAGTGTAGAACTTGATTGATGCACAACTCGATTGCTGCAGTTGTGCGGCCTCAAGGCCGCACTGATCCGTCACTCCCAAGTTTTCGAAGATACATTGAGTTCGTAAAATTTGAAATTAAATTTTTTTACAAAAATTTTGTCAGAAAATCCTCAGATACGTCAACCTTATTTTTTTAAGTATCACTTTTATCTGCCATCGACATTTTTATTTTTGAACTGTGACGTCATCGGAAACTTTTTTAAATGACACTTCTTATTTTTCTTAATTAATCGGAAGACAATTTTCTGAATACCATTGTATAAAATTATTATATTACCTGATTATTTTTTAAGGAGGCGCTGAAACCTAAAGACGGTTTTGACAGATAATAAAATTTATTTAAAGTAAATGAAAATATTAAAAAGAAACCTTTAAGATCCGTTATGTGTCAACCACTGACGCGCATGATAGGATTAACGAAAAAATTAATTAATGTGGAATCCGTTTGGACAGGTTGTGCGGCCTGCAGGCCGCACTGAACCGTCACATCCCGTTATCTTCTAATTTTTTTAGATTACCAGCCAGTGGACAATACTTCTGGAAAAAACTCAATAAAATTTTTTTTAGAAAATCTTAAATGTCAGTTTTTCTCTTTAAAGTTTTGTTTTCAAGCTGTGACGTCACGGTTTTTTAATAATTATTATTACATTAAGGGCATTAAGGCATTTTAAATTGCACGTCGCTCGTCATAATTTCCTAGTGTTTGAATACTGTAGAACTCCAAAAACCGTGCTAGTCGCGCGGCCCGAATGCCGCACAGACTAGTTACTCACTCTTATGATGTCTGAATTTTCTTTAAGAAAAATTTTTTTTATTTTGTTTTGTTTATAAAACTGTGACGTCGAGATTTTATAGTGTAAAACTTGATTGTTGTACAACTCGATTGCTGCAGTTGTGCGGCCTAAAGGCCGCACTGATCTGTCACTCTCCCAAGTTTTTGAAAATATCAATAACAATTATTCAATTACATTGCATACATTGAGTTCGTAAAATTTGAAATTAAATTTTTTTACAAAAATTTTGTCAGAAAATCATCAGATACGTCAACCTTATTTTTTTAAATATCAGTCTTTTCTGCCATCGACATTTTTATTTTTGAACTGTGACGTCATTAAAAACTTTTTTAAATGGCACCTCTTATTTTTCTTCATCGATCTGAATTGACCACATTTTTCTGAATTCGAATGTATAAGATTATTATATTATATCACCTGATTATTTTTTAGGGAGGCGCTGAAACCTAAAGACGGTTTTGACAGTTAATAAAATTTAATTGAAATAAAAAAGAATTTAATGTTATGTATCTACCACTGACGCGCATGAAAGGATTAACGAGAGAATTAATTAATGAAAAATCCGTTTAGACAGATTGTGCGGCCTGAAAGCCGCACTGAGCCGTCACATCCCGTAATTTTCAATTTTTTTTAGATTAGCAATAATACCAGCCAATGGACGGACAATACTTTTGGAAAAAAACTCAATAAAAATTTTGTTTAGAAAATCTTAAATGGCAGTTTTCCTGTGTTTTCAAGCTGTGACGTCACCGTTTTTTAATGATTATTATTGCATTAAGCCTGCACATCGGTCGTCATGATTTTCCAGAGTTTGAATAGATTAGAACTCGAAAACCGTGCAAGTTCGCGGCCTGAATGCCGCACAGACTAGTTACTCATCCGTATGTTGTCTCAATTTTCTTTAAGTTAGTTTTCAAATTCGATACATTTTTTTATCGTGTTTTGTTTATAAAACTGTGACGTCATGATCTCCTAGAGTGTAGAACTTGATTGTTGTACAACTCGATTGCTGCAGTTGTGCGGCCTGAAGGCCGCACTGATCCGTCACTCTCGCAAATTTTTGAAGATACCAATAATAATTATTCAATTAGAGGTACATTGAGTTTGTAAAATTTGGAATAAATTTTTTTCAGAGAAATTTTGTCATAAAATCATCAGATACGTCAACCTTATTTTTTTAAATATCACTCTTTTCTGAAAACGAATGTATAAGATTGTAATTATTGTTACCTGATTATTTTTTAGAGAAGCGCTGAAACCTAAAGACAGTTTTTATAGTTGATAAAATTTATTTAAAGTAAACGAAAATAGTAAAAAAAACCTTCGAGATCCGTTATGTGCCTACCACTGACCACTGACGCGCATGAAAGAATTAACGATAAATATTTTAATAAAAAAAATTGAAAATCCCCGAAGTTTACCTAAACTCGAAAAAATGAGGGTAGCTAGAATCTCGTTAATCCCCTCATGCGCATCAGTGGTAATCAAGTTACAATTTTTATGCAGTTTAAAAATTGCCCAAGTAAAAAGTAATTTTATTCCCGAGTTATTTAAATACTAATTTCAGTTTCCCGAAAAATCCAAAAACAAATTTGAGGTCAAAATGAAAAAAAAAAAAATTAATAAAAAATATAATTCAGCATTAATATGTTGTGTATATTTTATCAGCCTTACGCCTAGGATAAGTACAAAAGTTTTTATAATATTACAAAATACTGAAAAAGTCCTTAAAAAATCACTGTTTAAATTGTATCGATTTCGCCCCTGTACATGATGGCGCCTAAAACTTATCCTAAATATATTTTATACATAAAATTGCACATAAATTACGTTATTTGTTACAAAATGTTCCCCATATTTTACATTAAACCACATAAAAAGTTTGAATAAAAAATAATATATACAAAATCGACAGGTACGCCACTGGAATATTCGTTTTTATTAAAAGGCACCGCGAGACGCAAAATGCACGTTTATAGATGACCGTTAATGATTTTATCTTCGAGATCTAAATGTAAGGGCGATTTGAATTTTTTTCCGTTAACCAGCGCCTTCAGATTTTCACCCGCGTACGAAAGGAGGGGGGAAATTTCGACAATTTTCCCTTCGACCGCACCGCCCGCGTCTTGCACGTATTTTTTATGCAAATAGAATAAATCTTCGCGCGCGGTGCTGGCGCAATCCTTTTTGGCGTCGTCCTTATTTTTGAGCGGACTGAATTCGGTGTGGCGCGGTACTTCCCACGTGACGAAGCGGCTGCTGAATTGAAAGACGTCGAAAACGAATTTTTCGATTTTGATGCCGTTAATTTCGGTGGGTTTCACCTTAACGCCGGCTTCGTTGACGAAGGCGATCTTCTTTTTTGCGACGTGCAGTTTCAATTGTTTTTCGTACTTGTCGGCGACCTGGATCAAGAAGTCCGTGGAGAAAAAGTGATTGCAGATGTTTCCTGCGCTGAATATTAAATCGCCGTTTTGGTCCCTCAAATTGGCGACCCGATCGCTGATTTCGCTGTACTCCACCACCTGGAATCGATCGTCGACTTGGCAGACGACGCCCACGGCTTCCGAGGGATTTAGTTTTTTCACAACCTTCGCGCCGCAATCGGCGTTCTTATCAACGCAGTAGCCCACGAAAACGGGATCTGCGACTTTAATTAGAATATTGTCGACGCTGTGAACGTGGACGTAGAGAACTCCGCGGTTTTTCATGTCTTGGAGAATTTTGTTTTCCTTGAGCGCTCTGAAAGTGCCCCCGTTGCCGTCGGGCGCCAGAGCGACTTTATTTTTATCCTCCAACAAGATGCGACCTTGCATGTCGAAGCAAGGCAATAAACCTTGACCGAACTGGACAACATTGTTAGGTTGCAGCCCAAAATAGTGATTACGTTCCAAATACTCAGACGTCGCCTGCTCCGTGGGTCCGCTGGTCATGATGTACCAGGTAATCCGTCCGGCGCGTCCGGTTCTGATTTTGGCCATCTCTTCGACCTTCCTGATGCGCTCCGCCTGCACTTGGAACAGAGACTTACCGGACGGAAGCCCGATGGAATACATGCCTTTAGGATAATCAACCCCAAGTCGGGTTCCTTGACCACCGGCGAGCAGCAGCACACCCACATGTCCTTTCGAAATTTCCTCCAAACCAACGCGCTGGTAATAATCCAGCTGCTCAGGTGTTGCTCTCTCCTCCGATTCGAACTGCGCCGCCGGAATGGGCTTCATCCTGCCGTCCAAATTTTGACCATCCTCCCCGACGGTCCTTTGCGAGTCGACAAAAATTTCGTTCACCTCTTCAAAATTTATCGTCCCGAGATGCTCCGCGAATTTTTCCTTCTCTTCGCTGTTTAATTCGTCCCAAAAGTGCAGCAAGTGCCCCTGGTTTGCGTTGTCCAAGCGGGCCGTCAAATCGTTAAAACTTGTCATTTTAAGTAATCACTTCGACCGATCGAACCGAGCCAACAACTTTCACTGACATTTACTTCAAACATGCAATCACAGACACGTTGCGTTTCACTTCACCTTCCACTACTATCTCGCATTCCCCATTCCGTAATATTACAAACAGCTGGCAATTTTAAATGGCGCCAAATTTTGAATTTGTTTCGCCCGATTACGTAACGAATAAAAAAAATGACGGCGTGACAATCACCCACGGTCGGCATCACGAAAACACCGTCCCCACCTTTCTACGCTCCTCGTTAGCCGATTTTCCGGAAGTACATTTTCCCAACACCAATCCGCCAAATTAACAAAATACCATCGATCTCTTTTTTATTGCGCCCTTACGCATGCACGTGACGTACGCGACGTTGCCGATCCACATCTTTTAGTTACTAAAACAAAAAATTCACTTCCACCGGGGTTATTTTTTAAAATCACAACAGTCAAACACTTCGCGAGCATTTGCTCAAATTTTTCCAACAAATTACATTTTTTTTATTCCGTTATTATTACATTTATAAAAAAGTGACAGTTCCTTATGAAAACAAAACCGAAACGTCAAATAATTTTCTGTGACAGCTTCGGTTGTCAAATTTCCCAAACTGACAGACCAGTGGCGTAGCATGGCAAATCAAGACGGTGTTTGACGAAAACTACGAGAACCAATCAGATAATCAACAATTGATTTTATATTTAAAAACAAAAATTTAAATAATCAATAAAAAAAATCTATCAATTTTTTTGCTTACTTTACTTAAGCTGAAAGTCATCGAAAGGCTTTTTATCGGTTATCCGATTATCATTGACGCGCATGAATGCATTAACGAGATTCCCGATACCATCCGCACGCGTGATTAATTAGATTTTTTTTTACTCACTCATAAAAAATAAGAAATTGTTCGATTTTTTATTACCAATATATAAAATTATATTATAAAAATATATATATATATATAAAAATTACCAATATATAAAAATAAAAACTTAAATTTTATTCCGAAAAGAAATTAATTGTTGCAGAAATTTGTGGAAATCTAAGAAAATTGTAAGAATTCTTAAAAAATCCAAGGAAATAATAGAAAATCTTAAAAAATTAAGAAAATTTTGGGATATCATAAAAAATTTGAAGAAATAGGAAATTCGAATAAATTAAGAAATTTTAGAAAATTCTAAGAATTTTTGAGAAATCCAAAAAATCTTAGGAAATGTTGAAAATTCTAGAAAATGTAGGAAACTTGATTAAAATTTAGAAGGTAAAAAATTCAAGGAAATTTTAGGAAAATATCTATTGAAAGGCTTCTTACCAGTTATCTGATTATCACTGACGCGCATAAATGCATTAACGAGATTTTTTTACTCGCTCATAAAAAATTGGAAATTTATCGATTTTTTATTACCAATATATAAAAATAAAAACTTAAATTTTATTCAAAGAAGAAATCAATCGCTGCGGAAATTTGTGGAAATCTAAAAAATTTTAAGGATTCTTAAAAAATCCAAGAAAATCCTAGAAAATCTTCGGATATTCCAGAAAATTTTAAAAAATCGAAAATTCGAGTAAATGTAAAAAATTTTAGAAAATTCTAAAAAATTTTTGGGAATCCAAAAAATCTTAGAAAATGTAGTAAACAGAATGTAGTTTTATATTTTGTCAAAAATATGCCTGCATTTTTCCAACAAATTACATTTTTTGTTATTCCGTTATTATTAAATTTATATAAAAGTGACAGTTCCTTATGAAAACAAAATCGAAACGTCAATTAATTCATCGTGACAGATTCGGTTATCAAATTTCCCAAACTGACAGATCAGTGGCGAGCGTGACAACTCAAGACGGCGTCGCTTTTGATATTTTTTTATGTAAGGCTTTGACGAAAACTATGAGAAAAGATTTCGATAATTAATAAAAATAAAATTTTTCAAATTTTTGCATACTTTACTTAAGCTGGAAGCCATTGAAAGGCTTCTTACCAGATATTTGCTTATCACTGACGCGCATGAATCCATTAACGAGATTCCCAATACTATCCGCACACATGATTAATGAGATTTTTTTTTACTTGCCTACTTATAAAAAAAAAGATATTGTTATTACCAATATATAAAAATAAAACCTTAAATTTTATTCCGAAAAGAAATCAATCGCTGCGGAAATTTGTGGAAATCTAAGAAAATTTTAAGAATTCTTAGAAAATCCTAGCAAATCTTAAAAAATGAAGAAAATTTTCGGATATCCTAGATAATTGTCAAAAATAGGAAATTTAAGTAAATATAAGAAATTTTAGAAAATTCTATAATTTTTGGGAAATCCAAAAAATCTTAGGAAATGTTGAAAATTTTAGAAAATGTAGAAAACTTTTTAAAATTTAGAAGGTAAAAAATTCAAAGAAATCTTAGGAAAAAATCTATCGAAAGGCTTCTTACCAGTTATCCGATTATCACTGACGCGCCTGAATGCATTAACGAGATTCCCGATACCATCCGCACACATGATTAATGAGATTTTTTTTTACTCACTTACTCATAAAAAATAGGAAATTGATCGATTTTTTATTACCAATCTATAAAAATAAAAACTTAAGAATTCTCAAAACATCCACGGAAATCCTAAAAAATTTTGAAAATTTTCGGGTATCCTAGAAAATTTTAAGAAATAAGAAATTCGAGTAAATAAAAACCGCTGAGAAAATTTGTAGAAATCTAAGAAAATTTTAGAAATTCTTAAGAAATTTAAGAAAATCTTAAAAAATTAAGAAAATTTTCGGATATCCTAGAAAATTTTAAGAAACAGGAAATTCGAATAAATGTAAGAAATTTCAGAAAATTCTAAGAATTTTTGGGAAATCCAAAAAATTTTAGAAAATGTAGAAAACTTTTTAAAATTTAGAAGGTAAAAAATTCAAAGAAATCTTAAGAAAAAATCTATCAAAAGGCTTCTTACCAGTTATCTGATTATCACTGACGCGCATGAATGCATTAACGAGATTCCCGATACCATCAGCACACATGATAAATAGGATTTTTTTTTCCTCGCTCATAAACAATAGGAAATTAATCGATTTTTTATACCAATATATAAAAATAAAAACTTAAATTTTATTTCGAGAAAAAATCAATCGCTGTGGAAATTTGTGAAAATCTAATAGAATTTTAAGAATTCTTAAAAAATCCAAGGAAATATTTAAAAATTAAAAAAATTTTCGGATATCCTAGGAAACTTTCAGAAATAGGAAATTCGAGTAAATGCAAGATATTTTAGAAAACTCGTAAGAATTTTTGGGAAATCCAAAAAATCTTAGGAAATGTCGAAAATTCTAAAAATTGTAGAAAACTTAATTAAAATTTAGAAGGTAAAAAATTCAAGGAAATCTTAGGAAAAAATCTATTGAAAGACTTCTTATCAGTTATCTGATTATCACTGACGCGCACGAATGCATTAACGAGATTCCCGATACCATCCGCACACATGATTAATGAGATTTTTTTCCTCTCATAAACAATAGGAAATTGATCGATTTTTTATTACCAATATATAAAAATAAAAACTTAAACTTTATTCAAAGAAGAAATTAATTGCTGAGGAAATCTAAGGAAATTTTAAGAATTCTTAAAAAATCCAAGAAAATCTTCGGATATCCTAGGAAATTCGAGTAAATGTAAAATTTTTTTAAAAATCCTATGAATTTTTGGGAAATCCAAAAAATCTTAGAAAATGTTAAAAATTCTAGAAAATTTAGGAAATGTGAAGGAATGTTGAAAATGGGAAATTTTGACAAATATAGGAAATCTTAGAAAATCCAAAAAAATGTTAAGAAATTTAGAAAATTCCAGAACTTACGAAATTTAAGGAAATTCGAGAAAATATAAAGTTTCCAAAAAATTGTAGAAAATTAGAAAATCTAAAGAAATTAGGTAATCCGAAGAAATATACAAAATTTTATGAACTCTTAAGGAATCCAAGGAAATCTTAGAAATACATAGGAAATTTCAGGAGAATCTAGAAAATCGAAAGAAATTAGACGAAATCCCAGAACTTAGAAAAACCATGAAAATGTGGAAAATCCATGAAAATTCCAGAACTTAAGAGAATCTGACCGAGTCTTAAGAAATCATAAAAAATCTTAAAAAATTTTAGGGAACATAGAAAATCATAACAAAATCTTTGAAGAACTTAAGAAATGCTGAAAATCCTAGGAAATTCTAGAAAAGGTTAGAAAATTCTAGGAATTTTTTGAAAATCCCAGGAAACCTTAGGAAATGGAATATTAGAGAAAATCTCACAAAATATAAGGAAATTTTAAGAAACTTTAGGGGGAATTTGAGAAATCCAGAAAAATGCATAAAATCTCAGGAGAATTTACAAAATAGGATTTGAGAAAATGTAAAACATTAGGAAATTTTAGAAATACTGTAGATGAGCTTTCTCTAAAGAAAATCTTAAACCAATTCAGGAAGAAATCGGAGAAAATCTTACAAAAATATCACAAAAAAAAATTTTGCCTAGTGAATTGCGCCTCGCTCTATTACAAAAAAAAATTTTTTAATAACAAAACAATAGCCTAAGTAATCAAAGATTCATTTTTGCAACTTCAGTAGACAGATTCAAACGGAACCTCGTTAATTCATTCATGCGCGTCAATGATAGACATAAAATCTGAAATCACAATAAATACAATTTTACACCAATTCAGCTAACATGAACATCGTGTAAAATTTAAAATGTTCGTATCGGCCCATCTGCATTTACCCACAGAATTCTACTAACTGACTAAAAATCACATTTTCGGTAATTGACATTATTGGATTCCAGCGCATAAAATAAAATTTATTTCATTATGCATTTTATTTTAAGGAACTAAATTACATTATAAAACTAAAAACAAACCTATGACCTATTCTGAACTTGCTCTTCGTCGTTTAAATTTACCGTACTTTGCGTGTTATTATGTTTCGGTGGAACAGTATAATTAAAAGGTTTCGATTCGCTCTCGTAAGCGCTTTTGACCCTCAAAATGGCCGTCCTGTTTAAATTTTCTAATTGCACATGCTTGACCGCTTCTTCGAACGTTTGGATTGCTTGAGAAAAGTTGTTTTTCGAAATTAAGATATCTAATAAGCAGCTGTAGCTGTTTCCGAGAGCACCAGGCGTAACATTGACTTGATGTAAGTGCGCAATCAGGTCAGCCGCAAGAACCTCGTCAGTGGATTGTCGCGCTTTTTGCAAAACCGCTTGGAACATGATGCGCTGACTTCCGTGCAAATACTTATTCCAAATTTCCGCCGCCTTTTCTTTTTGTTTCTCTGAGAAATAGTGCGTCCACACAGCGTTCATCGGCGCTAGCACGCCCCGTTCCGCGTATTTTTCAGCCAATCTTTCACCTGAAAAATAAAACAAAGTTAAAGTCCCACATCTATGTTTTATAATCACTCACATTTATCTATATGATCAGGACTCCTTTCGAAAATTCCCAAAATTCCACCTCGAGGAAACCGATCTGCGATAGCGGCCACTTCGTCGTCCTTAGCGTTAACAATTTCCTTCTCTAAAATATCTAAATACTCGTCAATCCTTCCAGACGTCAAGTAGGCATGACAAATTTTGTTATCAAACGACAGCAATTTTTTCTCTTCCAGACCAATTTTTTCTCCAATCAATTTGAAGTCTTCGACGTGACCGATCGAGGCAAGCCTGCTCAACAAGAAACGGAAAATACGCACCGGAATCACACCGGATTTATTCAAAATTTCCAGTGCCATATTTGTCGCTTCGTTAAATTTGTTTTCGTGGAGCGCTTCCTCGATCGAAGACGCTTGAATCTTTTTGCTAGACACTTTTTTCGTTGGCATTACTTGCTGTGGTCGTCGTAAAATTTGTTTCGGTTGTACCACTTCCACTGTTTGCGGTATGGCAAACGGAACCGTCACGTCGGATTTCTTCAAAAAGTTGCCCAATTTTATCAAAAATTCGTCGGTTGGCGAGACGTCTTCTTCTTGCATTTGCGTCCACAGACCCAGTGCTTTATTGGAATCATTGTTTTTGATGTAACACAGCAGAAGTTGGTAATAAATGTCGCAACGGTCGATACTGCTTAAATCTTTCGTCGCTTCTTTGAGACCTTCCAGCGGAAGAATTTTGCCTTCTTGTTGATAATATTCGCAGGCATTGCTGATACGTTTCTGCCTCGTAGGCAAACCGGGTGTTTCTAAAATTTTACGTGCCTGTTTTATTTGTCCGCATTCGACGAATGCAAAGACCAGATCATGAAGGCTATTAACTTCGCCGTGAATGCTTGTACTTAGATCGATTAGTCTTTGTAGTTTCTCGGCGTCTTCAAGCTGGATTAAACGACTCGTCAGCTCTTTTTTGAATGGGGTTGCGCGATATTTCGTACAGCACGACTCGAACGCTTCCATTGCCTTGTCCAAATCGTCTTTTAGAAGGTGAACCTTGACGAACGGTCCCAACACGACGCTGTTCACAGGAATAAAGTTGTTTGTAACCAAAACGTCGAAGAGAATGTGAAGTTCGTTTTCTTTCCCTTCGTCGGCTAGCCAATTTAACAAACGCCATGCAGCATTACTGTGGGCAAAGGTACCCTTTGCTTCGTCATATTTCCCTTTATGTTCGCTAAGTAAATCAATTGATTGTTCGAATTTGCCATTCTTTATTAATAATCCTACATAACCAATCAGTTTGATGTCATCCAAAGTAGCGTCTTCTTGCATGTCCAACAATTTTTGGTAACACTCAGTCGCCTTATCTAATTTATCGTGATGAGAGTAAAGTTCTAAAAGTTGAGCGCGAATTCCTGCAGAGAAAATAAAGTCTGAATTGCTCTGCATGTTCGTCAACACTTCTTCGGCTTTTTCTAAATTTTTATCACGACAATACAGCGTTAACAGTTTCCTCTGTAATCCTAACACGGGTTCGTTTTTCTTCTCTAAATTTTCAATTAGACGCTCAAGCTGAGCTACACTCATCTGGGTATAGGGGGTATAAGATGGCGATTTGTTCTGAAGAGGTTCGGGAGTTAATTGACCCGAACTCAACGTGGCTAGCAAATCTGCCAACGAAGGATTCAAATCGCCCCCTAAAGAAGACTGCAACTGTTCGGCCACTTGAGAAGACAGACCCAAACCTTCCTTTACTAACAACTGCAACACCGGTTCAATCACCCTCAAAAACGATGTCCTGTTAACACGCAAATCGGAAACTAAAATACCCGCAACTTCGTTTGCATCCAATTTCTGTCCTTCCAGGTTCGAACCACTCCTGAATTTTATACTTTCGTAAACGTGCCGCAAAATCGTCATGTAAGCCTTGTAGTTGTTAGTCGAGTATAGCGACTGTGTCAAGGGGCGTTTGATCATGTCGGGGTAATAATACGCATTAAGTCCGGTAATAATAATAGCAGCTTCTTCGATATCGCCTTTCTGTAACAACGAAACCACTAGGTTGCATGCAGACGAACCCGTCGAAACGTTAGCCTCTCTGAGTTTCGAGAAAACTTCCATGCTCTTCCCTTTTAGCGAGGGAATCACGTACTCCCTGATCGTTTCACCATTTGGCGTTAAGTCAAATTCGTTCATTTTAAGCAAAACACTAATAATTCCTTCGTCGGACGATTCCTTTGCTTTCGCCAACAGCAGTGGCCAGAAAAAGTGCTGTCTGATTTCGTGACCACGTTTCTGTAACTCTTGCATCAACAAATACGCTAAATTTTCATTTCCAATTTCTAAGCTCATCAAAGTTGCTATATGTAAAGTACGGTCGCTCAATTCCTCCGATTCGATTTTATCGCAAATTTCTACAATTTTATCAAAGGGGGCGTTCGTTTTCACCAATTGACTGATAAAAAAGCTTCCGGATGCCTGAGCGGACCCGTCTTCGTTATACCTCCTGTTCATGCTCTTGAGGAGCGTGTACGCTGCGTCGATCTCTTTAGAATTAATTAAACGTAAGATAGTATTGTAGGCGTCTTGATTGTACCCTACATTTTTGTTGATCAGCTGCAAGATTTCGGGTAGATGTTGATGGTGTCCATTGATTGCGAGCACGTGAATCACATCTAAGTAATCCTTCGTTTTCAGTTCGATCTCTTTCGCTAGGTATTCGTCCCGTAAACTCTTAATCGATTCCATGTCGCCTCGTTTTGCGTACGCACAAAGCAAAGTTTTATAAGTTTCAGTGCTCGGTTCCAAGTCAGATTTTTGCATTGTGTTGAGAATGTTTTTAGCCCCCTCCATATCACTAAAAAGCAAAAGATGTCAAAAAAAATAATTTGAATTTAATGTTAAATTTACTCACCCAGATTCCGAGTGTCCTAAAATGAGTGCATTAAACACGGTTTCGTTGATGGCCAACTTCTTTTCGTTCATATATTCCAATATCTTCGTGGCCCCATTGATATCTCCCTTTTGGCAATAGCGAGTAATTAAATTTTGGTACGTCACCCGATTGGGTTCAATTCCTTTCGAATTTAGTTCTGCCAAAAATTCTGTGGGACAAAAGTCATGCTCGTTATCTAGATATACTTTTAATAAAGAATTGTAGTGGGATATGTCGATGGGAACCCTCAGTTTTAGGATGTCCCAAATTTCGGTAACAAATTTCATTCTCTCGTCGGGTGATTCTTCGGCTAGCAAACTCCCACATAGCCTGATCATCAATCGTGAGTGGTAACTCGACACCGTGGGTGACAATTTCATCTCTTCGAGAAGATTATCAAACTCCCGTCGTGTGATCCGTCCGGACCGACGCACCTTGACGTCGATCTGTTGTAGTGAACTGGCCAGAGAGCGTTCATTTTGGAATTGTGTGAAGACAAATCTAAGAAACAAAATTATTGTAGTATATTGCGTAACATTTAAAAACCACCGGTAAAGGTTTGGTTAGGTCATTTCGATTTACCTTGATTGCTGCACTGTAGGAAGTTTGCTGACGATGTTGTCATTTTCGTTGGGGGAATTGACAAGGTGCCTCGAGAAACTTGCAAAAAAACGGGGTATTTTTGATATAGCAAACGATGAGCGTAATAACGAGGCCATTTCTTAATAAATATTCACTTTGGACCTTTGGTGTTTCACGTTTTTCTTCAACTACGCCAAACTAAAGTGTGCGGTTAGGGTATTTTGATTTGTAACCAATTGTTTACACCAGTGGCGCACACATTAACGAGATATTTTGATAAAAAATTTTAATGTTTTATTTTTTTACGATTTTCAGCTGTCTACAACTGACGCGCACGATTGGATAACGAGTGGTATAAATAATAAAATAAAAATAAAACGGAACCTTATTAATCCGTTCATGCGCGTCACTTTTAATAATATAAGAAGAAAGCTAATTTTTGCGCGATTATAAACTTTAATTGCAAATAATTTAACATTTTTTATAAGAATAATGTAACAATATAATATATCTACAGCATAAAATCAGATGATTTAAAAATTATGTGCGAGTAGTACCAAAGATTAAGCTAGAAAGACAACAAAAAATATGAAAAAGAATATAAGAACCCCAAACACTTTAATCATCAACCACCGGTTTGAAGTGACCGACTGGAAATACTTTAAAATTTGCGTGTGAGCCGCGTCTATGTTCATAGATGCGTCCTCTACGTTGGAGTCGATTCGTTCGACCATCTCTTCTTGCTCCTTCACCATATGAGCCAACTGCTGAAATATTCCTCCTAACTCGACGATTGTCGATTCGATATTTTGCATAGTTTCCGCACGGTCGCGCAGGTAGTTGTCCGTGGCGTCATACCTCATCATGGTTTGACTCCTCTGCGGAATTAAAGCGGTGTTTTCTAAGTCTATGCTGACTTGGTCTTCCTCTTGTAAAAAAATGCTACCTAAACGTGTAAAGTTCTAATGTAATACAGCACTAGATGAAAAACAAGACTGCTTACCTTGCCGATATCCGGTCACAGCCGAAGGCGGAAGGCTCGTATTGACGGTGCCTTGAGAAAATTGATCCCTTCTATTTTTCTGATGCTTCAAATTTTCGGTTCGCACCTCTAAAATTTGCTTAAAATCGGTGGACATGGCCGCAAGTTTTGATTGCAGCGCAAGAACTACATTGCACGAATGCGACTGAATGTGTTTCCCGCTTTGCTTTTGTTGTCTCGATAATTCTTGAAGTTGAGCTATTTGTAGATTCAAGCTGCCCAAGTCGCCCTTAATCATATAGGTTAAGTCTTGTATTTCCGCAGAGCGATCGTCAAACAGCGACTTTCTTTTCGCCACTAAAAGAAATAATATTGTTAGAACATGGAACGCACATAGCGAAACGTTTGCTTACGGAGTGTTAATTTTTCCAATTTAGAGTAAGTGCTAGCGATATTTTTGCCCACATTTCTGGCTATGAGCATAAATTCGGAATGACT
This sequence comes from Cantharis rustica, assembly GCA_911387805.1. Lineage (NCBI taxonomy): Eukaryota > Metazoa > Arthropoda > Insecta > Coleoptera > Cantharidae > Cantharis > Cantharis rustica. The sequence goes on from OU426878.1 coordinate 68,495,957, forward strand.
TTGTATAACTTTCGCCTTTCTGGGATCTCGAACCGAGACAGCTCGGGCAATATTTCTGCCCTGCAAGGACCGAATGGTGGTGTTGAATTCGTTGGTTCTGTCTCGCGCAGTCATGATGGGTTCCGGTTCGACGTAACGTTCCGTATAATCGTCTTCTTCTAAGTAAGCGCTTGTAACATTATTTGGATAAACTGCACTTTTATTTTCATACACTGGGCCACTGTCACCGATTACAATGAACGGCTCTGTCTCGGAGCCCGTACGGCGCCGTCTAGCTGGCATTGCATTCTCAATCAACTGATGACCAACTTAATTAACTTACACATTAAAAGACACCTAAAACTTAAAAACCAAAAATCTGCTTCGTTAGCACTTCATTATTATCTTGACATGTGTCACTTCAGAACGAATACCAACTGCTGACGACAGAATCGGATTTAACCTTGAATTACTAAACGTCGCGGAATCATTGCTTCTTTGCGTACGATTTATAAAATTTTAATAAAAACCATCATATCGCCGCATTCCACAGAGAAATCCACTCAAACTCGGAAAAAGCACAAAAAACTGCAAAATAACAAACACCCACGGCCGGTCCTGATTTTCGCATAAAATTGGCCAGCTTGTTTTTTGACAAGTGATTTGAACACGTAGCCTACTAAATAGTCGATTAATTTCAAATGATCATTTTAAGCACAAAAAACTAGAATAAATAAGCGCAGAGTCATCGTTAAAAATGTCGAGCGTTCGTCAAAAGCAGATAAGCAAGTGATTTTCAAATAAAATATCAAAAATCGTCTTCTAACCTAAAAAATCATTACAGATGCCTTAAAACAAATGTTAAACCTGAACCAGGTTCAGGGGAACAACAGAAATGGTGTTGCGGAGCCCGTGTGGAAAGTGCTGGTTTACGACCGGGTCGGACAAGACATCATTTCGCCTCTAATTTCGATAAAGGAGTTACGAGAACTAGGTGTCACTCTTCATGTGTACGAACTGTTTTCTTCGTGGTTTGCCTTCTATTTGATACATTTGTTTTAGGCAGTTGCATTCCGATCGGGATCCGATACCGGAAGTTCCGGCCATTTATTTTTGTGTCCCGAGCGAAGAGAATTTAAATCGAATTAGTCAGGATTTTCAGAGAGCCGTGTACGATGTTTACCATTTAAATTTTATTTCTCCAATTTCGAGACAGAAACTTGAAGATCTGGCAGCTTCGTCTTTGCAAGCTAATTGCGTCGCTAATATACACAAGGTTGATTCAAATTTACCGTCTTTAAAAATTACCAAATTTTGTGCTTGTAGGTTTATGATCAGTACATAAATTTTATATCACTGGAAGATGATATGTTTGTACTCAAACATCAAAATAGCGACAATTTATCGTATTACGGTGAGTTCGCTCTTGTGTTATGTCGGAAATTCTGCAAGTTTTTCTTTCAGCGATCAATAAAGCAGATATTAAGGACAACGAGATCGATGACATTATGAACAGCATTGTGGACAGTTTATTTTCAGTATTTGTCACGATGGGTGAGTGGAATACATTTTGAATAAGAAACCGTAAATATTTAATATAAAATTTAGGAACCGTGCCGATAATACGGAGTCCCAAAGGAAACGCAGCGGAAATGGTGGCTAAAAAACTGGACAAAAAATTGAGGGAAAATTTGTTCGATGCTAGAAACAATCTGTTCCACACAGACACCCAGATGGGTAGTTTTAACTTTCAGCGGCCGATTTTGATAATTTTAGATAGGAATGTGGATATGGCAACTCCGCTCCATCACACTTGGACTTATCAGGCCTTAACTCATGATTTGTTAAATTTGGCACTAAACCGAGTGGTGATAGAAGAAACGTCAACTTCGGGAGGTTAAAAATTTTACACGCTTGCTCGGCTTGTTTACCTACTTACTCTTTTAGGTGCTAGAGCGAAAAACAGGTCCTGTGAGTTAGATTCTAGCGATAAGTTTTGGTCAACTCACAAAGGATGTCCTTTTCCCACCGTTGCCGAAGCAATACAAGAAGAATTGGAAGAGTATAGATCGTCGGAAGAGGAAGTCAAAAAATTGAAAAGTACCATGGGTATTGAAAACGAAGACGATTCTGCTCTTTCCATGGTTTCTGACAATACGGCGCGCATTACATCAGCAGTGAACTCTCTACCACAGTTGCTGGAAAAAAAGAGGCTGATCGACATGCACACCACCATTGCTACAGGTAGGTACTCGCAATTCACAACCTCAAAATTTGCATGCAAATTTCATTTTTGTTTCAGCGATTTTAAATTATATAAAATCGAGAAAGTTTGACACATTTTTCGAGTTAGAAGAGAAAATTATGAGCAAAACCAACATAGAGAAAAGTTTACTGGACATTCTGGCGGATCCCAGTATCGGAACACCCGAAGATAAGATGCGATTGTTTATTATATTTTTTATTTGTACGCCTCACATATCCGAATCAGATTATTTGAAATACGAAACTACACTGCAGGAAGCTGGCTGCGATTTATTACCCTTGGCCTATATTAAACGCTGGAAGTAAGTAATCTAATTACCGAAAAATTGGGTTCTCGTGATTATGACTGTAAAGACAATAATTTTTCCTTTATAGGACTTATTCGAAAATATCGTTGGGTCCTAATCAGTATGAAGGGGCCGGAACGAAGACTGTGAATATGTTTTCGAAACTTGTTTCTCAGGGATCTTCCTTTGTGATGGAGGGAGTGAAAAATTTGGTAGTAAAACGACATGTAAGTAGGCCTTAGATATGAATGGATTAACGAGATTCCCACTACTACGATCCATGAATTCTGTGGTTTATTGACGAGCATGGGTTCGGAGATCTTTCTTGACCTGTGATTTTCGAGTTCCCACGATGTTTTTATCAAGTGCGTGGGCTCGGAGACCTACTCGGTTTAAGTCCCGTGGGGTTAATTCATTCATGTGCGACAGTGGTAGACAAATATTAAATTTTTAATTCTCAATTTTACAACGTAGAACTTGCCAGTTACGAGAATTGTGGACCACTTGATGGAATTCAAAAACAGTTCCGAAATGGAGGACTACCATTATTTGGATCCAAAACAATTAAAAGCAGCAGAAATTCCAAGAAATCGCTCACCGTTCCAAGATGCATTTGTTTTTATTGTTGGCGGTGGAAATTACATCGAATATCAAAATTTGGTGGATTACGCCAAGGTATTAAATTTATATTTTGCCATTATCTAACTCTAATTTTCTGTTTTTCCAGCAAAAGACCACATCGGGTAGCATTAAAAGGATAGTTTATGGTACGACAACTTTAAATAATGGAAAACAGTTCATGCGACAGTTGTCTCTATTAGGTCAAGAAATTTAATTTAAGAGCCAAGCGGTAAAAGTAATTATAGGTTATGAGATTGTTTATGTATTTATATTTTAAAATTTTAATAAAATGGAATTTATACTTTGTAATAATTATTGAAAAAAAATCTCCCGATGTAGTGCGAACTTCTCTTTGGTGGGAATCTCGTTAATTCATTCGTGCGCGTCAGTTCTTACCAATTTAATCAGCTACTAAATTAATTTTAAATTGCCGCTGAACTTCGATAATCTCCGTTGATTGCAGCGCCGCGTTATTTTGACATTTCATTTATCAGATGTCCAATGTCAACAACAACAATAATGAAAAATTGAATAAATTGTAAATTAATTGGGTAGGATCAAATTCCAGTTTTACTTTTCATAAAAAAATTTACAACAATAGATTAAAACAATCATGGAAGCTGTCATGGAGAAACCAAAAATTAAACAGGTAAATATTATGAATCTCCTTTGTGGTTATCCTGCAAACTGATGCGTAATTTTCTACGTTTTAAGAAAAAGAAAAAAGTTAAGGAACGCAAGGCTAGTGAAGACGAGGAAGATATCGGTTCTTCGTCAACGACTGAACAAAAATCGTACGAATCAAACGAAATTTTCCTGGAAAATGGAGACTGCAGTGGTGAGTCAACACAAGTTGCTGTCTTATCAGAAAGTGTGGGAACTAACAGTGGCGACACCGAATGTGAAATTAAAAATGTAAACCAATCCGATGATAATCGGATTAAACAATGTACAATTCCCGAAAACCAATACCAAAGACTTTTAAATACAAACAAAGAATTAATGAAAGATTTGCAAGCCGACGAAGCTATGGTGAGTTCTCTATTATTATAATTACAAACCTTAATGTCAAAAATCATTGGAGCAACTTCTAAACTTGACTTGACTTTTAAACGCAGGCCACCAATGCCTTGCGTATTTTATTTTCCCATGTTCAAAATTTTACAGTAATTAAACAGTTCGTCTGTTTTTTCTTTGCAGTCAAAATTGACGAAAGCGAAAACCATAGTGAGAGAGGCCATCACTCAGAGTTTAATTCGGCCGTACACGGAATCACAACTTGCTTCGCTTTACCATAACAACGAATTAGAAGCAGTCGATCAATTTGTAACGCAGTTTCTCGAAGCCGAATTAAAAGGTTACGCATCCAAGCGCCATCCATTGTATGGCTTACTAGAGAATTATCTCGCGGCACGCAGTAAAGTTTCAGGAAATTTCGATGATTTTGATCAACAGAGAGATGAGTACAAAAAAGTCGGCGTACAAATTTGGACCATGGAGGATGCGACAGTGACCGGACGTGCGGTTTGCAACGACGGTGTGACCGTAAGCGCCAGCCAGACCTACGTCAAGTCTACATTTCATCGATCAATTTTTCAAAGTATCGAAAGAATTTTAAACTCGGTTAGAAGGATCACCACCGAGACTCACGTGTTGTATTCGTATTTAGCAGAAATTTCACGCCTCCAGGTAAATTGACTCTCACGTCTCACCAAAGGTTATTTTTCTGTTTTTCAGATTGAACTTTACTTGCACACTTTGTCGAACTTGTGTGTAAATGGCGGTCAAGTCCATAAAGGTTCCCAGGTGTCGTTATCGACTAAGGAAGTTTCAGGTCACTTCGCGTCGGTTTTGAGTGACCTGCGTTTGTGTATTTCGGTTTTGTTTTCCTTTCAAAGACGTCAGATCCGGGACAGCGGATTTAATAAAGAAACGAAAAGTTGGTTGAATCGACTGGTGGCGTTATTGCTGCGGGTGGCCAACTGGCAGGATCATTTGTTTTTACTACACCATGTCTTACGGTAAGATTTTAGTTTCCGTTTAATAGACGTAACCTTACAATATTTGAGACTAAACCGTACTTTGTTATTATCTGTCTTCGTAAGTATGTAAACAAATTTTCTGCTACGTAATTCTTGAACGTATGTGTGTTTTTGAAATGAAATTTTTTTTATACCTCTTCGGAAGGCTGAAGACATAATTTTATAGTCATCTCCTCCGGCGAAACGACATCAAAATTATACCTCGATATTTATTTTGCTTTATTTTTAGGTGTCCGGCAGGCGTGGGATCATGGGCCGCCCACTACATCCAGGTACCTTTAACCGATAAATTAGAAGATTCGCCATTTGCTAATTATGCGATTAATCATGTAGTTACCATTTTTTCTGTTATTTTAACTCCCGTCCAACAAAGAGGACAATTTTTAGAACAGGTAAATACATTTCTTTTTATTGTCTATTACTGACGCGCATGATTGGATTAACGAGATATATTTTAATTTAAAAAATCGGTAGGTAACATGTAACATTTATGCGCGTCGGTGATCAACATAACGAAGTCAATAAAATTAAATTGTTTTTGTAGTTAAGCCAAGATAACGCCGAAGATGCTGTTTGGACGTTCGTCGAAAGTGATTCCGAGGACGACGATCTTGGTGAAAATTCCTTAAAAGAAGACGACTTGATTCGTCTACTGAATCAAGTGCCACTTGATAACTTATTTAGGTGCATGTTATTGATTCACCAAAAAGATGGAAAGGTAAAATTCGCTGCTGCGAACCATACGAGATTTTAATTAGCCAAAACTTTTTCTGCAGGATTTTTACGATTTCAGCCGAATAACAGATCAACACATACTTAAATTTTTATCGTTTTCGACGGTTTTGTTGAAAATTTTGATTCGAGGTTTGGAAACGTACGAGGAGGTAAAGTACCGGCAGTTTTGTAAACGGTTGTGCCGGTTAGTGCGGCATGTAATGCAATACGTGACCGATTTATGGGAACAGTTCAAAAGTTGGGAGAATCATCACGATCGAGCAATGTTGGAACGTTTGCAAGTAGAGTACGATGCGTTTTTGATCCGAACTGCCAGTTGTTTGTTTAAGTCGCAAAAATGCGGTGCGTGGCATTTCTTAGCTGCGTTGCCATATCATTTGGTATCTCTACCTACGCTCTGGAAAATATTCTATTTATTACACGGAGATTATGACAGTTCAAAGTTTGACTCCACCGATGTGTGCAGTATGAGACTTCAGGATGACATCTTTCGAACACAGTTTGAAGGGAAATTGGCTCATTTGGATGCTGAAGAATCGTGCTACCTGCTGAACGCCTTGTGCAACATGATTTTGGCAAGAAAGGACGAAGATATGGAGTTCATCGAAATTGCCTCCATGGATTTAATGATGGTAAGGATTTTATTGTGCACTAATCGAGATTCAAAATTGAATTATTTCAGGTCGGTTTTGTCAGCGAAAGCACCCGAGAGACTTGTTCAAAGAATGTCGCCTTTTTATTAGCCCACATAACTTCGAGACATCCGCACCTGATATCCAACATCATCAAGTGTCTCAGACTTAAGTTTTCGATAATCGGCTCCTTTAGTTTATATAATTTGTTCGAAGAATTACCTCTTTTGATTTGGAAACCGACACAAGCCGACTCTGAAACCATCATCTCCTGGTTGACGCAAAATGCGATTACATCCAACGAAAGTCGCTGCGCTCGTATGATTTTGTCTAGATTAAATTGGGATTTTGCGGAATCTAACACATTATTCCTACCATACACCTTGCATTTCCAAGTCGCTTTGGTTTTGGCTCAAGTGGTCGAACAAGATCCCAACTACTTGCCGTGGGCGTGGCAAACAGCCTACAGACTACGTTTGCACTACAACGATAAAGGACTAACCGATTTATCCAAAATTTCAGATTTAAAAAACCTGGAGGTGATAAACAGGGGCGTGCGCGAACGAAAGCCATTTTCGTGCTTCCTCGCACTTTTGATGACCGCATGTGGTCATCTCGTGCCCGTAGTTTGTTCACACGGCTTTGCTTTAATAGAAATAATTCTAGCGAACCAAAAATACGACGCAGTGTTGTTTCTTATACACTTAATCGTTCCGCTGTTCCTCGATTGTCAAGAATCTTTGATTAACAGTGAAAAGTTTCAGGAAATTTTAGTGACGCTAATAAACGTCGATCGGTCTTACATGAACATGGCCAAAAGCCTGGTGATTACACAAACCGAAGTGGTGAAACAATTCGGCAACATGATTAACCATCAAATTGATAATTTTAGGTTCTACAATTTAGATAACATGAAGTATTTGGTCAGGTTGTGGACCAGTTCTTTGGTTTCCATTCAAAATTGGAATAAAGACAGTGGCGTTCTCTATCTATTGGACGTCGTTGTCAAAGCTTCCTTCTTTCACACCGACGCATTGAATTCTGTAGTTCACATTCTGCGGGATTTGTTGCAGGTAAGATGCAAACAGGTAAGGCACAATAAATTGGTGGAGTCGCAGGCACCGCTAGATTTAGTTGAAACTTTTGGTGAGTTTTTGCTAACTCTCCTTTCTCCTAGTGCGTCACCCCTCAAGAAACTAACCTTTCCATTTCATCTCTCTTCAAATGGGCCTCCTTACCGCAGGGCACTCTTTTGATCACGAGTTCTTTGCCTTCTTATGTTTGGTTGGCTTACGTACTTATTACTTTAGAGCACGAAGAACGCGAAAATAACACCGGCCTGTGGAGAGAAGTGCTCAACCAACTGAACTCTCAAAAAGGGAAAGTCAACGTTGACGCTGCTATAAAGGTAAGTTTGAAAACAAATAAAGGACCCTATCACTGACGCGCATGAACTGATTAACGAGATTCTTCACTTGTGCTTAGAGATTTTTTCTTTCGAAGATTCCATAGATAGATAACGGATAAGTCTTCAAATAAAAATTAATGCTGGTTTCCGTTTCAGAAAGCTGCATCGGTTGTCAAAGTGCCTTCTTTTACTTCTTCCTCTTTGTGCATCTACCGTTGGGCTCAACAAGCGTTAGACACGGAACTAGATCATCCACTTCTGCCGTTACTGTGGCAGAAATTTTTTACATTGTACTTAACACGAATTCCAGTTTCTAGGTGATGCTATTGTTTTTATTTTTTGCTTAAAAAATGACGTTTTCGTTTTAGTGCCATCAGTAAGGGCTGCTTAGGAGAGAAATTTTTTAACGGAATTATAAATCTAGGCTTTTTGAAACGGCTCAAAAGTAGGCTAAAAGAAACTGTCGATTTTTATTCTAAGAAGACTGAAAACTGTGATAACGAAGAAGATGACATCGAAGACGTAAATTTAGCTAGTAAGAGATTTTTTTACCAAAACTGCTTGAAAATTTTTCGCGCGTATAGCTTCTGGCTGGAAGAACCACGCGTCCAGGAAAACAATCTACATTTGCCCAGCTTACCTCCGCAGTACGAAGCAAACTTTTTGGCTTTGATTATTCAAGGCAGCCTGGTATTATTTTCTTTGCTGGTTGTTTCCATTGTAAAGCTTCGTTTTTTAGGCGCCTTGGTTTGAGTTTATCGATTACGAGGCTGTGAAATTGGACGAAACTGCTAAAATTAAAGCGTGGAAAACGGTGGTTTTTCGCGAAAAATCGAACGCTAATCGTGCGGTAGGCATCGCCCCAAATAAGGAGAGTTCGAATCCAATGGAGAGAATTTTGGCAAGACTGACTATGTATGATACGCCGAAGGAGCCACCGGAAGTGGTCAAATCGGCGCCCGTATTACCGCCCGCCAATCCGACAACAACGTCGTTGATCAAGGACCTGGATCAGCAATTCGAAATTCTTCGTCAATTTGCACAGTAAGTTTTGAAACACATTTTCTTTTAGTTTTGGTTTAATTTTCATTTGCAGCAATCACACGCTATTGGTTTCCGACTACAAAACCTCAGATTTGAATTATTTAGAGTTGGTAAAACAACAGTACACTTCTGTTTTGTGCAAAACCGTGAAGAAGGTGTCGTGCAAGGGCCAAGGGCAGGTGGGCTGCACCGGGCAGGCAGTCATACAATTGGAAATGAGCGTGAGTTTAGAATTTTCGGCATCTTATCTGTTATTTGTCTACAATTGACGCACATGAATAAATTAACGAGGTTCCAACTACATGATTTTCTGGTAGACAGATAGCAGTTAAGGTTCAAATTGGTACTCTTTTATAATTTAAGAACATTTGTAGGAAGCTCGATTAAACGGCAACATCGATCACCAAATACAAACAAACCGCAACAATTACGAATCGTTGATTGCAAAATCAATGCAAACGCCAGCGCAATCGTTATGTACAGCCGCCGTCAGTATTCAAGTGGCGATAGAGTAAGTTTTGACGTTTGTTCACGCTCTCGAAGTTTCTAATCATTTTTGTTGTTTACAGAAACTTAGCCAAGGAGGTCAGGTGCAATTCGGCTTCCCCCGAACCAGGAGTCGAACTTTTCTACCACGTTTTGTCCACGTTCAACGATGAAATCAATGCTTTTTCTCCAACTAAACATTTTTATTTGTACTGCTTGGAGCAACTGGGAAGGGTAAGTCGAAAACTTGAATCAATTTTATAATTTTTACTGTAATTTTTTTTTTCTTTCAGAATTTTATACACGGAGTGGAATACGAAACTCCCCGATTATTAAACACAATTTTAGCCAATCCCACATCTCTTAACCTCTTAGTGCCCCATTTTTCACCCATCAACGTTGGAAGCACGAACTTCCTTCACATGTATTCCACGATCTGTAAAGAAGTCGGTCAACGTTACGACGTATTGTTCCAGCTCCTTCAGAAGGCAGGTTTAAATTTTTATCGGAAAACAAAATAATCGCTTTCTAATTTTTCAGTTTGACATATCAAATTGGTTAGTGACAAAACAACCGAAACTTGTACAGCGGGTAGAATTTATCAAACTGGTCATTCAAGGCTTGACGTTATTAAATTTTGAACCCGTTTCTGAATCGTTAGCCGTACACGAAATTTATCGCGATCATTTGGTTTGTATTTTTGAGTATCAATTTCCGGAACACCACATCGACGTAATAACTGGATTACTTAATGTGAGCCAAGGAAGTAGCGATGGTGAATCCATATCGACAAAAGTTTGGTTCGACATCCTCAATTCCTTAGCGAAACCCAAAACCGTAGTAACAAATGCGCCTCAAACGTTGAGGATTTTTGCACAGCAGCAAAAGAAATTAAACTACGAGCAGACGTTCAAAACAGCTCATTTGCTAGGCGAATATTTTAAGCGGGAACGCCTACAGTATGGTTTGTTTGGTTTATATCCGAAACAGCAAGGTTACGTGGAGGTTTTATCTCTCTTGGTCGGAATGACCGGGCACGCTTTAGTTGTTAACTCCTTGGCCACGCATCAAGGAATGTTGGGTGATAAGGTGGTCGGGATTTTGTGGGGAATTTTGAAAGAAATGTTTGCACCCTGGGTCGTTCCCTATTGGGTACCCAACATGAAAGACAATATGGCGAATTGGATGCAACAATTGACGGACGACAGATCGGTTTTGCTGCCGTGGAGAGTCGCCGATGGACCGTACGCTCAAAAAATGGTTCAGACGTTTTCGGAATGCGTCCAATTTTTGAATCACACCATACCAGGTTATATGATCAAGACATTGAGTGTAGGAATATATTTTTAATTTTTAATGCTTTTAGGAAGTAACTCAATTTTTAATCACGTGTGGCAGTGGTACGTGAGTAATTTTGCTCACACGTCCGTGAAGGAGCACATTTTGAATCCGATTCACGCTTCTTTTATTGCTTTACCTTGGACTAACTTTTGGCCATCGGTGAATGACGTCGAATTGATGTTGAAATTGGTGGAACAATATTTACCGGAATGCCACACGTTCCTGGGACACATATTTTTTGACATACCCTGGTCGAATTGGATCAGAAATGTTGCTATTGGCGGAAACGTTGCGGTGACGATCAAGGTGCATCACTGTTTGTTACATTTATTGATCAAATTGTCCAAGGAGCCGAACGTAAGAAATCATTATCGTGATAAGGCAGTGTCCCTGTTTATTCAAGCCGAATCTTTTAATTGGGACATTCTTGAACCGGTGCTATACCAAAACATTTTGGATTGGTACGTCATGAGTTGCGATCCGTTGGTTTTGTTCCTAACTGATCCTATTGAGTTGGATTTTCAAGTTATGAAGTAAGTGCTTGAAACTTGAATGTAGTGCCGATTTTTATATTTTATTTTTTTACAGTTTCTTACGAGTAGCTGGTCATTATCACAGAGCACTGGATTCTCCCACCGAAAAACAGTTACACAAACGTCATATCTACATAAGAAGTTACGTGAAATTGGTTTCCGTTTTAACCAGCAAGTGTAAAACCGCTATAACAAACAAAATGGATCAACTTAGCGCTACAATTCGTACCAATTTATTGCATATGGAAGCGGTGGTTAAATCGGAAGCGGAATTTGTGCTCCTATTGGAAGAAATGTTCGGCTTGTTAAACTTGACCGTTGTTAAACAAAACTGTCTTAATTGTTTTGAGTGGTTTTACGCTAAACCGGGCGACAGTGTGGTACTGAGGGCGGTTTTGCAAAGTTTGGGTTCTGTTCCGGAAAATTTGATTGCAGCCCATTTGTACGAAAACGCCATAAACAGTTATTTCTTCAACAGTGATTTAGATAGATGTCAAAATTCTTGGCAACACCTCGGAGGTTTAGTTAAACCTTACGCGCCACGCCAACCCGGACTCGAGCAAGTTTTAGTAACACAAGGCAACATTTTGACTCTGAACGTTTTGCTGATCAAGAAGATATCGAGTTGCGATACCAACGGCGTCGGGATTATGAACACCGTTTTACAGTGGTTACAAGATCTGAAGATCAAGTAAGAATTTTTTTGAATCTTATCGGTTATTTGTCTTATCACTGACGAGCAGGAATGGATTAACGAAAGAGGCCCGGCTCGATCGTGGTAGACAGATAAACTGATATTTTTCTGTAGGTGATAAATTGTAATTTTTTTAGCTCCTCTCGTGAAGATAAAGCGCCTCTTTTGTGGTTCCAATTGTTATTTTTAGCTCAAATGAACTGTCACAGTAACGAACGTGACGTGGCTATTAATCTGCAAAAATTTTCGCAACTGCTCTTGCAGTTAGCGAGCGAAAAGGGTGTCGGCGGTTGGGGAAAAGGATTTTTGGGCGCTTTGGGGATTGTCAAACAAGATACGATATCGTTGAGGTATGTTTTTGATTAAATTTGGTCTTCGCCTTGACAAATCGTTTGTTTAGGTTTAAGTTCTTGTGTCGCGCTTTGGCTGGATATTTGCTAGCACAACTTCCTGATACAAAAGGACAAAGTAGGATTGTGAGGAATTGTGCCGATGCACCTGGGACTGTTGGACAACCGGGTGGGAACACGGAGTGTGTAAAAGTCTTATTAGGATTAGATTTTGGACAAACCCATGGTGAAATAAAAGGATACGCCGAGTCGGCCCTAAAAATGGTGAGTTTAGTTGCACAACAGTTTAATTGTCCTAATTTGAACTTTTTGCAGATTCAAAACTCCAAGAACTCCCTTCATAATTCCCAAGAGTTTTTAGCTGTATTAGTCAATCAATTATATACTAAGCCATACCTGAAAGACATCGGTAAATGATTTTTTATATAAATTATTCTAAGATAAAAAAAATATTTTATTATGTGAACTTATTACGTCGTTGATTTGAAGTTTAAGTTCTATTTTATATTTTGTAACCTTAATGTTCCTAATAAAATACAATTTGTTATATCACTGCATGTTTTTATAAACCTCAAAGTTTATGAAAATTAAATTTTAGCAAGGCGGGAACGGAAAACCATATTTTTCTACCTTTAATTTTAAGAATAAAATAAATTTTGTTACACCACTGCATATTTTTGTAAATCTAACCTGAAAATTTCCTGTCAAGTTTTGAAGTTTAACTTTTGCACAGTAATGGGTATTTTGTGTTAAAATAAGATTTTTGAAGATGAGTGGGGTGACTAATGCGGAGCCGTCGATTTCCACGTTCGACAACAGCTTAACTCTCGAGTTTGGTCCGCTCGAGACAGTTCACCGGTGGAATCGTATGCCCGAATGTGACGAATTTGTTGGGGCTAGGTAAGTAAGATATTTTAAGAGGTAAAATTTACAGCTGATTTTCTAGACGAAGTAAACACACGGTTGTCGCCTACGAACATGCGATATATGTTTTCGGTGGTGACAACGGAAAATGTATGCTGAACGATCTGTTACGTTTCGACACAAAGGAAACGTCATGGTGTCGTGCAGTCACTTCAGGCCCACCTCCGGCCCCACGCTACCATCACTCTGCTGTCGTTTACAACAATTCTATGTTCGTCTTTGGTGGTTACACCGGGGATATTCATTCAAATTCAAACCTGACGAACAAGAATGATCTTTTTCAGTACAATATCGCTTCGGGACACTGGAACGAATGGAAATTTTTAGGTAAAACTCCTGTACCACGTTCTGCACATGGAGCAGCTGTTTACGACAACAAACTTTGGATTTTTGCTGGCTATGACGGAAACGCTAGGTTGAATGACATGTGGACCGTTTCGATACTCGTGAGTAATAATCCTGTACCTAATAGTCAGCGGATATAGAACAAAAGATGTAAGACCTAAGCCTGGCTTCTGATCTATATCTGCTCCACAAATAAATTTAAAATTAAATTTTTTTATTGTAAATCAGCAGTCACCGAGCTTGGACGACACCAAGTTTATCGGAATTTGGGAAGAAGTCGACCAAAAGGGCGAATGTCCACCGACGTGCTGCAACTTCCCGGTGTCCGTAGCGCGCGAGTGCATGTTCGTGTTCAGCGGTCAGAGTGGCGCCAAAATTACCAATTCTCTCTTTCAATTTAATTTTAAAACTAAAACGTGGACACGAATCTCTACGGAACATATTTTACGTGGTGCACCTCCGCCACCGGCTCGTCGGTACGGTCACTCCATGGTTGCATTCGATCGACACTTGTATGTGTTTGGGGGCGCAGCTGACAGCACACTCTCCAACGACTTACATTGTTTTGACTTGGATTCGCAGACGTGGTCGGTTATCCTACCTGCAACGGATTCGTTCGTCCCTTCCGGACGATTATTTCACGCCGCGGCTGTCGTAGGCGACGCTATGTTTATATTCGGCGGTACGGTTGATAATAATGTACGGAGCGGTGAGATGTACCGCTTTCAGTTTTCAAATTATCCGAAGTGCACTCTGCATGACGACTACGGGAAGATTCTTGAATCGCGGCAATTTTGCGATGTGCAGTTTTTAATCGGAGAAGAAGAAGTTAAAATTTTGGGTCATTTAGCGCTGGTGGCGGCCAGGTCGTTATATTTGCGTAATAAAATCAGACAAGCCAAAGAAAATCGCGATAAGCACCTGGAGCTGCTGTTCAACACCACGAAAGTTCCTTTCACCGATATTCCGTTGCTGGAGGTTAAATTGCCCGATGCTAATCCGGAAGCCTTCCAAATGGTGCTGAATTATATTTACATGGATTGCATTGATCCTACAAAAAAAGCAAAACAAGACGAAGATCCGTTTAGTAATCGGATTGTTTTGCTCATGATGGACGTTTACCGTCTAGCCTTGCAGTTCAACATGATTCGGTTGGAGTATCTGTGTATCCAATACCTGGGAGCGACGATTTGTTTGAAAAACGTTCTCGAAGCGTTACACAACGCTAATCGGTTAAATTTGGACTTCATTAAGGAATTTTGTCTGAGATTCATAGTGAAGGATCCGAATTACAATGCGATCGTTATGAGCAACGAGTTTGAAAATTTAGAGCGCGGTTTGATGGTGGAAATTATAAGGCGGAAGCAAATGCCGCAGTCCAAGGCTAATTTGGACAGAAATTTTGATGCGTGCGGTTCGTCCTTGGAGCAAGACATGTCCATGTTTTTGAGAAACACCGGAAAGGAGTTTTGCGACATCGACTTGGCGCTGGATGGCGTCTTAATTCCTGCACACAAGACAATTTTGGCTGCAAGATGCGGTTACTTCGAAGCCATGTTTCGGTCGTTCATGCCGGCCGATAACAAAGTTCGGGTGAGTTTAATTTGATTTTAAATGCATTAGCGAGCTTCTGCAGGGCTCCCAGATTAATTTTTTGAGAATGCTATATCTATAGTTCGGATAGCAAATCTAACGGGCTACAACTTTCCGCAGGTGTGTTCGGAGCGAAGTTATTGTCAAAAATACAACGAGACGCTTTTCGGTATTGCACTTTATAAATTATATTAAACAACAATGTATATAAACATGAAAATATAAAAATATGCCAATAAATTACAAATTAACGATCATCTTGTAGACTAAACAGTTAATTCTTAATATATTCTGTATAAGACGATCATTAATTTTTAATTTATTGGCATGGTTTTTTATGTTGATATACATTGTCGTTTGTTTTGTTTATAAATATTTATGAAGTGATTAAGTGAAAAGCGTATTTTTATATTTTTGACAATAATTTTGTGCCAAAAAGTCTTCTTCGATCGCTTACAGTTCTACGATCAGTAGGGATTTATTCACGATAATACAGTGTATTTATATATTGTGATAACTTAAACATTTTAGTTTTCGAAAAAGTGTTTTGTGCATTTTTTAGTTTATGCTAAAAATTTGATATGATTATTCACATTCAGTTGAAATTTAATTTTTAGTTCCATTTATGAAAAAACTAATAAATAGCGATAAAACCGAAGGGTAAATCATTTCGGTAGTAACTCATCCGATAAGAAAAAAGAAGAGGGTTTCTTTTATAAATACGTAAAATTTGGTGTCAACGGATTAGATCGAGGAGCAAATCATAAAGCAAATTTTTATACACTAAATTTTTTTTACGATATCTCTTAAAGATTTCCCTGGATTTCTTCGAAATTTATTAGGTCTTCCTAAGATTTTTTGGATTACCTGGGATTTTCTAATTTTTCTGAAATATTCTTGAATTTCCTCGGGTTTACCAAGATATACTGGAACTTCCTCGGATTTCTTATGATTTTCTGAGATTTCCCTCATTCGTCCGGATTTTTTCTGAGATTTCCTGTTTGCCAAGATTTTTTACATTTTTCTCGTGTTTTCTAAGATTTCGTATGATTTTCTCGGATCTCATGATTTCCTACATTTACTCGGATTGCATATTTTCTAAGATCTTCTGGATTTCCCTAGGATATTTTAAGATTTTTTCAGTTCCCCGGATTTCCTTACTTATATTCGGATTTCCAATATTTCCTTGGATTTTGTATTATCTATGAATTTCTTAGATTCCCTACATTTGCTGAGATTCTCCTTCACTTAACACCGGATTTCCTCAGCGATTTAACCCCCCCCGAAAAGGTACATACGAAAGCTCTTGAGTTAGATCCTTCGTCAATTTCAGTCTCAAAAATAGATATTTTTTTATTCATCGTTAACAAAACAAAATATTAGCATGCAATGTTTTTAATTAAAATTCAAGGTGACAGTCTTTTTTATTTGTCTAGTAAAATTGAATTTATTTAACATATTACTACGAAAATCTATAAATCAATCAATTACTTAGTATTGCTCTTTAATGATCAATAAAAATTGTCGGATTAACAAGATTTCACACTACGGTGTTATTAATTAATTAAAATTATTAGCAATAAAAGGCATCAATAAGCGGAAAGCAAAAGACTATTTCGCATTTTTAATTAGCTTTGTTTTTTAATTTCTCCCCATTCCCTCCCGCACCATAATCTTTCCAGAACCGTAAAGTTTGTTAAAAATTTCAGATACAAATCGGTGAAATGACGCCTTCGAGAGAATCTTTCGATTCGCTGTTACGATACATTTACTACGGTGACATCAATATGCCTCCCGAAGATTCCCTGTATTTATTCTCCGCTCCGTTTTTTTACGGCTTCACAAATAACAGACTGCAAGCGTTTTGCAAGCAAAACCTAGAAATGAATGTGACGTTTGAAAACGTCATCCAGATCCTCGAGGCTGCCGACCGAATGCAGGCCCTGGACATGAAAAAATACGCTTTGGACCTCGTCGTTCACCATTTCACCAAAGTAGCCAAACTGCCGCGCCTAAAAATGCTAAGCAAGGAATTAATTTTAGACATTCTAACCGCATTAGCCAACGACATGAGCGACCCCAAAATGCTGCAAGACGTTTCGTCCATCAGCTTAAGTAGCGACACGTAAAGATAGAATATTTAGTGAAATTTTTTGGTGCTTTAAGATTTGATTTTATGGAGTGCAAATCTGTGTGATGTGATAAAAACTATCGAAAGCTTATAATAAAACTTTTATTTCTTAGAAATTATTTTTTGTTAACCAATACTTGATCGCATTCACGTAATCACCACGAACTCTTATATAACCCGCAAATTCGTTCACCTGCGTCGAGAGCGCCTTGTTAATTTGGGGCTCCAAGAACTTCCGCAGGTCACTTTCCAATTGCCAAATGTCGCCTTCAATTTTTCTGATTCTCGTGGTTCGCTTTGTGTCGTGGTAGGCCAACTCTAAGTAAACTGGCATCATGTGATTTTTTGTCCTTCCGATATAGTATGGTTTGTCTTGTAGATTTTGATCCTGAGGTTTCCATCCCGAGATGTAGGTTTTCCTGGGGATCGGCTCGGGGACGCACGGAGACGGAAGTAACCGCTCCACGAAGATCCAATCTGTTGGCGCCTTTGTTACTTCATATTTTATGTTGGTCTTTTTTATGTCTTCGACAAATTCGGAATTATAATAACTGGATTCGCGCTTTTGAAAAATCTAAAATAAAAGAAAAATCACAATTTGATGTTTTAAAGTTTGGAGATTGAATTTTTACCCCACAGATATTCTTGTTTACGGAATTTTGCCTTAGTAGGATTGAACATCGTACAATAAACGACATTTTTTTGGTAATAATCAAAATTAAATACAATTTCACAACATAACCTCAAAATTCAGCACACGATTGTTTGACAACTGCGTTTTGACAGGGGTGTTCGGGGTGTTTGTTTGGTTGCATAAAGCAGAGGCGTAACAAACATTCCTTGATATTATTTTCGAATTTAAATTATTTTATGGTCTAGGTTAAGATTACTACTGGCCTGTGATGGAACGGTCATTCAAATAAATTAAATTAATTTTTTTTTAATTAAAAAAAATCAATATTATGTCAAATTAAAATCTGACTATATGACAAAACAGTGGCGCTACCAGCTTTTCAATTTTTATAATAATTAAATCGGGGACTGAGGGGTTTTATAAAATTTATTTTGCAAACAAAAATGGCTACCAGTTTTTTAACGATCTTTTTTTTTAAATAAATTTTTGCGCGTTAATTTACATAATTCTCGGTGGAGTATTGATCATAGGCGAAGGTTTAGAAATACTCTAGATAAGCAAGGTGCATTTATGTTTATTCGTCATTGTTTAAAAAATGTTTGAAATTGTTTCGTTTCGCACATTCTCACGGAACCGGTTATTCCAGTGACCGCTAAACAAATTTTTTTTTATTGCTGCACGAAATCAAAAGTATAATTAGTCGACCTTGCCGAATATATTTTTGTTTGATCAGGTTATGTATTTTTACTTTATAGGATATTTTAACACATGCGGTGTGTGGCGATTCTACGTAATCAATGATTACTAAGTTGATTTGAGTAAACATCAAGTTTTGTTAGTTTTGAATTCACAATAGCGGCGAACACTTGTGGCGTTGATAATAAGTTCAAATACGAAATTTATTCTAATTTTATGTTTTGACATTGAAAGTTTGAGGAATAAGTGAAGTGCGTTAAAAAAAATGGAAGAGCCAGTGCAGAGAGCCATTTTGCTGCATTTACCCAAAAGTAAAAAAATCGACATACAATTTAACGACATTTTTTTTGCCGTCAAGGAGGGACGAAAGGGTAGGTTTTTTTTTGTTTTGTTTTTAATTTTCCACGACTTTTGTTTTCGGTTATCTTTTGTTTGTATTTCTTGGGTTTTTAATTTTCGATCGTCAATTGTTTTAATTTGAAAATATTTGATAACAAATTTAATTTTCTACGACTTTTGTTTTTTATTTTCGAACGTCAATTGTTTTAATTTGAAAATATTTTGAAACAAATATAATTTTCTAATACTACTACGTGATCGATAAATTTATCGATATTGATTTTTTAAAAGGAGGAATCACTAAAGTTCAGTGTTGGGTCAACAGATTGGTATTCAATAATTACTTAAAATGCACATACTGATTATGAAATTTACGTAAATAATTAATAATCGTAATTTATTAATTTGTTTCATTTTTTAATACTGTCAACTTTGCGTAGGTTTATTTAAATTTTTTTAACGCCACTGCATTTATCACATTTATTTTTCTTATTAAATAGGAAATTTATTTGTTTGTAATTTAAATTGAATAATTAAGATGTTCATATTAATTGTTTATAATATAATAATTATAATTTATAATAATATTATCCTCCAGTATGTGAAGGTTGCAGCAGGAGATACATTTTCGATTTGAAACTGTTACATAAAACTTCCGTCCAATTTCACTATTATCTAAATATGATATTTCGTTTTAAATTTAAAATTTCTACTTTTTCTTTTATTTAAATTAGCTAGTTTTGCTTGTTGCAATTTTTTCTATAAATAATTTAATCCATCTGACCACGAGAGACTTTACTATGTTGTTACAATTGATTAATTAATTTTTATCGTTAATCGAATTAATCAGATGAGAGCACGAGGTTTTTATCCGATGGTCTGTACACATTTTTTACATTGACTTACCATAATCCAAGTTTTTTTAAACATAACAGTTTTTCTAAGAAAATTAAAGTCTTTTTTTTTCGATACGAATTACAACTTTGGTTTAATATATTTTTGCAATGAAAGCTCGGGATTTTGGTTTTTTGCTTATATCTCGAAAATTATAACAGATACAGAAAAAATAATTAAAACTTTTTTGTAGAAAATTTTATCAACTTCAATTTTAGCCCTAACCATGTTTTGGCTAGTGCTAACCGTTTTCGAGATATAAGCGAAAAACCAAAATTCTAAACCTAATTTAATCTGTAACTCGAAAGCCGTTCTTTTTAGACAATAAAGGATTAGATCGGTTCAAAACCTGAATAATTATTTTTCCCAGTAAAAATAAATGTTGATTCGAATACGAATATATTGGATAGGTATCCCAAACATCAATATGTTTTATGATATTACTGCTATTCAATTTTATCTGAAGTACAGAAGATATAATAATATATTACGTAATATTTCTATTACTCCATAATTATCCATACGATAAGGATATAAAAATATGTACATATGCATATATTGATTTTAATACATATAATTTCAATATTGCTCGGCTATAAATTTTTTTAATTAATTTCCAGTGGCGGCGAAAAGAATCCCCCCCTTCAATTGGGGGGGGGGGGCATTTTATCAAATTTTATTATAAAATTTAAATGACAAAATTTATAACATTTTAAAATTCGCTTCGCATCTATGCAATTTCCAGGATAATCACAAACAAAGGAAGGTTGACGGAAGTTCAGTGACTTATAAGTAAGCACCACTCGGTAAACAAGTTTTACATACTACATACGTATTCACCACAGTACCTATTTAATATTAATTAAAAAAAAAATAAAAAATAATTTTTCCCTCAAAACGAGATTCCAGGCCGTCTCTGATGCAGGTACGAATTAGTGAACCTTGACTTTAACGGAAAGAATTAATTAATTATTATATAATATTAATATGTAGTTTTTAATTACACAGACGTCAGGACTGTACTGATTGTTTTTACAGAGAAAAAGCTAATCCTGAAAGGGGTGTCTGGCAAATTCAAATCCGGCGAGTTGACCGCCATCATGGGACCCTCGGGAGCGGGCAAAACAACTCTACTCAACATCCTGACAGGATTTCAGTAAGTAAAATTTAAATTTCCGAAAGTGCACTTTATAATTGTGCAGGTTGTCGACAATCAGACCAAGGTTGACAAAAATGAAGTTTTGGCTAATACGAAAAGTTGTTCCTTCAAATTTTATTATTTAAATGTTGTAAACGTAATTCGCCTAGGGTGCTTTTACGTAAGAATTAAAAATTGTACTAGTAGGTTCATACCTATATTTAAATATTTTACAAGCTAATTATTAGTACTTATATTATTAAATTAGGTGGTTTTAGCCTTGAAATTTAAAGAAATATGTTTTGTTCATCGGTAAAGGTCGACGAGGTGCTAAAAGTTAGTAAAATTTCGAATAAAAAATTGTAACAAGTTGCATCGTTTTAATTATTTTAATTTAATAAATAAAACAAATGCGCGTCAATATGAACTTGCCAAGTCGGGGAATTTTTTTTTGAAAATATTAAAGTGTAGGTCGGGACGAGTTCAATGATATATAACAATGTACCATTTGGACGATTCGATTTTGAGATATATCACTATCAATTTAAATGTTTAGGAAATGCAACGTAGGTTATCTCAAAAACTATTGGGCCAATGGGTACTTTGTTACATATCGTTGAACTCGTCTCGATGTCGACTACAATATTACCGTGAAAAAAATATATGTCATATATTAAAAAAAGTATATTCGCAGTACTACGAAAAATAAAAAAAATTATTTTGGGATTTTTTGAAAAAATATTAAAGCGTAGGTCGAGACGAGTTTAATGATATATAACAATGTACCATTTGGACGATTCGATTTTGAGATATATCACTATCAATGGAATTGCTTAGGAAATGCAACGCTGGATATCTCAAAAACTATTGCGCCAATATATACTTTGTTATATATCGTTGAACTCGTCTCGATGTCGGCTACAATATTTCCGTGAAAAAAATATATGTCATATATTAAATTATGTATATTCGCAGTATCTACTACATATTAAAAATATAAAAAAATTATTTTGGGATTTTTTGAAAAAATATTCAAGTGTAGGCCAAGACGAGTTCAATGATATATAACAACTTATCAGTTGGACGATTCGATTTTGATATATATCACTATCAATATTGCTCGTTAGGAAATGCAACGCGGGATATCTCAAAAACTATTTCGCCAATGTGTACATTATTACATATCGTTGAATTCGTCTCGATGTCGACATCAATATTACCGTGAAAAAAATATATTATGTCATATATTAAAAAATTATTTTTCATATATAAAAAAATTATTTTGGAATTTTTTGAAAAAATATTAAAGTGTAGGTCGAGACGAGTTTAATGATATATAACAACGTACCATTTGGACGAATCGATTTTGAGATATATCGCTATCAATATTGCTCGTTAGGAAATGCACTGCGAGATATCTCAAAAACTATTTCGCCAATGTGTACATTGTTACATATCGTTGAACTCGTCTCGATGTCGACATCAATATTACCGTGAAAAAAATATATTATGTCATATTAAAAAATTATTTTTCATATATAAAAAAATTATTTTGGAATTTTTTGAAAAAATATTAAAGTGTAGGTCGAAACGAGTTCAATGATATATAACAATGTACCATTGGGGCGATTCGATTTTGAGATATATCACTATCAATGGAATTGCTTAGGAAATGCAACGCTGGATATCTCAAAAACTATTTCGCCAATGTGTACATTGTTACATATCGTTGAATTCGTCTCGATGTCGACATCAATATTACCATGAAAAAAATATATGTCAAATATTAAAAAATTATTTTTCGTATATAAAAAAATTATTTTGGAATTTTTTGAAAAAATATTAAAGTGTAGGTCGAGACGAGTTTAATGATATATAACAATATACCATTTGGACGAATCGATTTTGAGATATATCGCTATCAATATTGCTCGTTAGGAAATGCACTGCGAGATATCTCAAAAACTATTTCGCCAATGTGTACATTGTTACATATCGTTGAACTCGTCTCAATGTCGACATCAATATTACCGTGAAAAAATATATGTCACATATTAAAAAATTATTTTTCACATAAAAAAAATTATTTTGGAATTTTTTGAAAAAATATTAAAGTGTAGGTCGAGAAGAGTTTAATGATATATAACAACGTACCATTTGGACGAATCGATTTTGAGATATATCGCTATCAATATTGCTCGTTAGGAAATGCACTGCGAGATATCTCAAAAACTATTTCGCCAATGTGTACATTGTTACATATCGTTGAACTCGTCTCGATGTCGACATCAATATTATCGTGAAAAATATATATGTTATACACTAAAAAAATTATTCGCGATATTAAAAGCATAAAATAATTTTTTACTGACTGGTAATATTAAAAAAATAATTATTCCAACATTTCTCAAAATATAGCGCAATTATTTGCGATAATCGCCAAATAGATAATACTAGAACAAAACTGTAATTATGTAAACGACCTTGCAATTTTTTTCAATTAGTTGCAAAAAATTATATACCGGTGAGGTCAGAATATCACCGATTTCCGGTGCTAGATTAAAATCTAAATTGCGGTTGTTTCATTTTCCAATTAAAATTAATAACTTAATTTGACGAAAAATTAAATTGAAAACGAAATTTTATTTTTTTCAGGTCGAAGGGTATGACGGGAACAATCAACAGCGAGAGCTCGTCCTCGAAGAAAAACAATGGTTCCAAACAATACCAAAAGGAATCCTGCTATATCTTACAAGATGACCAATTGGCGCCCTTTTTTACAGTGATCGAAATCATGACTATGGCGGCCGATTTGAAATTAGGTCAAAGTTTATCAGAAAAATCGAAATTGTTTGTTGTGAGTTTTGTTTCCTACGTCAATGTAAATTTTAAAAATTAGGTGCCCGTATTTTTAAAATAATCAAAATTCCTACACGGCTGCTTCGAATGACTCCGCTTTATGAATAATTCCAATTACGTATTGTTATAGTAAATTAATCGTGACTGATTATAATAATTAAATAACCGATTTGTTTTTCATAAATCATTGTCTCGGAATTTTATAATTGAAACGCAGGGGCGGACTAAGATAACGCTAGTGACGCAGAATTAGATTCAATTCACTTCCACGATAACATTGCCATTCCAGTTTGTTAAATATTAATCGTAATATTTTAAACAAACGACGATCGTGGGATTTTTAGATACAAAGGTGTGGGAATCGGAGACATCCAAGCACAATATTTGAATGTCACAATAAAATAAAATTATTTGTTTTTAAATTCAAAATAGTTTTGAGTTTGTCCTTGGTACAATTTTCCGCTCCCAGACCTTTCACCATTTTTTGCATTGTATATCAGCCCTGACCATGCACAATCCCCCGACTTATCTCAATTTGCCGAACTTTGGCCACCAATTTCAATGTTAAAAAATCTTAATCTGAATTGCCCGATGTGATGACACAGATATTATGAACGAACGACCCAAATTTGGGTCAAGTTTGTAGGATTTTAAAATTGTAATAAAAAATTAAACAATTTAGTTCGATCGGATAACCTCAAGATTATTTTTACCGATCTTGGTAACTGCTTTTTTTTGGAAAATAATTAAAAAGTGTCTGACCTCTTTCTAGGATCAGAGATCAAGTTGAATAATTTTTTCGGTTCCAGATTGACGATATACTAGACACTCTCGGATTGATGACCTGCAAGGAGACAAGATGCAATAGATTATCGGGAGGACAAAAAAAGAGACTATCGATTGCGTTAGAATTAATAGACAACCCACCGATTATGTTCTTGGATGAACCTACCACGTAAGTTTTTCTATCAAATAATTTAATTTGATTGAGTAATATCAGTAATCGCAAAGGCATCCAAACTAATTTGTCTGATATTTGCAGTGGTTTGGATAGTTTGTCATCGCTGCACTGCGTCAGCATGCTGAAAGCGCTGGCAAGAGGTGGTCGTACGATTGTTTGTACGATTCATCAGCCTAGTGCAACATCGTTCGAATTATTTGATCACGTTTATGTCATGGCCGCAGGACACTGTATATATCAAGGCGCGAGCCAAAATACCGTTTCTTATTTATCACATATGGGGTTGTTTTGTCCGGAATTTCACAACCCAGCAGATTATTGTAAGATTCCAACTTGTTTCCAACGTAAAAATAATATAGTTCCATTATTTTAGTATTAGAAGTTGCTAACGGAGACCACGGAAATTTTACTTCGGAATTAGCAACCGCATCCAAAGACACAAAATGGAGAAATTCTTTTACAGCACCAACATGTAACTACCTCCTTATAATTATTCGTTCAAAATTTAATGTGTTTTTTTGTTGCAGATGATATAGAAGAAGAAAGAACAGCATACGATATAAAAACTGCAAGTAACAAATCGATAGTATTGGTGAATCCCCCGAGCGAATGGAATAAATTTTTTGTTTTGTTGAATCGGTCACTTTTGCAACTGCACAGGGATTGGGTAAAATTAACGGTTTTGGCGTAAAACAAATCACTAAGTCGTTTTTTCAGACGGTTACGCACTTAAAATTACTGATCCACATCATAATCGGAGCATTTATAGGATTTTTTTTTTTAAACGTAGGCAATGACGCTTCCCAGACCATACCAAATTTTAGTTATATGCTCGTGACGTGCTTGTATTTATGTTATACCTCCATGATGCCAGCGGTGCTCAAATGTAATTTGAATTTTTGCTTCGGCGATGTTTAAGTTAATTTTGCCCGTTTCAGTTCCGACGGAATTACCTATATTAAAGAAGGAGAGGTTCAATAATTGGTACAACCTCAAGACTTATTACTTTGCTTTTATGGTAGCAGACATTCCGATACAGGTAGGTCCAGCGTCTTGAATTCTCGGACAGTGGCAAACAAATATTTTTCAGATGTTGTTTTCCTCCGCTTACACGGCAATATCTTACTTCATGAGTTCGCAACCACAGGAATGGTCGCGATTCTTTATGTTCCTCACGATTTGCATGCTGCTGACCATAACTGCCGAAAGTTGGGGCTTCATTTTTGGAACCCTGGTGAATCCTATCGTAAGTAGAAACAGAACCGAACAAAACCTTTGTTAGCTTTACGATTTCAGAATGGAACATTCCTGGGAGCGATATCCCTAGCGTTTATGACAGTTTTGGCTGGCTTTTTGGTGTTTTTCACCCACATGTCAAAAATGTTTTATATAATTTCGTTTGTTTCCTATATACGCTACGCTCTAGAAGGCTTGGTTTACTCTGTTTACGGACACGATCGCGGGACGATTCCTTGCCCAGAAGACAGAATATTTTGCCAATACACGAGACCTGATGTATTACTTAAAGAGATTGGAATGAGTCATAGCACATTTTGGTTAAGCGCCGTGGTCCTGTTAGGCATGATCGTAATTCTAAGGACAATTGCATATTGTACACTAAAAAACAGTTTAACCAAAAATTAAATAGAATTTATACTAGACGTGCAATTTAGTCCGGGTGGTAGCTACGCCCCTGCTTATTTATATTTGTTACCACACTAACTTAGCAAATGTTAACCCGAACATGAACATTTTACGGATCTGTATAAATTATTGTTATTATTATTATTATAAATTCGATATTTGTTAGCTTTTCATTTATTCCAAACCAGTGGTTCTCAAATCAATCCAGTTGTAAGTGTTTTTTGAAACTTGTTTTTCTATTAAAATTTTTTAATTTCAGATAAAATTACAACAAATGGCACAACGATGAATGATTGGCGTTTACGCGAAATTTTTAGTTGGCTTCGACCTCGTCGACTTTCACCATAGAGGCGCTTTTGTTTTCGAATATCCTCCCGTATTTTTTTTCCAATTTACTGACAAAGTCCTCTTTTAAGTTTTGCAAACACCTAAAATATGAGAAGTAAGTAACACGAATTATCGTGGATCTTATCCGTTATGTCTACCACTGATGCTCCATTATTTTGAGTTGGAAATGTCAGTGGTAGACAAATAACTGATAAAATCCATTATCGCATGTTTTTACGTACATCCGATAAATTGGCGAATTTCTAAACTTTCCAATATCATAACTGGGAGCGTGAGGCTTATGAATGATAAAAACGTTTGGTAATACAATAAACTGGTAACCTTGAGCCTCCAACTCCATAATATGTGATACTTTGTTCCAACCGAAACCCAGAAAACGTTTGTCGTATTCCGTCACGTTACTGTTAACTATCACATAGGGCTCGAAATCCGGTTGCCATTTCACCTTGAAAAACAACAAAATTCCACTTGGCAAAAATAAAAAGTGGGTTGACATATCTCACCTCGTATGCAGTTTGAGAGGTTTTCCATCGGGAATAATTTACCGGTGCATGTCCGATAGGCCAAACATCGTAACGAAACGTAAATATCGACCTATTTTCTAGCATCTTCAGGAGCTCTCGCTTACTCTTTGGTAGAACACTCCTGTATCTTTGAGATTCAAACGCAGGAACTATGAAAGCCTGAAAGAGCGACATGTTGAAATAATCGAAAATCACGATAGAAGGATTACCTTTTTAGTTGTAGTTTTAAATCGGCCGATGTAACGCTTGAGCATTGAATACAGTCCAATCACCGGGATAAAATCGACGTCGGCTAAAAACGCTAAAGGAGTGTTAACGTTCCGTAGACCGACGTTCCTTAACTCGTTGATCGGATAATGATCGCCGTCTTTAAACACCGCGTGATACGCAATATCCACACGATCTTGCAAAATTTCGGAATTATCGATAAACTTCAGACACTCTTCCAGTTCTGGATCAGTCACATAGAGCGTGAAACTCATGGGACCTGTCAAATTAATCGTTTAGGTGCGACCAGAGACGACGGCAGGGGACAGGATAGGTAAGGGTTGGGATTTCTCACCCTTCCAATATTGGCACAACTCTTCGATCATGTACAACCTGTCGTAGGAAAGATGAACGACAAATGTAATATCATTCTTGACGGGCACATATTTGTAATCGCGCACAAACAACCAAGTGCGCCACAAATTATTTTGTGCCTGATGAAAATCGGAACAAACGTCGATGACGTTGCTCTGCAACAACCGAAACTTACAAAAATTGTCACGTACTCAAGCACAAAACTCACCGTCGCATTTCTACTGCTATTGCTGCAATCAAACAACTGACGCCTAAACAAATTACCGTTCATTTCAACATACGATTTAAAAATAATTCTAAAATAATCACCATCTTTATTAATTACATTAATTTTTTTTGGAGAGTTCCAATGAATAATCTGGGTTAAAAAGAAAACAAGTAAAGTTAGGAAAACTGGTGCAATAATTGTTCGTGAAGTAAAGTTGTTAGGATTAAAGAAGGAAATTAGGCTTAGAATTTCCCGTCTCATTAATGAGACCGAAAAGCACAGTGCAGTTTCCTTCTCTAGTTAACTATGAAATTTGACTGCGACTTCAAAACCCGAAAACGACCCCAGCGATTGTAAGGATCAGATTCATGCAAAAAGGAAAAGCATTTGTTTCCTTACCTTGACGGAGCTGTTTGCGTAGCACAACCGACTGTGTGTAAAATCACTGAGCTGAGTATTCCATTCACAAGGCAAAGGATATAACAAATCCGGATTTTGTTTTATGATGGCATTTATTATATCCTGATCGGCTAATTGCGTAGCGCCAAATATAGAAGCAGTCTTTTTGGCTACTTTTGCCCACAATTCGTTCCAGTTTACTTCTTTCAAATTTTTTAAATGATATAAAATGACCCCCGTGTTGTATCTACAATTTTTAATCTGTGATAGCGAAATAGTCATGAGCTGACGATAAATACCCTCTCGCAAGTGCGGGCCAGGGATTGGAGAAAAGCCTCAGATAATAATTGCTTTGATTTTCCACCAAACCTAAAACCTACAAACGAGTAATAAATTATTACTAAATTGTAATCCACTTACTTCGTCTGGTTTAAACTTAAGAAATAATTCCCACAACTGATAAATATCACCCATAAAAGTTAAATCGGTGTCTATAACTATAAGCTTATCGGTAACATTCAATGGTACAATCTTTGGAAACATCAACTTTAACAGACCATACACTCCAGAGTAATGACTATTTGGCACCCATCTGACTTGCTGTAGGTAATCGTTTACGTTATAAAAAGTTAAATTAACTAAAAAGGAAGAAATCTCAAAATCAATCGACACGGTGAACTCGTTTACCTTGGGGAACATTCCAGGTGTGAAATAAAACTTTCAAAACCTTCTCCGATGCCCTATTAACCAGAATGTGAAAGTGTAACGGATTGTTTCGATGAAAATAAATTGACTTCAGCATAGTATAGAAAAAGTAGTTGGCTTTGTAGCCGCTACAAACAATCCCAACGTGAATCGTTTCACATTTGTGAACATTAACTGTGGTCTTGTTCAGGTCCAACGGACGAAAGTAATTTCCATCAAATTCGTTCAAATTTTTATGAATCTTACGCATTTTAGTCAAGCGGACGTCATCTGGTCCGATGCTAGTCTTATACTCTGGCCTAAAAACTGAAAATTTTGTCGTTAATTTTATGTATTCGCAGGGCTCGAGAAACAAGAAATTTTTGGGAAAACGTCAAAAAAATTAACCTAAAAGTTTAAAAATTGCAATACTTGCCTGGAATGTATTGCGTTAAAAAATTTAAAATCAGTAATAATAAAATAAAGAAGCTGCACGTGACAGCTATCCTGTGTCGAGCAGCAATATGAAAAAATCCATGGTGTTTTATCGAAGGTATGATTGACTTATCTCTCTAAAAATAAAAATGTACTTGAATGCCAATCAACATTTCGATCATGTTTACTTAGATAGATAGCACCTCTTAACTTCCAGTTCAATATTTGGTTAACAGGTACTTCACTGGGTAAACATGAACAAGTCCTCCGGGTTTATCTTCTTCGATGTGAGATTTATTTCTATCACAAGCCAAAAGTGTTTACTAATTTAGTATCACAGTAAACATGTAATTAAAAATAATAAATCTTTTTATCTTGTTGAAGAAAAAAAATATCATGAACTGGTGCAGCGGTTCTCAAAATTTTGTATTCCTTCTCGAAGTATACAGGATGGTCCATCCAAGAAGATCTTTGTCATTGAACTGTCACCTTCATTTTCACCCCCCTCAATTTTGAGGTAAATAAATTTCTGTAGTCTAACCGTCGTATTTTGTAAATCAATTTTTTTAAAACTCAGTTCCGATATATTTTTCTTCGTTGTCATATTTGCAACATTTCATAAACGTCAACTTAACCCCGAATTAAGTCGTTTATTCCCGCCTTGCAAAATTCCGACGTGTATTACGCAGGCTTGCTTGCAGATGGCGCTACAATCGTCAATTGTTATCAAGCGTTTGTTGAAGTAAAATATTGCGTTAGTCGATCTGAAATTTACAAATCGAACCTTTACACGCACGTTTTTTCTAAAAATTAGATCAACGACAACTTAACAATAAATAGGTGAGCGATAATTTGGCGTTATAAATTTTTCGACCGCTGTCGATTCATTTTAATACATTTGCATGTTGTAAAATTCAAATTTAATTGTTATAAATTTTTACGTTAACGAATTACAAAATGGTTGTTAATTTTATGCGCGCAAAAATGAGACGCACTTCGATGCTTTCCTTCTTTCCTTATTCGATTCCGTAACCTTCGGGTTACGCTTGAGTTTCAGGTGGTTTTTAGGTTAGGTTCAATTGTTGTCAACAATCAAACTTTTATGGTTGTAAATTCTGTGTTGTAGGCGAAAGTATTGTATACAATGAGTTCACCAAGCGAATCGGGTGTTTCGGGACAACAATACAATCTTAAATGGACCAATCATACGCACAGTGTGTTACAGACTTTGGCCGAACACTTACAAGACGAACTTTTAGTCGATGTTACCCTGTCTTGCGAGGGACAGTTTCTCAAAGCGCACAAAGTGATTTTATCGTCCTGTAGCCCTTACTTTATGGTAAGCCAATACATTTTCTTCTTACGATACTTTTTGACGATAATATTTTTAGGAACTTTTCAAAGTGCACCAAGGCACCAATCCCTGTATTATATTAAACGGATTTCGACTTGAAATTTTGAGATTTGTGCTTAGTTTCATGTACGATGGGGAAGTTAAGGTATCAGAATCAGATTTAGAGGAATTGCTGATTGCGGCTGAAACTTTAAAAATTAAAGGTTTGGGTAAAGTAAGGCGTGACACAAATGCAACAGAAAATTCTTCTCAGGAGTCGGAGACTCGAACTAGCACGCCTGTTACGCAAGAACCTGAAGCGGTTCCTGAACCGGAGGTTCCTGAACCCATTCAAAAATCTCCTGTCAAGAAACCTCCAAGCCCAGTTCACGACAAAACCATATTGAATCCTAATAAGAAACGTAGGAAACAATCTCTTTCACCCATGGATGTAAAGATGGTAAATTTTGATCTGATTGCTTGATGAATTTTTAATTTTTGTGTTGTAGGTTCGGGAATCTTCCATTGAACGCACAATAAATGGCAGCGTGTATACAGAGGAGGTGAGTTTTATAGTTTTAATTCAATCGTTACAGTTGTTTACTGCAGAGTGTAGACGATTGTTTGGGAGATGACCGATTTCCAATCGGCTGGTGTAGCTTTTTTAAAATAATCGATTTTTTTAACGTCGCCTTCTTAAAATGTCGTTAGCATCAAATATGCGGTAACCATGACGACGCTTAAACAGCTTTCATATTGTTTACGTGCAAAAGTAATTAAAAATAGCAAACTTTTTTTAGTATTGCTTAGACACATACAGGGTGTTCCCGTGACTGTGGAAAACCTTTGAGGTGGTGATAAAGGAAACTTTTCTAAGACAAATTTTTAAATAAAATTTTTGTCCAAGTCCAAACCCTTGAGTGGTACCTCTTTTTATAGCAATTTTTTTAATTTCTGATTTCAAACGGCCATAGCTCCGATATTATTGATTTTTTAGGCTTAATAGATTAGAACTTTTTTAAAGAGCATTTGCTTATCTACAAATTAGGTTATAACCCCTTATCGTATAGAATCAACAGATTTTGAGATATAAATTAAATTAAGCGAAAAAATGTTAAAAAAATTCAAGTTTTATTTTTTTACTTTTTTTACGAACCCTGTATCACTTTAACGAAACGTTTTAGAAAAAAACTGACGACTAAAACCGGATAGAAAATTTAATGGGCTACAACTTTGGTCAAGTAAATTTTTTTGGGAAACCAACCATTTTCACAGAAATTCTGAAAATAATGAACAACGTGTAAATAAAAAAAATAAATTCACAAAATTTATTTCTTCTGTCACTGTAAACTATAGCTTTAAGAGCACCCATAAAAAATAATCGAGAGGTGTTACATCGGGTGATCGTGCCGGCCAATTGATAAATCCTCCTCTTCCTATTCATTTTTCTGGATACGCAGTATTTAAAATTTTGTATGAAGTTTATGTTTTTGTTTGGTCTAATAGTTATAAATTGACTTTTTTCATTTTGTATTTGTGCCTTATTCTTATGAAAAGGGGTGCATTAATTTAGGAAGGCCCTGCCCCCCCCCCCTCTCCCCTACAATTCAAACTATACATTAAGTCGCAAACTTAACAATAATTGCCATCGCCATCGCTTGTCTTCAGATTTTTTTATTTAGAACCTAATTATTCCCCCCCCCCCTCCCGGTCTCAGAGACCGAAGGTTTGTCGATCCATGAATCTGGAAAAAAAAATTCTTAAAAATATTGGAAATTATTATTGTGATGTAAATTCCCAGGTCTTGGTTACTCTGATTGGATCAACCGTAAGTTATCTTCTGTTATACAGCTGGGCCTTAACGGAATAAACTAGTGACCGATCTTGGAATAGTGTAAACTTTGAGAATTAATTCTAAAAAAATATAAATGAGATTTTATTCGTTTTTTGATATTTATTAATTTAAAAAGAAAATTTGTTACATTAAAAAATTATTTTTTAATAATTGATGATTTAGCCGATTCCGAAAAAAACAATATTTTCGTTAATTACAAGGTACTGGCTATTGTCTCCCGCAGGATTTTGTTGTTTTTGTTTTTATGGTATTTCCTAAAGACAAATTTAAAAAAAAGCCTGCGTAGCCCAAAAACTACTAGTTTTCTTAACATAGTTTTGCATTTTAAGTCAATTCGTTCATTGCAGTTTACAGAACTCATTTTAATTTCTTACCGTTCATCTACGATTCTTTCTTCATTCAGTAGACTTTCCTTCGTTTTTAAAACTGTGTTAGATATTTTTTTAAATTTTACTGTAGTCTAATCTTTCAGTATGTCTGAATCTGCCTTTTAACCATTTAGAACAATTTTCTCTATTTAGGCGTTTAGCCTGAAGTCAGGGAATTTAAAATTTTTAAGCGAAAGTTAGGGAAATTAAGACTTTGGGACGGAAAATTTTTGGAAAAAGTAATTATCAAATTTTCGATTCGAAAACTCGGGGAGTTTATTTTGAAAACTGAATGACAATCCTGATTAAAGCTTTTCATCTTCTCTCGGTTGTAACTCATCAGGATTCCTTACGTTCTCAATTTCGGTTGGTCAAACAATTACGTAAGTCGGGACAGTTATAAATGTCAATGTTTCAGTCAATAGTAAATAAACGAGCGGTTAAATTTTGACGGTGGAATATTCGGTCATCAAATTTGACCAACGTTAACTGTTATGCATTGCCGAAACAGATTTTTATGACTTAACGAGCGTCAAACTGTTTGACGTTAATTTGATCAAATGCCTTGACGAAGACATTATGTGGTTTATTATAGCTTTGTACGTCATATGATTAACATAAATTTTAATTTGCAGAATGGAAGGATGGCCAAATTCATGAAACAGTCATACGATGCACCATCACAAAATGAAAAATCAGATAACAAAACGGTGGACAAACATGGCACAAAAATTCCTAGACCCCCTAACGCTTTCATGATTTTTGCAAACGATTGGCGAAAGAGATTGGCTGCTGAATATGTTGGTAAGTGCATCTCTTCGTTATTGTCACAGGTTTAATATTAACTTATTTTCTTGTATAGGTGAAAGTAATAAGGACATATCTGTTCGTTTGGGATGCATGTGGAAGACTCTTCCAATCGCCAAGAAGGATGAATACTATGTGGCAGCCAAAAAAGCAGATGATGAACACAAAGCTAAATACCCAGGGTAAATTTTCTTTTAATCCAATGTATTAGTTTTATCGATTTGTTTCTGTTTAGTTATATTTACAGTCCGAGAGAAGCGAGAATTAGAAAGGAACTGAGAACGGAGAAACCCTTAAAACCAATGACCGCTTCGATTGCTATTCTGAAAAAAACTGACTTGCGTTTATCTTCCAACAATGCCGTTTACGAAGTTAGTAATTAATTTTTAGTAGTTTAGTGGCTAAGCTTTTAATTTTTTGTATTTGTGGTGGATTTGAATCTTGGGTAGTTGCTTACAATATTGGCTTACACAATGCAATAAGACAATAAATGTCATTTTTAGATTCGAGATGGAGGCCGAGACTATAACGACGATAGCAATTCATCAAATGACAACTTACTGATTGACGTTTAAACTCACCTACAGATTGGTTACTTAATTTATTTATTATACAAGATTAGTATAACTCAAATGAGTTATTTTTCTATCAGGTGTTATATGATTGTTCCATATATTTTTTTTAGCATGCAGACCATTTTTTGTTACCGATTTATCTTGTTGATGTGAAGTTTGTATTCAATTTTTTGAGTATAACGTTTACAAATAATAGATTTACTTTAATAATGCCCGAACTCCCAATTTCCTACGATTAACAAATAAAATTCACATTCGGTGAAGCAGATGTCTTTATTTCTTGTACATACTGATATTAAAGTGAATTAGAATTGAATCGTGACTACAATTTACATTCATTTGCACATTACTACTCTAATCCGAGACTAGACGAGAATTCTTTAGGATATTTAAGAATATTCGACTAATTGTGAAGTAAATAACTTGAGCGCAATCATTCTCGGTACATTCACTATTGCAAGTCTTCTTTTGTTTATGACAGCCGATATCGGATTCCTACCTCTCAAAATCTGGGGTTAAATAATGTTATTTGAAAACCTAAATCAGAATCGCACAGACTTTTTTTACCTTTTAGCTTATCGGGCTAACTCGTAGTTAATTATCCTGTAGGGAACTAAAGTTTTTTAGTGCCTGTTCCCACTACAATCCCAAAAATCGGTTGGTAGCTGCCGATGTCTCCTCGTAGGTTACAAAGAACTCGAAATTACTTAATTGATTTAAATGCCGCTCACAATTTTTTTCACTTGGAGGGTAAATTTTAATTTACGTGTTTATTGTTTTTCGTTTAATTTAGTTTAGTCATCCAGATATTTGTTTTAATTTCAAGCCAAGGAGAAATTATTTATTATACAAACAATAATTTGACCGAAACAGTTTTATTCTTTGTTTTAAATTAAAACAAAATATTTTGATCTCAAAACTTTATTTAAGTAAACAAAATGAAATATATAACAAACTCGAAAGCTGTCTTTTCAACAGATGACATTTTGTAGTTACGTAAATACCTACCTATCTTCTTAAGCCAGACCATTGGATTTCGTAGTTCTTTTTTTGCAAAAAAATTACAATTTAGTGCAAATGTATTTATTTCCTATTAGTTTACATAAAATCGCACATAATTCGAACATTTTGGACCTAGACATGTGCGATTCAAATAATTGAAATCAAAATAGTAACAAAAATTATTTCCTATTGGAATCGAAAATTTGACTAGCATTTGACACCTGAATAATATGAAAGAATACTTTTTGTAAAATTCGCCCTAATCAACGCTCCCTCTAATTTTAAGAGTGGAATTGGGATGGCAAAAGCTGGAATCGGAGATTCCTCACACAAAAATGAGTGCACAACTGGTTCGAGGGAGCGTTTTGCCCTAAAACCTACTCATGAGAACCGAAAATACATAAATTTGAGTAATCTTTGGAGAACTACGAATACAAAAATAAAATTGGAACGTAAAACTACAAAAAATCATAATTGGCCTCAATATGAAGCGATTAAAGTGTCTTATACACGATAACTAAATAATTTCTTTTAACTAAAGCAACTACGAATATAAAAATTATTAAGAGCAATGTCCAGTGCTGTAATAATTCGTGTAACTTTTAGACGATCTTAAATAATGGGAGTTAGCTCTCCCAACGTAAATGACAAAACATAATACTCAGTTAGCACTGGGCGTCTCTCTTAAGTGTCTCTCGAGCTTTAAAACGGCTCTCAGCTTTTTCCGTCACCGTTGTTTGATAAACGCAACCTCTGAGAAGACGAGATGACATTTCCGAAGGAAAAGGGAGAGGACCAAATTTTCTATCGAAAGCAGTAAATGTTTTTTTGTGGTAAAAAGGAGAGCTTACGATTTAAAGGTTGAGAAACACAATACAATAAAAAAAAAAGATATTTACAATTTTGTTACAAAAAACGTAATTTTCAAAAACCAATTTGGCAATTACTAGCTGAAAACGTTCCCGGTTTAACATTTGGAGCGAGACACATGCGTAGAAAAGTTAAAAGGTGAATTTTGGTTGAGTGCCTCACCGGGAACGCTTGAGAATCAATTCGATTGGACGCAAAAAATAAATAATCAAAGAATCTTCAAATTAACGAATTTATTTATTAAAATCTATTTTTTTAAATTAAATAAAATAATCAGTTTTTAATATCACGTGGTTTAAGCCGACAACTTCCGATTCTTAGTAGAATCGCCAAAAAAAATTAAAGGCGGCTTTTTAGGTCTTAACAAAAGAGTAGCTAAATTTTGGAATAGATCTATCTAAATTTTTTAATAAATGAATGACAAAATAAGGAGGAAATCGCTTCTGGCACCAATTCCGCCTCATTCTTGTTTTAACGACTAAGTAGTAGCGCAAAATGATTAAAAAACTTAACAACGTTTGAAATTTCTTTTCTAAAATCAAAATATCGTAACATACGAAACGACGATCACACAATTACCTAAAGCCTACTTTTATGTACAAGTTCAAGACAAATTTGAAAAAAATAACTAAACTGTAATTGGCGGTCTAATGTTCTTGTTCACTATGTAAAATTTATGTTTCTCGCCAACCAAACCCCAAATGACGGCGACATTTTCAATTATGACGTTAATTGGGATGGTTAGTAAAGCTCCGCACATGCACAGTATGAAACGCATAAATCCGAACCGATAGATCGAAAACGATTTTATGACACCGAAAACGTACATGTAAATATTAACGGCGCCAATGAACGCGCACATAAAATCCATAAGAGCTGGACATGGAATCGGACAGAGTGCGGCCAACACCACGTTGGACGTCGACAACGGCAGGGTCACCCACGAGTAACAGGAAATCGCCAGCAGCCACTTCTTGTTCCAGGGGATCGTTTTCGCATGCACCACCAGCAAAATTCCCTGAAGCCACCTCTTCCTTTGTTGTACGAAGTCCCACAACGTGAACGGCGATTTTTCCCACATTTCACCCTCGATAAAATTGAAAGTGTAGCCTTCGTTTAAAGCCCTCATCGCAAAGTAGCAATCCTCTGCTACGGAACCATCGGGACCATTATCGAACGACACCGCTTTCTCTGCGCCAACCTGAAATTAGAAAATAAATTAAACATTTTCAATCACGTAACTGATTTTTTGTTCATAAAATATTCCGAGACATCGTAGACACGCAACGGAATTTATTGTAATAATATAAAATTAAAATGATTTTTTATTCTATGAATAAATTGGAATCTCGTTAATTTGTTCATGCACGTCAGTGGTATAATATATAATGATAGTTTTTCGATCAATAAACGAGCGATAATTAATAGCTGCTTTCCATGTGCGGTAGGTGCGATAATTGCACACCTGTTGAAATGGAAAAGAAGTGAGAATGCAAATTAAAAGAAAAGTGGTGACTAGTGTTTGGTTCGGTGGTTCAGATTCCACGTTAAACTGGAAATTCAGTCTACTTTAATGCATCAAAATAAGCTGTTAGTTTACTTCTAATAATCTAATTTTTTTTCGATTAATTCATATCCGTTGCAACTCCAACAAATTGATTTTACCTGATAAAATATAGCGGAAAGAAGCTTTGCAACAGGATAACAGATAAAAAATTATCATTTAAACGTTAGGAAAACAAGTCGAAATATTTTTAAGGGTTCCGCTTCAATTTAATTACCAATATTGAGATAAAATTAATCGGCTGACTAATCGAAGCTTCCGTTTGGCCACTTATCGCGCATTCTGATTTGTTGGCGTTATCTCAGCAAAATTACCTTTTTCATTGGTTTAAATTTGAAATTTCAGAAAACTCAGATTTCAGATTCATATCTCTAGCACAGCCCCGCGAGCTTTAATTACTGTAAACTTTTGGTCTGACATTTACACGAAAGCGTTTCCCCTCGACTTAAAGGGCGAACGACCTTTTCGGTTAACGACCTTTCGAAAAATTTATGCCGACCGAAATAAAATATGTAAATTCTATAACAAGTTTTTTGGAGGTTTTACGCAGTTTCGGTACATTTATTTCATTAATTATAATTTTTATAAAAACGTCACGCAATTCTCGTTTTCTTCCAATATTTGGTGAACGTATGGAATCCAAGGTTTCGTCCTTTGCTCACTTTACTCTCGCGTGTTATTTCCTAGTATCTTAAAATTCCGCTTCAAATGAAAATTATAATATTATGCAAATAAGTTAACAATTATTATTATTAACATAATTTTCTGAAAATAAATGTCGCGGTGTATTTTCCTGCACGCATTCTTCAAAATCGATTAAACCTTGGACCGTTGATTACAAATTTTAATCGACGTTTGGATTGGACGTTGACCACCCGACATAATTGTTTAATTTTACATTTTAATTAAAATTGCATTTCCCCACTCGGTTCGAACCTTCGGGGCACAGTCGATACGAAGAGTTACAAATTCAATTGTCGCTGTTATGCAACAAGAATCGGATAGCTAAGTACAACTTCGCGAGTGGAATTCCGCTATGTAATAAATTATCATTCATAAAAATAATACATTCCGACGACGATTTCCTACGAAGGAAACTAATAATTGTTATTTTTTCATATTAAAAAATTGAATAATATTAAATTGGCGATGGCGAAATGGCCGACGGCGAAGTGTCCTATCCCCAAAGACCCACCACTGTATTTATACCCTGTGATCATGAGCCAATTGCGATCGTGTTGGATAGTTTACAATGTAATCTGGATTGTGCAAGAGTTAAACGATTTCAAAATAACATCCTAATCAAAGCGGCCACCTTTAATCAAAAATATTTACATAAGATAATAACAAATTGTTTTTGACGAAATTTTCCGGGAATTCCGCCAACTTAAATTTATTTTATTGTAAAATATTGTGCTCCTCTTGCCCCCCCCCCCCGTTCGATCCACTCGAGGGGTTGGAAACAATCCCAGCAAGCTTGGAACTAAAACAAACGGACGAAAATCTGGAACTTCAAAACAGGACCGAAGAAGATTCTCTTGGCAGATACCTCGGTGGTTTGCCATTGCCTGCGAATAAAGTTTTTACTCCGCTCGGGATCGAACCGAGGAACTCGGCTTAATAGTCGACGCACATAAGCACCAGGCCGTGTCCGTCTTCATTATTGGCCATAAAGACGAAAAAAGAAGAAAAGAACTGACATCTGCAGTACCCGGACTAAAATATTCTAGCGAAGAAGAACAAACAAAAACAAAAAACCAATGGACGTATCAGAACTACACCAGAATAAAGATATTTGTTCAATTTTCACTGGCCCGTAAGATTGCCCGATTTTGCCGTTAGACTGCTACTAATCTTCGTGACTGAACTGAAAAAAATTTAAACGCCTAAATAAAAATACTGAAGCTTTCGGCAGAATTCAGGTGAACTTTTCAAGTTCGACAAATCCCCCCCCCCTTAAATTGAATATTATGTAGAATTACCAGACATAAAAACCTTCTGAGGGCTCAATAAGATGTAAGGGGTGGGGTGGGTCCGAGAACACCCGCTCTCCCCAAAAATAGAGTTAAAGGGTGAAACTGACTGAGATCATAAAACAGTCGAAAAAGACAGGAAAAATGGGAAATGTTAGCGGTTTAGTTAAAAATACAAGATTGTAGGTGACAATCCGGGGGGTATGGAATACCCTCCAGTGCACTTCTTTATTCAAGTGTCAGAACTCAGAAGATATTTAGTTATTAATTATTAAACAGTAATCCTGACCTAATTTAAAGATTCTTTTGGCAGATACCTCGGTGGTTTGCCATTGCCTGCCAATAAAGTATTTAATTCGCTCGGGATCGAACCGACGATCTCGGTTTAACAGTCGACGCACATTAGCACCAGGCCGTGTCCGTCTTCATTAAGAAAAGATCTGACATTTGCAGCACCCGGACAACAAAAATTTAGGGATAAAACAATTGCCCCGTCGCTATAGAAACAAATAACCAATGGACGTCTCAGAACTACACCGGAACAAACACATTTGACATTTTTAAACCAGCGTTCAGAGTAGTTTTGAAAACCAAATCCATGACGTCACTGATTATGAGTTCCCATAAGATTGGGATTGCAAGAGCAGGATGTCTTTATGTTACTTCTATGTTTTAATCTGTAAATAATCTCCATTTTTCTGGAACTCCTGTCTGATAAGCTCTATTGGCCAATATTTTTTTGGTTCAAGTCCTAATAACTGAACAACTTCTCAGTTCTAACACGTGAATAAAGAGGTGCACTGGGGGGTATTCCATACCCCCCAGACCCCCCGGATTGTCACCTACAATCTTGTATTTTTAACTACACCGCCATTATTTCCCATTTTTCCTGTCTTCTTCGACTGTTTTATGATCTCAGCCAGTTTCGCCCTTCAACCCTATTTTTGAAAAGAGTGGGTGTTCTCGGACTCCCCCCCCCTCTTTACATCTCATTGTGCCGTCAAAAAACCAATGGACGTCTCAGAACTACACCGGAACAAAGACATTTGACATTTTGAAGACAGCGTTTTCTAGCCTAATTTTCACTGGCCCGCAAGATTGTTCGATTTTGCTGTTAGACTGCTACTAATCTTCGCGACTTAACTGAAAAAAATTTAAACGTCTAAATAAAAATACCGAAGTTTTCGGCAGAATTCAGGTAAACTTTTTAAGTTCAACAAATCCCCCCCCCCCGTATATTGATTATTATGTAAAATTACCAGGCATAAAAACTCTCTGACA
Source organism: Cantharis rustica (assembly GCA_911387805.1). Classification (NCBI taxonomy): domain Eukaryota; kingdom Metazoa; phylum Arthropoda; class Insecta; order Coleoptera; family Cantharidae; genus Cantharis; species Cantharis rustica. The sequence continues at coordinate 68,537,340 of OU426878.1, forward strand.
GCTCAATGAGATGTAAAGAGGGGGGGGTCCGAGAACACCCACTCTCCTCAAAAATAGGGTTGAAGGGCGAAACTGGCTAAGATCATAAGACATGAAAAATGGGAAATCATAGCGGTATAGTTAAAAATACGAGGTTGCAGGTGACAATCCGGGGGGTCTGGGGGGTATAGAATACCCTCCAGTGCACTTCTTTATTCACGTATCAAAACTCAGAAGGTATTTAGTTATTAATTATCTAATTTAACGATTCTCTTGGCAGACACCTCGATGGTTTGCCATTGCCTGCGAATAAAGTATTTAATCCGCTCGGGATCGAACCGACGATCTCGGCTTAACAGTCGACGCACATAACCACCAGGCCCTGTCCGTCTTCATTAAGAAGAAAAGAACTGACATCTGCAGCACCCGGACAACAAATATGTGGGGATAACACAATTGCCCCCGTCGCTATAGGAAATTTTCTCTAACGCAAAAAAGAGTACTAGATTCTAGCGAAGAAGAACAAATAGAAACAAAAAACCAATGGACGTCACAGAACTACACCAGAACAAAGATATTTGACATTTTGAAGCCAGCGTTTTCCGGCCCAATTTTCACTAGCCCAATTTTGCCTTTATAGACTTCTAATAATCTTCGCGACTTAACTGAAAAAAATTTAAACGTCTAAATAAAAATACTGAAGCTTTCGGCAGAATTCAGGTGAACTTTTTAAGTTCAACAACCCCCGTCCCTCCACCCCGTAAATTGAATATTATGTAGAATAATTACCAGACATAAAAACCTTCTGACAGCTCAATAAAATGTAAAATGGGGGGGGGGGGGGAAGAAGACAGGAAAAATAGGAAATGATGGCGGTTTAATTAAAAATATAAGATTGTAAGTGACAATCCGGGGGGTCTGGGGGGTATGGAATACCCTCCAGTGCACTTCTTTATTCAAGTGTCAGAACTCAGAAGGTATTTAGTTATTAATTATTAAACAGTAATCCTGATCTAATTTAAGGATTCTCTTGGCAGATACCTCGGTGGTTTGCCATTGCTTGCGAATAAAGTATTTAATCCGCTCGGGATCGAACCGACGATCTTGACTTAACAGTCGACGCACATTAGCACCAGGCCGTGTCCGTCTTCATTAAGAAAAGAACTGACATTTGCAGCATCCGGACAACAAAAATTTAGGGATAAAACAATTGACCCCGTCGCTATAGAAACAAATAACCAATGGACGTCTCAGAACTACACCGGAACAAAGACATTTGACATTTTGAAGCCAGCGTTCAGAGTAGTATTGAAAACCAAATCCATGACGTCACTGGTTATGAGTTCCCATAAGTTCCCCCAGTGCGCACCTCTTTATTCGTGTTATAGAACTGAGAAGTTATTCAATTAAGACTTGAACCAAAAAATGATTGGCCAATAGAGCTTTTCAGACAGGAGTTCCAGAAAAATGGAGATTATTTACAGATTAAAACATAGAGGTAACATGAAGACATCCTCCTGCAGTGGCGGATTAAGTTATTGGTGACGTACAAGAGCAAGCCCTGAGGCCCCTTAATTTTTTTTGTTTCAAAAATTTATTTATAATCCCACATTTTAAAATAAGTAATTATCGTTCTTTAAATCAAAAATTGAAAAATGCGTGTAACCGTCACACGCAATTGAAGTAAAACTTTTGCCGATTAAGTTAAAAATATAAAAGCAGGAAATTCAAATGGCTGTCAAAATTATAATCATCGGAGCCCTTTTATTCAATAGAAAATCTAGCAAACCAAAGTATGAAATCTGAATATAACCTTAAATTATATTATGTCAAACTTGACAGACAATCACAAATTCACAATAGAAACTATATTCATTATAATTATTATGCACGCTAAGAGCTAATGCAGCTATCTTTTTTTAACGCATACATTGGGTATCATTATTATTTTCGACGTATTGTTATTAATTTAAAAATACCGCCATATTGCCGTAACGCATTTCCGTTGCATTGTCGTAAATTTACCCTAGTCGCGCCTAAAGAAGTTTAATAAAGGTTTAAATCCCAATCTTAAGGAAACTCATAACCAGTGACGTCATGAATTTGGTTTTCAGATCTGCTCTTCACTCTCGAACCTAGTAAAAGTTTCAATCGACCCTTTGATCTTGGATTTAAAAAGTTTTATTCGATTCTCGGTTGGGGCTATAACATCGCACCTTAATTTACTCTCTTTTATGATATCGCAAATTGTAGCCTTTTATTATGTGTTGATTAAACGAAATTGCTTTATTCTAAACCGTTCAAATATCATAAATTTCAAAAGTTTTATGCCGGTAATTATTTGAAAATAGATTAGAAGTATTACACAAATGTTTTGAGATTGTAAAAAAAGTAATTAACGGACTCATTATGTTAATGATGCGCCCGTATATTTTTAAATCTTGCGCCATTTTCGTTGCAAAATTAGTTTGCATTTTTTTAATTGCAGAAATTATGGCGCTGTGCTATTTAAGGCTTGAATATCTTTTAATTGGTGCAATTTGCAAGTCGCGGTTAAATGAAAATTTCGATCGTCGCAGGTGATATCGCCTAATTTGCAAAATTCAGCACGGAAGACCTTGAACGCTAACCCGACGTAATTGGGTCGATTATTGTAAACGAATCTTTTATTGTGAGGTAACATTGGCAGGCTTCATCGGATCCGTGCGTGATTGTACTTTAAACCCGATTTACCTTAATTTCCAAGCAGCTAATTTTAGTTCGACAAGTTTGTTTGAAAGTTCGAAAATTGCCAATTTATTTTCGGAACTCGAACACTAAACCGCTACTTATTTAAACGAAAAACCCTTTCCCACTACGATTAAAAACGCATTAGGGGCAAAAAGTTTCGTATTTTGGATTTGCTAGCTTTCTAATCTCTAAATCGTCTGAAATACTGCCCTGGTTGTACAAATCGGATAAGAAACAAATGCGTGATTGATATCGGAGCAGATGACCGATTCAATTTTAACCTCAAATTTTTAATTCGTTTTATTACAAAAATACAAAGTGAAGATTGCACAGGAATGGATTCAAAAACTGATGTTCAAAAAGTGGGACTCAAAAAACTTTTGTCGAGCGAAAGTCTAGTCAAGACGATCGAAGATTTAAGAGAGACGCATCGGGAGAGATCAAAAAATGACAGACTGGAATTGGCTTATGGTAAGATTCTAAACCGTTCGAGAGATGAGAGCGGATCAGAGGATGAGTCCTGGGATGAAGATTATTGCCCCGAAGATAGTGTAACCCTTTCGGACGGAGACTTGTCAGAAGATTTCTCACCGAATGGAAGTTTTGAAGTATACAACGAGTAAGTCAAATCCTAGCTCATTTTTGGGGAAGTACCCAAATAAATTCAATTGTTTTAGTGAGGGTCAAAATAATTCAGAGATAAACGAAGATACAGACGAGAGTCTGAAAATGGGAATGAGGAAGTCCAAAAGGTTGGCATCCAGAACGGCTTAGTAAATTTTATATTTTTTCATAGTTGCATATTAAATAAATTCAAATTTTAGATGAATTTCTCTCGTTTTTACTTTTAGAGGTATCTAATCGGAGTTACCAGTACAATGACATTTAAACTTATAGAAATGGGACAATGCAATTACTCTCAATTGAACTAATTAGAAGTTTTCTAATTGGAGCCATTAGTAAAATTTTCTTATTCAGTTGAAACTCAGCTGACGACTTACAATTTGACCTTGAAGAAACCTAGTCAGGGTCCTATAATTTAATCATCCCTCCCCTCCGCCCCGTTCTTTCCGCTTCCTACAAAACTTTCTCTAAGTAAGTTGCAATTGCATTCTTACCAAATCGGACACAAACTACTAAACACCTGATTTCGCTTCCAATTAATTCGAAAACACAACGACGTAATTATATAATATGAGTTAAAAATAAAAGTAGGTTGCTATTTAAAAAACTAACGAAATTATAAGGATTCGGCAACAGAAAGGATAATCCGAGATATATCGATTGGTGAATCCCAACGGCACAGACTAAAATCAGAAAATCCGCAATGCTAACGGAGAGCGACAATGGCGGTGCATGCGGGGAGCCGAGAAGTGGGGCGATAAAACATTGGTCGCTTTAAATTGATAAAATGAGGATGTGATACGAATAAAAGAATTGGAAGGCTTCTTCGCCTCGCGCTATTCTAACCGGCTTATCCAGTCGATATTTTAAAATAGAATGCAGCAAACTCTTGGCCCGCTACGACTGCGCCCGTCAGGTCAATTTCCGCACGCGAAGAATTAGAGCGAATATTGCTCGTTATTTTGTGTTGATTTTTGGAATGCATGACTGTCGACATAATTACATCCCGACACGACCCCAACCACTTAGTTGCGCAATCTGGGGTGTCAATAAAGACGACTCGTGTTATCGATTGTTGTAGACAATATTTAGCAGAGAGCGGAAACTTAAATAGAGCGAGCGCTGCGGTAAATCGTCAAAACGGCGCTTAAACCTTACATTTTATCGATTTTTTTTCTATTAGCAAATAGACGCGACGACAAGAGAAATTACGTTTTACATCAAGGGGGTGGATAAAGCAGGAAATGGGAAATTAGTATCTGTAGGGGTGGATAATGTTAAATTTAGAGACGGAAGGAAGATGTCTAGGCAAAATTTAACCTCACAAACGTAAAACCTCACCCCCCCCCCTAGTAAGTACCTGTTCGCGAAAAAAAAACAAGGACAAGTTCAGGAGGAAACGGAATCTGACCGACAGGAAAAAGTAAGACTGAAGCCAAGGGAAAGGTGGCAATTCAAGGCAACCTGTACTGGATTATGTGGTGGTCAAGATCACGAAGAAATGGGGAAGTGGAAAATTGCCCCGAGGATGAGTGCGTGAGCCGGAAATAAAAGAGAGTGAATAAATCAAATGCAACAAGTCAGGTTTTCAAGGCGACCATCGTGCTGAATATTTTAAGATCCAAGCTACTTCACAACGGCAAAAATTAATGACTAAATTTTTATTTATGCGTTCAAGATAATAAACCCAATAAATTTAGCCCGGTTATCAACTGCATGCATTACCAAATTTACTGTTGCGTAACTACATTATAGCAATGAATGATTATGTTCTAATTAAAATTTTTATCGCTAAAAATTTTTTATCGAGAAATTCAAGGTTATCCACATACATGGTTGCCATTAAGTTTTTGGAAGGTTATCAATCCACGCCCACGGCATGAGATAACAATACAGAGTGCGTAGGTTATAATCATGTGGGCGGTATTTTTTTTCTTTGGATAATATGCCTGTAGGTGTAACCCTCTCTTTAGGAAGGCGGCTGTCCATCTATATTATTTTTCAAGCAAGCTCTGAGAAAGCAATCTCAGGACTGTCACTTGTTCTGTTTTCTCCAGAGATCACCTGATTCGGTCGTTTCCAACGAAATGTCCCTCGCGTCTCGCAGAGCAAAAAATCCGACCCTGTGATTGGTCCAATCTTGAATGAATTAATTATCAATTAATCTGTTCTGTCACTGCTCTGTCAGTTTGTCAGATGTCAAATTAAAATTCACTACTTTTCGTAGGTTATATTTTACTTCCGATTATTCATCCGAATAACCAGCATAGTGGACCCTCAGTTAAATTCAATTGTTTTACTTTTTTGCCAAAGACCACAAATACAGGCGCCACTGATGTAGTTTAATTGCGTCTCCATTTTTTTGTTCAATATTAATATTTAAAAAAAATTATTATATAACACCAGACACCAATTTTTAGTAACCGGGTAAACCCAGACCTCAGACTACTTTATTTTTTGTATTTGTCCTTAAAAATGTATAAAACTGCATACGAAACACTAAATCTACTATTCTTTCCGTAACACACAAAAAAAATACAAGGTTATTGGATGGGGGGGGGGGGCAGTGCGGCCTTTAGGCCGCACAACTTAGGCAATCGAGTATACGTTTGAAAATATATTACGAAGTTTTAGTGACATAAATATATAATATTGACTATATAATAGAAAATTAACCTAAAAAATTAATTTTAAGTCGATAGAGTGGTAGTTAGTAGTATGTAATTTTTAATAAACAAACTAAACAAAATGTTAAAATAATAAATTTTAACTGTTGTTATGTATAAAGAATTTACTTGTTCGAATCTAATACATAATTTTGTATTACATCGATGATATCGCCTGGGGGGTATTCCATACCCCCCAGACCCCCCGGTCTGCAATAGTTTTATTCTTATTTTAGATCTCTTTAAATAGACTTCACAGAGCAAACTGCACAAGAAACACTAAGTCTACTATTCCTTCCGTAACACACAAAAAAAATACAAGGTTATTGGAGAGGGGGGAGGGCAGTGCGGCCTTTAGGCCGCACAACTTGGGAAATCGAGTATACGTTTGAAAATATATTACGAAGTTTTAGTGACATAAATATATAATATTGACTATATAATAGAAAATTAACCTAAAAATTAATTTTTAAGTCGATAGAGTGGTAGTTAGTAGTATGTAATTTTTAATAAACAAACCAAACAAAATGTTAAAATAATAAATTTTAACTGTTGCTATGCATAAAGAATTTACTTGTTCGAACCCAATCCATGATTTTGTATTACATCGATGATATCGCCTGGGGGGTATTCCATACCCCCCAGACCCCCCGGTCGGCAATAGTTTTATTCTTATTTTAGATCTCTTTAAATACACTTCACAGGTCAAACTGTATACAAAAAACTAAGTCTACTATTCCTTCCGTAACACAACAAAAAAATACAAGGTTATTAGGGAGGAAGGAGCAGTGCGGCCTTTAGGCCGCACAACTTGGGAAATCGAGTATAAGTTTGAAAATATATTACGAAGTTTTAGTGACATAAATATATAATATTGACTATATTATAGAAAATTAAACTAAAAAATTTATTTTTAAGTCGATAGTGTGGTAGCTAGTAGTATGTAATTTTAAATAAACGAACTAAACATAATGTTAAAAGAATAAATTTTAACTGCTAAGTAAGAAATACATACATAGAAAAATAATATTTAAAAAAACAACAAATTAACATTTAACAAGTTAGGACTAAGAATATTTGAATAAACAAGAAATGAATTTTGAAAAAATTACGTTATAAAAATAATGAAAATTTAAAATATAAAATAAAAACTTTGTAATACGATATAAAGGCCCCTATTTCACAATTATTATTGATCATCAGTCGTATTTAACATGAGAATTTTTATTTTAACATTTTGTTTAGTATGTTTATTTAATATTGACTAGTTTTATTTTAGTAAGGCCTCGGGCTGTGCAAAAAAAATATTATTTTTAGAAAATTGTTATTAGTAAAATTTTTGAGTTAGATTTTTAATTTAATAAAAATCGAAATCTGCGTTTCGAAACCGGGCGTAGTAAAACAGTATTCTGACCGTCTTCCCTCGGCAGGTAATGGCAAACCACGGAGGTAATTGTGTCCAAGAGTGTCACTATGCCCTTACGTAGGGCGAAGGATTCTGAGAGAAAGAATTATGAATTATTTTGAAAATAGCGGTTCGAGAGGAGAATCACTTCTCTGGAAGGGAATGAGACTTTTGGGCGCAAGGTCTGGCGTAATCCGTTTCGGCGCAAAACTGTTCGAAGCCAAGACGATTCGGCTAAAAAAAAATTTTATTTCATTTTATATTGCATTATTATATGTCACGCTCACAGAATAATAATTAAAATAATTAATTAGTAAAAATATAGTTGAGTATTAAAACAATAAAATTGTCCGACGTTTCGAGTCTTTATTGACCCATTATCAAGGCTACAAATAAATACAAATAATTAAAAACTTACATAGATTACAAAATTGAAAATAATGAAGGGTAAATCTGAAGAAATTTCGGGAAGTCTCGAAAATAAAATCTAAGAACAAATCTTGGAAATTTTAAATAATTTGAAGAAATAAAGAAGATCCTAGGAAATTCAATGAAATCTTAGGAATCATCAGATCAGCTTTTTCAACCTTTCCGGAATAAAACCTCAATGTAATCCAGGAGGAAATCTTTTAAAAATGTCATTCAAGGAAATCTAGCGAAACAAAAATTTGCCTTGTGATTTGCCCTTCGTGGTGGTTCATTGCAATATATGTAGACGAGGAGGGAATCGCTAAGAAAATCTGGTGTATTTCCGATACAATCCGGGATATTTTGAAAAAGTGTTAGGAAATCCAAGAAAATTAGGAAATTTTAAAAATATTATAGATAGGTTTTTCTTTCGCATTTTCTACGTTCTTCCTTCGTATGCTGACTTGGTTCGATTGGTTTCGATCCTAGGCACGCTCGTGTACTTTTTAATTAGTCTTCTGACGTAACGGTGCGGCCTGAAATAGCAAAAGGAGTACGAGGTCAGGGGCACGCACACTTTTGTGCTGAGGAGCCTTTTAAAAATTCGGAAGACCTTTTTACCTTTTCAAATCTTTTTAACCCCTTGTAAAAATATTTACAAAAATACAATAATTATACTATTTACACCCTTATTTCTTTGACCCTTCGAAGGGTCAGGTCTATATTAGGGGGTTGAAATTAGTTTCATACCAATTAACATAACTCTAGCTTCCCCCTGCTGTTGTAAAAATTAACTCAGATGATTTTCGCCGTTTTTCGGAAAAATTTCTTTGTTTAAGCCACGCCCACTAAACAATCGCTTGCTTAGTATACGAGGTTCCCGCCTTACGGGTTTTTGACTTATCTCGCTGAAACCGTACGACTTTTTCAAGTTTGTTATTTTTCCAAATCACTACAGGGTAGGCCTTAATCGACCTAGCTGACGAATGATAACAGTAAGAAGCTTGGGGGGGGGGGGGGGGGATACTAAAAAAAAGAAAATAACGTAGTCAGGTCGTAAAATGAGACAACATTAATTTTCCGAACTGATAACCATCGGCAGTACAAATATTTATAATGAACGACCATTATTTACATATTCATCAGCCCGCATGTTTGTAAAAGTAGCAAAAATAAATATTCATAATTGCTAAAATCGATATTTTAATACATAGAGTAAATTATAATAATAAGTAAACATTACGTTTTTACGTGTTAATCCAATAAATAATTTACACAGCATTGTTCGTGTGTGCAGGCCGTATCGATTTGAATGGCGCCCGAGTAAGACTCGAAATTTTCGTTGTGAAATATTTTAAAAACTCGTCATTTGACGCTAACGATGAAAGATGCGATCGATCCAACAGGAAATACGGCATTTATGAATGAATCATGAATAATTACCGGAATGCAAATTATAAACAGCTGACGAACGGCGAATTCCAAAAATTCGCCCGATTATTTGTAATGGAAGGCTACTTAACTTTCAAGTGTAAACAAAAGAAATTAATTTTGTAGCAGAATAAAAAACAATTGCCGTGATTCGATAACCTAGGGAATTTCCGATTGATTTAGGTATTTATAACAAACGAAGCTGGAAACTTGGTTTTATGGTTGCTTAATTTTCATCAACATTAAAAACGCATCATTGTTGTGCGTCTCCCATTGTTGTCCGTCCTATCACTTTCGCCACCATTAGGAGGATAATTGAAATTTCAGAAGATAAATTACCAGACGATGAGGCCCCATATTTCTTTATTAAATCCGAGTTACGAGATAAACTAAAAAAATGAGGAAGTCGCTTTTAATTTTGACCACGTGCACTACGATTGATTATGCTGTGATCGGTTTTTACGTGTGGCGTACGTAGATTCGAACCTTGAGTTAAAATCAAAATAGCAGTCGAAGGAAGCGATTAACTTTTTAGTTTCCTGCCTTGAGGGAGCCGGTGTTTTTAAAAAATGTCACAATTTAAATCTGTATTTAATATTTTGAGTCATAATTCCATAATAAGCTTGCCGGTCGGGTGCGTTAACGAAGCGCCCGGTTCGGCCCGAGTGAAAACCCTTCTGCGTGGGATTTACACCAAGACGGTGAATTATTAATAGGCAAAGTTAACGTGCGATAAGGATATTGACAAAATTGACACCTGATTGTCGATTACCGCAACTCCCACCACGGCACCTGCGTTATAATACAACGCACGCAGATAAAATATTAATTGAATGTTTGCATTTTTATAATTTCCTCGTAATAACAAAAAATATATAAACGAGACAACCTTGGCCTATTGATGTGCACATGTGGAAACCGCCAAAGGGTGGAGATCCGGCTCGAAGGCCCAGAACGGGTTCGTCACGGTGCATCGGTTGCACCACCTCAATTTAATAATTTAGCAATAATTAGCGCTTTTAATTTAAAAGTTTCCATCCGTTCCACATATCCAATAAATTAAAGGTTAAAATGCAACGATTGACTGATGTCCGTTGAACTGTGAAACATTTCGGCGATGCTTTCACCTCGATTTTTCAAATTTAAACCCTCAGACGAAACTGTTCGTGACCATTACAAGCATTTCCGGTTAAAATTATTTAATTACCAAATTAAACTCACGAAACAAAGTCGATTTACTTTTTTGTTACACTTCATACTTCTTACGCACACGCAGGGTTTAATTATTTAAGTCGGGTTATCCAAACAGGTGCAAACCCTTTACAGGAAAATGCTAATTTTAAAGCAAAAATCGTGACCACGACCTGGAACTGCCGGGGTCAGTGGATTGAAACCGACGCTATCGTCGTGGGAAAAATGTCTCTGACCATCCTCGTAGGTTTAAAACAAAGACCTTGACTTGTTTTTCGGGAGTAATATTAGCCAAATATTTACACCTACAGCGGTGGCCCAATAATCAAAGCCAAAAATTGCACAAAAAGTAAATTATCTTTATTTTTACTTTCCGAAAAGTTAAGAATTATTTATAATATTAATAAGGTTTAAGGTAAACATATTATGTAATTACCACTGTATTGGCAAAACTATTTTGACCTCGCTTGCCATAATAAAACTTTGCTTTAAAATTCAGCAAATAAAATTTGAAGGTTATGATAATTGGAACTCGAATGGAATACGAAAGCATTGTGCTTTCTGCGGTAGGCATGAAAGCAGCACAAATTTAACTAACCGATGTTATAATATATATTGCTATGGCCCACTCAGACGATGTTAATTTTCCGATCAGGCTTTGTTGCTATGGTTGATATGCCGGTAACAGGGAATTCCAAATGAACTTAGAAGATGCCTATCGCCGACAAGGATAACCTTACGGTAATCATGCATTTGCGTGATCAGACGTGGGGGAAGAGTCACGCGTGCAATATTCTCGATATTGCCAAGAATCGATGACCTCGAGATCGGTTATTGGAATTCCAACCGATGGAAGATCTCAAGATGGTTTTGCTACGATAATATCAATTGAACCAATTAGGAAAAAGTTCCCAAACAGTGACATACTAACCGCAAAATTGGTTTAATTCGTTTGCGGATTACCGAATGACTGCTTATCTAAATACCAAATTGAAGAGCTTCCTTGACCTGCGGTGGTGAATTCGAAACGTCGTAGTGTGAGAATGAGCGATAACGAAACATCCTATCTAATTTTAAGTAGAAGGTCGCACAGTATATTGAGTCATTGATAATAGAAACGATTTAAAAATATCAAAGCTATAAATAATCTCTTCGTTTGAAGAGTCACGACCCTAGTAATTTCCGTTTTAAAATTGCAAATCTAGAGGAAATTCGACGCAAGTTCACCTGTCCTTACCGAGGCCACGCCAAACTTACCTTTCGTGGGTCGTTTATGAATTTTTCCAGATAACCATCGACGATTTTGTATACAAACATGAAAATCGAAGATATAATAGAATAAATCCATTTGTTCCGATAGCTTTTAAAATCAAGATAAATATAACATTACGTCAATTAGATAATAAAAGTCTCCGTTGAACGTTGAACTAATTGTATCTCTAATCACAATTTCAATGTCACAACAATTGATATCAAGTCGGTTTTGCTCCAAGACGGCTCACCAAACCAACAATTTGCGTCTAAAATCAGAGTTCCAAAGGATAACCTCAAGGTGATTTCGAAATGCACGAACTAAAAATTAGTTAGGTCGTTAACGTCAAAACTTGAAAAAACTTCAAGCCAAACTTGTTTTTGTCTAACCGGTGCATGCATATTGCGGGATATTCTCAGAGCAACAGCTATCGAGAATTTTTGATCGAAGCAACAGGATAATTATTCCTGGGAGTTTCCACTACACCGTGGTTTTTTCAGGTTTTACCAAACAAACAACTTAAATTAGATTAATTCTTGGAAATAATAAATATATGGTAATAGATTTGTCTGAGCTCTGATATCTCCAGAGGAGCAAAATGAAGCTAAAAGATATATTGTATATAATACTCCTGTCACAATACACATCCAGACAGTAAAGATGGTTTCGAGATTCTGGAGAGCCTAAAATTTAGATCTCAATTATCCGATATGATTATTTGAATAACTGTAAAACTGCGTCTGGCGCAGTCTAAATATTTGCAATTCAAAAATAAATCGTAAACTAAAAGTGATTTACATGTACCAACAATACATTTGGCAATTCATTAATAAACGTACACTTGGCAAATAAAGAGTTGCTAAAATAAAATCGCAGATTCGCATAAATTTCAGATCTATTTGCATCATCAACCGTAATGGCGATCGTAAAAATGAATTGTTGATAATTGTTCGCGATAAAGTAGCTCACGAAGCGCTGTTTAAAAATAGGATTTTTCGTTAACCTTGAAAAATTATTAGTTTATTCTAAATGGGGCCAGCGGAACGAAAAATTTTCGTCTCATACGAATAAGTTTTGCACTTCAGTGTAATAGGTTTAAGTCTATAAGCCTCTGGTTTTGCTGTCTAAACCATCGCAATCGAGAATAATCGAAGGTGCTGCCTCCGTGCGGAGAAAATCCAGTACAGAGTTTCAGGTGAGGCTAAACCTTTCTTGCCTCCTCTGACGAGCAGCCGCTGATTTGACATATCCATGTTATGTAATCATTGGTTTTCACCTTATCGCAAGATCTTTCCTTTTTATCTGGGATTTCCTGGTTTTTCTACTTTCTAAGGTTTTTCGCATATACCCGGATTGCCCCTGTGCTGCAATTTAAATTAAATTCGACAGAGCTAACCGGTTTTTTTATCCTCGTCGAATTTTTTCCTCCAAGCGAAGTATAGAAGATAAATATTAAAGTTACTACTTCACTCTTTCAATTCATGATGTAAAATAACCGGTTATTTACCGTAATTAATTAGTATATTACAGACTCTCCTGTAGATTTACACTTTCGCAAACCCAAAGAAGTTTTGCGATTGCTTTTATTAATTATTTAGTAGTCAAATACACAAAAAATTCGTAAAGAATATCTTATGAAATTAGAAATTAATAGAAAACTCAAGATCGTTTACCCCCCCCTGTAGTGTATACAGATTTTCGGGTTCTTAAACCAGAAATTCGGGGAGAGGGGGGGATTGTATAAAAAAACATTACGCTGTAAAGATGAAATTAAAAATATAATCGAGTACATAATATAAACTTCCATTTATTTCAATCCATTATATTGCGGCGAAGAGCGGGGGGGGGGGGAGATTATTTTTCTAATTACTCTTGAATAATATCTTTTAATATTAAATATAATTACACTTTTACTCCGAGTTTTTGTCGCCATTACATCATGACAAACTGTTAATCTTTAATTTAATGTTAATCTATGAAATTAGAAATTAATGGAAAACTGAAGATTAAATAGAAAATAACTTAAAAAAGTTTTAAGAATTTTTGTGGTATTTAGTAGTATGTGATGTTAGAATAATAAAACTTAACAAAATGTTAAAATAATAAAAATTTTAACTGCCAAGTAAAGAATACATACTACAAAGAAAACATAATATTTAGGGGGAAAAAAGATTCATATACATTTACTTAACCTAAAATTTCATTTAGACACGTGAATTCATTTAGTTTGGTTATTCGGTAAGCACAACATTTTTTTAAGTTTGGTTAATTTCTTGCTTGTTTAAAATTTAAAATTTTTTCAATTTTGTTTGGTATATTTGCTCTCACTTATTATTTTTACTGTTATACATGACCGAAGATCGATAATAATCGTGAAATAAGGGGCCTTTATATTAAGTTACAGAGGTTTTTGTTTTTTAAGTAATTTTTATCATTTCTATAGCGTAATTTTTTCAAAATTCCATTTGCTTGTTTATTCTAATATTCTAAGTTCAACCCTGTTAAATTCGAATTATTGTCATTTTAGTGTTTTTTAAATATTATGTTTTCTTTGTAGTATGTATTCTTTACTTAGCAGTTAAATTTTTTTATTATTTTAACATTTTTTTAAGTTTGATTATTCTAAACTGAAGATTGTTTACCCCCCCCCCAAACCCTGTAGTATATATACTGCAGTTTTGCTTTTGTTCGCAAAAAGTTTAAGGTTCCCAATTTATTAATACTCAATCATAAAGTATTCAGATTTATGCCTTCTTAAACCAGAAGCTCCGGGGGGGGGGGGATTGTATAAAAAAACATTGGGCTGTAAAGAGAAAATTAAAAATATAATTGAGTACAAAATATAAACTTTCATTTATTTCAATCCATTACTATGTTGTTGGGGCAGGGGGGGGGGAGGATTATATTCTAATCCCTCTTGAATATTATTTTTAATATAAGTAGAATGAAACTAACAAACTGTTAATCTTTAATTTATAGTTTTTTCTTTAAATAGTACCCCCCTCTCCCCGGCTTCTTCGATCTGTAACATTTCAATATGTTCCACATCAGATTATTATTCTTAAGGTTAGACACTATTGCAAAAGTTAGGTTAGCTTTACTTCAATTCTATAAATATCTCAAATTGTTGGCAAAAAATTTACATTCAGAGGAAAAATTAAAAATTATTACTTTATAATCAACCAACACTGCTCCACCTCTGGGAATCTACTTGGTAGTACAGCTTCGCATCTCAAGAAGACTTTCGGGGAATTGCGATAACCTTCATCAGGAATTCAAAACATTTTTTATAAAGTTATGGCAGTTTCTGACGTAAAATACAATACCGAAAAAAGTAGTTGTTTCTATAACATTAGCTCCGCCCACCGCTTTTGGCGGGTTTCAGATGATATACAAGTATTTTAAAGCATTAAATCTAGTTAGAGGGTGAATTAAAAACATCCCTGAAGACGCTCCAACGGAAGGACCGGCTCATGCTCGTCGAGATTAATTTTAATGCAGGTTATCTCGCCTGAAACAAGGATCTTTCAGTCTGTAATATTTGTATATGCCATTTCTTCACGTCCCATATCCGGTTCCCTAAATGTTGACGACCTCTGTCTTATGTTTGTGTTGTGCGTTTAAAGTATTATCACACTGCTTAATGCAGGCTCCGAATCGCAGGGTTGTACCAGGCAGATTACACCTCGGTGGTTCGCCATTACCTTCCGAGAGGAGGCGGTCAGAATAAAACTTTACTGACGACCGTCTCTTTCTTCAATTAGGTTAGCCCAAATTGTGGGCTGTGTTAAAGAGATTACAGTCACATTTGTTATGGCACTGACTTCCCGCACGACGTGAAGATAAGCCAAAATCAAGCTTGTCTTATGACAACCTCTTGCGACCAGAAAACTTGATACCGTGGCCTGGTTTCCACCCAGACGAGGGGACAGGGGCCCGAGTGCCGGCAACGGCTCTAATCGGAACCGTCGCAATAACCCTCCCCCCAAGCTCAGGTAGAGCGACGATGACGTGGTTGCCCTTACTCTTAGCGATTGATCCTCCTGCGACCAAGACCTCTCGCCTCGTCTTTCGACACAACTCCAACTCCCATGTATAGGCCCACCTCTACTCGCCACGACTCGCATTATCACGGAACACCATCAACCCGTCGACACCCTTGATGCGGCATCTAAAGTCGGCGGCTCCCGTGGCGGACGGTAGTGTGCGAATTACTCTACCCGAAGCCTTCGGGTGCAAGACACCAGCCATTTTTAGAAGGAAGTATGGGTTTATGCCCCAGTATTCCGCAATTGGTATCCATAACAGTTCAGCGCAAGTTTGCCTATTTCAAAATTACCACTCTTAGAATCGATCATCACCACACTGCTCGACCTTCGGCCTCGCCTTAGGGCATATAGTCGGTAATATAACTCCTGAGATTTCCAATCGTATTGAATAACATACAGGTTATTCTAACTGCGAAGTTACAATATAATATTGTACACTGCAAAAAATAGTTCGTAGTATTGATGAAAAAATCGTTATTTTTGCGCTGATTACTAATCAGCGCTCGCTTTCCTTACGCTCGATTATTTTGAAGTTATCAACCTAAAACTATTGAGAGGTAATGATAAGTCACTGCGGCCTTTAGGCCGCAGAAGCTGAACGAATCCAACGATATAAATCTTATTATTTTTAGAAGTTTTTTCTTATTATCCGGTTTAAACTGTTGCAACTCTTTTAATACCTCAACCATCAACATAGCTGCTTGACCATACATTAAATTAAGTCTTAAACTCACCACCTTAATACGAATTCAATAAAAACGCCCTGGGTGTTTTTAAAATCCGATAGGCATGTCATGCTAAGTCATCACACTCCTTTTCATCCGAGAGACTGGCATGAGTGGATCAACAAATCAGCAATTATTAGACTTACTAGATTCTTCAATTGCATGCAATAACACGTTGTCGTTTAGAGTAAAAGTTCGGACAATCTCTGCGGTTTACTTGAATGGGACAAGCTGGTACTTAAAGCATCTTTAAAATAATAACAAGAAGATGAAACCGTGTTAATTAAAACCCGCACATTTCTCACGGAGGAATATAAAAGTAAGCTTTGTTCTAAGTGTTTTAAGTGAAACTGGAATGTATAATTTTGCAAAATATATATATTAATTAAAACATCTGCCACAATTATGTCTACTTCCGCCACTTTCAAGGTCTCATTAATCCTAAGAATTCATTTCTCACGTGCATTCTATCAGTGTAATTATTGCTCGATCAATGGATCGTTTAAAGATCTATGTTGTTGAAAAACAGCTCTTTGTTTATGTTCCAATTAAAATTCCTACTGGCAAGTATATCTACGTGAATAAATTTCTAATTGAGAAACTTTTTGCAATTATCATTTTTACAGTTGAGAAGCGAAAGCATTTTTTTAGTCGGGGCGCTACGAATTCCAATGGCCGGGGGTTTGTTTAAATTTGATAAATCGCAACCGCCGGGTGTGATAAATAATCGGTGCAAAGGAAATTCACCAGACTAAAATATACAAGTGATGCAAGTTCAATGGCAGTGGCCAAGGTCAACAAGGTATCAGAAGAGTTGCGATTTGCGAATGTGGTTCCCGGGGGCCATTTTCTTCAGATTTTCTTCAGCTTTACAGACTTCATCAACGAAAAAATTGTAGTTGTTAAAAAAATATATAATTGCATTCCGAAGTGTTCCAACAGGTCACGTCGGCGCTGTTGCGGGGGGTCCTACGTTTTTCTTTTGTCGTTACGTCCAAGAATAGCTCCTCGTGAAATACACCCATCTATTATGTTTCAAACTTCCATCACCATCGAGTACATAGAGCGATAAGTTTATGTCAATAAAACTGATAAACTCACAATGGGCAGGATAATGGTGGCATTTGCCGATTTAACGACAAACAATCGCATGTTTGCTCAATTTTTATTTGCCTCTAAAAAACAGTAAAAAAATACAGAGGCCAATTGCCGCGCTGCGGAGCGAACCATATTTCTGTTTCTAGATGTCGATTTCTACCGTATAATTTCCTAATCAGCCTGATTGGTAACTAAAATAACAACAACCGGCTCGAAAATAAAACATTTACGTAAATCACACCCGTTCCAACTTAACAAGTTTCTAAATTAGCGACTACACCGTGACCTAGTTAATCATTAAACAATTATTACAATTATTAATAAAAAAAAATTCTTTTGGCGAAATAACAACACAGTAAACGAATATTAAGTCAGAGGCCAATTGATAGCACAATTGACACGTCATCGTTCAAAAATTCGAATTAGAACACATTATTATTATTTCGTGCAATTTTTTCCGTTTCGTGATCAAATTAGACGCACCGTTAGGACAAACAGAAGAATGCAGAAAGTTTTAATGGATTAAAATCGACCGTAGCGAAATTTGACAACGCGTGCTCTCTCACAAAGCGGTAAAAAATGCTTCTCCAAGTAAACGGGCCGGTTTAAATACCAAATTAATTGGTGACGCGCGCGATGGAATTAACGAAATTCCATATATCAAGCGACATTTAATCAAGTGCAAGGGATTTTAAAGTTGAAGTAGAACCGCCTGTCTAAGGAGGCTACACTGACATAAAAATGTTCATTGTATTGATGAAAACGTCATTGATTTAGACGTTCATTCGTCAATACAACTTAATTTGTTAGTTGACGCAAAAATAATTTTTTATCGATACGGCAAATCTTACTTTTATGTATTATACAGGGTGACCCAGACCAGCCGTATCAGTACTTTTTTTCAAAAACGGTAAGTCGTAGAGAGTTGGGCTAAAAAAATTTATTACAAAAGCCCTAATGACGAATCTAATGGTGATATTATTATTTCCGGGAAAAGTCGGCATCCAGAGTAGTTTGCTCCAGAAATCCAGAATTTTAAATGACACCATATTATGTCGAAAGTGGTATCGTTGGAAAGCTCTTTAAAAAATAAGCAAGTTTTGTAGAAAATTTTTTTTATTACTCCCACCCCGTTTAAGTTATATCCGACTTAAGTTATTAAATTAAAATAAAAATATAAATTATATATTATTTTAAATAAAATTAAAATATAATAACTTAATATCGAAGATAACTTAAAAGGGGTGGGAGTAAAAAAAAATTTTTTCCTACAAAACTTGCTTATTTTTTAAAGAGCTTTCCAACGATACCACTTTCGACATAATATGGTGTCATTTAAAATTCTGGATTTCTGGACTTTCTGGAGCAAACTACTCTGGATGCCGACTTTTCCCGGAAATAATAATATCACCATTAGATTCGTCATTAGAGCTTTTGTAATAAATTTTTTTAGCCCAACTCTCTACGACTTACCGTTTTTGAAGAAAAGTACTGATACGGGTGGTCTGGGTCACCCTGTATAATACACACCCCCCCGCCGGGTAACGGTGCCTGCGACTGACGCGCATAAATGAAGAAGAAACTATCCCAAGAAAAATATTTGACTAAAATTTAATCTATTTTCGAAAGTGGGGGGGGGGGGATTGTAAAAAAAATATGTTTAATTTTTGCAGTCAAATGGCGATAGAACCACAACTATTGATTTTTCAGTGTAAATTTTATAATTTTTTTTAACGATTTTTTGAACAGATCGAAATAGATTCTAATCTATTTATTTATTTATTTGTTAGTTGTCGCAAAAATAATTTTTTTATCGATACGACAAATCTTACTTTTATGTATTATTATATAATACCCCCCCCCCCGCACACGGGTAACGGTGTCTCCTACTGACGCGCATAAATGGATTAATCATATCATTATTATGAAGAAAAAACTATCCGATTAAAAATATTTGACTAAAATTTAATCTATTTTCCGAAGTGGGGGAGGGGGGGGATTGTAAAAAAAATATGTTTAATTTTCGCAGTCAAATGGTCATAGAACCAAAACTATTGATTTTTTATCTATTAATTTGTTAGTTGACGCAAAAATAATATTTTTTTATCGATACGACAAATATTACTTTTATGTAATAATAGCCCCCCCGGGCACGGTCTCTGCTACTGACGCGCATAAATGGATTAATCATATCATTAAATAAAAAAAAAACTATCACAAGAAAAATATTTGACTAAAATTTAATATATTTTTCAAAGTGGGGGGGGGGGGGGGGGTTCCACGGTCAAATGGTCATAAAACCAAAACTATTGATTTTTCAGTGTAAATTTTATAATGTAAAATGGTTGGGCAATTTTAACAGATCGAAATAGATTCTAATCCTTTCTTATCTAACGTCAACAGTTTTAGAGCAAGTAAAAAGAGTACTGTGGACCTTGACCAAGCATAAGCTGAACTATAGTGTACCCCCCTAATTCCTCTGATATTCAATATAGTATAGAATAAAGGACTGTATTCCTGACCGTGTGGGTTTTTTCGGGAGGGGGGGGGGTATTCAAATGTAATTTATAAATCGAATCTACAATAATTTAGAAAAATAATTGTAATTTTCTACTTGAACGTTTCTTAGATGTTTTGTATATTTCGGATTCAGAACTTCGTAGATTCTAATCCTTTATAGTCTAAAATCAATAGTTTTTCAGTTAAGAATAAAATAGTAAAAATATAACCATGGTGTAAATCCTCCTTTAATGATATTCAATTTAGAATAGAATAAACTATAAGATTCCCGATCGTGAGGTCTGGGAGGTCTGGGAGGTATAGGATGCTACTCAGACAAGTTAATTAGTTAATTGGCCTTACAATAATTAAAAAAAAAAGTGAAAGAATCATAGTAATTTCAAACTTCAACTTTTCTTAGATGGTATTTATTTCTCAGATTCAGAACTTCGTAGATTCTAACCCTTTATTGTCTAAAATCAACAGTTTTTGAGTTATGAATTAAATTAAATAAAAATAGTACTGTCGACCTCAACCAAGCATAAACTGAACCATAATTTAGAATAGCATAAACCACTGAATTGCTGACCGGTGGTCTGGGGGTATGGAATATCCCTCCAAACAAGGTAATTCGATAATATTAAAAAATTTAACCCATAATAATAAATTAGTTAATTAATTTCTCAGATTCAGAACTTCGTAGATTCTAACCCTTTATTGTCTAAAATCAACAGTTTTAGAGTTATGAATTAAATTAAATAAAAATAGTACAGTGGACCTCAACCAAGCATAAATTGAACCATAATTTAGAATAGCATAAACCATTGAATTCCTGACCGGTGGTCTGGGGGTATGGAATATCCCTTCAGGCAAGATAATTCGATATATTAAAAAATTTAACCTACAATAATAAATTAGTTAACTAATTTCTCAGATTCAGAACTTCGTAGATTCTAACCCTTTATTGTCTAAAATCAACAGTTTTAGAGTTATGAATTAAATTAAATAAAAATAGTACTGTCGACCTCAACCAAGTATAAACTGAACCATAATTTAGAATAGCATAAACCCTTGAATTGCTGACCGGTAGTCTAGGAGGTATAGAATATCCCTCCAAACGAGGTAATTCGATAATATTAAAAAATTTAACCTACATTAATAAATTCAATTTTTAATAGTAACAAATCGGTTTACCTGGGGAACTATTCTATACCCCCCAGACCCCCGGGCAAAGATTACTTGGTTTACTTTGTTCTATGCTAGGTTCATGAGAACTTGCAAGGTGAACACAAGTACACAGAATGGACAAGCAAGTATTCTTTTTTTTTATTGAATTGAATGCGAAATTCGGAAGTCGTTGATTTTAGACAATAAAGGGTTAAAGTCTACTTTGTAGATAATTTCACGCTCTTTAGAAATGAACAATGAACAATTTTCCCCCGTCGAAAATCTGATAATTTAATGAGATAGCTAGCCCGACGGAAAATTTATATTACAAACTAGATTCTAACCTTTTATTGTCTAAAATCAATTATTTAATATAGAATAGAGTAAACCGCGCGATTCCTGTCCGGGAGGTCTGGGAGGTATGAAAAATATTATACCTACACATTTCACATTTCCCATTCGAATTTTGAGCTATAGAGGTTTATATTTCCTAGTCGGTCATTTTGGCTTTATACAAGATTATTGGCTAAGAGTAAAAAGTGGGACTAACCTGTGTTACGACGAACGATCCTTTCCAACTGAATAAGGGTTTGTGGAACATGTAAAATTGGAGTCTTAACTTTCCCATGTCATCTGCGACTCGAAAGCTATCGGCGAGAGTGGTCACCCAATTAACTACATCTTCGTTAGCGTAGGTGATGAGACCTTGTCCGAAGTGGCTCTTTCCGTCCATCACGAAATTCAAAATACCACGAACGGAATTTTCCGTGAGGAGAGTCTCCTCGTCCAGATGGACGATCCAATCGGAATCGGCGAGAATATTGACCGAATCTTCCAGGCAATACTGCAAAGCACGTGATTTGAATAGCGAACCCGATTTGGTGCGGTAGGTAGGTGGAACGACGACTTCGCGAATTCTTCGATGTTGCTGAAGACCAATTTGCTTGTCCGTGACAACTTCGATCAAGAAGTTTTCCAAACCTGCTTCCAAGCACTTGTTCATGTTGCGGTTGACATTGGAACGCACCAATTCCGTGTAGTCGCCTCTGGTCACAACTCTTATACAAATAAAGGGGGCGAGCAATGGTGAGCCCTTTAAGGTCACTTTATCCGGAAACGCATTGTACAAAGTCATTCCGACGAAATTAAATAACACTTGCGGAAGTGGAAGGAATGTAATTAGCCTTAACAAGTACAAAACTATGGTCCACATGTACCCGTACCTGACCCAAGGGTTGATTTCCAACGTCGCGTCCGGCCATAACTTAACACCCCCGGTAAATACTTCGAACACCACGATCACAGTAAACAACGAAAAACAGTGCATGTAATGCTTCGTTCTACTACTCCACATTTTTTCGACAAATTTTACCAACCTGCGATGAACATACACGAAAACAAAAGAAAAACAACGGCACCACCACCTTCGGATACAACCTCGCCCCTAAATTTTAAAATCAGCTTCGTCGTCACAATTTTAACCGATACGCCAAGAATAAAACATCGAATTTATTAATATCACAGCAAAAATGTTTACCTGTATTGCTACTATTTTAGCCGGTAAAAGTTAGCTGCTTTGCCTTGAGATCGCTCGCTGGCAGAGCAACTAACACTTTCGCAGCACCGTCTGTTACCGAATGATACAATTGGACGTAACTGAAAGGGTCATCGCAACCATTTCAAAGACCGACCAGACTACAAACAAGCGCTGGGTTGCCACACTTGCGCACAACCACTTCGTGACGTCACCCAAAACGTCCCGAAACAATTTGATTGCATACAAGTAATTCGGTTAAAAATTAACTAATCCTTCAATTTTTTCATTAAATTAACTTTCGGCTCTCGTGCACTTAAAAATCACGTTTTCCTACATTTTTTTGCGCGCGGAGTCATCTACCGGCAAAATATCCAACCGTACTTTATTTAAACAAAAGCGATCTGTCAAATTGTGCCGATTCTAGAAGGCTCACCGATAGAAAAACGTGGAGGAAAAACAATATCATCATCGCCATCTTGCGGGCGATCTTCGTTTGTTTTCAAAAAATTTATATTTTTGTTTCAAAAGGAATTCTTTGGTTTTCATCAGATTTCACAGCGATTTTTCCTAATGTGGAAAAAATTTGTTGGAAAATTTAAATTATTCGGTGCTTTCGTGCTAGCAAATTTAATTACATCTATTTTAGATTTGAGGATTCTAGATCGTAGCCTCTGTAAAGTTAGAAATACACCTGCGATGCTCTTTTGTTTCGTACCAAACCGACGTAACCTAGCTATGCCTTTCAATTAGATTGTTATAGACCGGGGGGTCTATATAATTTTTTTTCGTTCTAACAAAATTAATTAAATCTATTTTAGACGTCCGTTAAGATTCAATAATTGTAAGCTCTACGGTTTGGCCGTAGATTCTAGATCGTAGCGTCTATAAAGTTAGAAATAAGCCTACGAGCACTTTTGTTTCGTACCAAACCGATGTAACCTAGTTATGCCATTCAATTATATTGTTATAGACCGGGGGGTCTGGGGGGTATGGAATACCCCCCAGCCCAACTAATAGTTTGGATTTCAATAAAATCAGTATTGAATTTTTAAAGACAACTATAAATTATACAGAAGAATCGGTCGAATATAATTGCGATTTATATATTTTTTTCTATATTAACTCGAAAACAAACAAAGAGTTCGTTTAATCCATGATAATTCTATTATCTACATTGATTTCAGATCCCGTCCGGTCTGAAAACTAAAAAAATTTAATTCGGTGAGAACTTTAACCAAATTCAGCTGATTTTTAATTAATAACAACATTTTTCGTAGCGTCTGTAAAGTTAGAAATAAGCCTACGATGCTCTCTTGTTTCGTACCAAACCGACGTAACCTAGCTATACCATTCAAATATATTGTTATAGACCGGGGGGTCTGGGGGGTATGGAATACCCCCCAGCCCAACTAATAGAGTTTGGATTTAAAGAAAATCAGTATTGAATTTTTAAAGACAACTATAAATTATACAGAAGAATCGGTCGAATATAATTGCGAATTATATATTTTTTTCTATATTAACTCGAAAACAAAGAAAGAGTTCGTTTAATCCATAATAATTCTATTATCTACATTGATTTCATATCCTGTCCGGTCTCAAAACTAAAAAATTTAATTCGGTGAGAACTTTAACCAAATTCAGCTGATTTTTAACTAATAACAACATTTTTCGTAGGGTCTGTAAAGTTAGAAATAAGCCTACGATGCTCTCTTGTTTCGTACCAAACCGACGTAACCTAGCTATACCATTCAAATATATTGTTATAGACCGGGGGGTCTGGGGGGTATGGAATACCCCCCAGCCCAACTAATAGAGTTTGGATTTAAAGAAAATCAGTATTGAATTTTTAAAGACAACTATAAATTATACAGAAGAATCGGTCGAATATAATTGCGAATTATATATTTTTTTCTATATTAACTCGAAAACAAAGAAAGAGTTCGTTTAATCCATAATAATTCTATTATCTACATTGATTTCATATCCTGTCCGGTCTCAAAACTAAAAAATTTAATTCGGTGAGAACTTTAACCAAATTCAGCTGATTTTTAACTAATAACAACATTTTTCGTAGGGTCTGTAAAGTTAGAAATAAGCCTACGATGCTCTCTTGTTTCGTACCAAACCGACGTAACCTAGCTATACCATTCAAATATATTGTTATAGACCGGGGGGTCTGGGGGGTATGGAATACCCCCCAGCCCAACTAATAGAGTTTGGATTTAAAGAAAATCAGTATTGAATTTTTAAAGACAACTATAAATTATACAGAAGAATCGGTCGAATATAATTGCGAATTATATATTTTTTTTATATATTAACTCGAAAACGAAGAAAGAGTTTGTTTAATCCATAATTTTTTTTTCGTGCTAGCAAAATTAATTACATCCATTTTAGACGTCCGTTAAGATTCAACAATTGTAAGCTCTACGGTTTGACCGTAGATTCTAGATCGTAGCGTCTGTAAAGTTAGAAATAAGCTTACGATGCTCTTTTGTTTCGTACCAAACCGACGTAACCTAGCTATGCCTTTCAATTATATTCTTATAGACTAATAAAGTTTGGATTTGTCCTTAAAAATTCAATACCAATTTTTTTCAAATTCAAACTACAGTTGTTCTACTGCATCTATTAGTTGGGCTGGGGGGTATTCCATACCCCCCAGACCCCCCGGTGTATAACAATATAATTGAGTGGCATAGCTGAGTTACGTCAGTTTGTTACGAAACAAAAGAGCATCAAATGCTAATTTCTAACTTTACAGAGGCTACGAGCTAGAATCCCCAAAAGGGGTTGCAAGGTCTACGGTCAAGTCCGTAGATCTTTCAACTTTTGAATCTTAACGAACGTCTAATTTAGATTTAATTAATTTTGCTAGCACGAAAAAAAGTTATGGATTAAACAAACTCTTTCTTCGTTTTTGAGTTAATATAGAAAAAAATCATGTTCGACCAAGTCAAAAGTTTTCTGTATAATTTATAGTTGTCCTTAAAAATTCAATACTGATTTTCTTCAACTATAAATTATACAAAAGACCTAGTCGAATATAATCTGCGATTTATATAATTTTTTCTATAACAACTCGAAAACAAAAGAAGTTCGTTTAATTCATAATAATTCTATTATCTACATTGATTTCATATTCTTCCCCCCCCCCCCGCCGGTCTGAAAAATAAAAAACTTAATTCAGTGAGAACTTTAATCAAATTCAGCTAATTTTTATTTATTAACTCAATTACATTGTTATAGACCGGGGGGTCTGGGGGGTATGGAATACCTCCCAGCCCAACTAATAGAACAACTGTAGTTTGGATTTGAAAAAAATTAGTATTGAATTTTTAAGGACAACTCTAAATTATACAGAAGACTTAGTTGAATATGATCTGCGATTTATATAATTTTTTCTATAATAACTCGAAAACAAAAGAAGTTCGTTTAATCCATAATAATTCTATTATCTACATTGATTTCATATTCCCCCCCCCCCCCCGGGCGGTATAAAACAGGCTAATTGTAATCGTGCAGAAAAAAGTTAAGATTTTCGTTAAGTTAGACATTTCGGGGTTTCGGAAGTTAAAACTCATGATTTCTAAAAAAAACCGAGTGTACATGGTCAAATTTTTTGTATAATCCACCTCGGAAAGAAACAAGAATTTTGTAACTAAATTTCGTATTTGTACTTTAATATTGAGACTTAGAAGCCGACGTTATAAATTAATTTTATATCATATACAAATTATTTTCTACAAATAAAAAATTTCGTCGAATTCGGCCGGATTACCAAATGTAGCCGATGGGATTTCGATTAAAATCAGTTAACGGGAACGTAAGTTGTTTTTTAAATTTTGAATGAAATTAAATCTCATCAAAATTTTCGGGAACTGTCAGTCAAATCCTCTATTGGAAAGAGAATACATTTCCAAGTAGCCCACAACAAAAATTTTGTAAGATTAAGCATTAGTTTTCGAAACACTCGAATTTAAAAATCAAAAATTTTAGATAGCGAAATGCTTGTTTTCACACGGAGGTGTGATTTGCTGTGGTTGAGTTTGTCGAAACAGACCCTCCGGACGCCTTCGGCGACCTCTGAGCCTGTATTTTGACAAACATAACGAATTTAAATATTATATCCTTGTAGAATGACAGAACTGCTTTTTTGAAAACCAATGGATAATCCTACAAACTTTTTGTTAAATTATACTCAGAAAATTGTCCTCTTTCTAATCGTGGTGAGGTTTTTCTGACGGTAACCAAATTTTCTTGTCAATTATTAAAGTACTTTACTAAAAAACAAACTGCATTGAGTCCTAGGTAGGTCCGCAAGCAGAGATTTAAATTATTACCGAGTAGTTAGCTATACACCGCTTTCAGATTCTCAAACGTTAATTCATTTTATCTCCCATTTTAATGAGATAGCCAAAAAAATTATTTAAAAAACTTCCTCTGTATTATCTTATCTTAGATAGGTTGAATATCTAAAAATACTTGAAAATATCACTTCTTTTAATAACAAGACTAGATTAATAAAATAACACCGTTAGTCTGTTACAATAGTAACAAATTTTCTACAATACTAAAAGGAAACGCCCTCAGCAGCACCTTGCTCTGAATCAGACCCTGCGGAACGGGACCATAAGTTCGTGAGTCCTGTGAGATTTTCTTATTATCACCTTCGAGCCAAACATGTCCTGGCGGAATGATTACCGTTCTTAGACCGTTTTGGATTTTATCACCAGGTACACCAACAATCCTTTTGCACACCAACGATTTAGGATCGTAAGGATACTTAGCAATAATAACATCCCCCTTCTTAATCCTGTTAAAATGGACACTCAATCGCTCCGTGAGTAAAATATTGCTGCTGTATATGGTTGGTTCCATCGAAGGCCCATAAGCCTAAAAAAAGACATTAGGTACACGAAAACCTTTCGATTTCATTCTAACCGTTCTCAACGTAGCAACGTTTTCTAAAAACCAATACGTGACAATTCCGAGCCCCACAAATTCAGCAATGGGCCCCGAATAGGCATCGAAAAACGACTTAAAATAACGACTCATTTCGAGATAAAATTGTCCAATAGCTAACCTCAAAATACAACTCGAACATAATCCATTCGAAAAAGTCGCGTAAAAGTCAAAAAGGCCATAATTATTTCCAAATTTGACAGTTGCACCGACGTTTTGGAAAATTTATTGAGTTGGTATCCCTGAAAGATTATTAATAAAAAAGTTGGAAGGGGTAGCGATTAAATTTGTCTTTTGTTCTAGTGCACGTCAGTCCGTCAGTTGTGCGACGTCTATTGGGAAAACTGTTACGAATTGTCAATAAATTCCATCAAATTTGAATGACAGTGACGTTTTACGTTTTCAACGTTTCCAATTTAATTGATAAGTTACTCGTGTGTGCGACGTTTTAATTTAAAATTGTGTTAACGGGAGTGCGAGTGTATAGTCCAAGTTTATTTTATCTTATGTGAACAAAATTCACTCGCAAAATCATGCCAAGTCTTTCGTCAGGGCATCTCAAGATTTTTATTAATTTTTCTTTTTTGTAAGATTTTAAAGAGGAATATTTTAAAATACAAGGTTAGTGCCAGTTTCTTTATTTAAGTTATTTAAGCGCCTCCTTGGCCCTATTTTTCCAATCAGCTGATTTGCATCAAACATATCCTACTTTGATTAATTTGTTGATTTTGAGGTTATTGATCTATTTTTTAAAATTCATGTTTATGTAAGATAATCTCGTATCGCCTGAAAACCGCAATTGTTTTGTTTTCTTGTTCTCCAGTTGCTTCTCGAAAGGCATTTCCTTCAAAAAATAAGAACAAGGAAGTGCGGAAGCGGTCAGTGTCACCGTCTTTGTCCGTATTGTTTTTTGTTATCCCATACAGGGTGCGTGCGAACTTACATCGTTGGAAACTATCTGAATTTTTAAATTGGAAATTACGCAACAAATTTAAATTTCCACTTAAAAAATCAACGACCACGAGGTTAATTTTACCGTTGCACAATTTTTTTGCCATTTAACGACGATCACATTTCCAAAATGGAATTTTGAGGATTGCGGTGCTTTTCTCTAAAAGGCGTGAAAGTACGTTTTTTTTGTCGATTATTACGAAAAAATGCTAAAATTTTTCGGTAGAATTATAAAGTTTACATGTTTAGAGAGTGAGTCAAAAAACAAATGAATTTTTGTTTGAGAAATTCCGGGAAATTCACCGATAACTTTTTCGGTTCATATCACACACGGAGAGAAATGAAGTACGGAAGTGACGGAATTATGCGTTTAACGTCGAGGAGGGGGGGGGGTCGGAAGCTGCTTAACCGTCTCGTAATTGTAGTAATTTAATAGAACTAAACAGGTTAGCTAACTTTGTTCAGAATACAGTCCCGAGAGCTCGGTTTTGAAAAATGTGGATTTATAACAATGCGGTTTTAATAACTCTTAGATTTTATCTCGGTCGAATAGAAAAAATATGATTTTATGATGGGCGCCAGACTGATATTTGAGATACCAAAAAAGCTGATTGCATTCACTAATCATGAAATATTCATAAAACACTTGAACTAAAGCTAGAGTTAAGTTGAAGACTTGAACAGTGACTTAGGCAGTTTACGAATGGAAGATTCAAGAAATCTGCCTCTTCCTGTTAGTTTAGTCTGCTTTGGTTGTTTAATATCCCGATGATTTTATTAAGATTACGGGCACTTTTTCTCTCCGACTGTCACCGCGGGAATATTTGCATGCGAATGTTGACCTGCTTTATTTCATGAAAGGTTGGCTTCTCCGATTTTAGTGAAAAATGCGTTTGTTAGACGGTGCCGTCTAAACGGCACCACTGATGTAGTTTGCAGACCGAGGAAAGTCACACTCGAAGGCAGATATAGCATATTCTGTCGTTTTCATTTGTTTTTATATTTAAGGCAGGAAAACAATGTCGATGCGGTTTTATCGCTTGCGATGTTATCGAGCAACATTTAATTTAAAAAAAAAATTTGCAATGTTTTCTCTTCCGGTAAAATGCTAATAAATAAACGAATGCAAAAATCAAGGTCCGTAAAACAACCGTAATTTCTTATTGTGTAATTCACCAGTAACACGAAAACCTTGACTCGTTCGCGTTATTTATTATTCGCTCATTTGAAAATTTATAAATTCACTTTCTTCCACGAACACAGCGCAAACGTAGGAAATTTTTCGAATTTTTCCCCATCAACAAATTCGCAATTTTGTTTATTTGCCAACTTAAATTAGTATAATATTGTCTCGTCTAGACGCGATTGTTGTAAATTTAGGTGCAATGCCCTGTATTTTGGTTTAGTTCAATTGTTTTTTTTTTTTTTTTTATTGTGTTAGCTTTCGTAACGGATAAAACTGTTGACGTAGAAACGGGAATTATTTTTAAATGTGTCAAGAGCAGACCAAATTTAGAAGAGGTCGTCGTTTCCAAAACGTTGACCAAGTCAAAAATCTCTCCAGCGTAGGTAGGCCGAGTCGGTCACTTTCGTTTTGAAAGTTTATTGCGTAAGCCTTGTCCAAAATTCGTCCACCCTCCACGATTATGAGGTAAATTCAAACTTTTACGATCCAAGTTGCTCGCATAACTTCATTGACGTCATCGCTTTGTGGCGTACGTGCATAATACAATAAATAAATTATTTGTGGTCGCAAAGAATCGCTCGGGTTTCTGTGGTTTGGTGTGGACCCTCCGCCTCCAGTGTACCTTCACTTTTGCTCCCGTTTGGAGAGAAGTGCAAATGATACTAATAATTTAGCCTCTTTTTTGCTGCCGTAAAAGGAAAAATAATCTAAATAGGTGTGAATCGCGTTCTCAAGGTTAATTAGTTTCAATGGTGGCACGAACATTTGCAGTAATTTACCATGGATGATTAAATTAATGCGCCTTCTTCCTACGAGATCGGAATATTTTACATAAATATCGAAGAAAAACATATTTCCAAGTTTTTTTTCCGTGTTTGTGCAAAAAGTTTCTAATCTGACTCATCCTAATGACTCTGCTATTGATATATTAATTGCAAAATTAAACAATTTTATCTTGTAATCTCTGCGTGGGCGGCAATTTGCCCACAGTTCGTACATTGGAAAATTACATCACCAATACCTGCAATTTTGTATGGTTTTTCCCTCGACCGACTAGAATTTTCTCTTTTTTTAAAACGTGAATTCACGATTGTTTATAAGAAAAAAATTAAATAACTCCCCCCCCCCCCCCCCGGAAATAATACATCTTTTGATTTAAATGTCGTATTAGAATTGGAACGGGGGGGGGGGGGTACTGTGGCAGTATAGTATACAATATACACTGAACAGCAGTGACAGTATCGGAAATACCGCTAATAAAAGACGAACTCTACAACCTTATTATATAATATACTATTATTCGGATTAATTTTTTTAGGAACATCTGTACATCTAAGTCAAAAAAAGCATTTTTTTCTCAAGTTCTATTTGACCCATTGACTTGAAATTCGGTGTGTACTCTCAGTGTATTATTTTGCCGCGGGTTAGCGCTGGATTGCGGACACTTTGGATAATTTTAGGGCGACGGGTTCTACGTCTTCAAAATAAAAAAAATAAAAATTTCACTAAAATGCACAGGGTGGTTGCGAATCCCTTTGAAAATTTCACAATTACTGATTAACAAAATCTCAAAAATATCTCACCCTACCAAAAATCAACGACCGTCACGGGCGGCCATCTTTGGCAAAAAGCCTCGAGTTCCTCTCATTCACCCCCACCTCTCAAATTTCCAATCTTCCAATTTAAACTTATAAAAATAAAAATTTCAATAAAATACACAGGGTGGGTGCGAATCCCTTTGACAAATTCACAATTTCTGATTAACAAAATCTCAAAAATATCTCACCGAGCCAAAAATCAACGACCGGCACTGGCGGCTATCTTTGGCAAAAAGCCTCGAGTTCCGCTTATTCACCCCCACCTCTCAAATTTCCGATCTTCCAATTTAAACTTGTAGTATTTGGTTCATTTTGAATTACCGCCTTCTCAAATCAAAGTTCCAAACAAAGCTGTGATTTTTGATTTGATTTAATAACTGTTTGATAGTTAATTCCTCTGATCGTAATGTTTTCTAATTGTTTATTCATATTTAATGACCAACCACAATCTTTATAATACTTTGTAAAGAAGCGCCTATATGTATTTTGATGTTCAACTCAATTGTTTTTATAATATGTAAGATTTTTAAATAATAAACCCTTATATGCTAAATTATCCGCTCCTAACTATTACCTCGTCAACTTAAAACTAAGATCGTCACTTAATTAATATGTCGTCACCTTAATCTAAGTTCGTCCCCCTTAAATTTCTAATTGGTCATTTCCTTAAAACTAAATAAATCGCCCATACTTAAAACTAGCATCATCATCTTAAATTGTTATTCAGCCGCAAATAATCATAAGGAAATTTGTTAATATTTGTTACTAACAGTTCTGAAATATCATAATTTGTATTATCTCATTGGAAGATATTTGAAAAAAGAAAAATAAGCAACATGTTCACCGAACTTGCCCGATCATTTGTAGGTCCTAGTTGCGCTTACTACTACCAGTGATCGGCCATTTCTGCTATAAATTGCCACGGCCATCTTATGATTTTAAGCGTCGCCCCCCCCCCCCCCCCTTGTTGTGCTATTCATCTAAATTAACTTATCTAATGCTATATATTGTGGTGTTTCAAAGGGATTCGCACCTACCCTGTACATTTTGATGAAGATTTTATTTTAATAGTTTTGAGTTGTAAGATTGTAGAATTAGACAGTTGGGGGCGAATCGACGAGGATATGGGCTTTTTGCCGACGAGTCGTCGCGAGACACAGCGGGCCGACTTTTGGCTCGTTAATTTTTGACTCGAGTGAGTTATTTTTGAGATTGTGAGTATTTATTTTGATCGAATAAAGTGAATTTTGATGCGAATGCATTATTGCGTAATTTTTGGATTATTTTGATAATTGGAATTGGATATTTTTGATAAGTTGCTACCGAGCGGTAGTAGATTTGATTGGTTTGGTTGGTTTGGAAGGAGCAGTTGAAATTATAAATTTCGATTTGGTTTAAAATTAGAAAATTTAGAGTTGTATTTATGCGAACGAATGGTGCAACTGATAACTCGACGCTTTGGATAAGGCAAATCAAACTTTGTTTCTTTCTAATAAAATTGAGATTTTATTTTATTTTGCATTAAATTTAATTGAATTGAAATATTTTTGGATTTTGGAGAGACTGTGGTCATCGCATCTATTGGCGCCCAACGTGGGGCTAGATTTCATCGCATCTATTGGCGCCGCAACGTGAGGCGAGATTACATCGCAATATATTTTTCCACTTCAAACAACCGCCTTCATATTGTTTATCTTAAACAAATCCTCCTACTTCGTATTTAGAACTAATCACAGCTCGCTTGTACTATAAAGATACCCCATAGGTCACATATATGAATAATCAATTTCTTGCATTACATTATCCATCCCGTTTAAATATAATAATGTATAAATCATAATCTCAAACCAATAATGAAGTAATTTTAAATTAGTTTAAATTCACACCCACGTGGTCGATCACTTATTACGTAATAACTTGAAAATTCCAACGCCCGATCCTGTTTTTATTTAAAAAGATTATAATTAATAAATTTATTTAACTTACGTATTTAAAATTTGTCGATGGCTACGATAGTTTTTACTTAAGTATCATCCACAACCACAAAATTAACCGTAGAATTAGTAATTAGAATTAAACGTAGAAGTTTGCCGCATTTAAATCCTATGCGGTTGTTCACAACCTCGAAATTAGTACTTAGTACTTAATGCAGAATCTTGCAAGGTCCAAGCTTTTTCACGTAAATTAGTCGTCAAGTCACTACTACGCATGCTTCAAAATTATTCAAGTGTCATCTGTGATTTCTAACCTAAAACCTGTTAACTTTTGTGACCTGAATTACATTTAATGTTAAAGGTACAACGCTATGGTATTAACCTGTACCCGATTTAATTAGAAATATTAAGTTCCAAACATTGACACTAGATGGAGTCACACTAATTTGCGTATTAATTTAAGCATTGTGAATGCTACCAAAACGTTAATTTATGTTCAAATTTCAAGTATTAATTTATGTACTAATTCTACCGTTAATTTGGAGGTTGTGGATGAGGCTTTAAACTAAGATCAACCGCTTTCTTCTGATGCGCAAGTAATAATGGCCTCCTATTCGGTCTTTTCAAAGCTACCCTTACCCTGGTGTCATAAACTAGTAACGCTTTATTTTAACCAACTAACTTCTAGTGTAAAATTAAATGAACTAGGATTTAAAATTCGCGCCGATTATATTTAAATTCAAATTTACAATATTACAAACTTATGAAAATGTAATTTCACTGAAATGCACAGGGTGGGTGCGAATCCCTTCGAAACACGACAATATGTTGCTTTATAGTCCGTACCGTGATCGATCAGTTTTGCGTTCATTAGAAACACATTTACTACAATTTATTATAATAAATTAAAGACATTAAAGTTTAACAATTGAGTGTAAGATAACGCTGTCAATCAACGACAGTATACCCGGGGCGAGGGGGGGGGGGGTACTAATTTACAGATTAAAAAATTTTGACAACTTTGCTCATAACTCGGAAACTGTATAGGTTTTGTGACGAAATTATGTAAGTATGGAGCTCCCGATTGGGTTATCGCACTTTTATCCGTGGACTTTGACTCAAAATTGACACTTTGTATTTGCATAGTTGGCATTATGCTCTGATCGCCAGCAAGATAATAATTTGGTATTGTTGAACTAAATTGAATTAAGTGCTGCTATCATTGTAGTAAAAGATGCTAGAAATTTATATCAGACAGATATGCTTATGTAAATCGTCGTTATCTGCAAATTATCGTTCGTTTAATTTCAAGTATAGAAGGTAGCAACGTTTTATCAATTGAAAGACGATTTAATTTTGTATGTATTCCACTCCAGCTTCTGTTACGTCTCCGCTATCAGTTTTTCGGTTTCCAGTGACGGCTCGGGTGGGCAGCGTTGCCAGGTCTGGGAAATATTCGCTAAAATGTCACTGTCAGGGAATTAGCGGTGAAGACGCTGTCCTACGTTTTTCGTAGGCCACTGGCGTACCTAGAGCTTTTGCCGCTCGGGGCGGTCTTAAAATTTGCCACTCTCTACCCCCCCCCCCCCCACATAAATATTACTGAAGAACTGTTAGAACTGTTCTTCGATTCTGTTGATTTACAACATTTTTAAATTTTTTTTATATAAAAATATGCTTGTACAAAAAGAATTAAAATGCCGCTCCTAACAATGTGCCGCCCGGGGCGGTGCGCTCCTACCCCCCCCCCCCCCTCCCCAAGGGTCGCTGATGCCGTAACAAAATCAACAAAAATTTATCGAGTGTTGTTTTTATCGTCAAATTACGCCAGCGAGTAATTATTTAATTATGAAATTATCGAGGTATTTGCGTGCGTCAATGCTTAACTCTACGGAATTATGCACAGATCGTATTTTGGAAGCGGTTCGATTCCGAACGGAGTCGTCTGAAATAAATAGGAATTAATTTCGTTTGTTGTGTAATTCAAACGATTTCAATTGTTTTAATTATTACCGATGCATTTTACTTATCTACTGATTAACGAACGAATAACCCAATTTATATTCGATGAAAAATTCCTGATTAACTAAACGCACGTGTTGTTACATTTCTGATAAAATTTAACGATTTTTTGTTCAGTTCGTGTGGGAATAATCGGAAAATTCGTTCATTTTTTTAATTAATTTTGATTTTAAAAAAAATTTTCCTCTTGGGGGATTTTTTTGGAAATTTCAAGGTCAAGGGACGAAGTAATTTTTATTAGAGTACAGCTTTTTCGCGGTCGTTTTTGTTTTGGAATACTTTGAATATTTTATCGCTTCAATTGTTTAAATTATTTTAAATTAACTCGACTGGAAACAATCGCTTTCTTTGGGTGTGCGATTTAGACACACCGATGACGGCGTTTTATTTCGGATCGTTCCTTTGTTTTTACTCCACCGTCGCACCGTGGTATTTTTAGACTTCGAACCAAGACTAACTTGAACTTCATTCCTGTTTTGTTCGTTTTTGAAAATCGGAAATTTCGTTTAGTCACGAAGAATGTGAGGGTGTTGAACGTCTGTGCTCGAAATACTATGTCAGTTTTTATTTTGTGTTTATACTGTTGAACTGTTTTCGAAATATCCAAATTCTGATACGACAGAATCTCGATAATCCATTCATGCGAGTCGTTGATGGTTTCTCCTCCCCTTTCCCCCCGTACTGCTTTGTTATATTGGTACCCCTGGCCTAAAATTTAAATTTTGTACTTGTACACCTGACTTTACCGGTGGTACCAACCTTAAGATTGAAAAATATGACTATATAAGAGCGCGCTCGAGTGGTTTAAATCAGTTGAAAGTGCAAACCGGTAAAGACAAGGAATTGTAAGTACTATTTTTTAATTATTGTAAAAATTCTCAACGGTCATTTCGATTCACGATCGAAAAATTAATAAACAGCATTAGCTGTCGGCCTTAATGTGTTTAGTTTATATTTCTACCTTTCGATGCCGCATTTTATAACGGATTGGAAAATACAATTTTTTACATTTTCGTCGGGTTAACATCGGTTCGATAAGGTAAAACAGCAATTTTTTATATATAGTAGAAGGGCTATTACGATTCTCTTCTTTTAGTTTCAAATTTTGCCGCAAGGTAGCGCATCGCTACCTTCGATTTTGGTTTAATAAAATACAATTTTTTACATTTTCGTCGGGTTAACATCGGTTCGATAAGGAAAAACAGCAATTTTTTATATAGTAGTAGGGCTATTACGATTCTCTTCTTTTAGTTCAAAAATTTGCCGCAAGGTAGCGTACCGCTACCTTTGATTTTGGTTTAATAAAGTAAATAAAGTTTAATAAAGCCGCTTCATAATATTAGTGCTACTACATTTTAGTTTGTACAAAACTTTCCGATTAAACAAATTTGCTTTTATTTTCCAACATCGTTGCACATTGTTCCTAATAAACATAAAATTATTACTAGCAATATTTTGTAATAACACTAGCATGTTAACTCATTTTTTATTCGAGTATAAAAACTTTTTTATTTGAGTAATAAAAGTCAACCTCGTAACCACAATTGAATTGTTCGATAAGTGTGGGAACAATTAAATCGACTAATCCAGGGGTTCTCAAAAGAAAAATCAACCGAATCAAATAGTTTTTGAATCTAACTGAATTTTCTTAGTTTGTTTTAGATGGGGAGAATGTGTGGAAAAAAGTTCCGGCTCATCGTGATGCTATGGATGACGCTGTTTTATTTTTTGGTGGAAATTGTGGTCGGATACATCACAAATTCGATGGCATTGGTGGCGGACAGTTTTCACATGCTGAGCGACGTCGCTGCACTTGTGGTTGCCTTTTTATCCGTTAAAGTAAGTATAAATGGATCTTCTTCGTCTACGAGATTAACAACTTTTTATTTAGATGTCGCCCAAGAAGTGGTCGAAGAACACTTTTGGATGGGCCCGAGCAGAAGTGCTGGGAGCACTTGTGAATGCAGTCTTTTTAGTCGCCTTATGTTTTTCGATAACCGTCGAAGCGTGCAAGAGATTCATCGAAGTCGAACCGATTCACGATCCAGTTCTTTTAATCATCGTAGGTAGCATCGGCTTACTTATAAACTTAATAGGACTGTTTTTGTTTCACGGTAAGTACGAATTACTTGTAATACTTTCTTTATACAATGGACTTTTTTTAGAACACGGGAGTTCGCATGGACATTCGCAAGGAAGATTGTCGAGAAGCCGTAATCGTTTAACTCATATGGCTGTCACAGATGATAACGAAAATGATGCCACTTATCCTAGTCCTCCACCGAGCGTTAGCCCTAAGGCCGCACACGGGCATTCTCATTCAGGCGGCGCAGCGCAAATGAACATGCGAGGAGTATTTTTGCACGTTTTATCGGACGCTTTGGGTTCTGTAATTGTGATATGCTCGGCACTCATATTTTGGCTTACGGATTGGAAGTACAAGTATTACATCGATCCGGCACTTAGTATACTGTTAGTTTTGCTGATATTGCATTCGGTTTGGCCGCTTCTACGAGATTCCGCTTTAATTTTACTCCAAACGGTTCCGACCCATATACAAGTCGACGCGATGCAAAGACGCCTGTTAACGAAGGTCGACGGAGTGTTGGCTGTTCACGAATTCCACGTCTGGCAACTCGCAGGCGACAGGATCATTGCGTCGGCCCACATTAGGTGCCGCAACCTTTCCGAATACATGCGAATAGCAGAGAAAGTTAAAGAGTTCTTCCATAACGAAGGAATTCACTCCACGACAATTCAACCCGAATTTGTTGATTATCACGAATTTCCCGAAAGCACCGAAGAAGGTGAACAGACCGAAGACTGCGTTTTGGATTGTCCAAAGACTACTTCCAGCGACACGTGCGTTTTGAACACGTGTTGCGGACCTTCCAAACAAGTGAGTATCAAAATTGTCATTGCCGTTTAGATGCTCTCATTTTTCTCTGCATAGCACTCGGAATTACGCAATCGTAATGATCCTAACAACAGCTAGCAACGGAGAAATGTTTACAATTATAGAAGAATACTCAATTTTATGATTTTAATTTATTCAATAAACCCGAATTTTAATTTTTTATAAAAGTTTTATTTAATAAATTTTTTTATCGTTGGAATATACGAAACTAGAAATTTAATTGTCGAATATTATTTTAATTTACGAATTGTGGCATCGAAAATCAGGTGAAGCATGGTTTGGTTTATTTTCTTTGTCTCGTACAGCTAAACTTCCCGAGAACGGAATCTGTACGAAAAATACGAATTTGTGTGCTTGCATTTGTTTAATCAAATTTTAATTTGTTATTTTAATCAAACAAAGTCGTTAAAGAGTGGACGATAAAAGTTGGTTGTGTTTTAGGGTCGGGACACACCGTCACCTGGCGACACACCATACTTGTGTCGGCAACGCAACAGCAACATGAGCCTAAATCGTTTGCAAGAAGTAAACGAAGTGGAGAGAGGGGCTCTTTTAGATATAGGAAATTCATCTCAACAAAGTAACTGCGGTTGCGGTCCACACCATCCGCCAAGTTACGAGCAAGCAATGTCTGTTTGACATTGGATGAAATAGAGTATTAGTTATTTAATTCTGTAAATGTGCATTGTCGAAAGAGTACCTCTCATTCCACGGTAATCAGAACGTCGCCACAACAAACTACTACATTTGGTTTTCTTCCACTTACCGTGGCGTAATTTTTAATCGATTCATTGCTGTCCTGTTTATTTTTATCGTGCGTGTTCGAGGAACGACCGACGACATCTTCACACTCCCAGAGATACGAAGCAAGTGGTTTTAGTGCTTATTTAATGTGAGGATGGAACGTTTAATTAAATTAAAACGATAAATAAATTTTATGTGATTTTTACCCATTAATTTATGACATTATTGTTAGTGTCACAATAAATACAACAAATTACTTAATAGATTAATTATGTAACTAAAAGGTTTATCGAAATTTTTTTTGTATTATGCGACAAATTGTATTTTAACGATTTGTTAAGTTTAAAATAAAAATTGTTTCTAGAGAATTGTTATCACTTCGCAATTACCTCAACTGAAATTTTTTTAATTTCGCATCAGATGGGTGAACCTTATGGCAGTTTCGGAAACATCTGATTTAAATAAACAAATTATTAAAATAATGAATTTTAACTGTTAAGTAAAGCATACATACTTACAT
This sequence comes from Cantharis rustica, assembly GCA_911387805.1. Lineage (NCBI taxonomy): Eukaryota > Metazoa > Arthropoda > Insecta > Coleoptera > Cantharidae > Cantharis > Cantharis rustica. Next base: position 68,576,941 of record OU426878.1, read on the forward strand.
AGAAAAATAATATTTAAAAAAACAACGAATTAACATTTAACAGGTTTGGACTAAGAATATTTGAATAAACAAGAAATGAATTTTTGAAAAAATGATGAAATTTTTTTTAATTTCTTGGTTTCTCATGTTAAATACGACTGATGATAAATAATAATTGTGAAATAAGGACCTTTATATCGTATTACAAGGTTTTTAACGCTTCATTATTTTAATAATTTGTTTAGTTTGTTTATTTAAAATTACATACTACTAACTACCACACTTAAAAATTCATATTTGAAGTTAATTTTAGAAAGGTATGATAAAACAGACACACAGATTTATTGTTATATTAGTGATTTTTTTGTACTTTCCTACAGGACAACAATATTAATACATGGTATTTGATAGATTAGACCACTAACTCGTAATTTTGAAACCTGCGGACCCACTAATATTAGTTATTAGTTTTTTCAGCTGTATAAAAAATATTGAGAGTTTAAAATTATTCAAATTTTTAATATAAAAAAGACGACTTTTGTCTGGGAACCGCGAGTTCTATCCTCAGTCCGGACTGAAAATTTAGTTGGTCTGTCCTGCGCCGTGGTTCGGATTCCACGTTAAGTCGTAGGTCCCTTTCGCCTTTCGATTTGGCTGAATTTTATGTTATTGTATTTCTACTTGACAGTAACAGCCCCGAGCCGAGGGAAAAATTTGAAAATACAACAATACAGAAAGTTATTTTCTAAAATTTTCTGTCGGAATGAGGCTGTTTTTCTAAAAACAGCAGTTCGAATGGGGCTGTTTTTGACAGTAACAGCCCCGAGCCGAGTGAAAAATTGGAAATAACAACCCTCGTGTTAGCCATATTGGATTTTACTCGGCTCGGAGCTGTTACTGTCACTTACAACGCGAGAACCTCCAATTACGCGTTTCCGAAGAGCGTCAAACAACATAAAAATCCAAAATGGTTTGTACGAAATAAAATTTATGGAAATCCTATTCAAAAGAGATTTTACCCACAGTAGGTGACGCGCATGAATGGATTAACGAGATTCGCCGTGGTTCGGATTCCACGTTAAGTCGTAGGTCCCTTTCGCCTTTCGATTTTGCTGATTTTTATTTTATTGTAGTTGTAATTGAGCCCCGAGCCGAGGAAAAAATTTGAAATAACAACCCTCGGGGTAGCCATATTGGATTTTTCTATTGTTGTTGTTTGCACGAAATAAAATTTATAAAAATCCCACCCGAAAGAGATTTTACCCTCAATTTGTGACGCGCATGAATGGATTAACGAGATTCGCATAAAGTAAAATTGCGGCAGGTGGCGCCACAATAGAAAATTTACAAAAAAATGGGAGAGTTTGTTTGATCGCTATGGATACACTTCGACCGATTTGAACCAAATTTGGAACACTTGCTCACTAGGACTCGGATTAGGTTAGACCCAGACGTCCTCCCTCCGCAATTCGGTCGCTTTTGTTTTGATGTTTAGTATTAATTGAATAGCACAGCAATCGGATTGCACGCTAAACAAACTTAACCCGAGCAACGCCGGGTACGTCAGCTAGTAAAAAATAAAATATACTTACGAGAACACTGCGAATGTCATTCGAATTCCCTGCTTGATTTATGCCAGAAAACCTTCCGATTAGGCAATTGCAATTTTTGGAGTCAAAAAGTATCAAAGGGGTTAAATCTTCCGTTTTTTCAAAAAATCGTAAAAATGTTACATCCTGTTTTTATTGCATAAACCGACGTATTTTAATGCGTAGAGTTCAAAATCACTCGTAGACCTGGTAAAATCTCTTGCAACTATCACAAAATGCGAAATTAGAGCAGGTAAAATTTGCGTAGCAAAATATCATACTCACGAGAAAACTGCGTAGGCCATTAGAATATCCTGTTCAATCTATGCCGGAAAACATCAAAAAACCTTCCGATTTTGGGGTTCAAAAGGTAGCAAAGGGGTGGATGCATTAACAAAAAAATACAGAAACTTACTTATTTCGACTAAACCTTTTTATATTTTTAAAATAATTTTTCTACATAACATAAGGAACAATAAAAAATTTCTTTGGTGCTTCTTCAAGGTCATTCAAAAGCCTTACTTCGTTCTAAAGATTCGCGAAATCACAAGTTTGTTTTATCGGTTAACCCTCTTCCTTTTCCGTTGATGACAATAATTGAAGCACGAAAAGGTTCTATCGCTAAAACTTAAAATGAGAGGAAGACTAAACATCATGAGCATTTTAACCTCAGACGAATTCTCGTGAAGGAGAACTTTTACAACAGTGACACGATAATTAAAACTAAACAAATATTTTCGAGTTCATTCGAATACGAATGAAGTCTACAGTGGACTCGCACTCGCCATATTTAATACATTAAAAATGGGAAGACACCTACAGTCGTCGACTACTACAAATATAAAAAAAATCAGTACAAATACGCTGCATCCTCGAGAGATTAGTTCGATGCAATGCTCTCCTGTTCCGTTTTCATCGCCGGCAGTGTGATTTTCTCGACAGGCGTTTCAATTTTTGCGTCCAATACGCTTAAAGCCAGACCCAATTGAGCACCATAGTAGGTCGTCATTATGATTAACTAAAATAAAAAATTGTACCATTAAAATATCAACACTACCGTGACGGCACTCACTTGTGCGTAAGGAAAATCTCCTTTAAATTGCACGGTGCCGACAAACAAATCCGACACCGCAAAACTTATGGCGCCCAGTAAGGTGCACACTTTGCTCCACGTCACTTCGGAACTCTGCAAGTTCGTAACCGTTCTCCACACCACCGTCATTAAGGTGAACGCATACAGCGGAATCCCAATCAGTTCGATGCCTTTCAGATTTGGCAAGACATATAAAGTTCCTAAAACAAAACTGTCAACACCAAAGCTTCAAATGGAGATTTTGCTACAAGTACCTGCAATTCCGACAGAGTAGGCTGCTGCGCCGACGCTTGCGTTGAGGGGTTTAAATCCAAACGCGCGGATGTAATTCAGGTGTCCAATTAGGAAACAAACCGCGCCGATGTCGAAATAACCCGGCCATACCAGAAATGCGTCACCAAATAGGCAGAACGACAATCCAATTATCATCTTTTTTGAATATTCATACCTGAAATTTTATTCAATTTAAATTGTGGATAATTTAAGATATGTGCTGACGATGACGTCGAGTCGAAACCGGTATCATGATTTTATTATATAATTATTTTTGTTTCGATTTCTTTAATGGGGGCAATTTTGATAATTCAAACTGCAATTAAACCTATAAATAACAAAACAATAAATTTTAATTGTCTTAATTTAGAAAATTAGATAATTTTTATAATTTTTAATTAAGGAAAAAATTTCCGATATCAATAATTGCATGTTGTGTAGTACACACTCTACAATTAGATTTAATTTTTCGAGTCACGCGGAATAATTTCGTAGTATTAAATGTTTGATTAATGTCAGTGGCGGCGGCTCGGACGGGAGGGCGTTCGCCCTCTTTTTAGTATTAAATTAAAATTTGAAAATGAAGAAATAACAGAATAAGTTAATTTTAAAGTCTTTTATCTGCTTTACTCACCGTTGTTTGGTATTATATTTATCGCCAAAGTGGAATCGATATTTGTTTCTTAGATTGCATATTTTTTAAATCGAAACTACTGGGAGATTAGGATTATTAAAGCGGGGGGGGGGGGGGGGATAAAAACCATTGAAGGCGGTTAAGCACGTTAATTTTTAATTTCATTCTGAAAGGCGACTAGGCCTACTATTTTGAATGGGGCCGAAAATAACGATTTCTGATTTTAGCGTTTCGCGTCTTATTTTCAGACGTCTTTCACGGTCTGACCTGGAACCAAGCTCCGTTCTTTGTTTTTTTTAAATCCTTCACGTAATAACAGTATTAATATATTAATTGACGTCGTATGGGTGAACTTAGAACCTTGCTATAAAGAATTAGTACTACCTAATTATTGTTTAAATAAATAAAACTGGTAATTAATGAATTCGTTATCGACCAAATTATTCAGTTGTTATTGTATTTATATTAATGTTATGTAATAGTTTATAATACAGTTTTCCTTCAAACAGCGTGGAACGCCGCCAAAAGTAATTTTATTTATTTTATTCGAATTCAATTTAAATAGCCGGATTTAGCAAGATTTACCATCTTGTCCATTATCTGTCTACCACTGACGCGCGCGCACGAACGAATTAACGAGATTCCCTCTACCACGATCTTTATGATTTTGATTTTTTTAAATTACATTTTTTTTACATACGCGACTGCTGGAATATTAAAGAGCAAACTATAAAAAAAATATTGTTATGAAAATTGAAAAATTAAAAACATTGGATTATTTATAGTAATATATTTTTATTGGTAATAAAAAAAACTAATAATATTAACTGAGCGTTGGATAGACAATAAAATTTAAAAAAGTTTTAATTTTATAACTATAAATGTTTTCTTCGGATCACAAACAAAAACAATTTAATATAATTTTCCCCTTCATCCTCGGTTGGTTACACCTCGCGTGCGACCGATAATTTTTTAGGATATCTGTGACGTAGATAAACATAGAGTCAAGATTAGCTTCTAATGTCCATCAAAAAATTATTTTTCATCAACCAACCTTACGCAATATAATGATTTTGTTTAATTACTACTACGGATAATTTTGTACATAATGAAACCTGTCAAAATGACTTTTTGATGACATATCCCATCAGTCTGTTTTGTTGTGCTGACCTTTGATAAGATCGAAAAGGAAATTACAATAATCGGTCAAATGCTAATATTTGCAACAAAAAAGATGATTTATGCTCTACTACATTAAATCCAGGAAACATAATTCAGAAAATATGGGGAAGTACGCCCCTGCCGACTTATCTATTTTTAATTAACCTGAAGTAGTATAAATATTGAATAAGGCGACCGGCAGTTTTATTGATAAAATCGTTAAACCCCGTTTTATATTGGCTAGTTCTTGTTTAACAAAAAAAAGGAAATACCGGTCAGGTTTTAAGTTTTCGTCGGAGCGACGAACCGGTGCAATATTTTCAAGGTCAAGCTGTAATTATGGTAATTACATGCTGGCGCGTATCTTAATTTTTTATTCAATAAGCTGATAAGTTTAATCAGAGCATTAAAAACCAATTACAAGCTGCGAAAATGAAGAATTACGGCAGACAGTGCCAAGATTAGCAGAACCGGCTCTAGCCGGCCTTTAACCATTGACCTCTTAAATTGAGATGACGTTAGCACAATTAAGTCCATATTTCTATTTTTAAACAGGTCGAAACATTTTTATCGGATTTTTTTTTATATGGAAAAAAGAGTACTTACTCACTTCCTGAACTTTTTGTCTGTAAGATGATAAATACGATGAGTCCGCTAATTGGTAGGCATTTCAAAATGGTGGCCAAAATCGAGGGCTGATCGTGAGGAATAAACACCACAAAATATATCGCCAATGTTTTGAAAAACGGCACCAGCTTCGGTCCAACGCTCTTTATCTGAAACAAGTTATTTCAAAAAACGTCCCCCCCCCCACTTAAAAATGTGCCTTGGTCCGGCACTGTCCTTTGCATTATCAGTAAGTTAGATAAAAAATGAATTGCGAATAATTGGTGTCGTAATTCATTGTTTACAAACACAAAAATTTTATCGCGTGTTGAAAGGAAACTTCATTTAAATAAGCAAACTAGATTTACGATTAAATTTACGTATTTAATTATAAATTTGTTGTTTATTATTTTAGTGACAGAAAAACTCACCACCTGAGCGGCCGACGTCATTTTGTTGATAAAAACTCGAGTGGAAAAATAAAAATTCGAATATCGAGCGTGCGGCAGGCAGTTGTTATAAACAAAACACAAACGGTAGTGGTTTATTTTAATGAACTCATAACCTCCAACACATGAACTGTCAACATCAGCTGTCAGGTGTTCACTTGCACGTCAAACGGCCAACAAAATTCATACTCGACTGAATAATTTCTTGTTTATAAAAGTAAAATTTATTTCGACGCATGCGTGTATGTAGGATGTTGGAATGATTTTTTCATTTCGTGTGGACGCAAATATTTTTCGGGTGCAGGACCGACCTTGGAAATGCAAAAGTTCAACATAATAATATGGGTTATCGGAACCACCAGCGAAACGAAAAATTCGTTTTTAATTATTTGTGACAAATTATTGTTTACATATTATACTAAATTAATATAAATTCAGAAAACAACAAATTTGAAAGCTAAGAAAATAACAGGTCTGCTGATATCAAGTTTTTATTTTTTGCTCTTTGTAGGATTTTTAAAGGTCCTGATCAACTGAAACATACCAAACAGTATATAAATATATATTGTCGTGTTTTGAAACGTTAAATTCTGATTTATTTTGTTTTGTAAATTTTTAAACATATTGTAAAAATAAATTTATTTGTATAAAATATTATGTTGGTAACAAGGTGAAAAGAAAAGGAAACAGAGCGGTGGGAGTGAAGTTCGTGAAGATTTTTAGTTGGCCGTGAAAATTTACACGACGAAGTTTGATGACAGGGCGGTCAGCTGTGAGCGCAGGTTCGACGCGCATTTACAAGGCGATATTGCCATATTTAAATCGAAATTAAAAAAAGAAAACTATTGAAGATTTGAATAAGAGTCTCATGCTCATAAATATTTGTATGCCGTCCACACGATAACATTAAAAATTGGATTATTTGGTAAATTAAAATTTTTTTTTTACGAAAATTATACACGGGGGCATCGCAAAATATTCCACCTCCCCACCACCCCCGGTGCGTAATCTGTACGCGGCATCACAGAATAAAATTATCAGGTTGTATTATATTATTTTTTTACCCCCCCCCCCCGCCTACACCTTTTTTAAAAATTCAAGTTTAAAGCTTTTTGAAAATTTTCACGGGAAAAAATAATATTCCCAATATTTTCTTGAATGACCTAAATTTTTCTGAATTCCCCCTGGGATTTATTGAAATTAACTCGAATTTCACTTCACTAATATTAGATATTAGCCTTAGCAAACTTGAATTGTCCTCCTGGAATTCAGCTGATGGAGTTAGCCGGGAGAGGGGGGGGAGTTAATGTCATATGTACAGGCAGTGTTAGAAAATTTTAGCGAAGCTGTTTGAACAAAAATAATTTTAACGCGGGACTTTTGGATTAGATTTTGTAATTTATAGCCGAATTTTACTTAAAAACAGACATTCCTGTCCTGCTAAACCTGTGCCTTCCTTAGATCTGAGGTTTCGGAGGGAAGATTTTTTTTACAAGAAGCTGTTTTAGAGCTTACTATTATTTGATTCGAAATAACCAGAAACTTTCGTCTTTCTAAATTCGTCCCCCCCCCCCCCGTTGACCCCCAAGTTTTTAGATTATTTATTTGCGGGATTGCTTTTTGATAGTAGAGCAGTTTACACTATTAAATTTCAGCTTGTCTGATGGATTAGGGATTTTTTTTCTTTTTGCCACATTGGCGTTCTATCAATTGGGCAGATTTATGTAAAGATATTAATTGCTAAAATTTCCGCTCTGTAACTTAAACGGTCATCACACCAATTCATCGCTATGGCTTAAAAATAACTCTGAGACCCGCACGAATGGATTAACGAGAAATATTTTAATAAACGAATCACTAGATTTCTCTTGCCTCTGCGCCCACCTACTTAAAAATAATCTTGAAAGCTCGAAAATCACCACGAACTCGAAAATCACGGATCGCGGCAGTGGGAATCTCGTTAATCCATTCGTACAGACAGATAACGGATAAGGCTTGGTCAACAAAACTTTAAAATTTTTATTATTGACAAGGTGGTTTCAGCCTCTGGTTACGCCACTGTTCAATTTAGACAAATCTACGACAGATAAACCCCCTAGCAAAACCGAGTAATTATTGTAAACAATTTGCCATGAAGAAGAATATATAGGTTTTTATAAAAATCCCTAGGCCCTGATTTTTATAAAAGCACCCGATTTACATTGGCCGTAGATTGGAAGAAACACTAGATATTAATTGAAGATTTTAATATTGGAAATTTTAATAAGAGTCTCATGCTAACAAATATTTGCATGCTCTCCACACCAACCCACGATAAAATTAAAAATTGGATTATTTTGTAAATAAATTTTTTTTCACGAAAATTATACAAGAGGGCGTCGCAATATATTCCACCTCCCCACCGCCGGTGCGTAATCTAAACGGAGCAACACAGAAAAAAATTATAAGGTTTTATTATACTTAGTTTTTTACCCCCCCCCCCCCCCGCAACACCCTTTTTAATAAGAACTTTAAATTTAAAGCTTTTTGAAAATTTTCACCGGAAAAAAATAAAAAAAGTCCGTCTCTAATATTCCCAATATTTTCTGAATTCCCCCTGGGATTTATGGTAATTTTTTCAAATTCTTCGAATTTCCCTTCCCTATTACACCAGACTTTCTTACTGATTTATCTCTTGGTTTAGACCAAAACTGTAAATGTCAGAGATGTAACTTAGCCTTAGCAAACTTGAATTGTCCTCCCGGAATGCAGCTGATAGAGTTAGCCGGGGGGGGGGGAATTAATGCTATATATACAGGCAGTGTTAGAAAATTTCAGCGGAACAAAACAATTTGAGAACGCGGGACTTTTGGATTGAATTTTGTTTTAGAGCTTATTTAGGGCAGTTAACACTCAAAAAAGAATTTTTTGTTTCTTTTCGCCACATTGGCGTTCTATCAATTAGTGAGATTTATGTAAAGATATTAATTGCTAAAATTTCCGCTCTGTAACTTAAACGGTCATCACACCAATCCATCGCTATGGTTTAAAAATAACTCTGAGACGCACACGAATGGATTAACGAGAGATATTTTAATAAACAAATTCCCAGCGCCCAGCAACTTAAAAACAGCCTTCAATGCCGCCCCAACTCAAAAATCACGGATCGCAGTAGCCGGAAATCTCGTTAATCCATTCATACAGACAGATAACGGATACATACTTACATAGAAAAATAATATTTAAAAAACAATAAAAACAACAAATTAACATTTAACAGATTTGGACTAAGAATATTTGAATAAACAAGACATGAATTTTGAAAAAATTACGTTATAAAAATGATGAAAATTTAAAATATAAAATAAAAACTTAGTAATACGATATAACTGTTTATTCCAATATTCTTAGTCCAAATCTGTTAAATGTTAATTTGTTGTTTTTATTGTTTTTTAAATATTATTTTTCTATGTAAGTATGTATTCTTTACTTAACAGTTAAAATTCATTATTTTAACATTTTGTTTAGTTTGTTTATTTAAAATTTTTATTATTGAGAAGGTGGTTACGCCACTGTTCAAATCTACGATATATAAACCACCTAGCAAAACCGGGTACCTATATATTCTAGTACATCGTAATTATTGTAAGCAATTTGCCATTAAATAATTATACATAATATTATTTTCAGATAAGTAATAATATGAATATATTTAGAAAGTTATATTTAGATTTAATCAGATTGTTTTTTCAATGTTCTCATAATATTTTGTAGATTAATGTCGTAATGATGCCATGTATTTTATTATATTTTTCTCTGCTATATCTCATATACCCTGTTGAAAATATTAATATTATTACTAAATTAAACTCTTTAAAATAAATTTTAATATTTTAGAATCACCAAAAGCGCCCTGAAAACGTTTAAGCTTGTGTAAGTGAGAAGCCTTAGGTGATTCAGCTTGGTGTCTGTCTCAGTCAATAAAAACCATATAAGGCTGCTAAATTCGTATAGAGGAAACTCCCGTAACCCTTTAGATGGCTTTACGTGCCTCCCGAAGCACGGAGACGACGTTAAAAAATTTAAACACCACCGGATTTGAACCGGACACTTTAGCATCTAATTTAATATTTAAAAGTACAAAGAACCTGAAAAATCCTTTGGTGTTAATAATCCCACTGTCAAATGTTCCCCGCACTCCCCTATATTTGTAACACAAAGGTTAAAGATAAAAACAAAATTAATTTAATTTTTGTCCTCTGTAGAATTAAGTGTGGAAAATAATCTCTGTGCGTTGCTGTGCACCTAATACAAAACACAGATATTTTCTAAGCAGGGTGAAACAATATAAAATCCAATTTGATTACGTTAACCTTCTTATATTCATGTAATCTTGGTGTTATCGACAAAATTTTTAGCAGTAATGGTAAACAGAATAAAATCGAATATTTGCATGTGATTTAATCTTCTTCTGTTCATGCACTCCTGATTAAAAACACAAAATCTCGAAATTTTAGCAGCAATTCAATAGTATTCTTTCGGTTTGACCTCCTTTCGTCCATATACTCCGGATACAAGCAACAAAAATTTTGAAACTATCGCACCAGAAAAGTTAAAATAAAAATAATTAAAACATTGCTATTTCTAATCTTCGTCGATTTATGTGCTTCTGGTCGACAGCTCACAAGTTTTGTAATTGTCGCAGCGGGCTGCTAGATAGCGAAGCTTGAGAATTTATAACCTCATCGGGTTTATGCTATCCCGATACAAAACACAGACTATTCGAAATGTTTCAATAGTACAGAATTCACGCAATTTTCTGGTCGTTAGATAAAAAAAGATCCTGACTACATCCTACACGAAAAAAGTAATAATATTGTAATATTTTTAAATTATAAAAAATTTCCGTCGTTGCCCTCCACATGAACTAAACTACGGGCCGCCGCTGGTTAGTGTAAATGTGAGGTTAAAATCGCAAACGTCAAAAGTTTCAAGTCTGTCATGCGATATTATAAAAACCATAATTATTTTTCTTTCCGTTTTTCCAGCGAAAAATTACATTATTAGATTACAGATCCATAATTTTAAATATTAAATAACGAACAAAAAAAAATCAAAACGTGACAACACTGTAAATTACAAAATTTGATGACAATCTTATCACAAAAAATAAGATTATCAGTTTGTTTTTCCACTTAACTTTAAAATAAAAATTAATGTACCAAATCCTATTGTTGCACGTATGCAACCAGTCCGCAATGTTTGTCGATTGTTACGCATTTCGAAAATAAAAAATTTTAATTATCCATCACGCGAAAGTTTTTTAAGCCACCAAGAAGTAAATAACAGTGTAAAAAAAAATGGTAACCGTAGGTGCAAATTTTAAAAAATTAAACGACGGCGTCGTCCGTTTGCGACGTCTCTACTCAGCAAGCTGTAATTCAAGGTCAGGTTGACTTTTAGTAATCACAAACTGAAATAAACCCGCTTTCCATAATTTTCCCATATTTAAATTTCATATAACCTATAAAAGAAAATGACAGTGACATTGGAAACGCCGTTTCCATGGTTGCCTACCACTGACGCGCACGAATGGGTCAACGAGAAATATTTTAAATAAAAAATACGGGACTTCAGTCTCGTTAATCCACTCACGTGCGTCAGTAGATTCGTCAGAAATGGGACAAACACCAACATTTCTCTTTTTTTTCTTTTGTAGAAATTACGATGTCGTCGTGGTTGGTGGAGGAATAGTCGGCGTGGCATCCGCTCGTGAGCTGCTCCTGAGGCACCCGAAGTTGCGCATGGCGATAGTCGAAAAGGAACCAGCGCTGGCTTTTCACCAAAGCGGTCACAACAGTGGGGTAATTCATGCTGGCATTTACTACCAGCCGGGCTCTTTGAAAGCCAAGTTATGCGTCGAGGGCTTACATTTGACGTACAAATACTTGGACAAAAATAAAATCCCCTACAAAAAAGTGGGCAAATTAATTGTGGCCACGAATTCGGTCCAAGAGAAACAATTGAATGATTTGCACGATAGAGGCGTCAAAAATGGCGTGCCCGATTTAGAAGTGGTGGACGAAAAACGGATCAAGGAGATTGAACCCTATTGTAGCGGTGTACGAGCGCTTTGGTCGCCCCATACCGGAATCGTGGATTACACTTTGGTTACTCAGAGTTACGCCAACGATTTTAAAGGAGCCGAGGGCGACATATTTTTAAATTTCGAAGTGAGTTGTTCGTAAAAACAAGTAGGTACTACCTACCTTTAAAATTCCAAATTTGGAAATGATTGTGGCCTCCTCTTCCAAATCTAAAACATTATTTCCAGGTTGTCGATTTTAAAGAAGCAAACGATTCGACTTACCCAGTCCTCGTCAAGTCAAAAAATGGACAGGAGCTTCAATCCAGATACGTGCTAACGTGCGGAGGTTTATATTCGGACAAACTGGCGAAAATTTCCGGATGCTCCGAGAAACCAAAAATTGTTCCCTTTCGAGGGGAATATTTACTGCTCAAGCCGGAAAAGTGTCACCTAATTAAAGGTAACATTTATCCGGTCCCGGATCCTAGGTTTCCGTTCCTGGGCGTTCATTTCACTCCGAGAATGGATGGCAACGTGTGGTTGGGTCCAAACGCTGTTCTCGCTTTCAAAAGAGAAGGCTACTCGTAAGGTCGATTCGGTTTGAATTTCTAAGCGAGTAAATTTTGGATTTTCAGGTGGTTTGACATAAATTTAAAGGAACTAGCCGATACGGTTCAATACTCAGGATTTAGAAAGTTGGCGTCACGGTTTGTAAAGCCTGGAATCGAGGAAATGATTAAATCAATTTTTATATCGCAGCAAATTAAAGACTTACAAAAATTCGTTCCGAGCGTTACGGTCAACGATGTTGTTCGTGGTCCAAGTGGAGTTCGTGCACAAGCGCTGGATGACGGTGGAAATCTGGTCGACGACTTTTGTTTCGACATGGGTAAAGATCATTTAGGAAAGAGGATTTTACACTGTAGGAACGCACCGTCGCCCGGCGCCACCAGTTCGCTAGCGATTGCAAAAATGATTGCGGACAAGTTGGAGGCGCAATTTGAATTGGGGGGGTAACAAAAATAAGTTTTCTTAAATTGTAACCTTGTTTATTTTTTGAGATAAAAAATCACACATCCCACGATATCCAATGTGCATAAATACATTTATGTGCAAAGTTGTACACATGAATACATATTCTTATAAATACAGCTTTTGTTTTAAGGGGCTTGCATACCAAAAATACACAAACGAGTGATATTAAAAACCCGGAGTATTAATCCAAGCAGTGTTTCGTCTGGTATGCAAGTCTGTCGAGAAGAAACGATTACAGACTTTTAAAAATAGTGGAATTACCGTTACCGAATTGTCAGGAATCGGAGTAGTTCTGATAAATGAAATATTTTTCATTACATCAAAATGGAAAAAGCGTCGACGAACTGTTCTACGGTTGTGTTCAGACTGGAATAAGAACCGAGGTGAAACAATGGTCGGCGACGTTATTAAAACTAAAATATTTTTTCTTTAAATTTTAAGTTAGGCCTCTGTGGGAAAAAAACAGCCGACCACTGCCCTCGATCGAGTTCGCATGCCTAAGGAATGAATTACAAGGAGCAATCGAATCTCCTTGCAAATCATACCTTACAAGCACAGTTGCGGAAGAGTGCTCGCAGATGATTGCACCAAATTATTTCGTTAAAAAAGCTAAGAAGTTGTAAATCTTGAGCCAAAGACTAGGCTGGACGGTTTGTAAAGTTTAAATAAAATATTTACTCGTGTAACATACAACATTTAAATTTTCAGCTTGAAGGTTTTCCTAACTTGACCATTTCACCCACAAAACATTCAAGTAACAATTTTAGACTATACCTGCTTTTAAAGTAAAATAATATTGAATTTGGAAACGCCGGCTCCTCGTCTGGTTTTGTTTAGTATTAAATCGAGGCGGAGTTGCCAAATTCAAATTGCAACAAAAACTTTACAATATACAAGGTGGCGAAATATATTATTCCGCATCGGAAGTAGTTGCCATTTCATGCTATATTCCCTAATTTGTGATCCCCTCACCATTTTTATGTGTGCGAAAACTCTGGAAGCACTGGCGATCACCTGGTCGATATCATCTTTTAGGCAAAACGAAAGAATATTTTCCGTCACCTCATATATGATACATTTTAAACCCACGCAAAAACAGCAGAGAAATTTTGAAAAAATCAAAAACCCAGCACCTCGAAATTTTGTAGAGTTTCTCCTATTGTCGCGTGGGTACAATTCAAAATAAAAAATATTTTTATACCTATACAATTAAATGTTATCTGCTATATTGTAAAAAAATACCCGACGTTGATATAACTAAGTGTCTGTCTTTAAAATCTAAGTAAGCCGTCATGTGAAATCCCATGTTTGATAAAACCACTATGTATTCGAAAAAGGCGAATGCCGAATACACTAAAACAAAATAAAATCATTACACAAAGCTACGATTGGCCACGTAACTCACCATATTTTTCGCACCAAGTATTATGCCGTATAAAAAAGTAAGTTGCGGCAATAATGCAGGCTATGTTCAAAATTACCAATTTCTTCTTCCACCTTAAACTCTCGATTTCGGCTAAATTTCTTTGAAATCTTCGGCAGCGTCTGTTTATGGTCCACGCCAACATCATATAAAATTCTGATGTCAAAATAAATGTTACAAAGGCAGCTTTATGGATGGCTAAAAAATGTAACCGTTATAATCGTAAATCTAAACTTGACAGGAACTTACGATAATTTCTCGAGGACGTCCAAAAGGACAAAACGATCAATGCGACGTTTTCGACGGCATTCAAAATGAAAGTAAGCACAGCAAGAAAAAATGCCCAACCGTATAAAACTTCCTTGTGGTATTGTAAGTACGCTATTGCCACACAAAATCTTGGCAGTGCGTGCAAAGCTATGGCGATCTGCCACACTTCGCGCTGAGGCGAAAAATTGCCTATCGCCGACGAAATTGACGGTAAAAAATTGTACACATTACAATGGGAAAACGTCGTACTTTCGAAATTGTACACAATGGAATACAAAACGCAAAATATAAACGCAAAGAACGGCAACGATAAGGTGGCCCATGCAAATTTTCCAAACGGAATACTAAAGCAGTATGTCGAATCGTAATCGTCCGCCAATAATCTGTACCTTGCCTCCTGAGACATTCTTTTAATTCATTATTTAACAATTCTTAATTTTTAAACATATTTTCAGGTTATGTTACTTTTGTTGACACTTTCCGAAGTTCAGATTATCCAATGCTCACGGAGTCCAATTTTCTTCTTTTATCAATTATTGGGTGTTTTCTTCTGTTCGAATAAATTAATTTTGTTACATCTCTAATTTTGTCTTTTGACGCAGTGGCGGCTCGGTGTATTTTGACAGAAGCGCCGCAATCAAAATCTTCCTCTGTTACGTGGAAATATCCTGCTTTATTATTTCTTAATGGTTATTTAAGTTTGATTTCGACTGAAAATATGGCTAACGAGAACAACTTTTTTAATAACAAAAGCAAATCGGAAGGAACCTCCGGGAATGGAAATTATGGAAACGGTAAAACTACAAAAACCAGCAATTTAATTCAGAAAATAATTTTATACTATTATTTATTTATTTATAAATAATAAACATAACTATATTTAGAAAAATTTTGAAGTCCTCTTAAACCAATGTCTGCTTGTATGTGTATTTATGAATACAATAGCATCCAAACGAAGCAACGAAATCACTTCAAATTTTAAATTTAAGTTTTCGTCTGCAGTCACACGAAGCCTATCGAAGATGAACGAAATCGTATGGAAAAAAAGAAGAAATTTACTTGAAACGATCATAATATCAAAACGCAATGAAATAGGCCGAAGTGTCATAAGACTAAAATTATTGCTTTCAGATTTTCTAAAATGTATAGAGTAGATTCGTACCACAATATTAGGCAACATATCCGTTAACTGTCTATCACTGACGCGCATGAACATATTAACGAGATTCCGTTTTAAGTATTAGTGTCAAAAAATTATCCTAGTCGCTGGTAATTTAATAATTGTTGTACGCTTATACTGAATCTAACTACTAACTTGTTTACTCTATCTAGTCTTCCTTTACGAATTGCCGTATCACCCAACGGGACTAATTTTCTTTATGCTTTATGTGGGGCCGGAGCAACGATTTCATAAACGTAAAGCTTGCGCTCCGCTTGTAGATATTCCTCGAGTACTAAATAAGATTTTCTGGAAAATTGCCATGAACCTAAAAAACTTGGATGTTAAATCAAATAATATAATCAATTCTAGCCTACAAACCACGTTAATTTCAGTATAAGAGTTTTTCTTGTAGTATTACAATATAAAAGAACTGCATAGTAGATAGCTGACCTCTCATAGATCCCTCGAACTTTTCTTCGTATAATATTTTTATCAAAAAAATTTCATATTTTTGTTTCGCATGCTCCACTCGTGGTAGAACAGGCTGTCTTTGTATTTTTCTGACAACCGAATTTGTGTGGTATAACAGTTTTTTTCATCCATCTCCATCTCATGTTATTTTCCAGCTGCAACCGAGAAAGAAAATTAGGAATTAAACTAATATAAACGTAATTGTCCGGCATTAACATCAAAATGATCATTCGTCACAAAATATCTGACCAATTTTAGCATCGAAGAATCCCGTCCGATGGCTTTAAACCAAGACCGTCTACGGTGCTTGTTTTTTGGTATCGGAATGAAAATCTTTTCAGAACTGTTAAAATATGTGTTGGGACAATGCATGCTCGATTTTTTTTAAAACAAGATTTACCAGCACAACTTATGACATAAACACAAAATTATTCGTATATTAAGGTTATGTACGTAATGGCAGCGTTCAATAAATTATTACAGCTAAAAATAATTAGATCCGGTTTATCATTGATTATTTAATAGTATTATTGGTCTACTTAGAAAAAAACTTACGTGCGCCCATGACAAACGTATTATTATAATTTATAAATGTCACTGAAATTTGCGCAGAGGTATTTGACAGTTGGGTGAATTTTTGACGGTAATTTTACTATCGAGATTGCAATTAACTTAAATAACTCAAATTATTATAGTTTAGGTACTGCAAGACTCCAAAAACGAAAATGGCGAAATTGGCTTCACAAGTAGGCCCTTTGGTACAACGTAAGTGCCGAAAAAATTATATATTATGTAAGTTATGTAATAGATGTCTTCTATTATTTCAGAGGCCCTTACCCTAGCTAGACCTAAGTTAAATACATTTATAAAGTATGCCAAGGTGGAGTTAACACCCCCCACTCCAGGAGATATTCCCCAAATTAGGGCCGGAATAGGTAAAATAGTTGGTGGATTCAAACGTGGAGATTGGAAGAAGACGAACGTTAGAGATGCCTGGTTAAATACCCTCGTGACGGTCGAAGTCATATGCTGGTTCTTTGTCGGTGAATGCATCGGTAAACGTCACATTGTCGGCTACGATGTTTAAGTATAGTGAAATTCTGTAGTAGCGTAATAAACGTATGTTAATTTTTGATTCGTATGTTTAAGTTATCCTTTAAACTTTTCGTAATCAAAATTCTTGGTTAAAAATGATCGTAACTTTGTTTAAATAAAATGTGAATTTAAATGACTAAATTATTATTTATTAACAAAAAATGATAATTACGCAAATATGTCCGGAAATTTGTAAATTAAAATCGTAAGCTAAAGATGATAATCGAAGCAGTGTTGGTGTTGTACAGGATTACGGGGGCTTTATCGTAAAACCAGCTTGCGAGTTTTAATTTTATTTATTATAAATAATAATGACGGAATCTAAAATCATTAAATTCCTGTTTACGAGATTGTATAAAATAGAAAAAAAATGTTTCGGACTTTTTACATACATCTCTACACGAGAAATTTTGCCAAACAAACTATTTGGCGGATCAACTTGATTTTGAGTACATTTCAATCGTGGGAACTTCAAATATCCAAAATATATTAAAATACTGTTTTCCGAGCCGTGAGAAGTAAAAATCGAATGTTCAGCTTGAATTGACTGGAGTAAACCTACGAAATACGTAGGTACAAAAGTGTTACCGTTTGATTATAGGCCCTTGCAAATTTATTAAACCACAAGCTATAACCATTATAAAATCCATGTACAGAGTTAATTGCGAAGTAACACAATAACACTTATTTAAAAAATCAAATTCTTTTAAACGCCTGATTACTGCTTCCGTGTGAATTCTCAGTAGTACGTTTTGATCCCCATCGTCACTAGGTGCTCTTAATACAGTACACCGTTTCTCGGTAAGAAGTTTTTCGATATGCCTAAAACCTTGATTTGTCATTATAACAGCTCCAGGTTGTAAACGATCCAAAAATCCCGATTTTTCCACTACGACTACATCGGATGTGCTTCCCCCAAATGCAGTTGATATAAAATTCACCACACCGTCAGGAGTTGACGATACCAGATACTTTAACGTATTTGCTTTTTTATAATCTGACCACGTTAAAGTTTGCGTAACTGCATCTTTAGGTTTTTTAATTTCAATTTCAAAACAATTAATAATGCACTGTACGTTGCTGTAAGCAGCCCTAAATGCTGCTGGCAATAGTGCTTGTATTTTTTCTTTCGGATGCCAAATTATAAGTTCCCCCATTAGCTCGCCGATGAGAGATACGGATCTTAAAAATGTAATACTTGCATCATTTTCCGACATACCATATTCATCTCCGAGCTGGCTAAATGTCTGACCGAGGCGAATTTTCTGTAAAGTCAGAAATATGCTAGTGGTATCTAGGTGTGTGTGTTGTTTAATAAGATCGATAACAAACATGCATTCCTTTTGTAAGCCTAAATACTTCCACGGATTGATATTTACCACTCGTCTTGTATGTTTTTCTTCCGAAAAAAATATTTCTTGTTTATTTATACAATTGTCGTTACTTAGAACCTCCAAAAATTGAAACGGTAGATTTTGACTGGGAACAGCTGTGGAACGTAACAATCTTTTACTGCTCCATCCTAAATAATAAAATCATCGGTTACCCACTTATATACTGTTATAAATATAAATTACCCGAAAACGTGTAATCGTCATCTTTAAAGTGCAGGGAGCATATTTTCATAAATCTCGTAACTTTCTTACCCATTCGTACTCGACTTTCCCACAATTTCAACTTATCGCAGAGCTCTAATTTGCCCGATAATTCATTCACGACTTGAATTTTCTCTCCGGCTTTAGGAAAAATGTGATAGATCAAATCATTATTTTTCTTTCGAACGGAATGACAACCGTATACAGCACAGTTCACATTACTCTTGGACGTTTTAATTTTATTGACATGTTTTGTATTAACCTCAACTTTTGGGAATTGATATGATTCCATTTTTCGGTTTACTCCTTCAATTGACGTCACAATCACAGAATATTTTTATGTTGACATTGCTGTCAGGGGCGGCGCGGTGAAAGGCTTTTTCGAAGGCCAAATAACGCCACTGCCAGTTTGACATTTGTTGACTTTAACCTAACTTTTAGTTGTGATATCTTTTTGAATAAAAGGATGCTCGTTTAAATTTCTGTAAACAAGACATGTCAAATTATTTAGAAAATAAGTGTTGTTTCGTGCGAGAATGCAAAAATACCTCTCTGCAGACACCGAACAAACTGTTTGGTTTAAAGCGGTCGGACGTGATGTTCCCACATCGAAATCTAAATTTTACTGTTGCGAGGATCATTTTAATGTAAGTACACGAAAACTTATTAAGACACTCGACTAAATATTTACTTTAGCTCGAGGAAGATCTTTTTAAAAATTGATGTACTTCCACATATATTCGACGAGAGAAAACCTGCACCAAAGCAAACTATTTTTTTTAAACGTCAAAGAAAACTTTTGCCAGCGGTAATTAACTCAGTCGAAGAAAGCAAATATTATTTTAAATGTTTGTTTCTGCTGATTAAATACACATCGGCACCATACAAATTTCGCCGTCAAATAGAGAGAAAACCAGAATTTACGATTGTTCCTGGTAGCGCAGCTTCACATCATACCAAATTTCGGTTGATCCGAGATTCGCTCTCGTGGAGTTCTATAGGTTTTAAAGATGTTTATGTTACCGATACACAGATCTGACCACCACTAGCAGACATTTAGCTAACTCGGAGATGAATATCGTATGTCCGAAAATGATGCAAGTATTACATTTTTAAGATCGGTAACTCTCATCAGCGAGGTATTGGGGGAACTTATAATTTGGCCTCCGAAAGAAAAAATACAAGCACTATTGCCTGCACAATTTAAGACTGGTTACAGCAACGTACAATGAATTATTGTTTTGAAATCGAAATTGAAAAACCAAAGGATGCCGTTAAACAGGATTTATCGTGGTCAGATTATAACAAAGCTAATACGTTAAAATATCTAGTGTCATCGACCCCGGATGGTGTGGTGAATTTTATATCAAAACATCAGATGCAGACATAGTGGAAAAATCTGGATTTTTAGATCGTTTCACCCGGAAGCCGTTATAACGGCAGATAGAGGTTTTCAAAATATCGAAGATCTTTTTCTGAAGCGATGTACTTTATTGAGACCACCGTATGGAAATCAAAAAATCGAAACGTACAACAGACGAGTGATCAGTCGGCTAGAAGTATTTAAACTTTTAAAGCCGCACTCCTATGTTAGTCGTCAGTTAATTCCGCACATGAATTTTGTAACAGTTATAGCTTGTTATAGATCGGTGAAGTAAACGCACTTTGAAGAAGTGCTAGGTAAGAAAATATGTTTAATTAAAAATCAAACCAAAAAATTTTTTGAGGAGCATCGGACGTTGGAAATTTAGTATTTAATTTTTTAATTTCCAAATAAAAATCCAGAGGATTATTTTTAAGAGGTGGGAAGCAAACTAGACTGGCGGCTTTCTATGTGTGGTAGATGTGATATTTGCACACCTGTTGACACCGATTTCTCTCTTTGTCACGATTCTATTGGTCAATAAATTTTGATTGGTTTGAATTTTTTTTAGGAACCTTGCGAATAAATTTAAAAATAGTACCTTTTTCAGCAAAATGGAAAGTATTCAAAGTCATCTGAGTGGCAGCTTCTCCGATCAATTGGGCAGCTATCGGCCCCACTATTCGTCAGGTTCGATCAACGCATACTGGAATTTGGTCTTGATTTCTCCAAAAATCCATTCGAAAGCTTCCGTGGCTTAATTTATATTTAGCCGAAACCAATTTTGAGCACAAAGTTGATCGCAGTAGAGTAACGTAGCGTTTTCAAGAGCAATAAATGGATCGGATGCAAGTCAATGCAGCCTTCCTGTTCAAATCTTCCTTGTTCAGATCAAAGATCCACGGCTTCCGAAAAATTTCTATTTAAATAACGTCGGTCGATCGGGTCAAATTTAAATTCTTTCTCAAAACTTGAATTGTACATTTTGATCGGTAGAAAGGTTTACCATTTTCTCCATAACTA
Source organism: Cantharis rustica (assembly GCA_911387805.1). Lineage (NCBI taxonomy): Eukaryota > Metazoa > Arthropoda > Insecta > Coleoptera > Cantharidae > Cantharis > Cantharis rustica. Next base: position 68,598,229 of record OU426878.1, read on the forward strand.
ACCTTAATTAATTATCCGGTTGCACTCCGCACAGATCGACAGTATTGCACCATAATCAATTCCATAGCTTCCATCAGTCGACGCTCCATGTATCCAGTTTCTGCCGTTTTGACGGCCGTATCGATGAGACCTTCTCGACCACCCAGTGCGTGAAAATAGAATTCGGTTAGTGTGAGACCGGATAAATAGGAATTTTCCAAGAAATCAAACCGAAATCTTTTACCTTCTACGTTTTGCTGACCAACGCAAGCCGAAATGTTGGGAAACCTTTCGAACCCGCAACCAATCGTCCTGACATTACATTAAATTATTTTATAAAGCATAAAGAAAATCAAAATACCTGTATATAAAAAGACTGTAAAATTAAATTTTATATTTGTTCTTTCATAATTTCCACGCAACGTGGAGAATAATATAACAAATATATAAAAACCAGTTCCATTTTATTTACTAAAAAAATGCTTGGAACGAACTATAAATTTTACACAATATAATAGGAAAAAATATTTCTCTATGACGAGGAACCCGAAGTTTCAGTACCGATGAGAAGTTTTCTACTCACTTTAAATTGTGAAACTGCGGCGTCTCGTAACGAAAAGAGATGAACCATTTCCAATTCGGTGCGTGCTAAGCCGAGCGCCTTGTTGAACAATTCGATTGCGATGAGTAAATTACCTCTTTGTACTTCGACTGTGCCCAATGTCTCGTAAGCGAATTCGCACTTGTCGTCTAATTTGATCGCCTTGTTCATTAATTTTATCGCGGATTCGATTTCGCCCTTCCATTGCAACAACAAGAGACCTTTGTGCACGAGAATGACTGCATTGTTAGGTTCGATTTCGATTGCCTTGTCGTATTGCTTGTCAGCGTTTGCAAAATCGTTGCGTTCGGTTAAAATTTGTCCATATAATACGTAAACTTCCGAACAAGCGGGGAAACGTTGTACAGTCTTCTTGAATTCGTTCAAGGTTTTCTCAACCATGGTGATATCGTGTGCAAGCATGTGGTGACGATAATCTGCATAGCACTTTTGTACGGCGGCTACCGCAAAATTGGGATTCAATTTTACAGCCCTATCAAAATCTTGTTGTGATTCCACCGTTTTATCGAGCAAAAGATGCACTTGACCGCGATGATGAAACACGTCGGCGATTTCGGGACCTAATTTCGCAGCAAGATCAAAATCTGCAAGGCATTGTTCGGTGTTATCGAGTTGCATGTTCAACGAAGCGCGTTTTATCAACACGTTCACTTTAATCTTGTCGTCACAGTCGGCCGAATCGACAATCGCTTTAAAATCTTCTAGCGCTTCTTTATAGGAACCCATCAACAAATAAAATGAAGCCCGAAGCGACAAAGCTTCCATTATGAAATGCGATTCCGATTCGCTCGAGTTGATTTCTTCCGTACACGCCGGAATGATGTCTTCGTAGTTTTCAGTTGCAAAGTCCAGCTTGGCTCTCATAAAACCTAAAAAATAACAAAGGGTGACATAGAGCTCAATTTGACAAAAATTAAAAAATTATTTACCCTTAAGTTCTCCTTCGCCTAAAGGTTTCTCCGTATTGAGTAGCATATTATAGACGGGATCTTCGGAAAAGGACAAAAAGTACGTCTTGATAAATTGTCGTGAAGGTAATACGGGAATTTTCTCCAATATGGCTTCGGCTGCGTGTTTCTTACCCAATTCTTTCAAAACACGATCGGCCAACAAAAGAACATTCTGATTTTGAAAATTCTGCAGCAGACAAACTGTGGTGACGTCGTCCAAACAATTTTCCCAGTCTTTCGTTGCTTCGTATGCTTTAGCTCGACGATAGAGTGCTTTCTGATATTTATCGTTATACTCTAATGCTTTTGAGCAATCGGAAATGACCGAACTCCACTTCTTTAGTTGTTCGTATGCTGCAGCTCTGTTTTGATAAAACGTCGCTAAATCGTGGGACTGATCCTGGGGACACACTTCGATGGCTCTGTTATAAAAAGCGATAGCTTCGTCGTATATGCCCTTTTTGAACCAGGAGTTCCCTTCGGATTTGTAATGTATTGCCTGTTGTAATGGCGTTTCTTGAATCAGGTCTGCGTTCGAGTCATCCAACGACACCGCTTCTTTCGTATCGGCCAAGTGAATCTTTTTATTTGGTTTGGATTGTTGCCTTAAATACCAATAACCAAGTCCAATTGCGCCGGTTGCGCCCAACGCCAGCGCTAATTGCCACCTCGAAAAAGGAACAGCAATTTTACCACTGTTCGACGACATTTTGTAAGTGTTAAGTCGACAAGTTACACTTAATTCTACTGAAACGACATGATTAGATTATTGAATTTTGAAAAGTCAACAATTTGTTAGGTTAGGTTCGCTTACAGTCGCCCAACGAAACTACAAACCTTAAATTTTCCCTAAAACACGAAACAGGTACACTAATTTCTAATCACAACACAACTCGAATTTCTAAAACTAAAACGGCACTAACGAACAAAATTTCGTTTTTAATTTATTACAAAATATTTTTCTACATTTGGTTATGCAAATCTTTCATTTCGCTGCACGAGCGCTATTTTCAACAAGTGAACGATAATTGATAAGGAATGATAAAAGTGATTCTATAATCAGGTGCGTACAACCTTCAATTATTAATGGTCGAACCCGAAAGACTTCCTACGCATTTGCGTTCTTACGGGGTAGGTGGCGGTTTTTCCCCACCGTTTTGATCGCGCAAAAAAATATATTATATAAAATAACCAATATGAAAAATAAACGAATGCCAGGCGACGCGCATGAATGGGTTAACGAGATTCCAAACCTCAAACCTATTTAATATTTTTCGATACTTTGGTTATTTTTTAGAAATAATTAAGTATATGAACGCTCCTACAAACCTTTATTATATATATTTTTCCTATTATTTACCAACCGGAATCTCGTTAATCCCTTCGTGCGCGTCAATTGTAAACTAAAAACGAGTCGACATAAAATTTATAAAAAAATTCAGTTTTAACCGACGAAAAGGTCTGCGAGTTTTCGGTGATCTAGACAGGCCATCCACAATCACCCCTAGTTGGCATGGTTATAAAATTAAAAAAATTTTCTTAAAATTTATTTAATGTACAACAGAAACTTAAAAATATAAAACAAAAAATGCAAGCAAGTGGTAACAATCGTCAGCTAGAGCAAAATTGTGCTACGACTAAATTTTTAACTTTAATAGGCCTTTAAGTATTTATTTATGTATTAATAATCGTTTGATAATACTAAAGTAACATGCAATGACTTTTAACTTGTCTTGGATGTGATGATGGTTTAAAAGTGGCGCCCGAAAGCGGCCACGGGACGAATTTAATTTTATGAAACAAAAAAGTGTGATGTGAGATTTGGTTTTGTTTTAAAACTGTTTAGTTAGAAGGATCTGTCAAAAACAAGCTGGGTTCTGTGAAAAACCAACCAGGTTTCTAAGACACAATAAGTTAATATTTTCTACGTAATTTTCTATTCTTTAGCTTTGAGATGTTTTAAAATCTGTTCGGAGATAACTTTGGTTGCCTTATTGGCGTTGGGTATCAGAAATCGATCCATATCGGAGATCAGCAGCGATTCGCCGTCGGGTACGCCGTATTTGAAGGTAATCAACTCGGGATGGCGCTTTTTCGCCGTAATCTTTACGATGGCGGACAATGGCCGCCTGACTATAACTTCGGCCAAACCTTTAGAATCGGGCACTTCACGTAAAACCATCAGGTGCGATTGGGTCACAATGAGGTGACTTTTGTACATAAAACCATTCAGTTTCACTTCTTGGCACGGGAAATGTTCGACGACTTCAGAATTTTTCAAACAGCCGCTGATGGATACGATTTCTTTTACGTCCTCGTCATCACCCGCGCCCTAAATTTAATAATTTTAATTAACTTATCGCAGTGGCTCGGAAGGAGAATTTACCTGTATACTCGCCACGTTATCTTGATCATCGTCGATACTGAAAACGGGGGCGACGTTTCGGTACCGCTTCCCCATTTTATCCGAACTCGAAACATGCCTCTCTTGCACGGCGTTATTGTTAGGATTCACGATGTAATCGAACAGTTTCCCTTTGACTTCGGCAGATTTTGACTTCATTGCAGCCGATATTTTTCCAAAAAGATCGCTCGACGGCGCGTACTTGGAGTTATCGTCTACTTCTTTGTGTACAATCATCGGAGCGCATACAATACACGTGCCAGGGTTGTGATCTTGTAAATATTCCTCGACCTGGTTACCAAAGTAATTGTGAATGGCGGTGTAACCGCCGGTAAGCAGGGAAACGTACTGAGTGTGTTTTTGCAAGAACGACGCAACGACCATGTGAGTGTACTGGTCTTCTTCGTTTCGTCCCGACCCCAGAAAACACAAATGTTCGCCACCTTAAAGGATAAGTTACTACGAGCAAGTTCGGAGAGTTAAACTCACCTGCGTTGGAATTAACCGCAATTGCTTGTTTTTGAGAAGATAACAGACCTTGAACGGCGGTCGAGAAAGCGCTTGGTTCTTGCAGCATCAAATTACAGTCCAGATGAAAGGCGGTCGGTAAATGCCCGGAGTTGTATTGCTCCACAGGGCGACAGTCGACTAGAAAAAAACGTACTGCATCCATGTTGTTGCTTCTGAGAGTTCCTGAATTTTCCACCTGTAAAAGTGAGGATTTAGAAAGTTGCGGGTTTTTTAAGCTCTGATCGTACCAGTTCGTGCACGGAGATAGGTAAGCATAAGGCTTGCGATACGAGGGCCGAGTCTTCTCCTAGTCCACTATACAAAGCTTGCATCAGGTCAGTGCGAAACGAAGTCGGCGTCTTCATCGCGTAATATTGTGCCAGAGAACAGAAATCTTCCACGTCGTCAGCTTCTAACGCGCACGGCATGTTGCTAAGACTCGCAGCGATGGCTTCCCTACTTTCGTTCTTCATCGAAATGATTTGCTCGCGCGCGTTTATCACCATAATCAAAGACAAAAAAAATATGAAAAAGGGATCGGATTGCTGGAAATAATAATCCCACATGTTGATAACAACCGGAAGACTACAAGTAGCCGCAAATAGGGACTGAAACCACATCAGACAGTACATGTCCGGCGAAATCCGTTTCGTGTCTAGAAATGAACACAACTCCGGATCGTGATACAACAGCAGTAAACGCAAAATGTGAAACGCATTCCCGCTTTTACGATTCGAACTTTGGGGTATGTAGGTGTCGCGAATGGCTTCGAACAAATTGTAGGTCGTCGATCTTGGCACTTTGAGGGCCAACAGAGGCAACAATATGTCGATCCATCCGTTGTTCCGTTCGTATTTTAAATTCCTACATTTACAATAAAAGGTTAAAATTGATTCGAGGTCAGAAACGACCGAAAGTTTGTCTTCTTCCTCATTTCCTAATTTTGACACAAAACTAGCGCAGTCTTCTCTTAAGATTGATTGGTTTGGCAGATCGAACACTTCGTTGAAGTGATCCAACTGATTTCCCTTGTCCCGCACATCTAAGCAAATCTGAAAACAATGAAAAATAAAGATGTACACACAAGAAAAACCCAGTTGTACCCCAATTTTTACATACAAAACTTATGGTGACAGTTCATTGTTATTTTATAATTTTAAGGTTATGTTGTCAAGTTGACATTTAAAGGTAAAATTTGATTTAATAGCATAAGCTCTTACTTGCCAAACTTCCGCACGCAGATTTTCGGGCAGGGATTTGCCCTTGCATATGCAATAGATGTCGGTTGCGGAGCACTCTTCCAAAAGTGCATTTTCCAAGTCGGAGACCCTGCAACGGGGAGCACCTTTATTGAAGCCATTCATGATTGTTTTACAAAAATAACTCACCAATTGTTGTCATCACCTAGATTAGCCATAATGACATATTTTTATCAATAATTACTTTATCTATATTGCCCTGATAACTTCTATGCAAATAAAGGTGTTCCGGAAAACCACGTACGCCTACTACTGTTTACTGAATCACCACCTGTTTGAATCAAATTTCCGTTTAAAATCTAACTAAAATCAACAATCCACGATTTTCAAACCTATATTTTTCATCTTCCTTATTGCAAGAAAAGTGATGACGAAACTTTATAAATGTGGAACACGAAAAAAACATTCCAGTGGCGTATCATAAGGGAAATGATAATAATGTACCCGGGACTTCATGATACATTTTTGTATCAAATTTTAGAATTAATATTCAACTGTCAATCAATCTACCACTTATGCATATGAACATATGGCAGGATTGTGGTTTACAGGCCACACACCAATTTTTGTTTTTGGGGGCGGGGAGGGGAGGGGGGGTGTTAATTAGTAGGATAATGGCAAAATTTTGGTGCGGAAACATTAAATAATGTAGAAAATCGCAATTAAAGTTCAAAAATTTTTAACCTCAAAATTAAATGCCATGAAAGTGGGCGTTGGTTAGGCTTTGTAAATTCAGTCCACAGTAGTTATCACAGAACGTTGCTGAAGTTTCGTTGGAAGTAATATAACAAAGTACGTAATCTTACCCCGAGCATTAACTATTTTGTACAATTTATTGATGAACATGTTTACAAATTCACATCGGCGAGAAACCGTTTACTTGACATATTGTGTTAGCAACTACTTGCCGGAGCACATACACATGTACGGCCGTACGTCGGAATTGGCATTCGAAAATATGCTTGATCAGATAGCCACTCGCTTCCCAGTGTAAACAGGAAAACGGTTCTTTTCGGAGCCGGATATTTTTACGGATAGGTCGTTGTTGTGTAAGGCAAAAAAATAAAACAGGCCCGGAGGTTTCGAAAAAAATCGATTTTAAAAATGTAAAATTTACATGTATTTTAGATACACCTTTTAACACGGCTGCATGATTAGCCGTGTTGAGTAAGGCAAAAAAATAAAACAGACCCTCCGGACGCCTTCGGCGCCCTCCGGGCCTGTTTTATTTTTTCACCTTACTCATAACAATTTAAAAATATCCCTGAAAAATGGCAGAACTCGCCAAAGGTGGAACTCGAAAACACAGATCTACGTTTACCTGGAATTCGAGATTTGCCGTTGATGAGTTATTCAAAAAAACAGACCCTCCGGACGCCTTCGGCGCCCTCTGAGCCTGTTTTTTTGACTAACACATTAATATTTTTCAATATTAAAGTATTCCGAAATATTAATTCAAAATCCACCGAAAACGCAATTAAAATTACGAATTTTAAATCTTAAAACTTAACATTTTAATTTGCATGTTGAGTGGGTGGACTATGGTACATCTTGATCTAGTCCACGGCTAAATGCATACCAACTTCCTCCCACTACGACTTGGCGGTGGGGATAACTTAGCATAATATAAGTAAGAATCGAGCCTGGGGTGGGTGGTCGGGATCACACTTCGCTCCGATGATAACCTCAAATATAGCTCCAGAAAATAATTAATTGTGTGGAAGAACGACATTTCCGCAGAACAAAATTTATATTTTCGTATCGAGCACACCTGGAGGCATCTTTCCACCAAGTTTCAGCCAGATTGCGATGTGGCCTGTAATCTAGAACTTAGCCGAACATATTAACAAAATTCCAATTACCGGTTTAGTCAAGTGTGCAAAAAATTTATTGCTTTCGACCGTAATAAATTTAATTATTTTTATATTAGTTATAAAGTCAATTAATCGCGATTTTTTATGAATAAGTGAAGATTTTTCCTTTACAAAATAATAAACAGTACTGGTTACGGAAACTAAAATATCTTGGCCCCTATTTGTCGTATTAACGTGGGGTTAAAATAAATTTGTTTAAAAATAACCAGGCTACAAGATTGATCAGCTGACATTTTTACCTAAATGCAGTCCTAAAGGGTGAAATTTCACTCTAAACTTTTTAGAAACTTGAGAATGAAATTTCGTTCCTTGGGATAGTGGTTTAAAACATTTCGGATTAACGAGATTCTAACATCTAATAATTGCATCTAAGCAAACTGGTTGGTGAGCATTTAAAAAAACCATAACTTTAAAACTAAGGCATTTTTATTTTTTATCACGCGACTAAATAAAATTAACACCAGTGCTCTAATCTACAGCTAAAGAAAAATTTTTCCAATCCCTTATTCTTTTGTTTTCACTTAAAATGCTCCAATTGGGCGAAGGTTTTTCAGTATTCAGCCAATTAAAATCGTCCACGGACGTCCAATTGTTGGTAGTAAAATCCAGACCAGACGTATTAAAATCTTCTTTGATTCCTGCGTAGTCGTGATTGTAAGGAGCCAAAAATATTTTACTACAATCTTCCATGATGGCCCTACTTGTGACGTGCAAATAAACGTCCACCTGAGAAGAACCGTGAAGCCTCAACTGCTGACACGCAATCACCAACTTACAGTTCACACAATTTTCTGCAAAAATCGACGTCGACACCGGCCCACACAGCACTAGACAATTAGTCAACCGACTCATGTGCAGCGTGGTTGGATTTCCGTACACCTGAATCACACAACGTTCCAAATTTCGCACCCTCACGTCCCTCTTATAAACGCTATCCCCCTCCAACACCAAAACTTGACCAATTTGATTTTCAAACTCGCAGTCATCAACAATCTTACGTTTACAAAAATCCAGTTCGTCTATCGAAACCTCCAACTTGGTCTCCTCTTTGTTCGTCGCCTTTTTCTTTTTAAAACCAAATTTCTTTTTCGGGAACAACTGCTCCTCCAAAATCTTCGATCGAGTCGTCAGGTATTGCAAACTCTCCTGAAATCGCTTCACATCGTAACTCCTTAAAAAGATATTCGACGCCGCCACGTATTTCTGCAGATCTAGGATCCGCTTGGACACGTTGTTAAATTGTGGGGCCAAATCGGACGTTTCCATTTCTGTGCAAGCATCCAACAACTTTTCAATTTCATTCCGCTTCTCTGCAAACGTTTTCTCAAAAAAATCAATGTTTTCGTTCAGCGCCAGTCCTTGCTTTTTGTCCTCGCGCTTCTTTTCGATATCTAGACGCCGTTCGACATCCCGCTTGTTGATAAGATTGGAAATTTTCACGCACTTTTCGTCAATTTCATCCATAATCGAGCACTGAAAAACTATTTACTTTTTCGAAATGAGATCTTCCCTTACTTTTTTGTCTGATAATGTTTTGTTGGTCTCGGCGGCTGCTTTTAAAACGTTCATAAATTGCTGTTCCTTACTGATGACTTCGCCTGGTATTTTTTTGGCAGATTTCTGTAAGAAAAATCAAAATTGACTTATGACATTTATGTCTTGACATGAAATTTTAATTTAGCCATCTTCCAATATGAGCCAGATGTCAAGAATTGATAGGTTGTTTCTCGATTCGATAGTAAGTTGGTAAGGAGGAAATTGAACTCACCTCTTTAAGTTCTTTGGTGAAGTCGTCTCCGGGAGAGAGTGCTACCATAAGTCCGCTACCTACAGCCACACTACCCACAAGCCAGGCTAGAGACTTAGCATAAGGCCCCATCAGCTCCTACTCCACCCTCCAATGCTTATAGTCGATTTCTCTGGTTTTGCGTTTGCCAAACTTCTCGTCGATCCAGTAATAAGTTTCGAGTACAAACGGGAACTTCTGTCTGGTTGTGTTGCGAAAATTTCGGTCGGTGTTCAATTTGTCGAATACGGCGTAGCAGCCAATGAAACAGATCCCTTCGACGACGAATAGAACTTTAGCACCTTTGATTAAAAGTTTTCTGTAACCAGATGGTTTGGGCGATTTTACTAACATATTATGTACAATAATTATTAAGAATAAGCGATTTCATCACTTTAACACCCACCATTAAATTTGTAGATCATTGGATCATTGCCATTTATGGTTATGACCGGCTGTCAAAAGAACAAAAGTTTCTGCCCTTAAAGGTGGCGTTACACAGGCGCACATAAAATGGCCCGCTTTTTCAATAAACCTAAATTTGGCGATAAAATTTACGATTTCATTCTTTCCAAGACAAAGAAATATTTTCACAGCGTAATGGTTAATTGAACGTCCGCCGTGTAAATAACCTGCATACAGTGTTGTGGATAAAAGAACGTCCGAGTTGCAATGCCCAAAACTAAAAATGTTTATAAACGCCAGAAAGAGGGGGTTCCCCCAGTTTGCCTAAAAAAGAAATGCAAAAGGAAGCTCCAACAATCCTTGCAAATAATTTTCGAGCGTATTAATAGCCACTTCCCCAAGCGTAATTCACCCATCGGGCGTGCAAGCAGCCACTGCATTTGTTGTTTATTATAAGATCCTGTTATTTCGTTTTTTATAATTACGATGACGTATACCGAAGAGCATATCAAAGACAAATTGTGCAAAGAACTGAACGCCTCGTACGTGGTGAGTAAAATTCTTTTCTCTTCAAAAATATAAATTATAACCTCAAAAAAATGTGCACTGTAAACACCAGCGGTCTGTGGGCTTAACGCCACATCAGCTGACGAATTAATTTAAATTTTTAAAATGCACTACAAAAGTGAGTTATGGTTGTGTGCATTTGGAATACTCGGGGCGGTGTTCTTACGCTGTTGCACTTCTTTGCATCCCCATTCGGGTCAAAGTAAGCCTCCAATGTTTGGTGATTACGAAGCCCAGAGGCACTGGATGGAAATTACCGTAAATTTACCTCTCAAGGAGTGGTATCACAATACAACCTCAAACGATTTACAATACTGGGGTCTGGACTATCCACCGTTGACTGCATATCACAGCTACCTGTGCGGCATCGTTGCTGCTTTCATCGATCCGAAATTTGTAGCTCTGGAAGACTCGAGAGGTTACGAGAGCGAAAGTCACAAACTATTTATGCGCTACAGTGTCTTAATTGTCGATCTGTTATTGTATACACCTGCAATAGTGGCATACTTCGTGGTCACCAGTAAAGCGTGCAAAAAAGCCGTGCAGATTGGTAAACAAAAAGTTAGTAAAATTTCAACCAGTTTGGCAATCATTTTGGCGCTCTTTTACCCCGGTTTAATCCTGATCGATCATGGCCACTTCCAATACAATTGCGTTTCGCTAGGTTTCGCTGTATTAGCAATCACTTTCGTTTCCATCAATCAAATCGTTCTGGGCTCCCTCTTTTTCTGTTTGGCTCTGAACTATAAACAGATGGAATTATATCATTCGTTACCGTTTTTTGTGTACCTCCTGAGTACGTGCATACCAAAACCAGGTCAAAATTACCTGGACGGTCTCAAAACATTCACAAAAATTTCCTTGACAGTCTTGGTAACTTTCGCGATTGTTTGGCTTCCGTTTTTGTTCGATTTAAACGACACCCTTCAAGTTCTCCACCGTTTATTTCCAGTCGCCAGGGGCGTGTTTGAAGACAAAGTTGGGAACGTCTGGTGCACCCTGAACGCCGTCTATAAATTCAAAAAAACTTTCACCAACCCACAAATGGTGCGCTACTGCACAATTTCAACCCTAGTCGCGGTTTTACCCTCCTGTGCCGACTTGTTCCTAAGACCGAACGTCAAAAAGTTTGTTCCATCTCTCGTCAACTCTTCCCTCGCCTTCTTCTTGTTTAGCTTCCAAGTTCACGAGAAGAGCATTTTATTAGCCGCAATTCCGGTCCTCCTCCTGATTCGTGTCGAACCTCTGGCATCTTTCTGGTTCCTAATCGTTTCCGTTTGCAGCATGTTTCCTTTATTCGTAAAGGACGACCTAGTTTTGGCCTTCGTCGCCCTCGTCATTTTCTACACCGCAATTTTTCAGGCCAGTTTGGAATTCGACACCAAAAGCGACTCCAATTTGTTGTTCCGATGTCTGGACAACATCCGGAAGATTCTCAACAACCAAATGGAAACGAACGAAAATTTTTTCGACTATATCAACAGAAACAGTCAGGCCTTTTATGAATTCTTCAAGTACGCCACCTTGTGCGCTTCGCTAAGCGGCTACGCTGTGCTGATAGTTTTAACTTTGACTTTCGATCCTCCACCGAAGTATCCAGACATCTTTCCGCTACTCATTTCGGCCTACTCGTGTCTACACTTTCTAGCATTTTTTGTTTACTTCAACGTGGTGCAGTTTAAGATTCCGCAGGCCGCCGAAGATGTTCGGTTTATAAAATTAAAAAATTTGTAAATGTTTTTTATATTATGTAAATATTATTATATTTTTGTTGATTTAATAAAAATGTTTATTTGGATATTGTGTTTGACCTTTGCCTCCAGACGAAGGATACATATCCGTATGGAAAGTCACGGAGAGGTTGTTTCTATTACACAATAATTTTAATAGGAATCATGTAATAAAAACCAGATAGTGGTATTGCAGATACAATCAAATACAGTGGGATTTCGTCAGTTATCTGTCAGGGCAAAATCAGCGGTGACTCCTAGTTTGCTATAATAATGCAGCGAAGACTAAAACTCTGGAATCAACATAAGGGAAAACAAAATAATAATATTTTTTTCACAAAAATAACAGTTGTAGACATAATATCTCAAATTCTATTTGACCGATTGACTTCAAATTTCGTGTGTACCTTCGGTATAAAATTCCTTTATAGTTCATACCTTAGAAATTGCTAAATTATTATTCTTACTATTTTTTTTAAATAAAAAACTTGAAAAAAAAAGTTTTTTTTACTGTTTTTTTGTAAAATAATTTTTTTTTTATTATCTAGTCTTGTAGAACGCCTGAAATGTACTCTTCTAATCTAGAATACCGCTTTAATTCCACTAGGGAGTCGGATACATTAATTAATCATAACCGTACACTTGACATCATGAACTGAAATAGTAAAGTCAAGAGCGTATAAAATAAAATAATTCCGAAACAAATTAATATTCTATTGTAGGAGGGTAGCACCCCATCGCCCTCCTCGTGCCAGCCGGTGCCTGGAATTTTCAAACGGTAGAAATTCTCTCGATAGTTACCATATTCTTATTTTCCGTTGCCATGCGGCAAGCGGGACCAATTTCAAAAATAGCATAAAAATGAACAAAAGAACAAAATTAAAAACAGTTGAAAAGTAGAGCCTACTTTGATTACGCTATTTTAATAAGACATTCGTGCAATCCTCCCTCCAAAACCACTTACGTGCGTCACTGCAACGAAAGTTATTCCTCGATTTTACTACAACAAATCAATTTTTCGTTCAAGGTTTTTGTTTTATTATTCAAAATCCAATCTTGACGCAGGCAATTTGTTTTATTTTTATAATAAATTATAATTTTAAATGCCATTAAGATAAATTTTATTTCACAGGAAGTGACGGACGAATCGGATGGCTGCGGCGGTAAATTTTCGTGCATCATAGTTTCCGAAAAATTTCAAGGAAAGCCGCTTTTGGCGCGACACAGGTGAGTGAATTTTTCGAAATTTGTTTTTCCTTACGTGCAATATTTGCAGATTAGTAAATAACGCCCTACAAGAAGAGCTCAAGACGATTCACGCTTTTTCGCAAAAAACTTTCACTCCTCAGCAGTGGGAAGAACATCAAAAATGTTGAAAACTAATTCATCTTCCAATAATGAAAATCCAGAATCTTCACTCTCAGGTGAATTTTTATTTTAATTTAAAAGTTGGCCCACACTAAGCTAATATTTTACGGCAGAAATTTCCTTCTCCATATCTGCACCCGGTAAAGTAATTCTTCACGGCGAACATTCCGTTGTCTACAAAAAATTAGCGATTGCTGGTAGTTTGGGCTTACGAACCAAAGCGACTCTCCGTGAAGTTCCCAACTCTTCCGAATTTCTCATTCAACTGTTACCGCTAAATTTTTCGTGCGCCTTAAACCTCGAGGTAAGAACAACTCCAAAATTATCCCCATCTGATTGTGAACTTACAGTAATTTTCTGCAGGATCTACAAAAACAATTTTTATCCGATCCGACAACTTACAACTGGGAAACTCCCGAATCAATCGATCATAGCGAACTTTTAAAACGCGTCGACGCTTACATCGCCACCATTCCTTTAATCCTCTCCACCCAACAAACCCTCTCCCTTCGATCAATTCTTTATTTATTTGCCGCAATTTTCGGTTGCGTCCAAATTCCTATCCAACCTTTCGTTTTGAGCGTCGACAGCGAACTTAGTCTTGGTTCCGGATGCGGCAGCTCTGCCTCTTTTGCGGTCACCCTGACTGCCGCCTTCATCCAGTATGTACGATTGAAAGCTTCGACAGTGACAAATGTGTTCAAGAAAGACTGCCAACAGACCAAACTTTCGTTTAAAAATCTAAACGAATTTGACTTGGATTATCGAGAGATAATTTCCAAGTGGGCCTACTCCGCTGAAAAAATTACGCATGGCTTACCGTCCGGTAATGTTTCTTTTCTTCTCTTTTACCTTTATTTTTTGATTTTTTTTAGGCATCGACAATACCATTTGCACCTATGGTTCCACCCTCACATTCAGGAAAAACCAAGGTCACAATTTACTAAACTACGGTGGTTTTAAGTTGCTCCTAGTAAACACGAACGTTAAACGTAATACTAAGTTGTTGGTCGAAAAAGTGGCAACGCTGAAGAAAAATTATACTAAAATTGTCGAACGGATTTTGGAAAGTTTGGAGGAAGTTTCCGTAAGTGCGGTTGATCTTTTGGGGAAATTGGATGCGGCCAAAAACGAAGAGGAAGTGAAGGAGTGTTACGTAAAGTTAGGGGAGGTTACGGATATCAATCAGAATTTACTTCGAAGTTTGGGGGTTTCGCATCCAACTTTGGACAAAATTTGTTTAATTTGCAAAAGTTACGGTCTCTGTGGAAAGTTGACGGGAGCCGGCGGTGGGGGTTACGCAATCGCTATGGTACCATCATATTTTACAGAAACTGGCGCGGTGATTGAGGAATTGAAAAGAGAAGGGTTCGATGCTATTTTGACCAGTTTGGGTGGAGATGGAGTTCGGATCGACTGATTTGGAAGATTTTTGTATATTTTTAAAATTCAGGTTTTGGTTAAATTAATAAAGTGTATTGGAAGATCATTAATTTATTTAAAAGGTTTCTTATTTAAAATTCCTACTGTAGTTTTCTTTTTCGTTCCCTTTTTGGAGCGTTCGGAAAGACTTGTAGTGTATTAGGCCTACCTATATTAGTAGGTTTACAAGCCTTAATTAAAATTCCAAGATCTTCATCCTTTAGGTAACTAAATATTTTCTCAACACAATCGAAAGGGAACGTGGGAAAATCATTCAAGAGAAAATAAAATAATCGATAGCTTTGTTCGAGTAACTCTTTTCTTTCTTTTACTTTTCTAAAAGTAGAGATTAAAATTCTTAAATCAGCGTCACTTAGATAACCAAATATTTTTTCAGTGCAATTATATGGTAACTCGAGAATTTTGTTCGATAGAATACGAAAACACTTGTTGCCCTGTTCCAGTAACTCTCTTTGTATTTTACCTTTTCTAAAATTACTTTCTATCATATTAACATACAGTGGAAATTTTGTTTTATGATCATCTGATCGGAACACCCGCACTATATTTTCATTTCGTGCATACTTTGCTATTTGATTTATATCCTTCGTCAAGATATCGTAATACGAAACATTGGTATTATTAATCTTCTCGCTCTTCATGTGTGCAATTTCTTTTTTACATTCATCCTGAATATGATTTAAGTTGTCAGTCTTATTAATTGATAATAAATCATTTTTATTCACATAAATATTAGCAGTTTTCATCAAAATTACATGATTTTGAAGAATTTTAAGATTATTTTGACAAGCAAAATGGCAACGAATAAAAGCAAAAATATCATTATGATAACCAGGAGAACCATAATAATTTGCATTCATATTTAAAAATGAATTAATTCCTGCTACGGCGCTCCTGAGCGGTGTCTGATCCTTGTTATTCTTAATGTTAATGTCGCAGCCATGTTTTAGAAGATTTTTAACAATGTTCTGGTACCCTTCCTTAGAAGCAATGTGAAGTGCTGTTCTACCAAATTTATCTACGGAATCAATATTAGCACCGAATTTCAAGAGGACCTCCACAACTTTTGGACGAGTATTTTCAGCAGCTATGTGAAGTGGTGTCATGAATTTTTCAGCTCTAGACTCTACGTTTGCGCCGCATCTTAACAACACTTCTATAACCTCTTCATGACCCTCGCGAGTTGCAATATGAAGTGCAGTCTTTCCGCCCTCCTGCTTTGCATTTACATTGGCTCCTCTGCTCAAAAGCATTTTCACAATTACTACATTGCCCGATTGGGCAGAAATATGGAGTGGTGTTATATAATTTTTAATTGTGGAATTAACATCTGCGTTATATTCTAAGAGAGTTTTAACAATTTTCACATATCCGCTTGCAGTAGCGGCATGCAGTGCGGTATCGCCCCTTTGGGTATGAGCATTTACATTTGCTCCACCGCTTAGAAGCAAATTGATAATTTCTTCCTTTGCATTAGCAATTTCGTTCTTAATAACAGTAATCAGTAGTTCGGGATCATCGTTTACGTTAGCTCGATTGGATAATAGTAACTTGATCATTTTTAAATCACCGTTCTCAGTTGCATAAAATATTGGAGTTTTTCCAGTGTCATCTTTAACATTTACATCAGCTACATAGCTTATCAATAGTTCGGCTACTTCCTCCTGTTTGTTTTTGATTGCAGTATGTAAAAGCGTATTACTATTTTCACATGATGTATTAACATCGGTGCCGTGTTTTAAAAGCTCGTCAACAATTTTTAAATATCCTTTTGCAACAGCAGCATGTTGCAATTCCGGATAATTTAAAACATTAGGATCGACTGTAAAACCATACCTAAGCAATTTATCGACAATCTGAGGATACTCTTTTCCATATTCACACACCGCAGTATTAAGAGCAGTCTTGTTACCTTCGTTATTCAGATCCGGACAATAATTTAAAATATGATCAATAATTATTGGATTTTCACTTTCAACAGCCGATTGTAGTATAGTTTCGCCACCTTCAATTTGAGCATCTACGTTAGCTCCGAAACTCAAAAGTAACTCAACAATTTTTTCATCTTGTTGCCAAATAGCACGCCGCAGTGGCGTATAACTGCGATTAGCAGCTCCCAAAAAACACTTGTAATTAACATCGACTCCACGTTTTAAAAGATATTCAACAATTTGTATATGCTCTTCTGCAACTGCCATGTGAAGAGGAGTTTCACCATCCTGATTTTTAGCATTAACATCGGCACCTTTCTCTAGACATATCTTTACCAGTTCTATGTCACTATTTATAACAGCAAAATGAAGTTGAGTATTATAATCGTCCTCTGTATCCTCGTTGGCTAACATGATTAATTTTCAACCGTCAACCTAAAAAGACTCGAAATTACAATCATACAATTAATTTTAGTACTATAATAGTTTTCCTACTTTGTAATGATCATATTTGTTATAACTCCTCAGTTACGGCAGTCACTCTGTGTGATGTGTCGAAAAAATAAAAAAAAATTCCTAAACCGTATGATCGATTGCTTTGAAATTTGAATGGTAGATTCATGAAATTTGAAAATTAATTTTCAAAAACGTCAATTATTCAATTACCAATATTTTTGAATGATTGTAGTTAGTTCGATAGCCACAGCTTTACAGATTGAAATGCCGTTTAGTATTTTGATTTTAGATAAGCCGGAATCATGAAAACCGTCGACTAACTATCTTGGCTTTTGGAGTAATTGTGATGAAAATATTCTGACTTACTGTTGAAATGTCAATAAACATATAGAAAAAAATTCAAACCTCTATATTTTTATTGTTCGTCATAAAAAAAATCCCAAAAAATAACCTAAAAAATGATCGTCACACGGGGTGACTGCCTTAAACGTTAAATTTACAAATTATGTGGAACTAAAACTTAGGGCAGAAAGTTTACCAAAAATTCAAAACATTTACCTTGGGCCGAATTTCGAATTTCTCCAAATCACATAGAAAACCAAGACGCACTCGCTGAAGAGGTGATGGAATCTGAAGCGAAAAATTTACATACATTACCACGTGCTGCAAAAAGTTCGTGAATAATAATTAAAAGAGTTTTCTAAAGACCACAACAAATCTGATGTAAACATAACCTAACTTTTTGTAAATTTTAAAATTATTTTAAATTGATCATATGATTTGATCATATGATGATTGTCACCAAAGTTATGCGTTATGCTAAAAGCTGTTCGTAAAATTTCAGGAACTGTTAGAAAAATGTCGTGCAAAGTTGCAGTTTGTCAATTCACAGCTACAAATAACAAAGTCGAGAATTTAAAATGCGTGAAAAGATTGGTTTCCGAGGCCAGTTCAAAGGATGCGAAGGTAACGGACGCCAAATATGTTGTTATTTCCTAATTCGCAAAATTTTAGATTGCGTTTTTACCCGAAGGCAGTGATTACATTGCAATCACGAAAGAAGAGGGTAATTTGTTGGCCGAAACTTTAGACGGAATTTTAATGAACGAGTATAAAGGATTGGCACGACACCATAAAATTTGGTTGTCGATTGGTGGTTTCCATGTGAAAAACGATAACGAAGTAAGTTCGAAAACTGGGTCGTGGAAATCAATCCCGTAAAATTAAAACTTCTAAACCTAAGTCGCTAAAAGTTATATTTTAGGAAAAATTGAGGAACTGTCATGTTCTAATCGATGATTTGGGCCAAATACGTGCGACTTACAGTAAAATGCATTTATTTGACGTTGAAATTCCAGAAAAAAATTTAGATTTGAAAGAATCTAGCTACGTAATCCCAGGAGAGAAGATTGTGTCACCCGTGACGACCCCAGCGGGGAATATTGCTTTATCCATTGTATCCTTTTTGTCATCTTTTGTTTTAACCAAAGATTGGTTGCGATAGGTTTCCTAAATTTGTAAGTGTTACGATTTACGATTTCCCGAATTGAGCATCCTTTTAAGGAAAATGGGGGCCACAATTTTAACGTACCCCTCTGCTTTCACCAAAGATACGGGTCAAGCTCACTGGGAGGTTTTATTAAAAGCACGTGCAATCGAAAATCAGTGCTATGTGATTGCCGCAGCTCAGTATGGTCGCCACAGCGACACCAGAGTTTCTTTTGGTCAAGCCATGGTTATTTTTTTCAAATTTGTTCAAATCATTAGTTAATTTTAAATTTTTAGATAGTGGATCCGTGGGGTACAATAATAGCCGAGTGTCCTAAATACACCCCCGAAACTGAAACCAACGAAAGCGTTGCCGTGGCAACCATAGATTCGAGCTTGATTGCGAAAATTCGCCGAAACATGCCCGTGTTCGAGCACCGTCGCGACGATTTATACGAACTATCGACCAATGCAAGTATTACGCAGGAAACAAGAAATCATTTCATGTTTGCAAACAACATAATTCCCTCTAGTACGGTCTTCCTTTCCACAGACTTGTCGTTTGCATTTACAAACCTTAGATGTGTTGTACCAGGTCATGTTTTGGTTTCTCCAATTCGTAAAGCGAAGCGTCTGCAAGATTTAACGCCAGAGGAAGTCTCGGATCTTTTTAAAACCGTAATTAAAGTTCAAAGAGTTGTCGAGGAGGCGTACTCGGCTCAATCGTCTTGCGTGTGCGTACAAGATGGCAAGGATGCCGGTCAAACCGTACCTGTAAGTTACGAGCATCTTTTATAATATCAATTAGTTTATTTAAATTTTAGCATGTCCATTGTCACATTTTACCTCGAAAGGTGACCGATTTTGAGCGAAGTGATGATGTTTACACCGAGCTCGCTAAGCATGATCGGGACGAGAATTCTCCTCGTAGAACAGATCAGGAAATGAGTCAAGAAGCAAGTATGTTGCGGGGCATACTCGGTCAATTGTAAATGTTTTTATGTAAATAAAATATTTTAAATAAACGAATTTTACATTTAATTTTCACTTTCTTATTCCGAGGCACCCCCTAGAGGTCCCAATTGAGTTACATGTCGCTAGCCAAAAATTTGAGAACCACTGAACTTTAATTCCACTTGTCAAAAAAGTGTGGTTTGTTTTGTAAGACATAACCTCAAATAATCATGTTGAGCTTAACTCAAAAACTTACGGTTTCTTCGCTGCGATTTTCAAAATGTAAGTAATTGTTTGGAAGATTCCGCTGTAGTGTAACGTTTTTTACGTTTTAGCATGTTTACCTGCTTTAAGCGAAGCCCCCGGTTGTTTAACCGTTAGGACATGCAGCTCCAAGCCCAGACGAGCAAATTTGCCTTACACGGATTTCAGACATGTTTATCCTGAATTTCTACCCGATCCAGATGTTAAGTACCGGAACAGCCTGCGCGAAAAACTTGAAAGAACCGATATGTTGGCACGACGGTCTCAAATCGACATACCTGAGTTCTACGTCGGTAAGTTGTAGTTTACGTCATTGTTGTTGTATCCTAAATCTGGTTTTAAAGGTTCAATTTTGGCGGTAACCTCTTCCGACAAACATTCACCGTCGTCTCCACACCGATTTGTTGGTATTTGTATAAAACGGGAAGGTTGCGGTTTAAGATCTAAATTTATTCTTAGGAACGTTATAGATCAACAGGTTTGATTTCAATTTGTTTACGATTTTTAGGATAACTTTCTTCATTTTAGGGAGTTGAAATCTTGTATGAGGTTTATAATCCTACCTTGATTAAAATTGACGTTTTGAAATTGGAGAAACGTTTGGACGACGAATTGTTGTATCTAAGAGACGCTTTACCAGAGTATAGCACCATTAATCCTAACATGGAGATGGAATTGCATCCGGAAGGAGCTCCAATTCCAGTGAACACAACCCAAGTTATATTGAAGCCCAGACCGTGGCTCAAGCGATGGGAAAGAGAAAACTTGAAAGGTGTGAAAGATTTAGAAGTCCCCGATTTCATGAAGGAGAGGGCCCTGAAGAGAGCAACTCCTTGGGTGAAGTATGACTTGATGAAAAATTACATGTGAGTTGTCAAAGTTCGGTGAAATTGTTTTGTCATTTTAATGTTGTATTCGTCTAGGAAAACGATTCCCGAGGAAGAGCAGTCGGAAATATTTGCGGAAATTCAAGGTCAGTTGCAACAACTCGAGTTAACCAGGTATAAGCTGAAGAGGAAACGCACGTTTGTGAAACCAGTCAAAAGCGCATAATTTGTTATTTTCATATTTTAAGTAATTACTGTAAGAATTTTTATTTAATGGATTAAAAGGTTTTCATGAAAATTGCAAAAGTCCCTAGTTAACGTTTGGTTTACTCGGTATTGCTTGCCGAGAGAAAACAAACAGAAAATTTTTTAAATTAAATAAAATTTTGCATTTACCGAAATACTTCAGAAAGTATTTGTAGTTATTGTAGACATTTTGAACCCGCTTTTTTATTTACAATTCGAAGAAATATAATTAATCCCGACGTCGCATTTTACAACATTGAAAATATAATTGCAAACATATTTACACGGAGCTTTTGGCGTTCGGGAAATATTGTTTATCAAATCTCTCTCAGTCTACGGCTTCGGAAAATTAATACAGTACAGTCTCGGTAATCCGAACAAAAGAAAATCTCGGTAGTTTGCACAAATAGTTTATAATCCGAACAAAACTAATAAAATTTTCCGATTATAGAAAAATGTTTGGATTGAGGAAAAAATGATAGGATGAAAAATAGTGGGTAAATGGAGGAAATCAGGAAAAGAATAATTTAACTGTTCCAGAAATTATTGAGCAATTTATTGAAGATCCGAACGTAAAAAATGATGAAAATGACAAAACATGTTTTATAAAGAATAAAGAAGCTGTCGCTAGTTTTAATTTTTATCTGATGAGCATGTGAAAATGATGTTCCATCTCATAAAATTTTATTATTCCGACAATTAAGACAAGAGGCAATTTTTGTTTTTTAACTTTATCCAGTTATCCGAATGAGACCAGGTTTCTATTAGTTCGGATTACCGAGACTGTACTGTATTCCAAAATGAAGCTCCCGAAATTTGCCTCGTCCCAGGGCTCAGTAGGAACAAAAGCCCAATGCGATAAACCTTGACACCAAAAATGTCTTTATTTTTGCCAATCGCTGTCTTCTCTTTTGTCACACCATACTCAAAGTTTTTTAAGTTTCTTTAATTTTTTTCTCAATTTTCTAAGTTTATTGTCTCATTTTTAAAGACGAGTTAATTTTTTTACATATACGTGGTGTCTACATAACGAATTAACATTGATTTCAATTGTTTTGTAGATTTCTGCTCGCCAATTCAACCTTCGGAAATTTTTTTGTATCTATGGAACGAGAAAATTATTGTGCATCCTATGATACCAAATTAATTTTTTTCATCGATGTTTATTTAAAAATGTTAATTTAAAATTTAATGTCAACTTTTCTGAAAACATGGTAACTTGTTTTTGAAAACATTAAATTTTTTTAATAAATATCGATGAAAAAAAAATTAATTTTCTCGTTCCATAGATTCGAAAAAAATTTCCGGAGGTTGAATTGACGAGCAGGAATCTACAAAACAATTGAAATCAATGTTAATTCCCCATGTTCGACGTTGATAGTGGACACCCTGTATATATGTTCGTTGTTTTCAAAAGCATAAATAAATATAAATCTTGTATATCTGTATACAAACACTCACAATACTACACAACAATTTATTTTACTTTTCGACACCGCGGCGCCACCATAATGCTATTCCAAGTCTGTAACAACAGATGTTAAGGTTGACTCAAAATAGTAGAACAAGTGACACTTTAACTATAAAAGTTAGAAAAATTACTATCGAGATTGCAAAGGACAATAAAATTTATGGGTGTCCCCCCCCCCCTGGTGGTGGAAAATTAATACGGCAACACTGCCGGCGATAGAAGAGACACAACGTCCGTAATATAAACCTGACCGGCGTATCAAATACTCGATTAATATTCGAGTCTAGAGTATTTGGACGCATGAACCACGATAAAATTTATATAAATTTAGAAAGTAATCTGCGCGTGCGCCTGATAGTTTCAAACAGCTCTAGCTGTAGAAACAAACCTTATATCTTTGAGTGCTTATGAATAATAATTAGCGATTACCTCGGTTAATCAAGTTTTTCAACTAAATATTTTACTACAGTCAAATTAAGGTAGGTTTAAGAAGAGAAGAGGATCAGCTCAAGGAACAAAGCCGTAACAAGCTTTTACCTTTGTTCGGGAGAGCATTTTGAAAACTTAAACAATTTTTGCAGTTACGAAGAAGGGTAAAAATAACTTAAGACTTTGTTCCTAGGATTGATTGTACAGTATGATTAAAATTCCAAGTTTTTTTAGGTTGGTGACAATTTACCAGTAGTCTTCGTTACCACACCTATAGACTTGGATACTTCAAGTTATTTAGCCATGGCAGGTATCGAGGATCTAAGTGACAATTTAATTTGTTCTATTTGTGCAGAAAAGCTAGAGGACGGAAGGGAGTTGGCCAATTCTTTTTTGCTTTATAAATTGTTTTATGGTACTGTCGAGTTCGGATGTGTCAAAATTATTGAAGAGGCATTAAGATATGGCATCAATGTTAATTTGAAATTTGAAAACGGTTATATGCCTTTACACGTTGCAGTCATAAACAAACGAGAGGAAGTAGCCGAACTATTGATAAGCTATGCAGCTGATGTAAATGCAAAAGATGGCAATAAGAATACTCCGATATTTTATGCAACCAAGAATGACGATTTAAAAATGACGGAGTTACTTTTAACCAACGAAGCTAATGTAAAAGATAATCCTCAACTGCTTATTAATGCTGTGGCAAATAAGAACGTAGAAATGATTGAAATTCTTTTACAGCATGGTGCCGATGCCAACGCTAGAGATGCATATGGACAAACGGCATTGTCGATTGTTGCTGTAAATGGAAACTGTTTAGATGATGGTTCTTCCGATATTAAAGATCCTCACTATGAGAATCTTCGGGGAGTAATTGCCAAATTAGTTCTAAGTTGGGGAGCTAACGTAAATACTCAAACTCGATATTGTAATTCGGCGCTTCAATCTGCTATTGAATATGAGCACGTGAAAGTTGTGGAAGCTCTCCTGGAATATAATGCAAATGTTAATCCGGTATTTTCCAACACACTTTGTCTGGATATGCAACCACTCTATGCATCTGCTAGAAGAGGCAATGTAGCGATCAGCAAAATGCTTTTAAATAAAGGTGCCGATGTTAATGCAACAACAGACGACGACGAAATGACTGCACTTCATATTGCAACCTTTAAAGGTCATAAAGACGTTATAGAAGTATTGTTAAGATGTGGCGCAAGAGTTAATTCTAAAAATAATATGCAAATGACGCCACTCCATATTGCTGTTTCGAAGATGGTCCGCCCTGAAATTGATTCTATTGCCGGGATGTTCTTAAAATTTGGAGCCGATATTGATTCTAAAGATGCATTTGGTAGAACGGCACTTCATATTGCTTCGCGTAATGGTCATAGAAAAATCGTTATAGATCTTCTAAAGCATGGCTGCGATATTAACAGTATCGATCTAGAGTTTCACACACCGCTTTTCTATGCCGATGCTGGCATTAGCTCTTTTTCTGAAAGGATGATAGTGTGCTATGTTGAAGTGGGTATTTTTGATAAGCCTTATGTTGATCCTCACGGCCTACAGGGTTGCCAAGCAATTTTTGACATTCTTACCCAGCTAGTAATTAAGATGAAAGCTGCCAAGTTATATGTCAGTAACAAAAATTTGCAATTAACTGGATTACTGGGTAACTGGGATCAAATGAAAAATTTTCACCACGAATGCGAGAGAGAATTAGCGTATATGAAGAACGAGAAGATTAATAATACAAATGTTTCGTATTACGATATCTTCACAAAGGATACACATCGATTAGTAAAGTATGCACGAAATGAAAATATAATACAGGCTTTCAGATCCGACGATCTTAAAATGAAATTTCCAAAATATTTCGATATGATTGAAAGTAATTTTATGAAAGGTAAAATACGTAAAGAATTATCGGAACGATGCTATAAATTTTTCTGTGTTTTCGTGAAAGGTATTCTAATGTTACCATATAATTGTATCGAAAAGATATTTTGTAATCTAAGCGATGACGATTTAAGCATTTTAATCTGTTCTATGGAGAAAGAAAGGAAAAATTTACTGGAACAAGGCTATCGACATTTTCATTTTTTCTTGTCTGATTTACTACCCGAGTTTTCCTATAATTGTACCGAAAAAATATTTAGTTACCTAAGCGATCAAGATCTAAGAATTTTAATCGAGGCTTGTAAACCTACTAATAAGTTCGAATAATTATGTTTATTACTTTGGATATTCTCGACGATCTGATAACACTAAGTTTTTTGTAATTTTTATTTATTAGAATACAAGAATTTTTTAGTACGATTAAATTTCCGTTGTTTATTTTATTTAACAAACCTTGGTAATTTTCACAACAATTAAAAAATATACAACGGCCCTCGAGAGGACCTTGCGGAATAATTGGCGTTCGAACGGCCAATCCGGACCGGATTTTTGAAGTGTTACGTTTGGGCGGAAGTGCGTGTACCGAAGGTCAATGACAAGAATTCAAAACAAATATTAGAAGTTTGCGTGACGTTTCGTATTTTTTGTTATTAATCGACCCACCTTCGACCTCTGTCAAAGCTCAAACGTCAGTTGTCAAAAAATCTTTCGGGATCGCTTATAAATCCTTCATGTGTGTTGTTTGCTGTTGTAAATGATTGGATTGTTGACCAACAAGAGCAAATACAGGTATAGTAATTTATTTTATAGAGCAGCCAATTTTGGTGTAATCTGACAGCGCAGTATTTATCAGCTGACGTTTGTCAAAATAAAGTTTCTCTCGGGGAGAAAATAAAAATGCAAATTTTACGTCGGTTTGCTTTAATTACGAAAGAATATTGTTAGATGTAAATTTACCTTCCTCATTGTTTTCCATCGTAAATTAGTTATGTCAAAGCGGTAATTACGCATGCGCAAGTATCTATGTCGAAAGAGGACAGACAGCTGTTATGCGTATTTTCCAGCTGATCTTTGTTCTATTTTGTGCGTGAATTCTAAATAAAGCAAGAACGTGAAAATCACTTCACTGATAAAACTGATCGACGTGTTGGTCAGAAATCGATGTTTATATGGCTCAATTAATTTAAATCATTTTTCAAAGGAAATAATCGTGCGTTGGGTCGTGGGCACCTGCACTTATACGTCGAGGTGCGCCCATTTAACTTTTGTTTACATTTTTAAGTGGACGCAAATTATTGGATTTGCGTTACGATATTATGTTTGGCGTCCTTTTTGACTTGACCAAAACAAAGATCTATTAATAGTTTTACACGTCAGTGTGCATTTACTACAAACAAAGGTGGATTAAAAAGTCAACATTTTAAAAATAAGTCTGGCCTCTACTAGCGAGTCATCGGGGGACGACGACGGTGGAGAGCCGCCTCGTAAGAAATCCCGAAAAGACACTTCGTTTTGTGATAAAGAAAAC
Source organism: Cantharis rustica (assembly GCA_911387805.1). Classification (NCBI taxonomy): domain Eukaryota; kingdom Metazoa; phylum Arthropoda; class Insecta; order Coleoptera; family Cantharidae; genus Cantharis; species Cantharis rustica. The sequence goes on from OU426878.1 coordinate 68,624,625, forward strand.
ATGCAGTCGTCCTCCGTTACTACTAAAAGTTTGGCTCACAATGGCACTGCCCCCGATGCAATTTCAACGACAAACGGACACGTCGAAGGAAATATAAGCAACGGAATCGGATCTTCTCTAAACGTTGTGCCTCTTACGGAATCCAGCATGGGTATTGTACGTTTAATTGGACAATATTTGAAATCGGAAGGCTTGCAGTGAGTTGTCCACGATTTCATCACAAAAATTCGACTTTACAACTTTATCTTTTTTAGTCACAGCGCCGATTTGTTGATGTCAGAATCCGGATGTCGATTGGACCATCCGGTTGCTGCCAGATTTCGGATACACGTAATGGACGGTGATTGGAGCAAAGCGGATCACGATTTGCAAGAGCTCAAACCGCTCCTCCCGGAGAAGAACATCATAGTGGTAAGTATTTGTATTTTTATTCGCAGGAAACTTGACCGTTGTTCGAACAGTTGCTTGCAATCCACAGCTGTTATTATTATCAATATTTTTTTTATTCTTTGTTATTGGCATGACGAGCAAATTTAGAACAAAATAAGAAGCTGCAATCGATCCATCTTATTTATAATAATTCGGAAATGCATTCTTTTGTTTTTTAAAAGGTTCAAAAATAACTGACTTGTGTTGGTCATGGGTAAATAATGGTTTTCAGTTTTTAACGTGGACATTGTTTGGAATGTAACGTAGATTCTGTAATAGTTTATGTGCATGAAAGAAATCTTTCATACTTTCGGGGGGGGTTAACACTTTAAGTATATTCCTTCGTTTGAATTGAAACTTCTTCAAATATTGTTGTATTTTTCTTGATTATAATTTGATAAGAATAATTTATTTATTTGAATTATTTTATTGATGTGATTAATGAAGATTATAAAATTTACGTTTATACTTGTGCTGTTACGGACAAACAAGGTGTCCGTTACTATGTAACCTAGACCGTTTCTTGTTTTCCCTTTCACACGGGAGGGATTTGCAGATAACCGAGTTCAGTTTCACTCCTCGATCGTCAAAGGTGTCTGCGTGGAAACACTTGAAATTGAAATTTTGTTTGTTTAATCCCATCACTGTGGTATCAGAAAAAAGCGCGTAAGTTAACAGATTCAAACCGGAACAAAGGAAAATTTGTCGAGAAAGGTCCTAAAAATCACAAAATCTTAAATTGGCCTTTTTCTGTTCATTCTATACCCAAATTAAAGTAGATAAAATGTTACCTAACAGAATAAAAAATTATTGTTCTAATTTCCGAGTTATAGTCCTGCGTAGAATATCTTTCCAGATCTGTAATTTTCTAGTTGGAGCTACTCGAGGGATGCTTTTAACGAGTGCAGCGAAGCGGAGATTTATCGTTTGACTAGATTTTACATTTTCGGATGCAATTTATGCTCAAAAATACTTAAAAACGCTCCGTGGGCGGGGCTAACCTTATGGAAATTGCCAATACAGTTTCGGTTGCTTTCAATGTTTTAAGAGTTTCGAACTGTTTTGCTCGAATTTTTGGGTGATCCGCAAAATTTAATGATTACATTTGTAATTTACGCTCTCCATTACCATAATTTTATTTTGGTCTTTTCACGTTTCTTTTTTCCCGATGACCTATATCTTTTTGCCGACAGTGACAGTCTTTCTTCAGCCATTCTTTCAAGGTGTTCACTCCGTCTCTTGATCATGCTGTGAAGTTTGTCTATTTTCAGTTTATCTCTAATGCCCTCGTTTCTCATTTTATCCGTTGGTATCTCTTGGTTGCTCGTAGAAATCTCATCTTATGTGCTTGTATTTTGCTGTTATCTTTTGTTGTTATAAGCTCAGGTTTCACTACCGTATGTGATTACAACGGTAAATCACAGCTAAAGAAAGCAAAAAATTTGGATTTTAAGATCTCAAATCAGTTTTCCGTGCATATTTTTTCTGCGTTTTGTTTGTGGCCTGTACGAAAAAGTACTTGGGAGACTGCAAGATTAATTAAATTTAAAGTAGGTGGTCCCGGAGTGAAGCTTTCTCTTTTCCGATCTTCTATCTGCGGTGAATATTGGCATTTTTTTCCCTATTTAAAATTCACTGATAAATTATTCACCAACCCCATGCAAGACTATAATATATTTTTATTTACCAATACGGCTCTGGGTGAGATGAATCGGGATGCGTCATTCGTTAAGGTTGGTTGAATTTATAATTTGGCTGCTGTGTTTCATTTAATGCAGATTCTGAGAACTACCATGACTGCCAATATGAATATTACGTTGGAAAAATATTATTTATGAAAATAGATTACAATAATGAACGAATCTTAAAAAAAAATTTTTTTTTACGCAATAGCTGCGTAAAATGTGATGTGACAAAAATAAAAGGCGGTCCACAATTTAATCCAAACTTTGACTTTTGTTCTTCCAAATTCGACCACACCACATTTTTATAGTCGCTCGCACTTGCAACGCCGCTTTATGAATCGTAAAATATGGATAATAAAAATTTAAATATGAAATCATTCGAATGGCACGTGCTTTTCTTGTGTATTTTTACAAATTTTAAATTTGACCACTTGAAGTTTATATTTTTAGCCCGATTGCATTCTAAAGGGGGACACACACTTCGGTGTATTTCTGTATTTTTTATTATTTACACAGCAAATTTTATCTAAATTTCTTCCTCGATAGGATTTAAATTACTTGCGATTAATCGAAAAATTTTATTATTGCAGGAAATGAAATTTCTTCTGCTCGAACAGAAATATTTCGAATACTTGGAAGATGGGCGCGTGTTAGACGCGCTGCACGTTCTCAGAAACGAATTAACTCCGCTACAACATAACACATCTCGTGTTCATCAACTTTCGAGTTACATGATGTGTTCCAACATGCAAGATCTGCGCAATCGCACAAATTGGTAAGTTATCGTAACCGGGTCCGTCTGGAAACTTTACACTTTCCAACTTTTAGGGAAGGAAAAGGTTCCAAATCGCGCAGCACTTTAATGAGTAAAATGCAATCGTATTTGCCCGCCAACTTAATGTTACCACCAAATCGTCTTCGTGATCTGCTCGATCAAGCAATCGAATTACAAACGCTCCGCTGTCCGCATCACAACACCTCGAAAGAATATAATTTCGAAAATACTTCACTGTTTATCGATCACATTTGTCCAAAAGACACGTTGCCAAGTCATACTGTGCAGGTAACTTAAATTAAAAGCGAAGAAAACTGGGTTGCTAATTTTTTTTTAAAAAGGTGGTTAGCGAGCACAGCGACGAGGTGTGGTTTTGCCAATTTTCGCCCGACGGAAAAAAGTTGGCGACGGGTTCAAAAGATATGAACATTATCATTTGGGACGTTGATCCAGAAACGTATAACTTAACGCAAAGAAACTTACTGGAGGGACATCCTTATGGTAAGTCGTTTTTCGTTTCTTTTTCTGTGTCGAATGTGGCGTTTTTAGCGTTGTAGTTTAGTGAGTGAACTTTTTTTTTGTATGGTATAGGATTTTTAGGTGCAGCATTCATTGCTTGGAATCCCGATTCTATACACCTTATAGCATGTGGACCCGAGGAAAGCCAAGAAGTGTGCTTATGGAACATCGACACGAAGAAATGTGTCAAAGTGTCCCAAACGCCAGACGATATCCTAACATGTTGTGCTTGGAACAAAGATAGCAATAAATTTGTGGTGAGGAACCATCGCATGCACACCAACACACCCCGACATTAAATTACAACATATTTTTTAGGTGGGAGGTATTCGAGGCCACTTTTATCAATGTGATATGGAAGCGTCGATTTTGGACACTTGGGAAGGCGTACGCGTAAATTGTTTGTGGGTTCGTAGCGACGGCAAGAGCGTTCTAGCTTCGGACACGCACAACCGAATCCGTAGTTATAATTTCGAACAAGTTTCAGATGAGAACGTGTAAGTTTGGAATATTTTCATGTTAGTCGTTTTTTATCCACATGTTTGTGTAGGATTCAAGAAGACCACGGTATTATGTCGTTCACGGTCGATAAAAATGATCGCTTATGTCTCATTAACGTGGCTACACAAGGCGTGCACTTATGGGACCTGGAGGATCGCTGTTTGATTAGACGCTTTCAGGGCGTCACCCAAGGACACTTTACTATTCATTCCACATTTGGTGGTGCCAATCAGGAATTTATTGCCAGTGGTAGCGAAGATTATCACGTGAGTTACGGAGTTGAGTTTGAAATTTTATTCTCATTTTTCCATTTATTTAGGTTTACATTTGGCACATACGGCACGAGAAACCGATTTTAGTTTTGGATGGTCACACCAGAACAGTCAATTGCGTCGCTTGGAATCCTGTTTACCACAACATGTTAGTGTCTGTGGGTGACGATTGTACCATCCGAGTATGGGGTCCTCAAGATAAGGTGCCTAAACCATCAGGTAGGTTAAACTAATTATTTTTTTTGTTCCGATTTTATGTACGTCTTTTTAGTGTCTTCATCGAGCAGCGATTCGAGTAACAATAGCAGCGGCAGCACTTGGAACGACATGCTCTCATAGTGTGCGCTATTTCATACGCGTAAAGACTGAAATGAATCAAATAAATCGAAAGTGTTCGCTACATATTACTACATACATATAATATCTCGTATCACAATTTTTTTTAGTTATCTATTCGAACGTGTATCGTTAGTGCGCGAGTTATCCCCACAGTGCAATGTCTCAAATTTTGGACGATCCAAGTTGTAGATTTTAGTAAAATTTCTCAAATATTTATATGCATTTTTCTATCATGATTTTGAAGCTCAAGCGTGCAACTGCCACTTTTACCTTGCCCCAGTTTCCTTTAACCTCGACAAACCTTTTTAATATTTAGATGCGGGCACGAAAATTTAAGATTAAAGTATTTTGTTTGCCCCTTGCTTCCTTTCTTCGTACTGTCGCTTTTTTTTATCTCATGCGTTACGTGATTAGAGTCCTGTATTTCTCCAAAATAAAACTCCCCGACTAACAATTAGGTTAACAATTTTAGTTGGTTTAAGCAATAGGTTAGGTTGTGTTTAAAGTCGAGAAGATATTAAAAAAAATTGTGGCTCGTACCATTTTAGGATTTTCAAATTGAATTTACTTGGTAGGTCCATATTAATTATATTTCGATAAAAATAATAATATTAATGATATGGTGTGACGTATAATGTTAAGGTATTTGTGCGAGTTTTTGTATTAGAGAGAAATAAATTTATATAATTAATTATTTTTTAAAACGAAACAAATTAATTTTTTTATCGTAACGCTTTGTTATACAGAAATTTTTAAATATTGCACTCGATTGCGTGGTGGTACTGCGTTTTTTGGAAAATTATTAAATTGTTTTAGATTGACCCCAATTATTTTGTAATTAAATTGATTTGAGTTTAGTTAGATTTTAGTTTAATTTTACGAAAATTATTTGATTATTGAACTTTAATTAATAAAATCTATGTAAAATTTATGATTTTTTAATCACCTCTTCCTCTCACGAAGTTTAAAATATTTTACGATCCTAAGAATCTTAAGATCTCAAAAAGAAATTTCAAAAATTTTGCCCAATGTGGGCAAAAGTTTTTGTATCGAAGTTCCCGAGCGATGGAATTGTTTCGAGAAATGCAATTTCTTAAATAAAATTTTATTGCAATAAAAAATGTACAAAAATTACAATTTGAGAAGTAAATAAATTAATTTTTACATCAAATCAACAAGACAAATTTCAACTACTTTTATTTGCTATACACAACGAAGACCCCGAGTCCGTTTATTTGGTCTATAGCGGACCCAGAAATTATTCCTACTGGTAAAATGCCATCTGTTGGACGACAATCACATCAACAAGGCTGATTTTACAAATATTACTTCTAGTATTTTATTAAATATTCAAATAATACTGTGGAATTTATAATTATTTAATATTGCCTAATTTATTTAGATATTACAAATTATTTAAAGGATTTTTCTAGTGTTTAAATATTTGATTTTGACCCGATTTCAATTGCAATCCGCATTTGAAACCATTTATTTTCAGAATATGATAAAAATAAATATAATAGCTGTTTAACACTTTCTCATAACCTTTGTTCATCTAAACGAAAAGAAATATTCTGGTTTGCTCATAAGAACACAAATTATCCGATTTGATAGCAAATCAGAATTTTCCTTCAAATTTAGATAAACAAAGGATTGATTATCCTAAGGAGAACAGCGGATATTTTAATTTTTGTAATATTTTCAAAATAAATGGCAAAAACCTCATTTTTGATAGACTTACGCAACTTAGCTATATAAAACGTTTGTAATCTTCAATTCAAGTCATCTGTGTTATCTCCTAGCATTAATTTTTGATTATTTACATATATCTCAGTACGGGAGGGGCAAATATTGCAACAGGAGGAGAATTTATTGATCCAGCATTGACGCCCATCACTATAAGCCTGAATACACAAAAATAAATACTTGAAAATCAACTGGAAAAAATTAGTTTCGATTTTTACTAAAAAGATCACATCCAAGCCAGCATTTCTTAAATTTTATCACAAGCTGCTATATCTCGGTCAATTTTGGTCCAACCTGTTCCGTAAAAAAAAAATCACTAGCACCACATTTGCATTGGCCAAATGGTAGATTTAGCGTTGGTGTTTTGTTCTCACCTGACCTACCGAAAATAACCAAACGAAATACTCTGCCGAAGCATCAGTCTCTCAACGTTGTCTCATGCCCGTTGCCTGAGTGATTGTCGCAGAACAGCATCGTGGCGTACGAACTAACGAAAAGTTTCTTTTTTATAAAACAAAAGCACGGCGCAACCGAACGAAAAGCAACTTAAACGTCATCACTTGTTACTCTGCTGAATAATCAGTTTATTCTTTTGTCTCGTAACCGTTGCTTGTGTGATCGCAGCCTGCAATTGTCTCGGAACAATTTCGTGACGCGCGTACCGCGTCACTTTCGCGATCAAACTCTTCTTATCCATCTGCTTTCCGTTACTCGTCTGAGCGACTTGAAAAGCTAAAGCCGCCTGTTTCGAGGTCTTCACGACGCGCGACATCACTCGCTCGCTTCCACCGTCGTCGTCGTCATTGTTGTCCGGAATAAACCGTCGAATCACCAACTGCAACTTATCTTCGTGTTGTTGCTTTAACGAAACGATTCTGCGTTCCGATTCCAAACGAACCCGTTGCAATGCGTGCGTTAAATTCTGTATCCTATAGAGAAGATTTTCGTTCTGCACCTCCATTTCGCTCAACTGATACTCGAGTCGTTTGGTGCTCGACCTTAAATCGATCACCTTCTCGAAGTAGCGCTTCAAGAGGACGCGAATTTCGTTGGTATTAAATTTCAACAGTTGCTCTATCAGAATTTTTTCGACGTTCTCCTGCTTGTCCAAAATCGACTCGTCCAACACCACGATAGTGCCACACAACAACTGGTTCTTGTACTCGATGGACAAATCCACGATTTCGATCGCCTCTTCGCACCTGAAAATTTTTAACTCCTCCGATTCGTGCAGCAACTTTTTGTTTGCTTTCGCGTCCATGCTGTAGCGTTGCTGGAGTAAAAGGTCGCGAGTTTTGCGTAGTTCTTTGATGTCGTACTTGAATATTTCGCTGCTCTCCGTTCCGATCGACCTAGCGGCAAGAGCCAGACTCAAGTTATTCTTTTTGGAACCGACATCAGAATCCGTGCTCCTCTTGCACCTATCCAATTCGATTTCAAAACTCTGCTTTTGTTTTTCTTCCTTCTCCTTTTGTTTCTTCAGCTGTTGCAGTTCCTTTTTCGAATTATTCAGGCTGGATTCTAGCTCTCCAATTTTCTTGACGTCGTCTTTGGTGACGTCTTTGATAAATTCACTTTCGCTTAATTTTTGCGTTATTCTGCACACCTCTCCGTAATACTTGCGCTCCATTTCTTGGTCGTTGACCGATTTGGCGTGCATCAGTTTCGAACGCGCTTTCGATTCTTCCGTGCGTAGTTTGTTGTAATTTTTCTTCAACTTATCTCGCGTGGAGGAGTTTTGACTTTTGTACGTTAGCAACTGCTGGACGAATTTCTCTTTGGTTGCGACCGTCAACTCCAGTTGAATTATCTGGGACTCACAGCGCGCGATTTCATCGCACGTCTGTTGCAGCATTTTCAGTTTTCCTTCGTAACTTAATTCCGAAACTTTGGTGTTGGATTTGGCGTGAGTTAAACTGTCGTCCGTGTTTTTGGACGAAATCAAGTGGAGGGGCGACATTTTTTCGGTTTGGTTGTGAATACTGGCCCGTCGACCGCGCGCCCCTTTGGCGTGAAATTCGTTATAGGAAGATTCGTTGCTCTTTGTCTTCACGATCGTCACGTGCTTCCGGTTGTTTTCCGAAACCAAGCCGTCCGTTTTCGTTTTGAAGCTTTGCATGAGGTCCTCCAATTGCTGCATGTTTTGGGTTTCTTCTTGTTCGACGCATTCGCTCTCCTCGCTGCTGCTATCTTGACTCCCTTCCATTTCTTCCTTTATGATGTCCAGAGAACGAGGATGTTCCGACGTTTCGCTGATGCAATCGTCACACTCTTGTTTCAGGGTTAACCATTTTGAAATTTGCTGCATTTGACTCTTCGTCAAGCTTCCGTTCAGGATTAAATTGTTAAATAAGCTTTCCGCGTTAGAAACCAACTGTAAAAGCTGATTTGCCGCAAATTGCAAACCGAAAACGTCGGTGTTATCACAAGAGTTTTCGTATGTGGTGTAAGAATTTATGGTGACAAAATTTTTGACCATTTGGGAACGTCGAGCGAATTCCAAAGTGTAGAAGGTCTCCATGAAGTCACAAAACAAGGGGGTGACGCAACAAATCACTAGAGTTTTCGCTCGACCACCGAAAGAGTCTTTCAGGAGCATAGTCAAAGCCGATTGATTGTAAGGAGCTACGCCAGACTCCGAGAGAGCCCAAACGCACTTTTGCAACATATTTAGACCCGAATCCGATAGTACCGTCTCTGTAATTCCGGTATTGTTCATCAAGTACATTGTCTTCGAACTAGCCAAGTCTACAAAACTAGCGGTGGATATTTTATGTTGCACGACTGTGTCCACCACCCAGTTTTGTTCCAAAGTCACCGTAAACAACGTGTGGACGCTTTGAGACGTTAAATTCGACATTCCCAACTGTAAAACTTCAAAAGCTTGCCCCACGTTACCGCACTGAACGCTGCCGACCCCCAATAAATCCTGCACATTCTCTCCGCATATTTGAGACCACGTAACGTGAACCACATAATTTTTGTCCTTCTTCTGGCTTACTAAACCAAATAATTCGCGTAAAAACCTAGGAATAATTCCGTACTCGCATTCGCTCAACGCACAACTTAGGGCTGGCCCTAAAAGTGTGTACGATTTACCCGAACCAGTTTGTCCGTACCCCACGACCGAAACATCACAACCTTCTAAAAAATAGTTCAAGAGGGGCGTAACGGTGGTCGCAAATAGCGCGTTCTGATTGCAATCTAAAGGTAAAGCGTAATTCACGGGAAATACGTGAGAATTAATGGAATTGCACAAATGCACGGAGTTGTTGTAAATGTTCGGCGAAACACACAATTCATTTTCGTTGTCGTAAAATATTGGACATACCCGCACCGCCACTTCGACATTATTTTCCATTTTATGTTAATTTTCATTAACAGCCAAGATTTTGTAACACAAACATCAAAATTAACCTAAAAATTTCTAACAGTTGGTTTTGACATTTAAAATTCGTTGGAGAGATAATTATGACGTTTTGCCAGTGGCGGCTCATCGATTCTTTTTTTGCTTTAAAAAATCCAACCTTTTAGGTCAGCGTCTAAATTATTCACGACTAAATTGGAAGCGAAATATTAAAGTTAAAACCTTTGACACCTAAGAAAATTAATTTACCGGGGGGGGGGGGGAATAATAAGCAACATTTACTTGGTATAAGCACTGCCGGATCCTATCCGATTTAAAATTTTTATTCATGTCATCCGATAGAGGCAAACCGCAGACCAAAATCTTACACCGATTTCTCTTTTTGTTTTCGATTCCTGCAATTCATCGACAATAATTATTCTTGATCTTGTACGTACAGCAAAATTTCTCTTACGGTCTACCCCTCGATGGCATCCTCTCAGGTAAAGTTAACCCGTTTGAATGTTTTTCAAATAAAAGAAACTAAATTTCAAAAAACACGCCTGCTTTGTTTTCGGTATGTAATTTGGTTTCGAGTGAATTACTAAATTATGTGAAACTTACATATTATATGAGGTAATTACTCCTTCGGATGGACCATCTTAACAAAACTAGCAAACCACTTCACAGCACAAACACAAATTTAGTCATTAAATCCGAGCGTCCGCACATCACTACAATTTGACCATCGTCATTAGCCGAACAAACCACTAAAAACGCGTAATTATGTCACCATTACAAAATTATATCATTTTGACTAAAAAATAAGATGGCTTTGCTTTTCAATTGTTTGACATCTTCGCGGGCGACTGTTTGAAAATTTTTCGCCAACCAATGAACGATGCGATAGAAAGAGACGACGTAAGCGATCTCTTTTTGAAAGTTCAAGGTTTGACCCAAAACAAAACATACGAAGATGTAAACCTTTATTTACATTTTTTTCAAAAATCTGACTTTATTTTAAAATAACGGAATCGAAACTGCGATGACGTAACAAACGTTTCGATTTGCACCAAACTGTGGGATAAGTTTTACCCTCAAAATGTATTTATTGAGCGAAATTCATTTTTGGAGCTCGCAGGACGACGTCGTCATAAAAAACACCGATTTTGGGGCCTTCAAGTGAGTCGGTTTTAATTTATTTCATCTGTCAACTTTGGGGTTGCTTGTTTTAGGTATTATTCGAAAAAAGACACGCAGGATTGCATCTTGAGTGCTGGCAAAAAGTTGTACTGCGAGAAGAGGGGTTTAACCTGGAATCCTGTAAACAAACGGCCGTTTAAAGTGAAAGATAAGCTGAGAGAGCTGGAAGTAGGTTCTGTGGGTTGGTTCGCTTGCAACGGCTTAACGATATACTTTTAGGAATGCTTGCTACAAAATAAAGTCGTTTGCAGTTTTTTTAACGTAAATGAAATACAACTTTTGTTGTCGAAGGGAATTCTGGTTACAATCTTTACGAATTTGAGTGATATAACCAATATTTCGTTTAATAAAGCTTTGGGTGCTCGACTACAAACCGAATTTATCAGTGACGGTAAGTTCAAGTATTTTCAATTTTGACATCTACGTGAGCATGTCAGTTTCATATTTTTAGGTGCAATTTCTGGTCAACATGTGGCTTGCATTTGTACTGACGGCAGAGTGTTATGTATGGGCGGTGTGTGGAAAGACGAATGGGTGATCGACGGAGGTCCCAAGCGTCGCATTTGCTTGCACGAAGAAATGCTGTGCATTTGGGGTCGCGTGAACGCCGAACATCCACAACCTTGGGCGCCAATTAAAGATCATCAAAAAGCGAACGTCATCGTGTACTGGATCGGATTAAAAGGCCCCGAATTGTTGGCTCACAAAAAGACGGAAGGCGAGCCAATCGATATTGTAATCAGTAAAGTACAAACTAAAGTTTTGATTTCGATCGAACAGAAGGTGTCTTTAAGGGGAGCAGTTTCGGTGGAAGTAAATGCTCTCGAGATAGCTACGCTTAAAAAAGTATCGGTAATTTCCGTTCCGTTACAAACCCAAGTGAGTTGTTGCAGTTTAAGCGAGGACGAAGAACGCCTGTTGTTGGGTTGTATCGACGGTTCCATCGCACTTTTAAACAGAAATCGGGGATCTACTCAAATAATCAAAACTACCATTATACCTACCCTTGTAACTTGGTACCAAAGCGGAGCGATAGTGGCAATTTCAAACGAAAAAGGGCAGCTGCAGTATTTCGACACGGCATTAAATAATATCGGGTTACAGTTGGTAGGGGAGGATTGCGCGCCGGTTGGTCTCCTTGATTTATCCAGTTATTTCGGTAAACAACCGACGATTACATCAATAAAATGGGGTCCCAAAGAGCTGATTGTTGTTTTGGAACACGGACCGCTGATCCTGGTCACACAACCAGAAAACATTCTAAGCTTTACTTCCATTAGTTTGCATTATTTGAATAACAATAAGTTCGAAAAGGCGATCAGGTTTCTATTGAGTTGGGAGTGGAACGAAGACAGCTTCAACATTTTACAGAAAATTGTAACCCGGTTGCTGAAGTTACCACTGGATAAAGAAAACGCCAGGCACTTGCAGGATGCTCTGAGCTGTTTTCACAGCTCTCCTGTGCCGTTTGACCACAATATCAGACATAAATATGGGCGTCAGGTAGGAAGAGGTTAATTTAAGGGTTTAAAACTTATTTTCTGATTTTTAGGTGCGTGCGTTAACGAGAAGATTCTTTTACCAGCTGGTCCGTTATAAAATGTTCGATGTTGCGTTTTTGTTGGCCGTGGATATTGGACACCACGATTTATTCATGGATCTGTACTACTGTGCAGTGGATATTGGGGAAAAGGAAATGGCAGCCGCAGCACGGGCTCAAGCATCTGCACTTCTAAGCAAATGTTCCAGCGAAGGTAAAACTTTTCGGTTTGTTTACCCAGGATTCTAATTTTCTTTTCTAGCTTCGTACTGTTCGCGATCGTCCTGCTCTCAATGCTCAGATTCTTACTCGGAAAGTAGCGAAGACAGCAGCAGTTTTAACGAAAGTAAAAGTAAACCAGCGGTACCAAACATATTGTTTCAGTTGCCGCAATCTGACGACAATTTATTGAGCACCAACTTTAACGATATTGAACCTTCACGGCAGTCACCGAAAAGTTTAAGATTACCTCAACTGAATAACCCGAGGGCTGTTGTAAACAAGATGAAAAGCGTACGATTACCCGAGCCAGATGAAAATTTGTTGAGTACCAATTTTAACGACATGGAACCTCGACTGTCCTTGATGAAGACAGGAGATCGTCTTCCAAAACCACACTTCCAGAAAAGCAATTTTTCGCGCCGCGACTCAATGAAACGAATCAACTGTATACCTCAAGTACCTCCCTTACCCGTTGCACCCCCGCTTCCCGTAGCACCGACTTTAAGTAATTTCAATTTCACTCCGCATTATAAAATCCCCTCACCGCCCCTAACGAAACCTTTCATTCCGCCGCCTATGGTACCAAATTTTGAGTATCACCGGCCTTCGCCCCAAGTCGCGTTTGTATCACCTCCACCACCGATAACAACAAACGCGGTCAAAAAACCACCAGCCAAGGTGAAATTTTCCGACACCGTCACAGCCTTCATTGTTCCCGAAGTAAAGCGGCCCGTCAGGCCCGCGCCACCGGCACACATCACAAACCCTCAAAAAGAATTAGCCGACAGTTTGCCCCTATGTCACCCAAACGAAGACTACCTAAAAGATTTTACTCCCATAAGACGTAACGAAACCGACGAAGAAAAACCGAAACCTCCACGAATCAAAGTCGTACATTTTGGGGTCGTCTGACCACGAAAAGATCGTTAGCAACGTTTTAGTTGCATAATTTATACATTTTTAACACAAAAATAAATATTTTAATTATTGGAGAATATTTTTGTAACCTCCTCTGTTAGAAAATCGAAAAAGTTACCCCAAGTTCCAGGTAAGTCGGGAATATGTATTATTGTGACGTCACAAGGGAGATTACAGACATACAGATTCTCTTGACGAAAAAAAATCATTTTGAAATTTATGTTTAACTGTGTATTTAAATATTTGAGTTTGCCCCCTCCTGGAAAATGACTTAGAGCACCTAAGGTTTGGCCCTGTTTTTGAGTGATTACAAATACACTGGGGCCTCGATTTGAGTTGTAAGACCCCTAGTGTATGTGTGTATATAAAATAATGTAGTGTATGTAAAAAACCTATTTTGGTCTAATCGTAAAAGTTTATTTAACTAACTGGATTACATTTTACTTCTTTCGGGCTTCGCTTATGTCTTCTAATTGAGTTTTCAAAGCTATCAATTCACTATCCGGAACGTAGCGTTCTTCGTCGTAATGTTCCGCATGCTCTACAACCTGTATCTTTAGGCCTTGAGGTGCGGCGACGTCTAACAGTCGCAAAAATGTAGAAACCTACCAGAAAAAAACGATAAAGTTAAGTTTAAACCACATCGTATTTTCCTTTTAACTTACTCGATGTGCCGGAACGTCTTTTATCTGAATGAGTCGTCGGTAGACCTTCAAATCATATTCGGTACTTTTTATTTCGCTGTTACTTTTGTAATTCACTATTTTTAAACATTGTGCCGGAGTGCCCCAACCGTCGACAGCATTCAAATCCGTTAATTCGCAAATTTTGTGAGTCAACTTTTGGAAGTTTTCGACCAATGGATAATCGTGACCAGTGATTTCTATGTTCAAAAGCGGATGAAGAGGATACTTGGGGTTTAATAACTATAATTTAAGATAAAATCGTGTAAGTAATGTAGTTATAGGAAATATTTAAATTTTACCTCTAAATAATCGGGTTCGTATAAGTCGGCAGTATTTGAAGTCTTTGTGCAGAGCCTCGCACAACTTGCGAGTTGCTTTGGGCTGACTCTTGTAAATAATCGCTTCACTAAATTGTTCATATTTGCTAAATTAAAACTAACTTCACCACTCAGTACTTCAAGAAATTAAAATGTCGGTATGAAAAAAAGTTGGGTTAAGTTAATTGTTTGGTAATAATGTGTGTACAGCATGCGGCAAAATACAAATTTTGATTCTTGTACCAATCGAGGTGGAAAAATTTGAAGTAGCCAATATCTTTCAGCTGTGGGGGGTATCTTGTACCGCTCCAAGTTGGAGCAGCTTTCGGAGATGTGATTTTAGAGTTCGGTTGCGTATTATGAGTGGGCTACATTCTATAACCGAAGTCGAAAGTAAAATCAATATCAATAAAAGTAATATCAACACAAAAATCATCAATTTAATTTGACACGACGCCCAGCTTCCATTTATGATACCTACTTATGTTACGAGTAATCGAAGAGCAATAATAACAAACATTATCTTTGTGGGTATTCAATTAAAAAGTAATTTTAATTTAAGTTATCGATTCAATATTTCAACATGATTTACCTTACTTGTATCCTTACTGCCACATTTATAAATTCGGCTGCTGCGGGGGTAAGTTTCAGTTTTGAAAGTGCAAAATTGAAGTAAAAATTTTCAGTACGACACAAATGCGATAACTGTTGGAAACGAATTTTTCAAAGAGTTCGATGGAAATTTGAAGTTCAGTCAGTGTGGCGATGGTTCCAAATCATCTATTAAATTGGGAAAGTTTAAAACTTATCCGTCCCAGTATGACGTCCCCGGGAACGTTTCTATGTCAGTCAACTTTTCAATTTTAAAAACACTTTGGGCGCCAATTCAGGTGAGAATAATAAAACATACCTTTTACGATCTTAACAATTACTTTCAGTTCGATCTGACCATCTCGAAAGATATTCCGATTTTGGGCTACATAACTCTACCTTGCATCGGAAATTACGGATCCTGCACCTTTAGGAATGCTTGCCATATTTTAAAGACGTACCCGAAAGATTCTTTTCAGTACAAAGTCACCTGCCCGAAATGGTTGAGAGCATCTGGTGTCGAGTGTAAATGTCCGATCAAAAAGGTACCAAATGCCATCTCGCTGCATCCGTCATTCATTCATTGTTCCGTTTACCTTCTAGGGGCGTTACCAAGCTAAGGACGTCATGGTAGCCATAGAAAATTCAATTGTTCCAAAATGGATCGCCACCGGCGATTACAAAGTGATGCTAAAGATCAGAGAAGGCGAAAAAATGGCGGGGTGCTTTAAATTTCAATTCCGATTAAAATAATTTCTTCCTAAAAAAAAAGTCAATTCCAAATTACATTTTTTATTAATGCAATAATTAAATTGTGTACAATAATATTACTTCTACATTTTGATTTAAGTTTTCCATACTAAATAAATTTGAGCAACAGCTAATTTGAGTGTGAAAAAGTTTTACATCAAATTTGCCCTTTGCTAAATCACAAGTGTAATAATTACCCTAAAAGTTACTTAATAGTGTATTATACACCGAGGAACCGAAGTGGATCTTTTGAAATCCCGAGGTGACAAATTAAAAGTCACATTAGTCCCGTGGCGTATACTACGCTATTTTTGCACTCCCGATCATTCGATTCAAAATAATGACACTTTAGAGAAAAGTAGTATTTTACTCCCGGGAGTGTAAAAATATTGGTTAAACTTAGAATTTCTAAATAAAAGGAAAAATTGGGAATGTTTTGTTCGTTTTCACGCAGTTTAAGTGCCACTGTATCGGAGATTCTGTTTGCAACCCTCTCAATAATAATTTCGTGTGATAAATTTCAAAAGTGTGCATTCTCAAGATCTGTTACGTTTATATCGGGGGTTGTTCCCCGCCCATGTGCAAGACATATTGGCTGGAAAAAATGCAACCCGTGAAAGTGCTTTCGTGTGAAGAAACATCGAGACGACCATTAAGTAAATAAAAACATTTACACAAATCTAACGACTATCATGTAATAAGAATTCAAGTCGATCGACTTGACTTTGTGAGATTTGTCCAGATTACTGTAAACGATTTTCATTTGATCGATAAGTAAAATTAGTGTAGCTGCCTCAAATTTTATCTGTCTAGCCCGATAATAATGAATTCGTCAATATAAGCACGAGACAGCGCTTCATTTATATTTGCTGCCAGAATAGATCGTAAAATGTAAATAATGTTTTATGCTATTTATTGACATATAGAAAATTCGATAGAATTGAGAAAAAATTCCCAAGATTAGGAATAAATTCAAATATTGTCGAAAAAAGAGTTAAAGAAATTTTTTGAACCATGCGACCGCGCCGGTTTCAATCAAACTTTTTTATATCGGACAATTCAACACTGAAAATTTTTCAGTGTACGCACGAAAATGGAACCTTCGACTACGACCAAGGCTCACATTATGTGCCTCTTGGTGCATAAAAATCCTACAGTGACGATTTGTATCACAAGACATGAGCGTGAATAATACTGACAAGTTTGTTTATTTGCTTAGTGTCCAAGGACGGGCTTATTGACTACCACAGTTAACGACTGCCCAGTCCATCACTGGTATACATTTTTTTTGGACAAATCGTGCAAGTTGTAATTGGTAAAAATTCCTCGAAAAAAAAAGTGAAAATTTACTAAATACGTCGATATAAAAACTACACAATATACTACTTACGTAATAATACTACTAAATTTTCAAAAAAAGGCTCAGTTTTGACTCACCCTGTATATAACATTAATATGAAATCACCCGTACAATAAAATACACAGTTGAGATTCAATATATTATAACAAATAGTAGATAACAAATTTTTGTAGTAAAAATTATTATTAACGATAAACATACACAGGGTATTTCAAGAAATTCGGACACAATTAAATTGTAACCAAACTTTCAAGAATTTACGCTGTTTGTAAAGCGCAACCTTCTCGAATGGGATTTATAAAGTCGCTTAGGCACTTCAAATTAAATTTAAAAATAAAATACTTATTTGTACACCACCCTTGATCTGCATATAAATGATATCTTACAATATATTATTATGTATACATTTATACATGTATATAAAAAAAAAATGGACTAGAAAAGTTTGCTACGTGGTAAACGGAGTCAACTTCGTACAACAAAATTCATCGCGTACGTCGGCAATGAGCCGACGAACATTGACAAAATAACCAGAAAACTGTAATTAAAAGGCTCGAACCATTTTGAATAACAATAAAATTATAATAAGTCGCATTTACCATTTGAATGAACAAAAAACATCGATTCGGGTAGGGAAAATCCCGTACGCGAACGTCTACCTTATCTCGTAAATAACGTGAGAACAAATAATTCGCAAAGCTCGAGGCACATTTAAGTTTGATTTTATTCGCAGGCCAATTTGCTATCAAAGCTACTCAGCGCGATAGCAAAGGCCTGTAAAGCACATACCGGATACCGATAATCCATCGTAAAAACATCTTCGGCGACACGTCCAAACTGCATTACAACATAATCCGAATCGCTGTCGTGTACGATTTGGAAATTTTTAACCGACGCCTGCGTGACGCGTCCGTGGAAATTAAGTACATAAGATTGGGTGTCGTCGTTCCAAACCGGCGTTTTATTGTGGAGCTCAATCAAGTTATCCATATTCTTTGCCTTCCAACTCTCGATCAGACCCTCGCTTTCGTCTTGAGGATACAAAATCACACGTTGAAACTCCGGGGTCATGCCCGGTAAGATCACCGTCATTTTGCGTGGTCCCTTAAACCCCAGCACATTTGTGTCGTATATAACCGCTGCCAATTCTTGACGCGGCATCTTACCTTCTTTGTTGTTGCCTTTTCGGGGCGAAACTCCATTATCGAATACGGTAAATTGAGTTCCTATCAAATTCGATCGAAGTTTACCTAAGAATAAAAATAAAAATTGCAGAAGCGTTTAAGTAAAAATTAAAAAATTAATATCAAAACTGCCCCATTTAATTCAAGATATTTAATCGTAGAGAAAAATGTTCGTATTCGACATTTTTGATGTTTTAAAAAAATAATACTGTACGGGTAAAATATGACAGACACAGACACACCCGATTATTTTAAAATAAAAAGCTCACTAACCTACAAATGAATCTCCACCTCTGGATAAGTCAGTGGGGTCGGTTGAAATCAAGTAATTGCTGGTAGCGCTTTTTTTGCGTTTCCTTCCGGCTAACAAAAAAACTTTTTTGCCGTATTCCCGTTCCAAATGCAGAAAGTAAGTGGGATACAATCCACGATCCATTCCTTTACGGTCTCGGGTGATACGGCACTTGTACAACATTTTCTGAGATGCCGGTTGAAGAACGAACTTATCTATATTCCCTTCGACGTCGCCCTCCATCTCGGGCGTCTGTAATTTCATAAATTAACCAAAAAATTATCGTCTTCACAATTACTCACCGAATTGATCTGATTGTTAATTAAGGTCGCTTGTTCCACCAAAGGATTAACTATCATATTCCCATTGCTCGGGGTCGAGGCCACGGGAGTGGATTCCTCGTCTTCGATATCCATCAAATCGTTAGAAGGTTCATCGGTGAGATCTTCGATCTGAGTGACTTCGATGTGTTCGGAATTCGACAAAATTGAAATGACTTGATCCGGATTATTGTCGTGGGTCATTGTGTACTGTAAGGGTCCATCGTAACCGTGCAACTCTCTTCTACTTCCGCTATTTGTGCGAATTTTAGCAGACGAATTTCTAGCATCCGATGCTTGAATCATGGCAGCATTTTGTCGCTTCTTTTTGATTTTCTGTTCCATAATTTGACGCTACAAACGAAGACGATCGATTTATTGAAAATATATATAGAAATCAAGCACTCACTTGCTGTTCCAATTTTTGGTTTCTTACGTCCATTTTGTTGCGAATCTTTTATTCTTACGAACGCCTAAAAATGATTTAACGATTTGTCAATAAAATAAAACGAATTGATTGTATTCACATTGATTTGTAAAAACATAGCGGTAGTTAAATACTGGTTGTTTACATGTCTACAAGACCTAGGTGATGGGGGAAGTAATGAGGGATCACGTGATCGTGACTCATTTTATGTGTTGTGCGTTCAAGCGGGTGTTGTTTTTATACCGCGCGAGCAATAAACGATGAGCGGTTGCATATCTATCTGCCAGTGTCAACCGCTGTTGCTTAGCAACGGTTTACTTCTAGTGTTTTCTAGGTTAGGTGGGTTAAATTTTGTACGAAACACCCTGTATTTTTCATATCGAGGTAAAATTGGCAATATCCGTTAATAAATAAAATACTTGTAGATCAAAATGACTGAACAACCTACAAAGAGCGATATCGAAGCAGTTTTTCAACGATTACGCGCTATTCCTGCAAATAAGGTAAAATTTTGACATCTTGTAACCTATAATTACGAAAGTTTCGTTTCTCCAAATTTTTAGACGTGTTTCGATTGTAACGCGAAGAATCCGACATGGGCCACCGTAACATATGGCGTTTTTATTTGTATCGATTGTTCGGCTGTTCATCGTAGTTTAGGTGTCCACTTAACGTTTGTACGGTCGACACAATTGGATACCAACTGGACGTGGTTACAATTGAGACAAATGCAGTAAGTCAACTCACCAACCCTTCCAGATCAATGTACCTAACGATTGTCGCTTTTCAGGTGCAGTTTTTCAATCAACACAATTGCAATACTTTGGACTCCACGAAGAAGTATAATTGAAGAACGGCGCAGTTGTATAGAGATAAAATCCAACAGTTAGCACAAAAGGCTCTACAAAATAATACTCAGGTCAGTTTTATTATATCAAATCTATAGAATTCGATAACATTTGGGGTGTGTTTGTTTTTCTAGTTAAAAATCGAACAGAGTGGGCTTGGCCCTGACGGAAAAAAGGTAAAAATGCTTCATTTTTGCTTCTTTTCTGGGAAAATAACAATTATTTTATTTTGCTTACTTTAAATTAACTCACGTTTTTATGTTGTTTTGACTTGATTAACTTTGTAACAGTTATACATCCAGCCTTACGTGGAATCAAAAGAAGAAAAGGAGGTGGACTTTTTTACCAAACATGAAAATTTTGAGTCTCCCACATTGTCTGTCTTCGAAGAACCCAAGGTAATCACTTTTGTTTGATCATTTTTAATCTGCCCATCTTTTTTTTTTTGAATATAATTAACTTGTGTTGTATTTAAGTGGTCTATTCAGAAACGGTGAAGCAACCAAAAGTAGTTTTACAATCAGGTGAAGAACCGACAGTAAATTTCAATCAAAATGGTGAACAACATAAATCGACGATAGGGGTCAGAAAAATTAAAGCAAAAAAGGCAGGGGTGAGTAAAAACTGCTGGGCGAAGTTGATATATGACGGTTGACGAGAGGTCTGTTGCACGCTGATAATTTGAAATAATTAGCGTTATCAGTTGATTAGTAAAATGTTCTATTTTACACAAGACCGGCAGTAAGGTAAGCGGGAGACCGGGGTTCAAATATTATTACTTTATATCATTCACCCACCAAATGGTTGGTACAATTGCGCTTAGTTCAAGCTAAGCCGTATAAATTTAAATTTGAGCTAACGCTTTAGCCCACGTTTTTAGCTTGACGGATTATATCGCACTGAGCGTATACATAAAAGGTCGACCTAATGGCTGCACGTAAATGTGGTAATTGTGCAACTGGCATTGGTTTTATATAAGTCTAGATTAAGGCGTTTTTAATATTAAATTTTACAAGATAATAATTATTGCACAAAACTAAATTTATTTAATTAAAATCGTAATGTGAATGCGTCATGATTCACATAGGCAAGGTGAGAGAAGACATTTTTTTATTAAACGTTAAAGATACAATATGTTTTCTCTCAGCTTGTTGCTCCTGTGAAAAAAACAAAAACGATCACAAAAATCTTTTCGTTCATAAAAAAGTGAAGGACAGTGGCAACCCAATTGACCACATTTTACTTTAAATTTTAAAAGCATCAACAATTTTGTTGGATATAACTTATAAGTATTACTATAACAAGATTGTTATTGCCGTAACAATCACTAAATTTGCAAATCGAGTGGTATCATTCTTAGTATGATGTCTCACCTTCGCCAAAATGGCCGAAGGATCATTAACATCGGCAAGCCTCCTCACCACGTCAAGGTGATGATACCGTCGAGGAGGTGTAAAATCCCAGTAAACAATTTTTGTTTTATAAATGTTGTGTAAATTTATAAAACCAAAATTGTTTAGTAGAAATTATACGTGTTTGGTATGCTGTACTAGCGTACAATAGCCCACCGTGTTTTTGCATATTTGCTTTAAATAAATAAAGCAAATATGCGAAAACACGGTGGACGTGTGTACACTAATGCAGTATACCGAAAGAAAAGTAGAAAGTAGTATAAATGTACTATATTATAATGTGAAATTAGACGGTAAAGAAACCTATCTATAAAAAGCCTGACCGAATGGAAGCCAGACAAGGAGAGGAATAAAGGAAGGCCGAGATTGAGGTGGAAAGGTTGGAGAGTTTTGTACAAAGATAGAAAGGTAAGGAAGAACGTGGTCGCTGCGGCAAAAGTACATGCAAATCAAATAAGTGAAGAATATATAAAAAGGATTGATCCACCTAGGAACGGATCGAGAAGACCTTCGAAAGAAGGTGGCTATATTCCGAATGGAAGGAATGTCTATGAAGAAGAAGAAAAATATTATAATGTGAGTGCAACCTAATTATTTTCGTTTCTGCATTTGTATAAAATTGGTCGAATCTCCTCAAATGCTAAGAATATGTCTAGTTCTGTTTTGGCACCAACTATCAATAATTTTCCAGAGGAATATATTGAAAATGTTATCTTTGGATCTTTCTTCTTATGTATCAAAGCGGGATACAGGTCAGGTGTATAGTCGGTTCCCACACGCGGAAGTGCATTAAATAGCTCTACCAAAGATAAAGGAAAATTGACGTCACAACTTGCTGCTATAGAGCGCACCGTAATCTGGATTGGAAGTTCAATGGGATATCCGAGCTGTTTTAATTGATTTCCTAATATGTCGATAGCATTTTTAGTCGAGTCCTCGCTTTTAGCTCCCGTGCAAACTATTTTGCCGTTAGCAAAAAGTTGAATTGTGCATTTGGGTTCTGTTAATTTGATAAATAGCCGTTTGAAACGTGATTTATCCAAACGTTTACAACCTTCATAGCGCAAGTCGATGTCTTCTAGATTTAATTCACAACCCAAGGCTGCTGTTGCAGTCACGCTATTAACCTTTGGATATACTGGAGCGTCAGATATATTTGATTGTCTTACAGAAGGATAGGGTTGAGCTCTCTTTACATTTTTTGATCTCGACATCTTTCTATTCTCACGAGGCATTTGGATCGAATTATCGGAAAAGGATTCACGAGGTGGAGAATGATTAAGGTGTGCAGTTGAAGGTAGCGATGCTAATTGGATATTTGCTCTATTAAGAAAAGATGTTGGCATAATCCATTTCTTGCGCATTTCGCTTTGTATAGGCAAAGTGGGACTGTTGGAAGGAACAGAAGATGTGTTGTTAGGTGGACATGGAGAAAGCACAGAAGTGGTCGGTGAGGAAGTTTCGGAGCACCGTACAGTGGAAGGTAAAGGTCTTATTTCAATTTTCTGCCCAATTAAGGTGGATGTCGGCATGTACCATACCTTACGGGGCATTTCAGTTTGTGTAACTAGAGACGGAATGATCGAAGTAACAGAAGTGTCTTGCGGTGTAGAAGGGAATTGCTGTGTGGTTGCGGATGAAGATTCGGAACACCGTACAGCGGAAGGTAAAGGTCTAATTTCAATTTTCTTGCCAATTAAGGTGGATGTCGGCATGTACCATACCTTCCGGGGCATTTTAGTTTGTGTATCGACAGAAGCAACAAAAGTGTCTTGCGGTGGAGTAGGGAAATGGTCTGTGGTTGGGGATGAAGACTCGGAGCACCGTACAGTGGAGGGTAAAGCTGCTATTTGAATTCTACTACCAATTAAAGTGGATCTTGGCATTTCAGTTTGTGTAGTCGAAGGCGGAGTGACCGAAACAGAAGTGTCTTGGGATGGAGAAGGGAATTGCTGTGTGGTTGCGGATGAAGATTCGGAACACTGTACAGTGGAAGGTAATGGTCTTATTTCAATTTTTTTCCCAATTAAAGCGGATCGCGGCACGTGAAATTCCTTACGGGGCATTTTAGTTTGTGTATCGACAGAATCAACAAAAGTGTCTTGCGGTGGAGTAGGGAAATGGTCTGTGGTTGGGGATGAAGACTCGGAGCACCGTACAGTGGAGGGTAAAGATGCTATTTGAATTCTACTACCAATTAGAGTGGATCTTGGCATTTCAGTTTGTGTAGTCGAAGGCGGAGTGACCGAAACAGAAGTGTCTTGGGATGGAGAAGGGAATTGCTGTGTGGTTGCGGATGAAGATTCGGAGCTCCGTACAGCGGAAGGTAAAGGTCTAATTTCAATTTTCTTCCCAATTAAAGCGGATCGCGGCACGTGAAATTCCTTACGGGGCATTTTGCTTTGTGTAGGCAAAGATGTAATTACGGAAGAAATAGAAGTAATAAAAATTGTGAAATTACAAAATATGTAAAATTGTGATGAAAATTACAAAATTACAATATATGAAAAAATGCGATATAAATTTGATAATTTACAAAATTTGAAAACTGCGATAAAAATTGCAAAATTTTGTAAAAATGCGATTAAAATTAGATGCGTCCTCACTTTACAAGTTGATAGCTTCTAATGAATATTCAGTACTACTTCTTGAGGTATGTTATTTTGGGGTTGATTGTGGGAGGAGAGGGGGAAATAAAAACCGTTAAATAACGGTATGAAATACCGTTATTATTTTAATACCGTTAGTGAACGGTTATGTATTTTGCCGCGATAAGGTAACGGTTCTGAAAGATTGAGTTAGTATTGGGGTAAATTAAAAAAAAATTGTGAAATTACAAAATATGTAAGATTGCGATGAAATATGGCAAAATGACAAAATATGTAAAATTGCGATGAAAATCACAATATTATGTTAAAATGCGATAAAAATTTCAAATTACAAGGTATGTAAAAATGCGATATAAATTTGCTAATTTACAAAATATAAAAAATGCGATAAAAATTGCAATATTTTGTAAAGATGCGAATAAAATTAGATGCGTCCTTACTTTACAAGTTGAAAGCGTCTAATGAATATTCAGTACTACTTCTTGAGGTATGTTATTTTGGGGTTGATTGTGGGAGGAGAGGGGGAAATAAAACCGTTAAATAACGGTATAAAATACCGTTAGTTAACGGTTATGTATTTTGCCGCGATACCGTAACGGTTCTTAAAGATTGAGTTAGTAATGAGGTAAATTATAAAAAAGTTTGTTTACAAGACAAGATGACATTCAACAGATTTTAATTTGCCACAACTATAATATAATCTACCCTATATAAAATATATAAAAAGATAAGCTAAAATATGCAACGTTTTTTTAATCCCCACATAATCTGTACTGTTTATGAGCAATGTACTGTGGAAGGTTAAGATCTTATTTCAATTTGCGTCCCAATTACAGCGGATCTCGGCATTTTCCATACCTTACGGGGCATTTCTGTTTATGGAGTCGAAGGCGGAGTGACGGAAACAGAAGTGTCTTGGGATAGAGAAGGGAATTGCTGTGTGGTTGGGGATAAAGATTCGAAGCACCGTACTGTGGAAGGTAAAGGTCTTATTTGAATTTTCTTCCCAATTAAGGTGCACGTCGGCATGTACCACACCTGCCGGGGCATTTTAGTTTGTGTAGCTAGAGACGGAGTGACCGAAGCAACAAAAGTGTCTTGCGGTGGAGTAGGGAAATGTTGTGTGGTTGGGGATGAAGACTCAGAGCACTGTACAGTGGAGGGTAGAGGTGCTATTTGAATCTGATCCCCAATTAAGGCGGATCACCGACATTTTGGTGTGAAATCTCAAAGCTAAAAAATACAGATTCTCTTGACGAAGAAAAATCATTTTGAAATATTTAAATATTTGAGTTTGTCCCCTCCTGGAAAATGACTACGGGCGCCTAAGCTTTGGTCCTGTTTTTGAGTGATTAAAAATACACTGGGGCCTCGATTTGAGTTGCAAGACCGCATCTCGTAATTTAGTGTGGGATCTTACGAAAAAATGTAATTTGATTTCAGTATCCTGCCGGAAGGCGTCCTTGGCCCAAAATCGAACCCTTGTGTATATGTGTATAAAAAGATATAGTGTATGTAAAAAACCTTCTTCTTGTAGTCCTTCTCCTATCGGAGGTTGGACATCATCATAACTATCTTCACCTTGTTAATGGATGCTCTAAACAATTCCGTGCTGCTGCAGCCAAACCATTCGCGCAGGTTCTTCAGCAATGACACCCGACGCCTACCAATGCTTCTCTTTCCCTTTATCTTTCCCTGCATAATGAGTGCAAGATGGCATATTTTTGGCCTCTCATAACATGTCCCAGGTATTCAAGCTTTCTTCTTTTAATAGATGTTATAATTTCACAATCTTTGTTCATTCTCCTCAACACTTCGACATTGGTAACTTTATCTGTCCAGGGTATACGCCACATTCTGCGGTAGCACCACATCTCGAATGCTTCCAATCTTTTTATTTGAAGTTGTTTGAGGGTCCATGCTTCAACTCCGTACAGTAGAGTGGAAAACACGTAGCAGCGAAGTATTCTGGTTCGCAGTTCCAGTCCGATGTCCCGGTTGCAGAGAAATCCCTTTATTTTCACGAATGCCGATCTTGCTATCTCTATTCTTGTCCTTATCTCAGTTGCATGGTCTCCTGTTTGTTCGTGCGTTTGTAAAAAACCTATTTTGGTTTAATCGTAAAAGTTTATTTAACTAACTGGATTACATTTTACTTCTTTCGGGCTTCACTTATGTCTTCTAATTGATTTTTCAAAGCTACCAATTCGCTATCCGGGACGTAGCGTTCTTCGTCGTAACGTTCCGCATGCTCTACGACCTGTATCTTTAGGCCTTGAGGTGGGCGACGTCTAACAGTCGCAAAAATGTGGAAACCTACCAGAAAAAACCGATAAAGTTAAGTTTGAACCACACCGTCTTTTCCTTTTAACTTACTCGATATGCCGGAACGTCTTTCGGATGTGCCGTCGGTAGACCTTCAAATCATATTCGGAGCTTTTTATTTCGCTGTTACTTTTGTAATTCACTATTTTTAAACATTGTGCCGGAGTGCCCAAACCGTCGACAGCATTCAAAGCCGTTAATTCGCAAATTTTGTGTGTCAACTTTTGGAAGTTTTCGACCAATGGATAATCATGACCAGTGATTTCTACGTTCAAAAGCGGACGAAGAGGATACTTGGGGTGTAATAACTATAATTTAAAATAAAATCGTGTAAGTAAAGTAGTTATAGGAAATATTCAAATTTTACCTCTAAATAATCGGGTTCGTATAAGTCGGCAGTATTTGAAGTCTTTGTGCAGAGCCTCGCACAACTTGCGAGTTGCTTTGGGCTGACTCTTGTAAATAATCGCTTCACTAAATTGTTCATATTTGCTAAATTAAAACTAACTTCACCACTCACTACTTCAAGAAATTAAACTGTCGGTATGAAAAAAGTTGGGTTAAGTCCTTAAGTTGATTGTTTGGTAATAATGTGTGTACAGCATGCGGTAAAATACAAATGTTGATTTTTGTACCAATCGAGGTGGAAAAATTTTAAGTAGTCAATATCTGAAGGTATGGGGGTATCTTATACAGCTCTAAGTTGGAGCAGCTTTCGGAGATGTGATTTTAGGGTTCGGTGGCGTTTTATGAGTGGGCTACATTCTATAACTGAAGTCGAAAGTAAAATCAATATCAATAAAAGTAATATCAACACAAAAATCATCAATCTAATTTGACACGACGCCCAACTTCCATTTATTATACCTACTTATGTTACGAGTAATCGAAGAGTAATAATAACAAACATTATCTTTGTGGGTATTCAATTAAAAAGTAATTTTAATTTAAGTTATCGATTCAATATTTCAGCATGATTTACTTAACTTGTCTTCTTACTGCCACATTTATAAATTCGGCTGCTGCGGGGGTTAGTTTCAATTTTGAAGAGGCAAAATTAAAATACAAATTTTCAGTACGACACAAATGCGATAACTGTTGGAAACGAATTTTTCAAAGAGTTCGATGGAAATTTGAAGTACAGTCAGTGTGGCGGTGGTTCCAAATCATCTATTAAATTGGAAAAGTTTGAAAGGTATCCGTCCCAGTATGACGTGCCCGGAACGTTTCTCTGTCGGTCGACTTTTCAATTTTAAAAACATTTTGGGCGCCAATTCAGGTGAGAACAATAAAACATACTTTTTACGACCTTAACAATTACTTTCAGTTTGATCTGACCGTCGAAAGATATTCCGATTTTGGGCTACATAACTCTACCTTGCATCGGAAATTACGAATCCTGCACCTTTAGGAATGCTTGCCATATTTTAAAGACGTACCCGAAAGATTCTTTTCAGTACAGAGTGACCTGCCCGAAATGGTTGAGAGCATCTGGTGTCGAGTGTAAATGTCCGATCAAAAAGGTACCGAATGCCATCTCGCTGCATCCGTCATCCATTCATTGTTCCGTTTACCTTCTAAGGACATTACCAAGCTAAGGACGTCATGGTAGCTATAGAAAATTCAGTCCCGTGGCGTATACTACGCTATTTTTGCACTCCCGATCATTCGATTCAAAATAATGACACTTTAGAGAAAAGTAATATTTTACTCCCGGGAGTGTAAAAATATTGGTTAAACTTAAAATTTCTAATTAAAAGGAAAAATTGGGAATGTTTTGTTCGTTTTCACGCAGTATAAGTGCCACTGTATCGGAGATTCCGTTTGCAACCCTCTCAAAAATAATCTCATGTGATAAATTTCAAAAGTGTGCATTCTCAAGATCTGTTATGTTTATATCGGGGGCTGTTCCCCGCCCATGTGCAAGACATATTGGCTGGAAAAAATGCAACCCGTGAACGTGCTTTCGTGTGAAGAAACATCGAGACGACCATTAAGTAAATAAAAATATTTACACGAACCTAACGACTATCATGTAATAAGAATTCAAGTCGACCGACTTGACTTTGTGAGATTTGTCCAGATTACTGTAAACGGTTTTCATTTGATCGTATAGCTAGTTAAAAAGACTGATAAAAAAATTAGTGTAGCTGCCTCAAGTTTTATCTGTGTAGCCCGATAATAATGAATTCGTCTATATAAGCACGAGACAGCGCTTTCTGTGGATTGGTCAATGGTCTGGGATTTAGGTAGTATAGATATGATGGTTGAGGAATTTTACTTGATTCTGTAGAATGTAATTGGTGCTTTTGTTCCCCAGGAAAAGGTGTGGGTATCAAACTATCCAGTTTGGTTCTCAGGTGATCTGCGCCGTCTGACACTCTCCGTGATCAATTAAAGGCTCTTCACTTGGAGCTCTACCTTGGGTATCTTTCCAAAATGGAAAAAGATATACATACTTGCCCTAGGGCCTTTTGGCGCCACGTAAATAATTCCAAAAACATTAAAGGTTTTCCTAATGTAATGTTTTTGGATGACAATGTTTCTAATTCAGGTCAACAATGTGTTGATTTATTTGCCTAATTTTTCTCGAATGTCTATAACAACGGTGGCCACTCGAACCACACATACACTTCTGAAAGGTTAATCGATTTTGAATTTTTTAGTTTATTTGAAAGTATGGTTTTTGAAGCCATTTGCAAGTTGCCCGATAGCTTCAAATCTGGACTTGATGGCATTCCGTCTTATTTTATTAAAAATTGTCTATTTTCTCTCAGTAAACCCATCTATAACTTATTTAAGTGGTCTCTGGAGAGTGGGTGCTTCCCTGAAGTTTGGAAAGAAAGTTTTATTAATCCAATTTTTAAAAAAGGTGATAGAAGCAATATCTCTAATTACAGAGGTATTTTGATTCAATCAACGACTTTGAAAATGCTGGACAAATTGGTTTCCGATCAATTAAGAGAAGCTTGCAAGCATCTTATTGTGAAGCAACAACATGGTTTTTATCCAAGTCGTTCTACAACGACCAACTTAGTATCATTTGTTTCATATACTCTGGATTCATTTGAAACGCACAAACAAGTTGACATCGTTTATACCGACTTTGCCAAAGCTTTCGATCGTGTTTCCCATGTGGCGCTTAATTCGCCATAATTCAACTCAATTATGCTTAAATGGTTTAGTAGCTTCTTGATCGGTAGAACACAAAAGGTTTGTATCGAAAACTTTTTATCATCGACTATTCAAGTTTCTTCTGGTGTTCCGCAAGGTTCTCATTGCGATCCAATCCTATTCTTATTGATCATCAACGATATTGGGAAATATTTGCTGTATTCTCTTTTCTTGTTGTTTGCTGACGAC
This sequence comes from Cantharis rustica, assembly GCA_911387805.1. Taxonomy (NCBI): domain Eukaryota; kingdom Metazoa; phylum Arthropoda; class Insecta; order Coleoptera; family Cantharidae; genus Cantharis; species Cantharis rustica. The sequence goes on from OU426878.1 coordinate 68,654,604, forward strand.
TTGAGAATTTTCAGGTCCTTCGGTTCCATAAGTGATTGTTTTCTTTTGCGTCACTGAAATTGATGATCTGGGCGTTCGGTTAGACGTTCCTCTCACATTTAAAAATCACATTTTAAATGTTTGTAATAAAGCTCGTCAAAAGCTCGGCTTTATTCGTCGTCAATCCATTCATTTCTCGGCATCTACGGTAAAGATACTACTACTGTATAAACGCAGTCTGTCTCTAGATGTCTCTAATTCTTCCTTTTGCGGTAGAGTAAGCAATTCCGCAGCAATGCTCCGGGCCCATTAGGTTTGCGCAAGCGGCCTTCCTAGCTAGAGAATCCGCTTCTTCGTTGTTTTTGATGCCCCGGTGTCCCGGCACCCACATCAGTGTGACGCTGTTGCGGAGAGCAAGTCTTACCAGAGCATCTTTGCATTGTTTGACAACCTTGGAGTGTAATTCAACTCCTTCTAAGGCTCTTAGAGCTGCTTGGCTGTCAGTCATGATACAGATTCTCCTCTCTACAAGGTTCCTCCATACCAGCTCTTCAGCAAAGACCAATATAGCAGTTACTTCTGCCTGAAATATAGTTGCGAGAGGTCCCAGGTTAATGCTATAAGCATCCCCCAGTCTTCTGCCTCGCACACCTATTCCAGTACTCGTCTCAGTCTTTGATCCATCTGTATACCAGATGGTATCATACTTAAGCCCCAACGTTTGTGAGGTTTCAATTTTGTCCCTATCCGGTACTAGGATCTTATAGGGCTTTCTAAAGTCCCTCACGATGCTAGTTCTATCAGGGTGCATGCTAAGCAGGCCGTTACTCTTAGTTGAGTTTAGGATCATGGTGTGGTGCCCCCTTCTAGGATTGATCTCACCATGACCGTTAATTTTCAACCTGTAGGCTGCAAGTAGAGCCTTGGACCCCACGACTAGGTGTAAAGGTCGAAGACCCAGGAGAGCCTCCATGGAAGCGGTGGGCGTTGATGCCATTGCCCCCGTAATACCCAAGCACGCCAGTCTTTGCAGCCTGTTGAGCCGGTTTATGCTTTCCCTTTTACTGGCTTTGTGCCACCAGATCAGGGCTGAGTATGTGATCGTGGGTATCACCACCTTGGTGTACAACCAAAGTATAATTTTAGGTTTTAGTCCCCACGTTTTACCGATCATGCTCCTACAGGCCCAAAGAGCCCTAGTCGCTTTGTTCGTAATGTGACGGATGTGAGGCGTGAAGGTCAGCCTGTTGTCCAGAGTTAGACCCAGGTATTTGACCTCCTTCTGCAGAGGCAGCTCCTCTCCCCGAAACCTCAGAGTCCTCACATCCTGAAGTTTAGTGCGTTGTGTAAACGCCACAACAGAGGTTTTGCTCGGGTTTACCTCTCTCTTGTGCACCATCTTTCTACGATTTTGAGTGCGTTTTGCATCAACGAAGACACGACTCCTCCGAATTTCCCAATAACAAGAATTGTGATATCATCAGCAAATCCCTGTCCATGTACCCCTGCCTGTTCTAGCTCCCGCAGAAGACTATCCACCACCAGGCATCACAGCAGGGGGGAGAGGACCCCCCCCTGCGGACACCCACGTGCGTCAGACACCTCCACAGTCGTCTGTCCCAGACTAGCTCTGATTTTCCTGTCTCTGAGGATGGAGCTAATCCAAACCGTAATAGCTGGGTCGACTCCACGACTTCCGACAGCTCTCACTATAGAGTCAAAAGAGGCGTTATCAAACGCCCCCTCTATGTCTAGAAAGGCTCCCAGAGCAATTTCTTGGCTGCCAAGAGCCCCCACTATCCTGTGAGTTAGTTCGTGTAGACTAAGCTCACACGATTTGCCCGATTGATAAGCATACTGGTGTCTGTGTAGAGGTGAATTCACCAATACGCTATCCCTAATGTGCCTATCAATCAGTTTTTCTAGTGTCTTTAATAAAAAAGACGTCAGGCTAATTGGACGAAATGACTTAGCCTGGGCATATGATGCACGCCCTGGCTTGGGTATAAATACCACTCTTGCCATCCGCCAGCTTTAGGGTACATAGTTGGCTCTGAACAATGTACATAGAGGGGTGGCTAGTACTTCCATCCCCTGTTGTAATAATGCGGGGAAAATACCATCCTCGCCTTGAGATTTGAATGGTTTGAAAGTGTTAATCGCCCATTCAACTCTCGTTTTGTTAATTATACTATCTGCTAATTTTCAGTTGCTCCTGCTCGCCCGACTCGTCGGGACGGCTTGGTGCCCCTGGCCATTAGAGCCGTTATCGGGTTTGGGAACACATCCCGGGAAGTGTGTCCGGAGCAATAGCCGCAGAGTCTCCTCCCCCGATGATGTGAACCCTCCCTGTGGTTTTTCTATTGTGCCCACCTTTCCGTGGCCACTCTTGAGAAGAGCTCTTTGGAGTCTTGCACATTCGGGAGTGCTTTCGATTCCCCGCAGTACTTCCTCTATGAGTCTTCCTTTGCCTTACGTATGACGTACGTGTATTTCAGACGGGAGCTTTTATAAGCTTCCCAGTCTCCTGTTCTCTTAGCTTTGTTAAAAGACTTTCGAGACTCTGCCCTGAGAGATTCAAGTTCACGGTTCCACCAAATGGTCTCCCGCTTACTTTTGCTCTCTTTTAGAGGGCAGTTTTCTTCGAAGGCTGTGATAATGGCCGACGTTATCGCGTTGTTCATCACTTCCAGCTCCGCTGTGTTTGTAACCCTCGACGGACATTCTCCCACCTCCTGTTCCAGACTCTCATTAAAGAGAGCTCAATCACAGGTTCTGGGGTTCCTGTACGAGGCCTCCGCCATTGGTGGGGTTTCTATGTTAAACCTAATGTATTTGTGATCAGAGAGTGACTCCTCCCGAGAGACGTGTCAATCTCTGATCACCTGACTGACGAGGGAAGTTCCTATCGTTATGTCAATTACCTCCTCCCTTGCCACAGTGACAAAAGTAGGCTTCTCTCCCTTGTTCATTATCTCCAGCTTATTACTGAAGTCAAATTCAAGTAAGAATACGCCTCTGCCGTTCGTATCCTTGCTCCCCCATATTATGTGGTGAACATTGGAGTCACAGCCGATCACCAGTTGTGTTTTGCTGCTTTCGCAGTCCAGTATCAGATTTTCTAACTCCTTTGGAGGAGGTGGTCCCGGTTGGTCATATGGAAGGTATGCAGACGCTACCACGAGGTCTATTAAACTCCCTTCCATAGATATTTTAAATTTGGCTGCTGTTAGGTCTCTTGTGCAGAGCCCCCATAGCGGCAAAAGGCAAAGCCTCTTTGCAATGATGCATACTCTAGGATGATTATCTCCCGGGCTAATGAGCTTCCGGTCTACTAGAGAAGTGACCCCCCTGATCCGGCCCCCCGTTACCCAGGGTTCCTGGATCAGGGCCACGTCAATGTCGTGTTTAATTATAAACCTTTGCAGGGCCGCCGAAGCAGCCCTGCAATGGTGAAGATTTACTTGTACTAACCGGATCATCGCACCTGCGATCCGGTTGGGAGAGTGGCTTCTCCCGCAGCACCGTCCTCGTTGCCATCAGCTGAAGGTGCGTCTTCAGCCGCAGACGTGGACTCACCGGGAGGAGCAGATGGCAGGGGTAACTCTAGGTCCCTCCCGCCCTCCTCCATAGCCTCTCCCCGCTCCTGATCTTTTCTCTTCCCCAGTTCCTTGACGGTGATCCTGGAGAAGTTCAGGTAAGGCTTGCAATCAATTTCCTGGATTCTGCTCCTGGAAAGTTCATCAACCAGCAATATAAGTTGCTGGCCCTTAGTATCAGACCTTCTGTCCAGCACAGACCAGGTCTCAGTTCTGGGCCTTCAGTCTGTTGTAAATGAGTTCCGGTTTCACTGAGGGTTCCGGAACCCACGTCATGACCTTTACAGGCTTGGGGACGTCCTTAGCGTCAATGACGCCAAGTTTCGCTCCCTCCCAGGGTTTTCCCCCGGCTACCACCCACATCAACCAGTCCTTAGTGGCCTGGTCAACGCAGGAGGCTACCAAAAGTCCCTCCTTGGGTTTGATCTCTGTAAACTTAGGCTCTTTATCCTCTTCCTTGATGGTGTCAAGGGCACTGAGCAGCATCTCCTTTACCAGCTCCAGCTGCTCCCCACTAAGGTGGTTTATAGTGTAGCCTTCTGGTATGATGGCCACCTTAATGTCTGTCAAGACAGACTTGTAAGAGATGGCAGGGTTTGATCCCTTGCCTCTTTTCTTAGGTCTACCTGCGCTTGCAGGTGCGCTCGAATCTAACCGGTTTCGCTTTAGCCCCCCGGTCGAGGTGCCTGGTTTTGGTTCAGGAGTAGGTTTCGTTGCCGTCTCTGCCTCCTTTACCTTTTTTGCTGCTTGGAGTCGGTTATAACGCCTCCTTGCAGCCCCCGAAGGTCTGGGTGGTTCCTCCCTTTCGGAAGTGCCTCCCGTGTTTAAATTTCGGTTTAGTGGTTCCATATTGTTCCCACGAGTAATGGGGTAAAGAATGTCACCATCGCACAGAGCCCCATGCACGATAGAAGGCATTAATACAACGGGGTGCGCCTGGTGCCCCCGAGTCTCTCTGCGACTAGAGACCGAACTTCCCTCCGGCCTTGCATCCCTTTGGCGTCGCAGTACCGTGGGAATGGGGAGGGTTTTATAGTGGTACCTCATCCACGCAGCCCAGGCGATTAAGCCAAGGCCCTCGTGCCCCCTATCACTGCTATCCACTATGGAAGTCGTTGCAGCTCACAGGCGGTTTACGATTTGATTCTTGTGTTTGCCAATTAGTCAGGCTCTCTCCGCCACAGCCATCCTAACCTTTAAGAAGACGGCAAGAACCGGGCACAAAGAGTTTTTAAGTCCCGGCCGGCCCCGACCGCCTCCTGTGGGGGTCACCCCACAGTTCGTCCCTTGAGTACATGCCTGCAGCTTCACTGAAAGCACGCTAGCCCCCTCACCACGCCAAGGTTACAAACACTCGGAGGGAGACTTTATGTTAGTTAATTGTTTGTTGTAAAAAGGTTTTATCCGTCAATAAAGTATTATTATTATTATTATTATTTATATTTGCTGCCAGAATAGATCGTAATATGTAAATAATGTTTTATGCTATTTATTGACATATAGAAAATTCGATTTAATAGAGAAAAAATTACCAAGGCTAGGAATAAATTCAAATATTGTCGGAAAAAGAGTTAAAGAAATTTTTTGAACCATACGACCGCGCCGGTTTCAATCAAACTTTTTTATATCTAACAATCTAATGGATTTTTTCATATCGAGGTAAAATTGGCTTCCGCTGCAAATAAACCTTGACAAATTTAGTAGGTTTTAATCTAGGAGATTAAAATTCCAGCCTTTTTTTTATTTTATAACAGAAAGTAAAATTTAGAATGACGTCATTGTTTCAATTGTTGTTAAATTCGGTCCTGTTTACTTGCGTAATTGCTATTGGTCACAAAAGAAGGAGAAAAGAAGTTGAAAACCTTGTGCTAGAAAGAGAGGGAAAGTAAACGTCGTAAACGTCATAATTTGCGAATAGTCACTGACAACGTGTCCCCATTATTATCAATTTTATATTGTATATGTGTTTTTTACAATATCCGTTAATAAATAAAATACGTGTAGACCAAAATGACTGAACAACCCACAAAGAGCGATATCGAAGCAGTTTTTCAACGATTACGCGCTATTCCTGCAAATAAGGTAAAATTTTGACATCTTGTAACCTATAATTACGAAAGTTTCGTTTCTCCAAATTTTTAGACGTGTTTCGATTGTAACGCGAAGAATCCGACATGGGCCACCGTAACATATGGCGTTTTTATTTGTATCGATTGTTCGGCTGTTCATCGTAGTTTAGGTGTCCACTTAACGTTTGTACGGTCGACACAATTGGATACCAACTGGACGTGGTTACAATTGAGGCAAATGCAAGTTGGAGGAAACGCAAATGCAGTAAGTCAACTCACCAACCCTTCCAGATCGATGTACTCAACGATTGTCGCTTTTCAGGTGCAGTTTTTCAATCAACACAATTGCAACACTTTGGACTCCACGAAGAAGTATAATTCCAGAACGGCGCAGTTGTATAGAGATAAAATCCAACAGTTAGCACAAAAGGCTCTACAAAATAATACTCAGGTCAGTTTTATTATATCAAATCTATAGAATTCGATAACATTTGGGGTGTGTTTGTCTTTCTAGTTAAAAATCGAACAGAGTGGGCTTGGCCCTGACGGAAAAAAGGTAAAAATGCTTCATTTTTGCTTCTTTTCTGGGAAAATAACAATTATTTTATTTTGCTTGCTTTGAATTAACTCTCGTTTTTATGTTGTTTTGACTTGATTAACTTTGTAACAGTTACACATCCAACCTTACGTGGAATCAAAAGAAGAAAAGGAGGTGGACTTTTTTACCGAACATGAAAATTTTGAGTCTCCCACATTGTCTGTCGTCGAAGAACCAAAGGTAATAATTTTTGTTTTATCATTTTTAATCTGCCCATCTTTTTTTTTTGACTGGTTTTCTTTAATATAATTAACTTTTGTTGTATTTAGGTGGTCTATTCAGAAACGGTGAAGCAACCAAAAGTAGCTTTACAATCAGGTGAAGGACCGACAGTAAATTTCAATCAAAATGTTGAACAACATAAATCGACGATAGGGGTCAGAAAAACTCAAGCAAAAAAGACAGGGGTGAGTGAAAACTGCTGGGCGAAGTTGATATATGACAGTTGACGAGGGGTTTGTTGCACGCTGATTATTTGACTAACAAATTAAAGTTACCAGTAATTTGAAATAATTAGCGTTATCAGTTGATTAGTAAAATGTTCTATTTTACACAAGACCGGCTTTATATCATTCACCCACCAAATGGTTGGTACAATTGCGCTTAGTTCGAGCTAAGCCGTATAAATTTAAATTCAAACTAACGCTTTAGCGCACGTTTTTAGCTTGACGGATTATATCGCACCGAGCGAATATACATAAAAGGTCGACCTAACGGCTGCATGTAAACGTGATAATTGTGCAACCGGCCCTGGTTTTATACAAGTCTAGATTAAAACATTTTTAATATTAAATTTTACAAGATAAAAATTATATGAAATATACAATTATTGCACAAAATTAAATTTATTTAATTAAAATCGTAATGTGAATGCGTCATGATTCAAACAGGCAAGGTGAGAGGAGACATTTTTTTATTAAACGTTAAAGGTACAATATGTTCAACAATTTTTTTGGATATAAATGATAAGTATTATTTATTAATTAATTTATTTATTAATTAATTAACGGTTAAACCTTTTTACATAAAAAAAAAAAATAATAAAAATAGAATAAAATTTGAAGTTTAAACAGACTTCAAAGATTAGAAAGATCCATCTTCGACACTATCGTTTTAAACTTAGCTAGCGAAGTATTAAATATATCGAAGTTGCTGTCTTCATTTAGAGTGTTGGATAACCGAATCATCTTAGCCACAACTTGTTAAGTGATATTGAACATCAAAAATCCACTTGGATCTGGTGGGTATGATAGGCTTCTTAAACTTGAAGAGACGGATCATTGCATTGCAGTTGATTTTGCCACTGAATAAACCATGAACGAAACAGATCAGATACTTGACGTCTGATGGCCAGTGACTTAGTTTTACAAAAATCCGAGTAAATCTGGTCAAAGAAGTCTTCATTATTTCGTCCTAATTTATAGTGGAGATGTTTAAAAAACTTGTGTTGTACGCGTTCTAGTTGATTAATATGTAGTTGAAAGGGAGGTGACCAAACACAACTAGCATATTCCAATTTAGAACGGATTAGTGAAAAGTATAGTACTTTCACCGTATTAGCCGAGAAGTTAATCGACTGACAACGGACAAAGCCCAATGTACGGAAAGCGGAGCTGCAGATATGAGAAATATGATTTCTGAAAGATAAGCCATCATCCAAACGTATCTCGAGGTCGTTAATTTCAGTAACGCGTTGAAGTGAATTACCGTTTAAAGAGTAATTGAAGACTTGTGTAGATGTTTTCTTTGAAAAAGAAATTGTAAAGCATTTATCAAAGTTGAGATGCAAATTGTTTAATACACACCAGTTAGAAAGATTATCAAGATCATTTTGTAAAAGTAAAGAATCGGTAGAAGACTTAATGGCTTTGAAGAATTTAAAATCGTCGGCGAATAATAAGTAAGAGGAATAGAGAATAAATTTCGCTATATCATTAATAAATAGCAAGAAAAGAATAGGGCCGCAGTGATAGCCTTGAGGAACGCCAGAAGACACCTGAATATCATAGGAAAGAAAATTATGAATCTTTACCTTTTGAGTTCTTCCTGTTAAATAGTTTCGGAGCCAATTAATGATTAATGGACCGAAACCGAGGGAGGAAAGTTTAGCTAGAAGAGCAGCATGAGAAACCCGATCAAATGCTTTTGAGAAGTTAGTATAAACGGCATCTACTTGCATATGTTTCTCGAAAGCGTCAAAACAAAATGAGGTAAAAGATAATAAATTTGATGAGGTAGAACGACCTGGAAAGAATCCATGTTGATTTTCCACAATGAGATTTTTACTTGCGGATAATAATTGTTGAAAAACAAGTTTATCTAACATTTTAGGAATGGTTGACTGGATAGCGATACCTCTATAATTGGAGATGTCACTTCTGACACCCTTTTTGAAGATAGGCATAATATAGCTTTCCTTCCAGATTTGAGGAAGGATCCCACAGTCAAGAGAGACTTTAAACATGTGATAGATCGGCTTACACAATGAATAAAGACATCTTTTAATAAAATAAGAAGGGATTCCGTCAGGACCAGAGTTGGTGCTGTCTGGCAAGTCACAGATAGCTTCAAAGATGTAAGCTTCGGATATTTCGAAAGATTCACAGTTGGTTGAGAACTCAGCATCATAATTGTAATTGTATATGTTGGGATCGCTGTCCTCATAAACAGTCGAAAAGAAGTCAGCAAATAGATTGGCACATTGTTGACTGGTGCGAGACGTATTATTGTTTAGAAACATGTCAACGGGTAAACCTTTCGTGTTCTTGCAATTGTCAACATGACGCCAGAATAATTTAGGGTTAGTAGTTATTATAACAAGATTGTTACGTAGCCGTAACAATCGCTAAACTTGCAAATTGAGTGGTATCATTCTTAGTATGATGTCTCACCTTGGCCAAAGTGGCCGAAGGATCATTAACATCGGCAAGCCTCCTCACCACGTCAAGGTGATGATACCGTCGAGGAGGTGTAAAATCCTAGTAAACGATTTTTGTTTTATAAATGTTGTGTAAATTTATAAAACCAAAATTGTTTAGTAGGAATTATACGTGTTTGGTATGCTGTACTAGTGTACAATAGCCCACCGTGTTTTTGCATATTTGCTTTAAATAAATAAAACAAATATGCGAAAACACGGTGGGCGTGTGTACACTAATGCAGTATACCGAAAGAAAAGTAGAAAGTAGTATAAATGTTCTATATCAAGTAAATTTAAAAGTAAACAAGTTAATTGAACGTTAAATATAATTTTATTTATTTATATTTTATAAGCTTTCGATGAGTTGTGTCACCTTCGTCAGAATATTTAATTAACTAACGTTTAATTAACTTGTTTACTTTTAAATTTACTTGATATAATTATCACAAGTTAAAAATTAATATATTTAAATGTTCTATATTATAATGTAAAATTAGACGGTAAAGAAACCTATCTATAAAAAGCCTGACCGAATGGAAGCCAGACAAGGAGAGGAATAAAGGAAGGCCGAGATTGAGGTGGAAAGGTTGGAGAGTTTTGTACAAAGATAGAAAGGTAAGGAAGAACGTGATCGCTGCGGCAAAAGTACATGCAAATCTATAAGTGAAGAAAATATAAAAAGGATTGATTCACCTAGGAACGGATCGAGTAGACCTTCGAAAGAAGGTGGCTATATTTCGAATGGAAGGAATGTCTATGAAGAAGAAGAAAAATATTATAATGAGAGTGCAACCTAATTATTTTCGTTTCTGCATTTGCATAAAATTGGTCGAATCTCCTCAAATGCTAAGAATATGTCTAGTTCTGTTTTGGCACCAACTATCAATAATTTTCCAGAGGAAAATATTGAAAATGTTATCTTTGGATCTTTATTCTTATGTATCAAAGCGGGATACAGGTCAGGTGTATAGTCGGTTCCCACACGCGGAAGTGCATTAAATAGTTCTACCAAAGATAAAGGAAAATTGACGTCACAACTTGCGGCTATAGAGCGCACCGTAATCTGGATTGGAAGTTCAATGGGACATCCGAGCTGTTTTAATTGGTTTCCTAATATGTCGATAGCATTTTTAGTGGAGTCCTCGCTTTTAGCTCCCGTGCAAACTATTTTGCCGTTAGCAAAAAGTTGAATTGTGCATTTGGGTTCTGTTAATTTGATAAATAGCCGTTTGAAACGTGATTTATCCAAACGTTTACAACCTTCATAGCGCAAGTTGATGTCTTCTAGATTTAATTCACAACCCAAGGCTGCTGTTGCAGTCACGCTATTAATCGTTGGATATACTGGAGCGTCAGATATATTTGATGGTCTTACAGAAGGATAGGGTTGAGCTCTCTTTACATTTTTTGATCTCGACATCTTTCTATTTTCACGAGGCATTTGGATCGAATTATCGGAAAAGGATTCAGGAGGTGGAGAATGATTAAGGTGTGCAGTTGAAGGTAGCGATGCTAATTGGATATTTGCTCTATTAAGAAAAGATGTTGGCATAATCCATTTCTTGCGCATTTCACTTTGTATAGGCAAAGTGGGACTGTTGGAAGGAACAGAAGATGTGTCGTTAGGTGGACATGGAGAAAGCACAGAAGTGGTCGGTGAGGAAGTTTCGGAGCACTGTACAGCGGAAGGTAAAGGTCTAATTTCAATTTTCTTCCCAATTAAGGTGGATGTCGGCATGTACCATACCTTACGGGGCATTTCAGTTTCTTTAACTAGAGAAGGAGTGACCGAAGTAACAGAAGTGTCTTGCGATGTAGAAGGAAATTGCTGTGTGGTTGCCAATGAAGATTCGGAACACTGTACAGCGGAAGGTAAAGGTCTAATTTCAATTTTCTTCCCAATTAAGGTGGATGTCGGCATGTGCCATACCTTACGGGGCATTTCAGTTTCTTTAACTAGAGAAGGAGTGACCAAAGTGTCTTGCGATGTAGAAGGGAATTGCTGTGTGGTTGCAGATGAAGATTCAGAGCACCGTACAGCGGAAGGTAAAGGTCTTATCTGAATTTGCTTTCCAATTAAGGTGGATGTCGGCATGTGCCATACCTTACGGGGCATTTCAGTTGGTTTAACTAGAGACGGAGTGACTGAAGTGTCTTGCGGCATAGAAGGGAATTGCTGTGTGGTTGCGGATGAAGATTCGGAACACCGTACAGCGGAAGGTAAAGGTCTAATTTCAATTTTCTGCCCAATTAAAGCGGATCGCGGCACGTGAAATTCCTTACGGGGCATTTTGCTTTGTGTAGGCAAAGATGTAATTACGGAAGAAATAGAAGTAATAAAAATTGTGAAATTACAAAATATGTAAAATTGTGATGAAAATTACAAAATTACAATATATGAAAAAATGCGATATAAATTTGATAATTTACAAAATTTGAAAACTGCGATAAAAATTGCAAAATTTTGTAAAAATGCGATTAAAATTAGATGCGTCCTCACTTTACAAGTTGATAGCTTCTAATGAATATTCAGTACTACTTCTTGAGGTATGTTATTTTGGGGTTGATTGTGGGGTGGAGGGGGAAATAAAACCGTAAAATAACGGTATAAAATACCGTTATTATTTAATACCGTTAGTTAACGGTTATGTATTTTGCAGCGATACCGTAACGGTTCTTAAAGATTGATTTAGAATTGAGGTAAATTTAAAAAAATTGTGAAATTACAAAATATGTAAAATTGCGATGAAATATGGCAAAATGATAAAATATATAAAATTGCGATGAAAATTACAATATTATGTTAAAATGCGATAAAAAATTTCAAATTACAAGGTATGTAAAAATGCGATATAAATTTGCTAATTTACAAAATATAAAAAATGCGATAAAAATTGCAATATTTTGTAAAGATGCGATTAAAATTAGATGCGTCCTAACGTAACCAGTTGATGGCCTCTAATGAATACTCAGTACTACTTCTTGAGGTATGTTATTTTGGGGTTGATTGTGGGAGGAGAGGGGGAAATAAAACCGTTAAATAACGGTATAAAATACCGTTAGTTAACGGTTATGTATTTTGCCGCGATACCGTAACGGTTCCTAAAGATTGAGTTAGTACTGACTAATGAGGTAAATTAAAAAATAGTTTGATTACAAGACAAGATGACATTCAACAGATTTTAATTTGCCATAACTATAATATAATCTATCCTATTAAAATATATAAAGAGATAAGCTAAAATATACAACGTTTTTGTAATCCCCACATAATCTCCACGGTTTAGCAAGGAAGTTAAAGAACTTGCAAAAGAATTAAAAAAAAAAAAAAAATTAAAACCGACTTTAAAAAAAAAACTACTGAGAAAAAATCCACTAAAATCAAATTCTTGATCTGTTGATCCAGATTCCCTTTATCTGTCGATCCAGATATCTTTATCTGTTGATCCAGATCTCTTTATCTGTTGATCCAGGCCCCTTTATCTGCTGATCCAGGTCCCTTTATCTGTTGATCCAGGTCCCTTCATCTGTTGATCCAGATTCCCTTTATCTGTCGATCCAGAACTCTTTTTTTGTTTTTCCAGATCCCCTTTATCCGTTGATCTAGATCTCTTTATCTTATGATCCAGATTCCCTTTATCTGTTGATCCAGGTCTCTTTATCTGTTGATCCAGATCTCTTTATCTGTTAATCCAGATCTCTTTATCTGTTGATCCAGATCTCTTTATCTGTTGATCGGTATACAGATGAAGCAAAGACTGAGACAAGTACTAGAGTAGGTGCGCGAGGCAGGAGATCGGGGGATGCTTATAGCATCCCCCTGCTATAAGAGCTGTAAGAGCTCTGGAAGGAGTTGAATCACACTTCAAGGTTGTCAAACAATGCAAAGATGCTCTGGTAAGACTTGCTCTCCGCAACAGCGTCACACTGAGGTGGGTGCCGGGACACCAGGGTATCAAGGGCAATGAAGAAGCGGACTCTCTAGCTAGGAAGGTCGCTTGTACAAATCTAATGGGCTCGTAGCCTTCCTTCGGGATCGCATACTCGACCGCTAAGGGAAGGATTAGGGATATACTAACAGAGCAACACCTTGCTCACTGGGTGGACCTTCCTGGACTGATGCAATCGTAGATGTTTATAAGGGCACCGTCGAGTGAGTCTAAAAGGAACAAAATACTCATGTTGAGTAGGAAACAACTTAGAAAGTTAGTGGTTCTCTTCACAGGGCACTGCTACCTCAAAAGGCACCTCAGCGTTATGGGCCTGGCGGAAGATCCTAATTGCAGGATGAAACTCCACACCACATACTATGCGAATGCCCGACCTTGGCCAGGAGCAGGCTGCGTCACCTCGGTTTGCCTTATCCAACAACCGAGGAGATAGCACAATCCCTCTTCTACTGCGTTCTCGACGTGGTCGAAGAGACGCAGTTGTTGGAGTAAAAACTCGGAATGGGTGCACAATAAGCTCAAGCTTCAGTGCAGTGGGGATATGTACCACAGCCCGTTAACTAATAATAATAATAATAAAACTAAAACAGGAATACGACAAGGAGATTCCTTCAGTTTCTTTCTACTCAATCTGATTATGAATAAGTTCATACAAGACGTAAAACACAAACAGGGATATCACATGGGTAATAAGAACATCAATGTAGTGTATTATGTAGACGATGCTGTATTTATAGCTGATAGAGAGGATAATTTACAGAGACTTCGGTATAAAATGAAGATTTTGACAAAGAAAACAAAAACAATGGTTATTTTGAAATAACCGATTCGATATAAACTGGAAGTGTACGGAGAGATAGTTGAACAGATCATGCAGATCAAGTACTTTGGGCACAAAACTCACTAGCCCGAGAGCAGCAAGCCATCAGAACGACACAAATATATGGAAGTTTAAGAACAATGGTCTGGAGCAACAAATTCATGAGAACGAACAGCAAGGTAAAGATATATAAAATCATGGTTCGCACTGTTCTAACCAACGTCACAGAAACGAGAGCTGAAACAAAAAGAATAAATCAAAAAGTAAGAACGGTAGAAATGAAGATATTACAAACTAGCGCAAGCATCAGACAGAGATGTAAACATCGGAAGGGGACTTGGAACGACCACGTTGACCACATGGACGAACACAGTCTAGTCAACATTTGCAAAAACCGACGACCTCCCAAAAGATGGGAAGAGACAGAACAAAACCAAACAAAAGGGAATGACCTAAAAGTAAAATTTCTTTAGGTATCGAAAGATAAACAAAAATGTTACGAAATTATCAGTCGTCACAAAATTGAAACTGATTTCTGATGTTTTAATAAATCGTAAGCGTCTTCTCTTCTTCACATATTATAATTGTATATTTCATGTAATTTTAAACGTTTAATTTGTTTGTTTTAAAATCAAAAGTATATAATTTTTTTGTCTTGTGTAGCTTGGCGGTAAGAAAGGCGGTCTGGGCGCCACGAAAGTAAAGACAAATTTTGCCGATTTAGAAAAGGAGGCAGCTTTAGCAGAAGAATCTCGTCTACGGGTGCAAGAAGAGACGGCTCAGGCTGTCGCGTTGTCGGCAAAGGAACAAGAAGAAAGACAGGCTGCAGTTCGGTTAGCTTATAAAGATTTAAGTTTGGAGAAACAAAAGAGGGAAGATCATTTGAAGAAAATTGATCCTCACAAAGCCGAACAGATGGAACGTCTCGGGATGGGTTTCCATTCAGCTAAATCGTTCGTATTTTGTCTTAGATAAAAATAATTTTGTAACGAGTTTATTTTTGTAGAGGTGTGAGCCACTCCATTTTTACCGATATGCAGACAATCGAACAGGAAAATGTACCCTCAAAACAGAGTAGTTTAGCTTCACTTATGAAAATGCGAATGGTGGATTCGAACAATTTTCTTGACGATTTTTCGTATGCTTCTTCGTTTAGTATGGATCGTGACACCAAGGTACAAGATAACACAAACTCATTGGGTTTTCTTTTATTAAACAATAAAAGTACCCTGGCTAAAGACAATTGGGGCATTATCGATGAACCACTCGAAAAGCCTAAAAGTATTTCAAAACCAGGTATCTATTTTTTTAGAATGAAATTTGTACTGGAAGTTTTATATGTGGTTATTTGTTTTCAGTAGATAAGCCAATAAAAACGCCGAGCCGCAGTTTCGAGGTGGACAATTCGGATATTGCACAGAAAAAGTTTGGCAGTGCCAAGGCAATTTCGTCAGAGCAATTTTTTAATGATCGAGGAAATGATCATGAACATGAGGCCAATTTGAGTCGCTTCCAAGGTTCTTCGAGTATTTCGTCATCGGAATACTTTGGTACTAATTCTAAAGGTAGGTGCAACTGGTGACTGCTTTAGCTTGGATTGTATGCCTTTTCAGTTTTTGTTTTAAACAAATCTTTTTTTCAAATTTTTTAGATAATTTCCAAGCTGGCAACAAGTTCCAAAGCATAGAACTTGACGACGTGAGAGAAAGCGTTCGTCAGGGTGTCACAAAAGTAGCAGGCAAAATTAGTTCTATGGCCAACGGTGTTATGTCGTCGTTGCAGGTAAGTCTCGAAATAACTAATCAACGATATTACTCTACAAATGCATGTTTTAGGAACGTTATGGTTATTGAAGTTTTTGAAAGTTTGTGCAGCAGGCGTCACGCAGTTTTTATTTTTGTTGCTGCAAAGTCGTTCGGTTTCAAACATTTTTATAGAAAATGTGCCTATAAAATAAACTTTTATTATCGTCTTAGAGCATAGCAAAATATATTTTTCTCTGGCGCCACTTTGCAACAACAACAATTTTTAAATGGGAAAATGGGAGAAACTATTTCTAGCCACAATTTGTATATAAACTTTAATTTTTAAAAAACTTTTTAGTTCAATTTTTTTTTTCTGTTTATGTTTACTAATGATTAGTTTGAAAAAAGATATTTATTTGATGTTTTTTGAGTACGGCAAGCTTTTTGTGATTTTATTGCGCATTACACCGACAACAGCTGTAAGAAATCGTCAGTGAAATTGACAAGGATAATCAGGGCGAGTCTTATTTTTGCTATTCCAAGTATTCCATGATTTTAATAAAAATATCAAATATGTTAAGAAAATATTATTTATAATAAATTTTGTTTTAAATATATGAAAATATAAAAAAGCAGTTTTGTTGAAGGGCCAACCCTGTGCCTTCTTCCTTCATCCATTTCGTCCTGAATGAACAAAAATCAAATTTCAAAATAATTCGATTTGGCGCATGCGTAGTCACAATACAGGACTCTGTAATTCTAAGGGATCTTCATCTTTCGTTGGCGAGAACTCACGCTAGGCTACCAGCGGGCGCAATAGCGTTCTTTATTTTTTGCGGGACGAACAATAAAAGAAATTAATTTTTAAAGGAACCACCGGTTAATTCCAACTTTTTTCTTAATTTTTCAGAATATGGAACAAACGACGATGGCGTAATAGTCGGGAATTAATCTTCAAGTGAGTTAGCAATTTTCTATAAAAATTAAATAATTCTTCATCAAAGGAATTTTAATTACGGTTTGCAAAAATTTGCATAAAATAATTGAAAATCCGTTTTGATTTATTGATTTGTCAAATATTAAAATTATTACTTTTAAGTACACACAATTTTGCGGCCGCATTTACGCTCGATTTACACAAGGTTTAATTTTTAATTTGCATTCAATAAAAGTAAGTAAGTACAAAAAATGCAATGGGAACGGAGTTTTCTCTCGTGAAGAGTATCATCAGAATTGATTTAAATATCGAAAACGGATTCTTGAATAAACTAGAATGAGAATGGGTATTGCCTAGTAACTTCTGTGAGTGTGTAGGCCGAGAAAAGTACAAAAGGACTAAAAATGTACCCAGGCTGATCTAACACAATTCAATCAAGTCCGATACAAACAAATTGTTTGCACATGAAAATCTGGGAGTGGTTGGCTTTATCCGATCGCAATACACACCTGCTTGCTTACGCTTTTACTTTAGCAAACTGCTTTTTACCTTTTTTTATTTACTCAATTTACAATAAGAAAAGCGCTCTAGATGTAAAATTCAATTGGAATTAAATTTTAAAAATTCTGTAAATCCCATCCCCCAGTTCACTTCATAAGGGATTGCTAGCCTGTTAGTGTCAATTTAGTCTCATAAAAAATGTTCAGGGGTTGAGCAATGGAAAATTTTGGTTAAAAAAATATTTTATTTAATGTCGGAAAATATTGTCGTCTACACAGAGTGTTTACAAAGAGTTTGACGACGCTAAATCAAAATGTAGGACTATGTAGCCGACTTCGTGCGGCTATAACTCGAAAACGCTTCATTTTATACTAAACATGCTTAAGACTTTTTTATAGAGAATTTTATTCTGAATAATATTTGTAATAATTATTTTTCTCGTAAAATAAACTATTAACGAGATATTCGTAAAAAACAACATTTTGACCGCATATTTCTATTAATTGATCGATACCCCCCCCCTCACCCCGTAGAATAAAGGCATATTAATGTGTAGTGGAGAGTGAATAAATAGAGAGAAATAATGAAAAGTTTTTAATTAAAAGAAAGAATTGAAGCAGATAAACAGGGGCGGCTCAGGGATTAGAGCGAAGATAATGTAGAAATAAATGTGACGGTCTTACTTTACACACATCCTAGTTCGCTCTTGGTGCCTTAATGGTTCATGTACACGAAGGTCTATATTATACCGTAGGAATCACAAGTTTGAACCTCCCAGCGAACGACTTTTTATATTAAACTAGCTGACGTACCCGGCGTTGCTCGGGTTTAGTTTGTTTAGCGCGCTTTTTTTATGTTTGTTGAGAGTGGGGAAATCTTTGAAAGATCCCAATTGAAATGCCGGGATTCGCGTTACGCATTACTTCCGTACACTTTATGTCTAAATCTTGGACGGTCATTTTTTCGTCGCTAAATTGCTTTCAGCTTTCCTCGCCGGCTTGAGCTTGGCGCTGATATATTTTTTTGGAGGCGATTATCTTCCTCGCCATAGCCTCTATAGCATTCGCGACCAGGTTTTCTGGAGTAATGAGCACACCTGTCGTTTCCTCCGCTTGGCGGCGCTGTGAGCGCCACTGGTAGCACTTGAAAAAGGTATTCAGCGCCGTGTCCTCTCTATCACAGTTCATGGTAAACCTTTTGAAGCGAAACAAGTAGTCCTCAAAGCACCCATGCCCCGTGAGGAGCTGGGTGATCTCGTACGTTGTCGCTCCGTGATCCCTACCGCACCACACATCAATTCTCGGGATTAGCCTATAAGTCCAACTGACTTTTGAGCTCGCGTCCCACCTTTCCTGCCATATGCGCAGCGTCTCTCTGCGGAGCTCTAAGGTGGTTAGTGGAGATTTGTTGAATTTTTTTGTGCTCTATGGTAAGCAGATCGGCGGAAACCAGCGAAGACAAAACGAGAAGCGCGTCCGTCGACGCTGTTCTGTAGGCCCTCACCACCCTAAGTGCCATCTTCCTCTGAACGCGAAGGAACACTTCCGCATAGCTGTCATATCGGCACAACTCATCCGCCTATATGGGAGGCCATAAAGTAGATTTAAGTGCTCACGCTGCTACTTGTCGGATATGATCGCGGAACGAAAGGCCCCAAGATCTTCACCGTATCGGTGGGACATATGGTTGTGTCCTCCACCTGGATATTAATCGGGGAATGATGCCTCCTCCCGCACACGAGAACGGTCTTTGTCTTCTCCGGAATTATTGCTAGCCCTTTATCTTTTATATAGCAGCTATTGCTGCATCCGTTGCTCCTACCAGCTCTTCTTCAGTCTTTGCGGCGGCCACGATGGTCAGGTCATCCGCAAAACCTACTAGGTCCACCCCCGACGGTACCGCCAACCGTAGGACGCCGTCATAGCTGATGTTTCACAAGGTCGGTCCAAGCACCGAGCCTTGCGGAACTCCCCCAGTCATTCTGAATTTGACCGTCTTCCCGGCTTTGCACGCGGTGATTCAGCGGTCGTTGAAGTACGATGCCACAATCCTCCAGCTCCTGCAGCACGGTGTTGAACGCATTGCGGCCATTTAAGGCTACCACTAAGGCAAATCGCCTTGTGTGCCTTGTACCACTCTTGGCTTGACGTACCTTGCCAACGATTTGCTGGAGAGCGTGAGTAGTTGACCTGAATTTCCGAAATCCGTACTGGTTTTCGGATAAGCCTACTCCCTCCTCGATTTTGCTTAGCAGCCTGGAAAGAAGCCTACGCTCAAAGATCTTGCTAATATGATTGAGAAGACACAATGGTCTGTATGACGAAGGCTCTCAAACCGGTTTGGCTCCTTTACTCCCCCTTTCGCAGGATCACGTTGAACGTCTCCAGCAGAAGCTGAGGCTGCAGCTTTCCTATTCTTTTGACCAGGGCAGTCGGAATATTGTCGGGACCAGGCGCTTTGTTCAGTTTTATGTTTTTAACCTCAGCCTTCAACTTCGCCTCCGGGCGCGTCCTCTAACACAGGGCGGCTGATACCAGGGTAACTCGGAAAAAGAATCTCCAGAATCGGCTTCAGCCTTTGCTCTGTTATTCCCAGCGCGTTTAGCGCGCTATTTAATTAGTATTAAACATCAGAACTAAAACGACCGAATTGGGGGGGGGGGGGGAGAACTAAAATCCTATGTGTGAAAATATGGGTATTTTTTATTGTTTATATTTAAAAATATTGAACTTGTTTTGTTCTTTCAGCCCGAAGTCTTTCTATCGCGTGCAAATTCAGTTTCATATTTCCTTTGATTAGCCTGTCTCGAAGCTTGTATTTGGAGTCGTCTAACCTAACGTCGTCGAACCTAACCCGAGTCCTGGTGAGCAAGTGTTCCAAATTTGGTTCACATCGATCGAAGGACTTAGAAGTGTACCTATAGCGATGTTATAATTTTCTTTATGTAAGTTTCCTGTTGTGGCGCCATCTGTTGCTTACACATTTTTGTTTATGCGAATCTCGTTAATCCGTTCATGCGCGTAACTAACTAAATCCAACCGTAACTAAAATCTCTTTTGGATAGGATTTTCATAAATTTTATTTTATAGAAACCTTGTTTTGTCAATTACGAACACAAAATAAAAATCAGCCAAATCGGTAGAGCCGTTCTCAAGAGTGATGAATCAACATACATGCGTTATTTTATATTTACACACAGGGTGTTCCCGTGACCGTGGAGAATTTTTGATGTGGCGATAGAAGACACTTTTCTAAGACAAAATTTTTGTCCAAGTTCAATCCCTTGTGCGGTACCTCTCATTAAAGGAATTTTTTGAATTTCTGATTTCAAACGGCCGCAGCTCCGATATTATTGAATTTTTAGACTTAATGAATTAGAACTTTTTTAAAGATCATTCGCTTATCTGCAAATTAGGTTATAACCTCTTATTGTCTAGAATTAACGGATTTCGAGTTATAAATTAAATTAAGGAAAAAAATGTTAAAAAAATGTTTTAATCTACGCCTTGTTCGTTATTTTCAGAATTTCTGTAAAAACGGTTGGTTTTCCAAAAAAATTTATTTCACCAAAATTGTAGCCTGTTAAATTTCCTATCCGGTTTAGATCGTCAGTTTTTTTCTAAGATGTTTCGTTTAAGAGGTTAAGAGGATTAGATTAGAAGGAGCGGTGGTTTGCTTTGATTGCAGATTCACCAATTGTTGAGAATGAAGAGCGATTGAGAATCACGTCGGGGTCACCAATATTGTTAAGATTATTATTGAAGCCATTTTAATTTTTGCTTTCTAGGTATCAGAGACAAAGGTATCATCTGTTTAATGACACGAAATAATTTCGATAATTGCCGGTTTTCGTCTGCGTGCGTAGCTAGTTTTGTATGGTTCGGTTACCTTTACAATTAAATTTAATTTTATTGTGCGTAGAACATTATTTACATTATATTTATATAGATAATACAATTATACAATTATACTCGTAAAAGAATAAATCAATATAGTTAACCATAATAGAATTACATTAAATTTGCATAAAGGTTACGTACGTAATTGATGCAGATCAAAACAATATGGATAATACATTACATATTACAGAAGTGTATTTTCACATAATTTAAAAAGGGAAGAAATTTAATTTTGATAATTTGATAGCATAGTATTTTTGGCGCTCAACGTGGAGCGCCATTAAATTTAACGGTTTAATCATTTGATTAATTAATTTTAAATACCGAACTGCGAGATTCTGCTCGGCCTTATGTTTATTAGTTTTTTCTACTCAGGAGCGACCAGAAGTACCTGAAAAATATTGTTTCTAAAAATGAATGTCACTTAAAAATTAAAAGTTCAGCCAACCTTTTCGAAGGTTTCGTCAGTTTGTGTCGAGCCGTTTGGGATTTTCTGTCCTCGATTGCAACTTCACCGATTTTAAGTTGTTTTAGAATTTCATTTGCATCGCTGGAATGTCCGACATCGTCAAACGTCATGGTGGCATCTTTTCCCGCCCACTCCACCAATAATACTTCTCCCCCTGGATGCTGCAATAAAAAAACAAATTGAAACGCGAATTATATTTTCTTTCTCAAGTTACATTATTTTAAAAGATTAATCTTTTTTGGTAAAATAAATTTTCTTCCAACCAACCTGGAAATTAATCCACCGGAAACCTTAGGAAAGCTTCTTATCAAAATAATAATAATTAGGTAGCCGAGGTATATAGAAATTTAAATTAAATTTTATAATTTTTGACTTACGCTCTGCCTAAATTCCGTTATATCGCAAACACAATTTTTCACGACCACCCAGTATGGTTTCCCATTTTCGCCATTATTTTTCTGAATGTCTTCGAATTTGTAGTAAACTATTGCGTTGTCGTTGTTCATGGTTAATAATTAACAAAACCGCGTTTCTTAATTGAAAAATTTATTAAATTTCATGAGATGACTTACCCTTGAATCACATTATCGCTTCTTGACTCTTAATGTTGGTTTTAATTATTTATATAAGAATGGAGTAACTCAAAAGGTCATCTTTGTTGTTTAAATATT
The DNA here is from genome assembly GCA_911387805.1 of Cantharis rustica. NCBI lineage: Eukaryota > Metazoa > Arthropoda > Insecta > Coleoptera > Cantharidae > Cantharis > Cantharis rustica. Next base: position 68,676,761 of record OU426878.1, read on the forward strand.
GACTGCTGATTATTTACAACAGTGCTTTCAAAACCCCGGACAATTTAAATTTACTTTTTCCCAACAGTTACAAATCTTTGAGAACCTCCGGAAAACTATTTAAATAGAACTTTTGTTAATTGCTTGCCAATCAACAAAAGTTGACCGTTTACAGATTTTTACAAAATGAAGAAAATTTTCGAATCCTTGAGGCGGCTTGAAATAAATTTCGAACTGTTATTTGTTATCTGCGAATTACATCCATTTTATCATTGGTATTCAACGACACACTTTGCAGATTATCATAAATTTCTTTGTAAAACCAAGTGATTGAAACGGATCATCCACTTTTTATTCTAATCGTTTAATCCCGATCGACTTTTAATTTAACCGCACCAAATATGGAAATTTTAGTTCTATTTTTGTAATTTGAGATTGCAACTGAAAAATTTGGAAAAAGTCTCATTGAGAATTTGC